>OZ012735.1:794954168-796154168 GCA_963859935.3 Lathyrus sativus | reverse complement strand
ATCTCGGTAGAGTGTAGAGGCACAATCATGTCACACGTGCTGGTGGACACGGGTTCGTCACTTAATGTTCTTCCGAAGAAGGCATTAATGAAGTTGGATACTCGTGGAGTGATCTGCACACCCAGTGATCTGGTTGTGAAGGCGTTCGACGGAACTAAACGCCACGTTTTCGGGGAGGTGACCTTGCCGATCCAAGTCGGTCCGGAAACGTTCAACGCGGTCTTTTATATTATGGACATCATGCCTGCCTACAGTTGTCTCTTGGGTCGGCCATGGATCCATGCTGCTGGTGTCGTGACCTCCACGTTGCACCAGAAGCTCAAATATGTTGTCGGGGGAAGCATCATAACCGTGTGTGGCGAGGAAGACATAATGGTGAGCCATTTGTCATCCTTTAAGTATGTTGAAATGGATGGCGAAATCCATGAAACTCTTTGCCAAGCGTTCGAGGCTGTCAAAGTAAAAGAAGTAGCTCTTGTAGTCAAAGAAAAGCTAGAGATGAATCTCTCCTCCTTCAAGGAAGCTCGGGCCGTTGTCCAAGTTGGATCTACCCCAGGCTGGGGGCAAATTTTGGAGATACCCAACAAGCAGGATAAATTTGGGTTGGGATATTCTCCTGGAGCTGAAGCTTCTTCTTCTTCGTATAGCAGTGCGTCACGAGGTAAAGGGCCGATCCAATTTACCAGTGGCGGAGTAATCTTCGAAAGCATCAACGCGGCGTCTGAAGACAGCGGGGATAGCGATTGTGACCTCGACTCTTGGATTCAGCCAAGCAAGCCAGGCGAGGGCCTCAACAATTGGACCATCAAGGATATCATCCAGATGACAAGTGAAGAGTAATGATTTACTTTTTCCAATCATTGTACAACCCTATGTCCTACCCGGGGCATAGCGGTTTTATTGTCAGGTGTCGCTACTGCGAAAATCGGCGCCGGCTGACAGAAGAGTCGCCACCGTGCGTTATTTATCCCAACGGAGGGAAAGGAAACGCTCGAAGTAAACCTCGCAAAAAACGGGAAAGGTATGGTCGTCGCAACCAAAACCTGGGTTCGGGAGTCGGTTACGCAAGGGGAAGGTATTAGCACCCCTCACGTCCGTCGTAGTCGACGGGATCCACGCTCACTTGGTTTGTCTAAAGGATGCAAAACAATCTATCTACGGCTGCTAAATCTAAACGGACGGAAATTGACTCGATAGAGCGTCGCACTCTATGCCTACGTATTCTCAAGAGAGAAAGTCAGAGTCAACTTAGTTCGGGAAACTACAGGGAATTGGCTCGCCAAGACTTCGCGTCTTGTGCCTACGTACATCCACACAGCATGGAAGATCAGAGCTTTCGTAGTTCAGGCTAACTACGGCTAAGCAGGGTGTTCTCACACACAGGAAGTGAGAGATTAATCTGGTTTGAGAGGTATGGGAACCTATGGGAACTAAAACTACGGTCTGGTCTCAAATGCACTCGGGCAAGAGAAAAGGATAACATCAGTCGTCAGCGGGAAAGTCTCGATCGCACAGCAGCGAGAGAACAAAAGGTTAGTTGTTAGTGTGCTCGCTAGGATATCGCATCCTATGCCTACATATCTTCGCTCAGTACGAGGAATCAGAGCAGCTGTAGTTCGGCTACTTTCGGGACCACAGCTCAAATCTCGTTTTATTGACATTCTGAAAAATGGTTACAATGATTGAACACGGGAAATAAACTCCTAGAAAATACTATCCTAGCCATCTATAATGGAAAATCAAATGGAAAATAGTCCCCTAACAAATGGACTTCTAAAACTACCTCTAAAAGGGTAAATAAACTCCTATGAAGAAATTGTATCCTAAAAGAAAAATATTAAATCTACAAACTAATATTTTTATACTCTTTTTCTCAAATATTCTTTTTCAATTCTTTTTTCTTTTTCTTTTTTTTTGCAATATTCTTTTCTTCATTCTTTTTGTTCTACTAATCAAATGAATATAAAAGAAATACAAGGGGGAGGGGGTACATATGAATACAGGGGAGTATACAAGTAAAAACAAACTAAAGGCCCAGCCCACTTATCTAATTGCAAAAAAACGGAGGGAGATGAGAAATGAGGGGGGGTGTTGCCAGAAAAAAAACCAAAGGCCCAAAGCCCCAAACCCGGTCCAACCTTCATTCAGAAGACACAAAGTCCTAATTTTTTAACCTTCTCCCTTTACTGTTCCCTGCGCCGTTCCTCAGCCTTCAGACTCTCTCTCTCTCTCTCTCTCTCTCTCTCTCTCTCTCTCTCTCTCGATCTCTATCTTGTTCTCCCTTCAGATTCTTCCTCTCTCAATCTCTATCTTGTTCTCCCAAATTTTTGCCTCTTCTCCAAAACTCTTCCCACAATCTTCTTCAACGAAATTCTTTCCTTCTCGTTTCAACCTCTTTTTCCTTCAAATATCAACTACAAACAAAACCTGGAGTTATGGTGGATCGATGGCCGTTAACAGAAGATTGAAGATCTATTGTGTTCGGTGATGAAGCTTTCTGGAGTCGCATGTTGAAGATCCGTGAAGCTCGTTGATGGATCTGGAGATTTGTTGACGTTGCTGTGTTCGTGAGGAAGAACGAGGACGATGATGGACTGTGTTGTTGTGAGGATGTTCTTGAAGGAAGTTCGTTGAAGATCTGGTCGTGGATGCATGTGGATCTGGAGAAGGTTCGTGCGAGCATTGATCGGAAGCTGTTGACGAAAGTTCTTAATCTGGAGATCTGTTCTTGAGGACGAACGAAGTTGCAATCTGCTGAAGAACGGAGGCTTATTGAAGGATGATGTTTGTTGCTAAACTCTGATGAAGATTTCTAAAGCAAAAAAATGGATGATCTTTATAAGCGTTTTGGAGATTGGTTAGATGAACATGCAAGAAATTTTGACGAACTGATGAACCTAGTGGTGGCGGTTGAAGGATTCAGGAAAAAAACGATGATTACATGATGGATTTGGATCGGAGAGTTGGATGAAGATTAGAGAAAGGAGATGAATTCTGGGAAAATTGGATTTCCGGTGGTTTGGACGGTGGCCGGAAGTAGTTGTGGTTGCCGGAAGTGGTTCGTGGCGGTGGTTGCATGGCCGCCGGCCATGCAACCGGTGAAGTTCAGGCGATGACAAGTGGCAGCGAGAGAGTGTGCATGTGCTCCAAGTGTGGGTGGGGAGAGATAGTGGAGATCCACGTGTGATTCTGAGAGTGAAGTGGGAAAAATGAAGTGGCCTCCACTGGTTGTAACGCGTGGCTGGGTTTAAATATGGACATGTGGCATGGGATTTGGACTGAAGACTGGGCCTCCAAAAAAGACTCTGGACTGGGCCTCCACATACCAATTGGGCCCAACGAAAATTGAACCAAAGGCTGATTAATGGGACTAAACCTAGCTGAATGAAATTAATGGTGGATTATTAAACCTGTACCTAATTAAAACTAATTAACACTAAAATAACCCTAATATCATTCTAACGACTAATATTCTAAGACCTATTAAAGATATAATAATGTCTAATTAACATCTAATATTCTAAAAACTAATTAAACTAATTAAAAGAAATCTACAAATTTCTATTTAAAGTTTATTAAAAGAAATCTGAAAATCTATATATAAAACCTATAAAATCTATATTATCTAAAAACCTGTTAAATTCTAAAAGAAAGCCTACTAATTTCTATATAAAAAAAAAGAAAATCTATTATTATTCTATATTATCTATTTATTCTAAAAACATTTAAAAGCCATCAAAATCTATTAAATTCTACAAAATTGCTGATAAGACCTAATAAATTCTAAAAAGGACACAGTAATTCCAGAGGTAGCAAAAATAGTACAAAACCACAAATAACACTGCGAGAGCGTATCAAAATAGCCGGTAAAAATCAATGGACACCGAAATATCCCTAAAAATAACAACGCGAGCTGAAAACACCGGGAAGAGCACGACTTCCCAAAAACGATTCTGCCTATCTGAACTTGCTAAAAACACCTGAGACGCGAGACGAGGGTTGTGATCCCGGTAAACTCAATATAACTGGAAAAATGCACTGTATGCGGTATGCGAATGCGAATGCAGAAATGCGTCGAAACATGAACCAAATGCGGGACCCGGTTGGTCAAATTTTAGGGTGCAACAGCTGCCCCTATTCAAGCGGCTTGGACCTGAATGGGTGAAGAGCGCTCAGCCTTCAAACATTTAAAGGTAGACGACGGTTGAATACTAATGAAACCCTGAAATTTGCCAACCGTGGGAATATACTGCAAAACTGCTTGAGGAATAGCCTCCAATGGACTGAAGTTTGGTTGTCACGGCAACAACTGGTCAATTATCTGACAAAAATTTCTCTCCTTTTCAACATCAATCACCTGTGTGACGCCACAAGTATTGAAATAATGCTTCAGACAGCAAACACCTTGATTCCCATCTTACTTATGGGATCAAATCCTGTCATCTCACAGTTCACGGCGAACTTGAGGACAATTCTCCTGGGGAACTTCTGAATTGACTGCTCGGCACCCATTCTGTCAACAGGAGGCAGCTTCAGAAATCTGATATATGTCAATCTTTTTTCGGTGCTGACGTAACAACCAAATGTGAAGAATCACTCCGCTGGGGAGAAGAGAAGCTTAACCAAACAACTCTGCAAGGGAACATACTCGAAAGCCATGAGGTAACCAACCTGGTCCATGTTTCGAAATGCGTATGTCTGAGAATGATGCAATGTCCCATACGACATGGAAATGCTATGCGTTCTATTTGAAAATGCGAGGCCCAGACGGCATGGAAATGCTATATGTTTGTATAAATGCTATGACGATATATGCAAATGTAAATGCAGGCTCGAGCTGCCAGAGAACACCAGGTCTGCAACCACATGGCAAAATAGATGCCGAAGGCAACGTCAACTCCACTGAAGGTAACCTGATATCACAAAATCATCTCAGCAAAATAAATGATGGAAAAGGGAAGGACGGCCTTGCACCGGGATACTCTTTCCAAACCACTGACAACCGGTACTCTGTGGAGATTGACCAAATCGGGGTCGACTGCGCGCAGCACACTGCTGGGAATGCCCCTTCTATCAAGGATATCAATCTTAATCTGCTGGGGATACTCCTGATCCTACTCTGATGCGGGATAACAATACAATCTCAATTCTTCCGATAATACACAACTTTCATCTGCTGAAGAGTAGCAATTCTGATTTAACAACATCCATAAGGAATTCAAACATTAATCGGAGCACTGGTATCCGTCGAGCTTCGTATCGGGGAACATGACAACATGCGAGTCATTGGGAACTACTGTGTCAGATACTTTTAGGTTTCTGTTTTTACTGGTTTAGGATAAACATGGATTATGTACAAAACGAAAGATATAGAAAATACTAGACGAGAACTAGCATTCAAAGGTAGGCTACCAAACGAGAACTGATAGGAAAATAGGTTATCGGACGAGAATTGATTTTTGTGTTTTGAACGTTAGACGGGGCTGACTGGATATAGGCTGAGGCATAGACAACCAGACGAGAACTGGTTGAAAGCTGACGCACACCAGACGAGAACTGGTATAACACATAGGTTAAAAAAAACAGCGACCAGATGAGAACTGGTTATGCGGTGACATGTACCAGACGGGAACTGATACAACAGATAGGGTAAAGCAATGATGACCAGACGAGAACTGATTACGCGACGCCATGTACCAGACGAGAACTGATACAACAATTGAAGAAACGGAGACCAGACGAGAACTGGTTACAATAAACTGCACCAGACGGGAACTGATGCTTACAATAACCTACACCAGACGGGAACTGATGTTTACGGAGAGATTGAAGCAATGATGACCAGACGAGAACTGGTTACAATGGCATGTACCAGACGAGAACTGATACAACAATTGGTTAAACGGCGACCAGACGAGAACTGGTTACAATAAACTGCACCAGACGGGAACTGATGCTTACAATAAAACACACCAGACGGGAACTGATGTTTACGGAGATGCGGGCCAGACGAGAACTGGTTACCGGTTTGCCAGGCGAGAACTGGACTTGGGAAACGACCATTTACGAACTTCTGACACGTAACAGGTTTGGACTATAGGATAACGATCCAACGACAGCAAGGCCTTTTTCGGAATGTTAAGGTTTTTGATAAGGGTAATGACACGATTCCCCGATACTCCACTCCGGCTGGGGATAAACAGACTGGTTTGAATGACTTGCCCCAGTGCACTCAACTTTCCCCTATCTAACTCCTGGGAATACTTGCTCTGAACAGCTTGCTACGAGACGACCTCGAGATTACTTGCCCCGGTATCTATACGACAACAGAATTCAATCTCCATTAAACCCCTATCGACCCAATTGGTTTCAACACTCTCTGCGGTGACTTGCCCCTGAATGAGCGTTCTAACGACTTAACCCGATCTGATTATCCACCTGAAGTATCTGCTTTCAAATCTCCACGTTCTGTATAATTACCTCTGATTGGCTCTCGAGAAGATTCACTTCTGATCAACTGCTTCTCAAGCATACTGCCCCTGATCAACTGAAGCTTCGGGACTTGTCCTCAGACTAACTGATTCCGAACTCACTGGAAGTCAATGCCCCGGATTTACAGGGCTTCACAACATACACCATCCTGGTTCAGACTGCTGAATTACTCAGTCCTGCTCAATTATTCCCGGTTGGAATTTCCTTCGTGTCAACTACTAACCTGCAAGTAAAATTGTCTATTCATGAATGGTAATCTTAATGCAGTGTTTATGCAAATTTTGAAAAATCTTGTGCTGTCACTCATTTACATGTCATGATTGTGAGTGATGAATGAACCAAAGTTCAAACGTAGTGCTTACATGATTTGATCAGTGAGAAATACAACAAGGATGTGACTAGCAAGTCATGAGGGAGTCAGGTTACTCAACCTTATCGTAATGCGCTTTCAGAATAACCCTACCTCAGTTAGGTCTTTTAAGGGTTGTATCGTGGTCGGGTTCACGGTTCGTGAAACAAAGGATATTTGGCTCAAATTTTGATTTGTACCCACCCCTTCTACGTGATGATCTCCGATCCTAAGGTTCAGTTAACCTGGCACAAGCGCTCGCCTCTTCGAGAGGTATGATGAATGGTAAGAACCAAAGTTAAGGAACTCACAAGAATTTCGGAGTGACAGTTACTCCTTTTCGTTTTCGGTGTCTGTATACACGACTTTGTGACTTCACTGGGGATTTTTCTATTGATATCCTTTTTCTTTCATTCTTTTGATTCCCTAATTTTTGCCTGGACCGACTCCTTTTGGGTTCTTTTCGTTTTTTCGTTTTCTTTTGAAGTCCAGCGGGATGCCCTGATTTTTGCCTAAGTATTAGCTTTCCAGCTTTTTCTTTCTTTTTACTTACCAGGCTTTCTTTTTCTTTCTTTTGGAACAAAGTCGTGTGACACTGGTTGTCTTGATTGCTCCGAAAGGATTGTAACTGTCTCACTCCTGATTGGTGAGGTTTAACCACTGTGGTTGACGAGGTACGACCTATTGAAAGGTATAAACTGATTGGTCCTCGAAAAACAACACTCCTCTGTAAGACTTGAATGCTCGGTCAAGCTAACTGACAACTACCCTGCCCCGGGTTAAGATGTGAGGGTTTAAAAGTCCGAAAAAACTTCTACTTCCTGGCTCGAAGTGGTTAACAAGGGACTAACTCCTTATATCTCCAGTGTTTAGGGGATTTGAAACAATGCCTTGTACGTCATCGGCAAGGTCTTATCTGAAAGCATACGATCATCGGTTATGAGTTTAGTTTCGTCATCCTCCCTCCAGTCTTTGCTAGTTGTCGCTTGCGCGAAAATAAGGTGCCGGCATGACAGAAGAGTCGCCACCTTTCGTTATTTATCCCTCAGAGCGGGAAAGGAAACGATCGGAAAAACCTGACGAATAAGGGTAAGACAAGGTCATCGCAACCATTATCTGGGTTCGGGAGTCGGTTACGCAAGGGGAAGGTATTAGCACCCCTCGCGTCCGTCGTACTCGACGGGATCCTCGCTTGTTTGTTTACTTGGACGGGTTGGTTATAATCTATCTACCTATCAAGGCTGGCTGAAAAAGAAAAGAAAAATGACTCGGCAAAGCGTCGCACTTTATGCCTACGTATTCTCATCAGAGAATGAGAAATCAGAGTCAACGTAGTTCGGCCTAACTACGGGTGAAGGTGGGGAAGGTTGCTCGCTAGGATATCGCATCCTATGCCTACGTACTCTCATCTGGCATGAGAGATCAGAGCTCACGTAGTTCGGGAAACTACGGGTTATCTCCTAAAAGAAGTGTTTTTTATTGTGTTTGCGATTTCAACCGTACTAGAGACTATGACCTGAGAGTGAACGCGTCGCATGTCACCCAAAGGGTACCATACTAAACATCCAGACTGTGGAAAAGAAGCTCTCCCACAATCCTTTCTCAGATAGCTTAAGGCTCGTAACGTACGAAAGAAATCATTCATGATTACTGTATCTTAAACTGTTTCGAGATGAGAAGAGAACAGGCCCAACTAGGAGGGAGACTATCAAGTCCTACTGTTGTCATGCCATGGATTCATCCTATGGTTGAGGTTTGAACAGGGAACTCCTAGATGTTGTCATGCATAGGTTTCAACCTAAAATTCTATCATCAATTCCTTATCAAAGGAAATGAGAGTCCTAAGGGATCATGTCAATGATACACCAAAACAGACAAAAGCATCAGCTTTAACAGTAAAATGCATGCAATGCAAGTGAGGGAGGAAATGTGTGTGGGGCTTCAGCCTCCACAAGCTCGTCTCGACCTCAAGCCAGTCATGAAATAACAGTAATCATACTGAAAAATAAACAACATGCTATCAAGCACAAAACAGTAAACTGCAATCATACAGATAAAAGAAATGAAATGCTATCAAGCAAAATAAACACATGGGCAAGGGAGCTGGGCTCTACCGAATACCCGCAAGCAAAGCCAAGCAATAACAATACAAGCAGAGGGAGCAACTCAACCTCTAATGCAATCATGCTCTTATACTGAACTTATTCTAGATGAGCTTAGCCTAATGCAACAGACAAATCAAACAAAACACACAATACAGCAAAGAAAAACAGAAGAAAGCCTCAGCCCCTCCAGCAGCTACTCAGTCTTCAGACTTCAGAGATCACTTGCTTTCCAGGTATCAACCCTACAACATGAGTATCAACTCATCTTCTCCCCTAAGCTTCAGCTTCTTTGATCAGCTCCACCTTCAGGCTTCACTATCTTCAGGGATCTTCAGGCATCAACTTGTTCTCCACAAAGTCTTCAGACTTCAATAATCTTCAAGGAATCATCCTCTTCAAGGCCTCGGCTTCTGTCTTCAATGGCTCCAGTGCTCCAGCAAACAAGATTCAGTCAGCAAGATGAGGTAAGGATGTTACAGTGCTCCCTGACTTCCAAAGGATGCCATTGAGGACTTAACATCAAAGGAAAGGCTCTCTCAAAGTTCTACCTCAGAGGGAAAGGTCACTAATCCCTCCAAAAGAGAGAGGTGAATACCCTTAGGGGACTTTATATCATAGAGAAGGAAGGAGGTGAACAAAACACTCCTTGTTTATTGAATGGAAGTATCCTATCTAGGGCTCTGCCTATGCACCTATGATCCTATAAACAAAACAAACAAAAGCTATGCTAAACTCCTCTGCAATGTCTTCAAAGCTTCAATGATGATCCACAAGGTCTTCAACTCAATCTTCAAAGCTCACACACTCAAAAGAGAAGGTAAGAAAACAATACAATACAAACTTATGCCTTCAAGCAACACACATACTATCCATACATTCAAAAATCAATTAAAAATACTAAAATACCATACAATATTCTATCAAAATTCTAGGGGATTCTATACACACTTACCCTTAACCCATATATTCCCCATACACTAATTTGGCCTATAAACCCCAAAACAAAATTGTTCAAGTCTACCTATACAACCTAAAACCCTAATTAGAACACCTAAACGTCTAACAATCAAACTACATCAAATTTTAATCTAAAAATCAAGAAATAAATCCTACATGAAACTAGGGTTCAATGCCTAACTATGCCAAAAAGAATGGCTCAAAAACCCTAAGGGGAAGTCCTAAAACAAATTGTACAAAATCAAGTGTCAAACAAAATCAATTAAAAGTACTATTTACAAGAAAATATGCTAAAAAATATTAAACTAAAAATAAAATGGAATTTTTATTTTTAGTAATTTTCTAGACAAAACCATGATTATGTGAAAAAAAGAAGAAATGAAAAATATTGATTTTTGGATTTTATATGAATTTATTAAAATGCAAGGAAATTAAAAGAATTAAAAATATAAGAATATAAGAAATAAAGGGGAGGGGGTGTCATGAGTAACGCGCCCCAGTTCATATATGATTGGGCCAGACATGTGGGAGGTGTGAATAGAAACAATTGCTGAGGCCCAGGTTTATTACTCAATCAAAACGGTGCGTTTGAATTAGTGGTACGCTACGTTTCATGTGCTTCAGTCTTCCCTCCGTTTTTGAAATTGAATTGGAGTCGTGCGATGGACTGAATTGGTCAAGGATCTGAGACAATCCAACGGTGGGACTTCATCGTCCCCAAATGAACCCTAGGGTTTGCAGAAACCCTAACCCCATGCAAGGATTTTCTTCAAGCTCGTTCTCACTGATGGCTGGATGAAACCAAGAAATTCCAAAAGCAAACTTGGTCTACCCATCACCCTGAACACAATGATACCACTGGTTGTCCCTGAAACCTCTTGAATCGTTCCAACAGAAAGCTTCATCATCATGGTTCCACCATTTCCCTCTGATATCAATCTTAATGGAACTTCAAACTAATGATCCAGAATTATTCTACATGCTTCCCTAACCAAACTACACAATACCATATCCATTAATACATCCTACACAGCTCATTAACAATCTTGCAAGAATTGGTGTTCTGCCACGAAACCTCACGAATCCCTCTCAAACTTTCCATGATTGATAACCTATTGGTCTCTAATAGTTCTATGCTAACCACCTAGTCTAGAAGTGCATAAATAAGGAGGTATGAGTGCTCTTGCAAACCTGTTACTTGATGATGGCAGGGGTAGTTCTCTTGCAATTCAACTCGTGCAACTCTCCAAAATGGACCTTTGATTGATGATAGAGGTACTGTATGCAAAGGGATTGAGAGAAAGTGCTTGAATCTTGTGTTTGATCTCAATATGCTCTTCTTGCAAATTCTTCAAAACAGCTTCAAACCTCCATGGATCTTCCTTCAATTTGGTATGCAATTGCTCCTAAAGATCAGAGTAGTGTGTTTGTGGAGGAGAAATGAATGAATATGGAAGAGAAAGAAGGTTTGATGTGAAATTGCAAATGGAAGAATCTCACTTTTTCACACTCTAATCTCACCTCTCACCAACAATTATCACCAAACCTGGCCTCATTGAGTTTCACCCTTCTTATAGCAATCAAAAGAATGATCTAGATACATTTAGAAACTTGTGGAAAGTGTTAGAAAGTTTTAGAACTTCTCATGAAAGGATACATTGGATATCCATTATCTCATGCCTTAGGCTTGCCAACTTGACTTTAAAATCTCCTCATGTAAGATATTGAAAGAGAATGAGTGAAAAACATGCCTTGGTTTTGCCTTATGTGAAGATTTGCAAGTTGCCTTATTATGCAAGAATGAAAATTACAAAGCAACTTCCATTTTAAGACCTCAAATCAAAATTCTACTTGAACCATTGTTTTTAAAATATTGTTTGGAGTCAAAATGACATATTGGATGACCCATTTTGGATTTGTACATCTCCTAAACCAAAGTTAAATTTCAACTTTTTCAACTTATAAGCCATTTTTAGGTCATTTTCACCCAATCTTGTAAATCCTTGCTACAAGCTCTTTCAATAACTCATGACCACTTTTATAGACTTAAAATCCCATTTTGAACAACTTTCATGTTTTGAGTTTTTCCATTTGAGGCTTGGAAATAGGAGATATGGCCTTTGCTTAAAATGACCTATAACTGCCAAATGACCAAAATACCCCTGTCTTGTTCAAACCATAAGTTGAGTTCTACAAATCCTATCAAGGACTTCTAGTACTCTCTAGAAAGCTAAGAAGATTCCCTTCAACATTAATGTTGACCAAGAAATCATAGGAATCATCCTACTAGGGCAAAAGTTGTCTGCAAGTTGGGTGACTTTCAAGGACCCAGATTCACACACCTCTGCTGACCTGTAATTTGTCAAAACCATAACTTGAGCTCTGCAACTCCTATCAAGGACTTCCACCACTCAAATTAAAGCTAAGAACAAGCTCTACAACATTCATGTTATGGGGAAGATGAGATATCAATCACATATTGAGCTAAAACTGTCTGGAAGATAAGGATCAAATTAGGGTTTTTCCACTAACAATCCTCAGAAACCCTAACTTGAAACTTCTCAAACTCCTCAATCATGATGAGTTGGCCTAGGAATCATCTTCATAACATCTCCATACATCATTCCATGATCTCATGGCCCTTGGATTGGGTCTCAACCTTCTCCAAATCTCCAGTTGTCTTAGGGTTGACCCAGTCAAAACCCTAATTTCACCACTCATGGCTGAATCTTCTGAATTCTTGCACAATGACCTCTCTGGGCTTCATGATGGCTATCAAGACATCTCATAAACTTTCTCAAAGCTTCAAGTTCATTCTCAAAGTCTCAGAATCATCTGAGGAGCTCCCACAACTGTCAAGCTATGAAGCACAAAACCTTGGTTTCAACCAATTCCTCTGAGGATCTCTTGAACTTTCTGATGAAGATATCAAATTTCAAACACTTGATGGATAAATAATTGTTGGTCAAATTTTGGGGTGCAACACTAGTCACAGTGATAAAGTGGAGTAAATAAAATGCAAGTGTCAGTGCAATGCAGTAAATGAGCGACAACGACATGATTAATTCAGAAAAATGCATAGTCACTTTATTATTAGTACCATTCGAAACAAACAATGTTTAAAAACAAGTAGTAACTAACAGAAAAGAAACTACAAATGCAAATGATATAAAGTCTGAGGCCTGCCAATGCTGAGGGCGCCTGCCTGTCTGGACCACTGGCTTTTGCCGGGGAATACTTTCCGAGTCTACGAGCTTAGATAGATGAGAAGTTGGTATGCACAAACAGAAATCCTTCTCGAAAAGAAATGCAATCTTGGTCGATCAACTGTTGTACCTTTGCCTGAAACGCTTTACAATCTTCAGTTGCATGCCCTGGGGATCCGCCATGGTAACCACACTGAACTTGGGGATTGTACCCAGGAGGGTAAGGTTCTGGCACGGGCTTGAGAGCTTTCGGCTCCACCAAAGCGTTCTGGACCAACTGTAGCAAAAGCTGACTGTACGGCACAGGAACTGAATGAGAATGAGCATTCCTTCGTTCCAAATTGCTACGAGGTCTGCTCTAATTCTGACGCTGAGTCTGATAACCTTGGCCACGAGTTCGCTGATTTGCAAGGGAAGCGACGTGACGTTCCTGATATGGTGCTCTAGGCACAGTGGTCTGTCCAGCATAACAAGGCATAGAAGATACTGATCTCTGAGAAGATGAAGAACCAATAAATTTCACCAATTCATCTCGAGGGTACCCAACATCTGGCATGATGGCATTGATCACAACTCCCTCTTCATTCTGATAGTCGTAAAGAGATTCAGTTTCACTAGCCTGACCGCTTGAGACAACCTGAATTTTTCCAATCTTTATAGCATTCTCAATACGTTCTCCAACTCCCACTAATTCGGAGAAGTTCAGCGAAACTCCAAGCAATCTCTCAAAGTACGGGCTTTGCAAGGAGTCTACGAACATGCCTGCTAACTCTCGGTCAGGGATCGGTGGTTCCACTCTGGAAGCAAAATCCCTCCATCTCCGAGCATACTTTTTGAAAGGTTCATTGATCCCCATAGACAAAGATTACAACTCCATGCGAATGGGAGCTATGTCCATATTGTAATCATACCGCTTCAGGAAAGCTCTGGCTAAATCCACCCATGATCGAATCTGATCCTTCTCTAACTGCATATACCAACGTAGAGATGCCCTAATCAAACTGTCCTGAAAACAGTAAATCATCAACTTGTCGTTTTGCACAAACAAAGTCATCTTTCTGCAGAACATCACCAAATGTAGCCTCGGGCAACTATCTCCTTTATACTTTTCAAACTTCGGCGCTCTGAATTTAGGAGGTAACACTAGGTCAGAAACCAAGCACATATCTGAAGCATTGAGACCAACATCGTTCTTAACTTCCAGGGCTTTGACTTGTTCCTCCAATGCGTGCAACCTCTTAGCTTGCACAAGAGCTAATGGATTATTAGTCCTCACTATCGGAACTTCTCTTCGGGAGATCAAACCAGCAGGAATAACATTCTGATAATTCGCGGCATCAGAAGAAGAACGTTCACTTGGGATGACAAACTGTTGGTGCAGATTTTGGCCTCTAACAGAAGTCTGCACAAGTTGAGTTGCAGTAAGGTTATTCACTTGCGAAAAGCCTTCGTCAGACGTGGAATCATACAAAGGATTGGTCGTCATAATAAAGCCTGACAAGGCATCAGCAATCTGGAAGTCGTTTCCTGACATGACTATCAGCAACTTTCAACTGACGGCACTGCTTGATTCTGCTTGATCCGTTTCAACCCCTTGGTCGTCTTCTAACAATCCACACTTGCCTCGAACAATCCCCCGAGAATCACCCTCTGAATCAAAACAAAGGCTGGATAAGAGCTCTGGTCAGCTAGAGAAATGCTATGCAATATGATGCAAAGATGCTTATGCAAATGCAATGCAATGCAGCAAACATGGGATCACAGCCCCCACAACACGCTCTGAATACTGCTGTACTACTGACGGAGATAATCACTCTGAAGCGAAAACCAAAAAACCGGGTCGTCTGGAGGTTAATTTTCCTGCAAAAACCCTCCCACTCACAGGTATGGACCTAATCTGATAAGGTACGACATCCTATGCGGTCGTCAGCGTCACAGACTTTCATGAGGAATGATGCGATACCCAGAAGGTGTGGCATCGGCGTCTCATGAAGCGGCCTCACTTAGCTGACTTCCAAATGATCGGTCCCCAGAGTCGACAATCCTCACGTCTGGACTCCTCTCAGATCCTCAGGACCGGAAAGAAGCACCTCGGAGAGAATCTCGTCTGAGCGCGGATTTTGTAGGGAACTTGTGTCTGCTCAACAAACAGGTTCGTCTACTAATCTCCACAACTATGTCTAAAATGCATACTCAAGCCCAGGTCCGGCTTATCACTCAAAGTATCACCCTCCCCAGCACAACAGCAACAGATAACAGCAATGAAAAAAATAAACACCCAAAAGACAAGCAAACAAGCGCTAGGATTGACTCTCTTAGGGGACGTTGGATCCCACATGCATGGGGAACTATCGCAGATCCCCAGCAGAGTCGCCAGCTGCTGGGGATGACCCAGGCAGCTAGGAAAAAAACCTAAGGCGTAGGGAACCGTTGGAGTCCCCAGCAGAGTCGCCAGCTGTCGCTACTGCGAAAATCGGCGCCGGCTGACAGAAGAGTCGCCACCGTGCGTTATTTATCCCAACGGAGGGAAAGGAAACGCTCGAAGTAAACCTCGCAAAAAACGGGAAAGGTATGGTCGTCGCAACCAAAACCTGGGTTCGGGAGTCGGTTACGCAAGGGGAAGGTATTAGCACCCCTCACGTCCGTCGTACTCGACGGGATCCACGCTCGCTTGGTTTGTCTAAAGGATGCAAAACAATCTATCTACGGCTGCTAAATCTAAACGGACGGAAATTGACTCGATAGAGCATCGCACTCTATGCCTACGTATTCTCAAGAGAGAAAGTCAGAGTCAACGTAGTTCGGGAAACTACAGGGAATTGGCTCGCCAAGACTTCGCATCTTGTGCCTACGTACATCCACACAGCATGGAAGATCAGAGCTTTCGTAGTTCAGGCTAACAACAGCTAAGCAGGGTGTTCTCACACACAGGAAGTGAGAGATTAATCTGGTTTGAGAGGTATGGGAACCTATGGGAACTAAAACTACGGTCTGGTCTCAAATGCACTCGGGAAAGAGAAAAGGATAACATCAGTCGTCAGCGGGAAAGTCTCGATCGCACAGCAGCGAGAGGACAAAAGGTTAGTTGTTAGTGTGCTCGCTAGGATACCGCATCCTATGCTTACATATCCTCGCTCAGTACGAGGAATCAGAGCAGCTGTAGTTCGGCTACTTTCGGGACCACAGCTCAAATCTCGTTTTATTGACATTCTGAAAAATGGTTACAATGATTGAACACGGGAAATAAACTCCTAGAAAATACTATCCTAGCCATCTATAATGGAAAATCAAATGGAAAATAGTCCCCTAACAAATGGACTTCTAAAACTACCTCTAAAAGGGTAAATAAACTCCTATGAAGAAATTGTATCCTAAAAGAAAAATATTAAATCTACAAACTAATATTTTTATACTCTTTTTCTCAAATATTCTTTTTCAATTCTTTTTTTTTTTGCAATATTCTTTTCTTCATTCTTTTTGTTCTACTAATCAAATGAATATAAAAGAAATACAAGGGGGAGGGGGTACATATGAATACAGGGGAGTATACAAGTAAAAACAAACTAAAGGCCCAGCCCACTTATCTAATTGCAAAAAAACGGAGGGAGATGAGAAATGAGGGGGGGTGTTGCCAGAAAAAAAACCAAAGGCCCAAAGCCCAAAACCCGGTCCAACCTTCATTCAGAAGACACAAAACCCTAATTTTTTCACCTTCTCCCTTTACTGTTCCCTGCGCCGTTCCTCAGCCTTCAGACTCTCTCTCTCTCGATCTCTATCTTGTTCTCCCTTCAGATTCTTCCTCTCTCAATCTCTATCTTGTTCTCCCAAATTTTTGCCTCTTCTCCAAAACTCTTCCCACAATCTTCTTCAACGAAATTCTTTCCTTCTCGTTTCAACCTCTTTTTCCTTCAAATATCAACTACAAACAAAACCTGGAGTTATGGTGGATCGATGGCCGTTAACAGAAGATTGAAGATCTATTGTGTTCGGTGATGAAGCTTTCTGGAGTCGCATGTTGAAGATCCGTGAAGCTCGTTGATGGATCTGGAGATTTGTTGACGTTGCTGTGTTCATGAGGAAGAACGAGGACGATGATGGACTGTGTTGTTGTGAGGATGTTCTTGAAGGAATTTCGTTGAAGATCTGGTCGTGGATGCATGTGGATCTGGAGAAGGTTCGTGCGAGCATTGATCGGAAGCTGTTGACGAAAGTTCTTAACCTGGAGATCTGTTCTTGAGGACGAACGAAGTTGCAATCTGCTGAAGAACGGAGGCTTATTGAAGGATGATGTTTGTTGCTAAACTCTGATGAAGATTTCTAAAGCAAAAAACTGGATGATCTTTATGAGCGTTTTGGAGATTGGTTAGATGAACATGCAAGAAATTTTGACGAACTGATGAACCTAGTGGTGGCGGTTGAAGGATTCAGGAAAAAAACGATGATTACATGATGGATTTGGATCGGAGAGTTGGATGAAGATTAGAGAAAGGAGATGAATTCTGGGAAAATTGGATTTCCGGTGGTTTGGACGGTGGCCGGAAGTAGTTGTGGTTGCCAGAAGTGGTTCGTGGCGGTGGTTGCATGGCCGCCGGCCATGCAACCGGTGAAGTTCAGGCGATGACAAGTGGCAGCGAGAGAGTGTGCATGTGCGCCAAGTGTGGGTGGGGAGAGATAGTGGAGATCCACGTGGGATTCTGAGAGTGAAGTGGGAAAAATGAAGTGGCCTCCACTGGTTGCAACGCGTGGCTGGGTTTAAATATGGACATGTGGCATGGGATTTGGACTGAAGACTGGGCCTCCAAAAAAGACTCTGGACTGGGCCTCCACATACCAATTGGGCCCAACGAAAATTGAACCAAAGGCTGATTAATGGGACTAAACTTAGCTGAATGAAATTAATGATGGATTATTAAACCTGTACCTAATTAAAACTAATTAACACTAAAATAACCCTAATATCATTCTAACGACTAATATTCTAAAACCTATTAAAGATCTAATAATGTCTAATTAACATCTAATATTCTAAAAACTAATTAAACTAATTAAAAGAAATCTACAAATTTCTATTTAAAGTTTATTAAAAGAAATCTGAAAATCTATATATAAAACCTATAAAATCTATATTATCTAAAAACCTGTTAAATTCTAAAAGAAAGCCTACTAATTTCTATATAAAAAAAAGAAAATCTATTATTATTCTATATTATCTATTTATTCTAAAAACATTTAAAAGCTATCAAAATCTATTAAATTCTACAAAATTGCTGATAAGATCTAATAAATTCTAAAAAGGACACAGTAATTCCAGAGGGAGCAAAAATAGTACAAAACCACAAATAACACTGCGAGAGCGTAACAAAATATCCGGTAAAAATCAATGGACACCGAAATATCCCTAAAAATAACAACGCGAGCTGAAAACACCGGGAAGAGCACGACTTCCCAAAAACGATTCTGCCTATCTGAACTTGCTAAAAACACCTGAGACGCGAGACGAGGGCTGTGATCCCGGTAAACTCAATATAACTGGAAAAATGCACTGTATGCGGTATGCGAATGTGAATGCAGAAATGCGTCGAAACATGAACCAAATACGGGACCCGGTTGGTCAAATTTTAGGGTGCAACATCAGGGCCTTGTTGGATTATGTACATGCATTTTGTTAATAAATCAAAGGCATTTTCCTCGTATTCAAATATTGTGATCTCTGTTATTCCTGTTTTATATTTGTTTTGAAAAACAGTAAAATGGCAATGGGGTTTGTGCTAATCTGCATATCCTTGTTTTAAACTTAACCCTTGTTATTGCAGGATCCACATAACAGATGACATCGACTCTGGACCTTCTACGGCTCACTTCGACTTCGATTGCCCGATCTATCAAGCCGAAGAAGCGATTGATGAAGACGAAGACCTTCCTGAAGAGTTGGCCCGCTTGTTGAAACAAGAGGAGAAAGTTATTCTGCCTCATGAGGAGGAGATTGAAATCGTGAACCTGGGTTCTGAAGAGCGTCAGAAACGTCAGGATAGGGGCTGCGCCGCAGAGTAAGGTCAAACAGAGATTGGTCGAGATGCTAAGGGAGTATAGTGACGTCTTTGCTTGGTCATACGAAGATACGCCCGGACTTGACACGGACATCGTGGTCCACCACTTGCCGCTACGATAAGATTGCCCTCCCGTTAAGCAGAAGCTTAGGAGGACGAGACCAGATATGGCCGTTAAGATCAAAGAAGAAGTGCAAAAACAGCTTGATGCTGGCTTCTTAGCGGTCACCACTTACCCTCCGTGGGTCGCCAACATAGTGTCTGTACCAAAGAAGGACGGTAAGGTACGCATGTGCATCGATTATCGGGATTTGAATAGGGCGAGCCCTAAAGATGATTTCTCGTTGCCTCATATCGATGTGTTGGTCGACAATACAACCCAGTTCTCCGTGTTTTCGTTCATGGATGGCTTCTCCAGTTACAACCAGATCAAGATGGCGCCGGAGGACATGGAGAAAACAACGTTTATCACTCCCTGGGGAACATTTTGCTACAAGGTAATGCCCTTCGGTCTAAAGAACGCAGGGGCCACTTACCAGCGAGCAATGGTAACTTTGTTTCATGACATGATTCATCATGAGATTGAGGTCTATGTTGATGACATGATTGCGAAGTCCCAAACGGAGGAAGAGCATCTGGTCAACTTATTGAAGCTTTTTGAGAGGCTTAGGAAGTTCAGGTTGAGGCTGAATCCTAACAAGTGTACTTTCGGAGTACGGTCCGGAAAGTTACTGGGGTTTATCGTGAGCGAAAGAGGCATCGAGGTTGATCCTGCGAAGATTAAAGCGATACAAGAAATGCCAGTGCCGAAAACAGAAAAAGAAGTTCGTGGTTTCATGGGCAGAATAAACTACATTGTAAGGTTTATCTCTCAGCTCACGGCCACGTGTGAACCGATGTTCAAGTTGTTAAAGAAAAATCAGGCGATTATCTGGAATGAGGATTGCCAGAAGGCATTTGACAAGATAAAGCAGTATCTTCAGGAACCTCCAATCTTGATACCCCCAGTGGCTGGACGGCCTCTAATCATGTACTTGACAGTTCTTGAGAATAGTATGGGGTGTGTTCTCGGTCAGCACGACGAGACGGGCAGAAAGGAGCATGCCATTTACTACTTGAGTAAAAAGTTCACTGACTGTGAATCTCGATACTCGATGCTGGAGAAGACGTGTTGTGCACTAGCCTGGGCTGCCAAACGTCTACGACAGTACATGCTCAATCACACCACCATGCTAATTTCGAAGATGGATCCGATCAAGTACGTCTTCGAGAAGCAGGCTCTTTCGGGCAGGATTGCCAGATGGCAAATGGTGTTAACGGAATATGATATTCAGTACGTTTCCTAGAAGGCCATCAAGGGAAGCGTATTGTCTGAATACCTTGCCGAACAGCCAATCGAGGACTATCAGCCTATGAAATTTGAATTCCTTGACGAGGATATTATGTTTCTCAAAGCGAAGGATTGCGATGAGCCGTTGCCCGACGAGGGGCCAGATAGGAAATCCCAGTGGAAACTGATATTCGATGGGGCAGTTAATTCCTATGGAAGTGGCATCGGGGCTATCATCACGACTCCCCACGGATCCCACATCCCGTTCACTGCGAGACTGACGTTTCCAGTCACCAATAATGAGGCGGAGTACGAAGCATGCATCATGGGTCTAGAAGAGGCAATTGATTTGAGAATCAAGAATCTAGACGTATATGGTGACTCAGCGCTTGTGATCAACCAAATTAAAGGGGGAGTGGGAGACTCGTCAATCGAATTTGGTGCCGTACATGAATTATGCCAGAAGGCTACTTCCGTTCTTTGATCGAGTGGAACTCCATCATGTGCCCAGGGCCGAGAATCAGATGGCTGATGCCCTAGCCACGTTGGCTTCAATGTATAAAGTCAATTTTTGGAATGAGGCTCCAAGAATTGTACTATCTCGTCTTGATAGACCTGCATTTGTCTTTGCAATCGAGGAAGCCGTCGGCGGCAAGCCCTGGTTCCATGACATCCAGACCTTCCTTATGACTAAGGAGTATCCTGCGGGTGCGTCAACCCAGGATAAGAAGACTCTGAAGAGGCTGTCTGGAAACTTTTATCTCAATCCTGATGGAGTGTTGTATAAGAGAAACCACGATCTCGTGCTACTCAGATGTGTAGATGAGAAAGAGGCGAGTATGCTCATGGAAGAAGTCCATGAAGGCACATTTGGTACGCACGCCGGCGGGTATGCTATGACGAGGAAGATCCTGAGAGCAGGATATTACTGGCTGACGATGGAATCAAATTGCTTCAAATTCGCGAAGAGATGTCATAAGTGCCAGATTTATGCTGATAAAGTTCATGTGCCGCCGTGCCCGTTGAATGTCATGTCCTCCCCGTGGCCGTTCTCCATGTGGGGCATCGACATGATAGGCAAGATCGAGCCCACTGCGTCTAACGGTCATCGCTTCATTTTAGTAGCCATCGACTACTTCACCAAGTGGGTGGAGGCAGCCTCGTATGCTAATGTGACCAAGAAGGTGGTGGCTAAATTCATAAAGAGGGACATCATCTGTCGTTACGGAATTCCCAAGCGAATCATTACTGATAATGGTTCGAATCTGAATAACAAGATGATGAAGGAGCTGTGCCAGAGTTTCAAGATCGAACACCACAACTCATCTCCTTACCGGCCGAAGATAAATGGCGCCGTTGAAGCAGCCAATAAGAACATAAAGAAGATTGTTCAGAAGATGGTTGTGACCTACAAAGACTGGCACGAGATGCTGCCATTTGCACTGCACGGTTATCGTACGACGGTACGTACGTCAACCGGGGCAACCCCTTTCTCCTTGGTGTACGGTATGGAAGCTGTCCTACCGTTAGAAGTGGAGATCCCTTCTTTGCGAGTTTTGGTTGATGTGAAACTCGACGAGGCAGAATGGATTACAAACCGACTGAACCAACTCAGCCTGATGGACGAGAAGAGGTTAGCGTCGATTGCGTTTGGTCGTCTGTACCAAAGCCGAATGAAGAAAGCTTATGATAAGAAGGTGCGTCCTAGAAGCTTTCAGACGGGTGATCTCGTCCTGAAGAAGATTCTTCCTCCACACTCCGATCACCGGGGCAAGTGGACTCCGAATTACGAAGGTCCGTACGTCGTCAACAAGGTCTTCTCGGGAGGAGCTTTGTTGTTATCCACGATGGATGGTGAAGATTTTGCATCCCCGGTGAACGCGGACGCAGTTAAAAAATACTTTGCTTGAAAGTGACCCGCTGGACAAAAAAAGAGAGTTCAGGCAAAAATGGGGCATCCCGGTGAACCAAAAACAGAATAAAAGGTTCGGGCAAAAATTAGGGATATAAATTGAAAAAATGTACACCCGCGAAATCGAAAACCTACACTGGGCGGCTTCGGCAAAAAAGGGTATCCCGGTGAACTGAAAACCCGCAAAGGGCGGTTCACGCAAAAGTTAGGGATTTGAAAAAGCAAATGATTGCGTTCCGCGTGTGGACTTTCATTGTTTAGTGGTTTGGAAGACCTGAGGGCCGTTTATCTGAATCAATCTCTTCCGAAGCTGAAGCGTCGGAGAAGTATCGAAGTCGAGTAGGTCATAGAAGGATCAACTCATGGTGTTCGTCTACGCCTCGTTGCCGACATTTGTATATACTGATGTATATTTATGTTTTACTTTTGCGCAACTTCCTCATTCCAGGAACTTGCATCTGTTGTAAAACATTTTTACCCATTCAGGGGTTCGTTATCAATAAAATGTATACTATTCAGCAATTTTGTTTGTCTGTCTAGCATTTATCTGTTTTGTTTGCGAAAAAGAACGCCGATGTTTTTGATAAAACACGCATACATAAACTTACGGGCCTAGCCCACTGATTGTTGAAACAATGAATTACTTGAATATTGTCACGAGATAATAACCTTGATAGGTCCCTTTGAGAAGGGTATCTTTTTTGTTTGTTTGTGTTGTTACAGGTGTAGCATATTCCAGACAGTGTGCCGTGCGCATCCCCGAAGCAGGATGATTCCTCCTTCCCCAGCAGAGTTCAGTAGCCTCTCCCCGCAGAGTCTGAACCCGAGATCGCGAGCATTGATATGTCTCCCCAGGCATAGATTATTCTCTCCCCAATTAGACGCATCCTGAAGGAACGTCGTCTCCTCAGCTGAGTCAGGCACCGAAGCGCGTGTTCATCCCCCAGCACCGGGTCACAAGTGCAGGTTTCGTAGGAAACTATTCGTACGCCGAAGTATGCAGCAGCTGATGGTGCCAGACTGAAGTCTCCAGCGGAATTGAAATTCCCCACCAGAGTCGTACTCTCTCCCGAAGTCGGATGATTCCTTCTTCCCGGGCGGAATTGAGATTCTCCACCAGAGTCGTACTCTTCAGCGAAGCAGAATGATTTCTCCTTCCTCAGCCGAGTTTGCAGATACCCAAGAGAGCCGAATCCTTGGAGGCTGTTCAAGCCATGATTGGTTTTTCCCCCAGTGGAAGGGTGAACAGCTGATGCTGTTTCCCCACAGAGTCGTTATCTCCGGAGAAGTAGCTGAGAAGGCCATGCAGTTTACTCCCGCGATTGACATTGCTTTTCCCTCAGCAGGTCCAGGTTCTCGTAGAGCTTCGTTCCCTTGTAGCAATCAACTGAAGTTGTTTCCCCCGCAGCAGTCAACTGAAGTTGTGCCCCCTGTGGAGTCCAATTGAGATTGGCGTGACCTTGTTCTCCTCAGCAGGATGATTCCTCTATCTGGCGGGATCGCATCAGATTGCAGGATTGCATAGCATTTATCATAAACGCATAGCATTTCCATCGTGTGGAGCATTGCGCCATTGCCGAAGCATATGCATAATAAGCATGATCTAGGTTGTTACCGTTCTTGTTTTGCAGGTGTTCCGCCGCAGAATTGATTTCTCAGGATGATTCCTGACATTCTCCCCAACGAAACCGCTTGCTCAAGATGATTCTTGATGTCTCCAGCAGAGTCTTCGGTTCAAGATGATTATTGAATTCCCCAGCAGGGCCGTTTGCTTAAGATGATTCTTAAGACCCCAGTGCAGTCACCAGAATTGGTTGCTCAAGTTGATGCTTAGAGTCCCCAGTAAAGGTTGCCCAGGATGATTCCTGAAATCCCCAACAGAGTGTTCGCTCAGGATGATTCCTAAAATCTCCAGAATGGTTATCGGTTCAAGATGATTCTTGAAGTCCCCGGTGGAGTTATTTGTCTAAGAGGATTCTTGAAGTCCTCAGCAGAGTTGATTCATCCAGAATGATTTCTGGATCCCCGGAGCGGAGTTACTTGATAGTTCTCCAGAATCCCTAGCGGCGATGCGTTATCCCCGGCAGGTTTTGAACGACGAAGTTGAAACCTCCCTTGAAGACCCCATGATTGAAGTCTGACCGTGTTAATGAAGCAGTTCTTTCAGCTGATGCGGAGTGCCTGATGGCAGAGGTTTAGATATTCCCAGTTGGCTCATGATTGACCAAGAATTCTATTCCCGACTTGCTGACGAAGTCCGGCTAATGCCCGACGAGGTCTCTGAATGCCTGATAGCATGATCAACCTGATGGTTGAAGTTCGGCTGATGCCCGACAAGTTCTTCGAATGCCTGATGGCATGTTCAACCTGATGGTTGAAGTCCGGCTGATGCCCGACAAGTTTCTTTGAATGCCTGATGGCATGTTCAACCTGATGGTTGAAGTCCGGTTGATGCCCGACAAGTTTCTTCGAATGCCTGATGGCATGTTCAACCTGATGGTTGAAGTCCGGCTGATGCCCGACAAGTTTCTTTGAATGCTTGATGGCATGTTCAACCTGATGGTTGAAGTCCGGCTGATGCCCGACAAGTTTCTTTGAATGCCTGACGGCATGTTCAACCTGATGGTTGAAGTCCGGCAGATGCCCGACAGTGTTCTTTGAGTGCCTGATGGCATGATCGACTATGTATTACCAGTTATCGTGTGACCAACTATCCAGCTAGTCGCCGTGCAGCTATTATGTCAGTGTTCGAAGATTTGTTCCCGCCAGCGTACCGTGTACTTGGGCAGTTGGCAAATTTCCGGGTTCATCGGTATTCAACCGTCTCGCACCTTGATTGGCTGAGAGTCGTTCGCCTCACCCAGTCAGGTTCAAGCCGTTTGAATAGGGGCAGCTGTTGCACCCCAAAATTTGACCAACATTTATTTACCCATCAAGAGTTGTATGAGACTTTGAAGCTAGCCAAGAAAGTTATTCAAGTGTTCAAAGGTTGATATCTTTGTCAGAGAACTCAAGAAATCCTCAGAGAGATTGTTTGAAACCAAGGTTGTGTGTCTCATAACTTGAGAGTTGTGGGAGCTCCTCAGATGATTCTGAGACTATGAGGATGGACTTGAAGCTTTGAGAAAGCTTATGAGATGTCTTGAAATCCATCATGAAGCCTAGAGAGGTCATTGTACAAGAATTCAGAAGATCCATCCATGAGTGGTGGAATTAGGGTTTGACTGGGTCAACCCTAGGTCAACTGACGATTTAGAGAGGGTTGAGACCTAATCCAAGAGCCATGTGATCATGGATTGATGCATTGAGATGCTATAAGGATGATTCCTAGACCAACTCATCATGATTGAGGAGTTTGAGAAGTTTCAAGCTAGGGTTTCTAAGGCTTGACAGTGTAAAATCCCCTAGTTTGATCCCTATCTTCAAGGCAGTGTAGCTCAAGATGTGAGTGTCATATAATCTTTCCCACAACATGAATGTTGTAGATCTTGCTCTTAGCTTTAATTTGAGTACTATAAGTCCTTGATAGGATTTGTAGAGCTCAAGTTATGACTTTGACAAGTTACAGGTCATCTGAGGTATGTGAATCTGGGTCCTTGAAAGTCACCCAACTTGCATCCAACTTTTGCCCTAGTAGGATGATTCCTATGAACTCTTGGTCAACATGAATGTTGTAGGGCATCTTATTAGATTTCTAGAGAGTACTATAAGTCCTTGATAGGATTTGTAGAACTCAAGTTATGATTTTGACAAGTCAAGGGCATTTTGGTCATTTGGAGGTTATAGGTCATTTCAAGCATAAGGCCATATCTCCTATTTCCAAGCTTCAAATGGAAAAATCTTCAACATCAAACTTGCTTAGAATTATGTTTTAAGGCTATTAAGGAGGTCATGAGATGTTGAAAAGGCTTGTATCAAAAAGTGATAAAGATGGCCTAAAATGGAGGCATAAGTTAAATAAGTTGAAATTGAAAATTGGAAATCTCAAGTTATACATCCAAACCATGTCATATAATAGGTCATTTTGACTCTAAAAGACATTCTAAGAACAATGGTTCAGCCACAATTTTGATTTGAGGCCTAGATTATAGGGCTGCTTTGGAAATGGCTTACTTGCATCTTAAGGCACCAAAGCAAAACATGAAGAAACTCAATGAACAAGTTAGTTATGCATTGTAACACACCATACATCTCATGTGGGGAGAATTTCAAGTCAGAATTGGTGGTCACAAGGACTATGGCATGAGATAGCATATGGTGAGAAAGTGAAATCAAAATATCATGAGATGAGAAGTTCAAATACTCATTGGATTGTTCCAGAAAGTTCTGGACAGTTCTAACAAGTTCTATATAATGGTTAGAGCTTGCTCAGATGCAAGGTTGGTGAGAAAAGTGAGAAAAGAGAGAGAGTGCTATCTTGTTGCTTCCATTGCAAGACAAGTTTCAATTCTACATTCTTCTTCAATTCCATTCCTTTTTTCTATACAAACACACTCCATTGATGATTCTGAAGGTGTGCAGATCAATTTGAGGGCAAATCCATGGTGAATTGAAGAGTTGGTGATTGAACTTTCAAGGTAGCAAGTCAGAATCGAATTCTGAGATTGAAGCTTCCTCCATCAAATTTGTTGCAAACAGTAGCAAAATTAGCATCTAAGGAAACTTTCTGAAGAGTTTCTAGGCTTGAAGTGAAGGATTTCACCATCTGTTGATCAAGAATAACCAGGTTTGCAAATTCTTCACTACACCATAATTTATGCATGGCTAGGTAGAATTGTTAGTGTAGAAAGGTTAGAGACACATAGGTGATGGATTTTGGAGAGTTAGAGAGCAATTGGTGAAGGTTGAATATTGGACACCATTTCTTTGATGATCAAGAACTCGTGGTATAGTGAGATATAATTCATGTTAGATAGCTAATTTCACTCAGTGTGAGTTGGTGAGTATTCTGATGCAAGAAATTTCAAGAACCATGATAGTTGATGATTGAGCACACTTTTGATCTTGGATCGGGTTCAGTGATTTAGGATGATTCAGTTGATTTTAAGATCATGGTTGGATTCAGCATAAAATTCTAGGCAAGATAGGGTCTTGCATTTCTATTTTCCATGAAGTATTGAGGGAGTTCGTGTTTGAGGAAGAAAGAGCTTGAAGCTCTGCATTTTCATGGCTTCCCTTGCAAACCCTAGCTGGAGGTTGAAGACAAGAGCATGACCGTTGGATTGTGAGCTGACCATTGACTATTTCTTGATCCATTGGCCACGATTTAATTTCAGTTTGAGAGAGAATCTGAAACTAGGATGAAACACACCGTTTCATTAAACGATGACTTCTTGGGCTTTAGTGAAGAAACCACTATCCACACCCCCAATCCTGGCCCATTGCAAAAATACAATATATTTGGTTGCTATCCACACCGTTTTATTTTCCATTTTCCATTCAGTTTATTAATTGTTTTTCTGATTAAATTGGGCTTAGCGCGTTACTATCTGAACCCCCATCTTTTAGCCCATATGAAATCTGAACTGCATCTAGTTACTATCTGCACCACATCTCTTCATATTTTAATTTTATTTTCTCCATTTTATTTCATACTTTGAAAAATCATAATAAATGGAAAATTAATGATTTTTAAGTGGGGATTTTTTCTCCCATTTCATAATAATGTCTAGAAAATTGTCAAATAAAAATATTTGCGTTTCATGCATTTTTAATATTTTTTGTGTATTTTTCATTTTAATTGCTTTTTAATTCTTTTATGGTGATATGTGAATTTGTAGAATTTTGTTTAGCTAGCTCCCTTAACATTTTTAGGCCATTCTTTTTAGGATAGTTAGATATAAGCTTTAGATTCCCCCTGGATTTATTCCATAATTTTGTGATGAATTTTAGGTTAGTTTTACTTAGATGACATTAGGTTATGTAGAATTAGGTTAATCCTTAACATAGGTCCACAATAACATTAGAATTTTGGGTTTCTAGGTCAAGTTAGACATTGGGGCATATAAGGGTATTAAGGGTAGGTATGTAGGATCCCTTAGAAATTATATTAGGTTTTAATATAGTGGTATGCTAGTTTTAGATGATTTTTGTATTTGATGATTGTTTGTGTTGCCCTTGTGGGCTTGTATTTTTGTTGCTTTGCTTTGTGGGCTTGGAGAGCTTGGTTTTGTTATAAGGAGCATAGTAGGAGCATTGAGGAGCATTGAGGAGCTTGAGAGCTTGATCTTGTTTGTTTTGTTGATTGTTTTAGGGTTAGGGATTAGGAAGAGCTTAGACCTAGTTAACTTCTTTCTTAAACATGGATGGTATCTTTCACCTCCATTCCTCCCTATGATTCAAAGTCCTTCCATGGTATGCACCTCTCTCCTTTGGAGGGATAAGTGATTGTACCTAGGAAGTAGAACTTTTGAGGGAACCATTCCTTTGATGTTGAACCCTTATAGGTCACCTTTGGTGGTCAATAAGCAGTTCAATATCCCCAGCTTATCCAGTTAAGTGATTTCCTCTGGCTGGAGTATCTTGAGAGATGTTGAGCTTGAGTTTGAAGATGAAGTAAAGACTGAAGGATGAAGTTGATACTTCTAAGTGATTGAAGATTCTTCTGAAGAGCTGAAGCTTGAAGAACCAAGGAAGTTGATACTTACTTTGATACCTGGAGATCCTGAAGGAGGTCAAGTTGACCCTTGTGATTAATAGTGAAGCCTGAAGGTGGAGCTGATCAAGGAGCTGAAGCTCAGAGAAGATAAGTTGAAACTTATGTTGAAAGGTTGAAGCCTGGAGAAGCAAATTGATATTTGTCAAGAGTGATTGAAGTCTGAAGACTGAATTGCTGCTGGAAGAGCTGAAGCTTGAAGTTGAGAGAGGAGTTGATCTGCTTTCTTCTCTTTTTCTTTGTTGTATTGACATGTTTTGTTTGACTTGATTGATGCATTAGAATAAGTCCATATCTAGAATAGGTAGAATCTAGGAGCATGATTGCACTAGAGGTTGAGTTGCTCCCTCTGCTTGTATTGTTACTGTGTGGCTTTGCTTGCGGGTATTCGGTAGAGCCCAGCTCCCTTGCCCATGTGGTTTGTTTACCTGATGGCATTTTATTCCATTTTCTTCTGTATGATTGCAGCTTACTGTTATTGCTTGATAGCATGTTGTTTTATATTTCAGTATGATTACTGTTATCCATTCTGGCTTGAGGTTGAGATGAGCTTGTGGAGGCTGAAGCCCCACACACATTTCCTCCCTCACTTGCATTGCATGTATTTTACTGTTAAGCTGATGCTTTGTCTGTTTTGGTGTATCATTGACATGATCCCTTAGGACTCTCATTTCCTTTGATAAGGAATTGATGATTAGAACTTTAGGTTGAAACCTATGCATGACAACTTCTAGGGGTTCCCTGTTCAAACCTCAACCATAGGATGAATCCATGGCATGACAACAGTAGGACTTGATAGTCTCCCTCCTAGTTGGGCCTGTTCTCTTCTCATCTCAAAACAGTTTAAGATACAGTAATCATGAATGATTTCTTTCGTACGTTACAAGCCTTAAGCTATCTGAGAAAGGTTTGTGGGAGAGTTTCTTTTCCACAGTCTAGATGTTTAGTATGGTACCCTTTGGGTGACATGCGACGCATTCACTCTCAGGTCATAGTCTCTAGTGCGATTGAAACCGCAAACACAATAAAAAAACACTTCTTTCGTAAAAGACAGGAAATAAAGCGTAGTGTCCCGAACTACGTGAGCTCTGATCTCTCATACCTGTTGAGAGTACGTAGGCACAATACTGATGTATTGGCGAGCTACCTTCCCCCATAACCCGTCGTAGGTCGAACTACGTTGAATCTGATTTCTCGTTCTCTGATGAGAATACGTAGGCATAAAGCGCGACGCTTTGCCGAGTCAGTTTCTTCTTTAAGCCAGCCTTGATAGGTAGATAGATAAAATCAACCCGTCCAGTAAACACAACAAGCGTGGATCCCGTCGAGTACGACGGACGTGAGGGGTGTTAATACCTTCCCCTTGCGTAACCGACTCCCGAACCCAGACAATGGTTGCGACGACCTTGTCTTACCCTTTTTCGTCAGGTTTTTCCGATTGTTTCCTTTCCCGCTCTGAGGGATAAATAACGAAAGGTGGCGACTCTTCTGTTGTGCCGGCATTTTATTTTCGCGCAAGCGACAACCGCGAACAGGCATCGTCCCTAACTGCTAGAAAGGAGGTTTAACCCTACTCGATTTAAAACACTCAACCAACCTGTGGTCGTGTTAGCCCGAACTATGTTTGCTCTGATTTCTCGTACCAGACGAGGATACGTAGGCACAAGACAGCGATGTCTTTGCGAGCAACCTTCCCCACCTTTCACCCGTAGTTTTCCGAACTACGTTGACTCTGACTTTCCCATTGCACGAGGGAATACGTAGGCATAGAGCGGCGATGCTCTATCGAGTCTCTCTTTTCTTTTCTTTTGTCCCTGAGCCATAGCTTAGATAGTTTCAACACCCTTTAGATAGACAACAAAGCGTCGATCCTGTCGAGTACGACGGACATGAGGGGTGCTAATACCTTCCCCTTGCGTAACCGACTCCCGAACCTAGGACATGGTTACGATGACCTCGTCTTTTCCCTTTTCTCGTTAGGTTTTCTCTGATCGTTTCCTTTCCCTCTTTTGGGATAAATAACGAACGGTGGCGACTCTTCTGTCTTTGTCGGCCCTCTTTTTCGCAGTAGCGTCAGATTGTTAATGGACTAATGGATTGTTTTAATCCATCCATTAACAATCCAATCCATATTCATCCAATCCATCCATTTTGTTATCCCTAAGAATTATTATTCGATATAGATTTCTTATGACTAGAGGTACAAGTATTTGAAGAATGTCCTTCAATAGTTAGTCTATGACTAGGTATACCATTATTCGAGGAAATGAAAACAATGACATAAGCATGTGGCAGAAGCAAACCAATGTGAAGAAACACATACCATTCTCAACGAGATACCCTTCAAGAAAAACTTGATTAGAAACCTGATATTTCACAAAGCATTTGTTAGCAAGAAATTCAAACATGACATGTCTATCCTTTGCAAACTTGAACATAGATAACAAGTTTCTTGAAATATTAGGCAAATATGTAGAACATGCTTAAGAACAAATTTAGTATTAGGTGAGCCTTGAGGCATAAACTATGAGGAACCACTAGGCTTAATAGAACATTCCCAATTTGGACTCTATCATTGCCTAATTAAGTAGATTTATGTTGGATAAAAGAATCAAAACAAGTAGGGTGTTGTGATGCACCTGAATCGGCAAACTAGACTTGGTAATCAAGCTCACGTGGCATGGAATATTCCTAAGTGTACATATATGGATTAATGGTGGCCACATTTGCAGTTGAAGCATTAGAACTACTGAGAATGGTAGGACACATCATTTTAAACCTGACCCTCATTCTCTGACGCATTTCCTCGAACACAAGGGGGGACAATCCATAGGAGCGGAATACTCATCATCGTAGTTTTGAGCTCAGTTTGTAATTGTTTCACATGCGCTTTCATGATTGAAGTGAAGTTATTTTTTTCCCACGCTTCATGTGAGCATTTTCATGAGAGCAACCATTGAAACACCATTTTAGAGATTGTTGAAAGTAACCACGTGAATAGAGTTTGATCATACGTTATACACGTCACATATTCCGATAACACCAGGTTGCTCCGACAATGTTCATCCGTTTTGAACATTGGCGGAATCGTATGGTTCACCACGTAGATATGGAGTTTGCACAATTGTATCACACCTTCAACTTGTTGACTCAACAATAGGTAGTTATTGTCTTGAAGTTTTATGGACAATTTTGATCCAACAAAGAAGACAAAAACGAGCCTCCAAAAGTTACAGGAGCTTTAATAAGTGGTATGATTCTTGGACAAAAGCAACAAATCATCCACTTCTGCCATGAATGAGAACAAAGAATTAGAAATTGATAAAGGAAAGAAGAAAAATGAAGCAGAAGACTATCAGATGGCGAATGATACCATATGAAAACTCATGTTGAGTTTGAATGAATTGAATCTCGAATTCATCTTCATTGACATTGTATTCATTTCATGATCAAAATTTTATATAAGAGAGAAAAAAGCTATATATAGACTTTAAAGAAAAGTTAGTTAGGAGTTCAACTCTATTCTCCATAACCCCTCTTCTAACAAACTTTAAACCACCAACTAACTATAGTAACTACTAAGTCAACTAATTCATTTTACTATATTCATAATAACCCAACATATTATTCCTAATTAACATACACGTTTGGGGGTAGTCTTAGTTAAAATATGTACGAGAGCTTCAATAATTTTTTCAATAAAAAAATATTATCCTTTGGTACTTTTAATCTCTATATAAATGTGTTGAACCTTTTCGATAAACTAAAAGTTAAAAGAGAAATAATTAAACAAATTAAAAGTTTAAAAAATGATTTTTGATGATCATAAAAAAATTATTTGAGTTTTTTACTAAATTTTTATGAATAATTGAGTAAGCGAAAGAGATAGACACAACAAAATAATGTACAGTTAACAGCTATTTTATGAACGGCTTCTTCCAACTCCTAAAGGCTAAAACTATTTCATTAAAGTTTTTTTTTCTTATAAAGTGATCAGATGATTTTCAATTTATTAAATGTAAAGAAGAAGAAAAAATGGCTCGTTATGCTTTGATCATGTTTCTTTTCTTAATTTTTGTTAACGTTAACGCTGAAGAACGTGAGTAATTTTTCATACCATTTTTAAAATCTAATTTATTTTGTATACAATATTACATTAACTTTTAGTAATATTTATTTTGTTTTTATTAACATTGCAGGTATTCCCTGCCTCTGGAGCCTTGAGTGTCCAAAAGATATGTGTCCCATTAAATATATTCCTAAGTGCATTAATCTTTCTTGTCAATGCCATTTTGATAAGGAAGATAAAGACTGGGATTAAAAATATGTTACTTTTAAGAAAAAATTACATTCATTTTTCTGAGATTTATTAAAATGTCATCTCCTTTAAGTTTTAAAATATGCAGTGATTTATTTTGAAGTCTATTAAAATAATATCGATATTTTTCTTGTTTTTAGTGACAATAAAAAATTTAGGTATTTTATCTACGGTTTTTAATTTTTAACTAAAAATTTCCGTTAATATATATATTTTTGGAAGAGATTAATGTGTATTTTAAAATTAAAAGGGGTATTTGTGTTATTTTAACAAACTTTAGAAGAGATGAATGTAATTTTCTCTATCTTTAGTTATATAATTATATTTGTAAGTCATAATATTTGTACTATTTAATTTCCCTACTAGTTTTCATTTATGTTTCTTTGACCTTTCAGGTCAAATGTCTATTGTTATATTAAGCAACTATTTTACTTCACGTTCTTATAGAATAAATCGAGAACATATGTATACTACAATAAATAAATAAATAAATAACATTATATGATTGTGTGGATGAATTATTTCTTCTTCTTCTGTATTTCTCATAACATTGTTGATTGATATGAACAGAATAAATATTAGAATATATTTAGAGAGTCATTAAACTATTATGAGACAACTTATATTTTAGATTTATTAAATAATTAATATATTTAATTTATAAATTAATTAAATATATTAATTATTTAATAAATTTAAAAAATAAATGATTTCTTATATAAGAAAATAGTAGTATTAATTTTACTATATAAGCTACCTTACATAGAAAAGGTTAAATCATGTGTGGAGGGGAAGAAGGAGCCATATCACACGGTTGACAATTAGATAAATTACCTAGAAATTTTATCTGGATCGGTCATGAAAATTTTATAAATTTCTTAAGTTAAGAAGATTTTGTATTTTAGAATTAAGACTGTCAATAAATTTAATCAATTCAAAAATAATTTGAAATTTAGTTTAACATTTAAATTGTTAAATTAGATTTATAAATTAAATGAGTCGAATATGAACGAAAAACTAAGTTTGTTAACTAAATGAACTGAACTTAAATCAAATGCAACATTATTCCGGAGATGTATCTCCTGAACATTTCAAGAAAAATGTTAATTATTAATTATTGTTTTTCAACTCAAACCTTTCACCACAAAAGTCGAGACTTGACCGGATCATTTTATGAAAAAGATGTAAGAATTTGAGAAATTGAATAGTATTGAAAAAGAATCAAATGCACAAAAGTCCAAGAGAATATCACTCATAGATTTAGTCGGCGACAAATGTTTCGACTCGTTTTAATTTCTTGTTTAACCGAACAAATAAATGTATGTAATTGTGTCTCAATATTATAAATGAAGAGTAATATATTCAATATTTATTCATATTGTGTCTTAATGCATTTTTACATCTTTCTCATAACAACATTTGCTATTTTGTAAAAAAAATATTCTTTTTTAAAGATTCTATTTTGGAACTGGTTTAGGAGAATTCCGGAGATACATCTCTAGAAAAAGATAATACGGTGCGGAACTGGAGTTATATCTCCGAAATCAGCATGTCAGTTATTGAATAATCCATATTGATCAATGACTTTTATAAATTAAGGTGTTCTTATATTATATTTCACATAAATTGAAAATGTCTCAAATGTCACCAATTAATATCAACGAATATGTCGTAAAGGTCTCATTCTCCAGCTCTACACCTAGACGAACATTTAAGCTCAACAATTTTACTTCCCTCAAAGATCTTAAAGACGAAATTCACTATCTCCTACCTTACGGAGACAATAAAAGGATTGTGAAACTCGAGTACCGTTCACCGTCGATTGACAACGGAGGGAAGATTGAGTTCAGAAACTTTGAGCTCAAGATGCAAGAAGATGTAAGGGCTATGTGGAATATGTATTTCCGTTTTGAAACAAAAGTTCTACTCGAGTTATAAGCGACGATTTCAAAATCGGTAGAAGATATTGTGAAGATATTAAAGCGTTCACCTAATATTGAAGTAATGTTGCATTTTATGTTTAACGGGTTTATATAATCGTAATTTTATTTTATAAATCGTAATTTTATTTTAAAAAATTACATGTTTCTAGTTCTGCTACTGATTTGTCTGTGTTACGAAAATGTAACTACTGAAACTTTTCAGAGATGTATCTTCGAAATAAAATAAACCAAAATAGAGCGTAACTCATAATAGTCTTTATTGAGTGTGTAATGGTTTTTATACCAAATATAAATGTAGGAATAAAGTTCTTAGTAATAATGTTTTTTGAAAAAATATTTCTAAAATTATAATTTTTATCTTGAAATAAACACACCCTATAAAAAAATATCAGTATGCTCATGTATAACACCTAATTAAGAGTGAAACTAAGATCCATGAAAATAAAGGGTTATTTTTGATTTGGGGCTTTCATAATGATTGGAAGTCATAAGAAGGTGCACTCGTTATTTTTCTGGGACCCTACTTTATATGTTTTTTGAAAGATAACATTCGAGCATCCCTTAAATGGCTAATATTTGATAAAATGTATTTTTGTTTGTATCAAATCTAAATCTAATTCACGATGGAATGACGGAAATATATGATGTAAATTAATATGGACAACATCATTGAATGCCTAAGAAATACGCATAGTTAGAACTTTGAATTCCTTCAAATATATAGGAAGAACCAATGAAAATCTCCATACATTTGAAAACCACATGCTTGATTTCAACTCAAGACTACATTTTTGCAACTATGCTCCCACTCTAAATTGTTGCTGTCAATATACACTTTACAAAAGAATTAATATTTAATATGAATTGCTCTCTCACTCTCATTCAAATCTCAAATAAGCTTATCAGATGATGAATAATCATCTTTACTCGGATATGATATGGAAGAATCAACCCATGGTCCATCCATTGATTTGCCTCTTAGCTCTCTACTATGTTGTAAAGATGTTGAAGAAACATTAGTTTGGCTATCATGTGATAGAAGCTCAAAGGCTTTAAATCTTGCGCCACTAGTACTGTCGCTTCGCTTGATTATCGGCGCTTGAATTGGAGTGTTTCCTTCAAGCATGCTCACCACCGATGACATTGGTGGTCTAAGAGTCGGAGATGGATTGGTGCAAAGGAGTGCCAATTGCAGCATTCTCATGGCCTCTTCTGATGAGTACTTTGAACCAAGACTTGGATCCACCAATTCCAGAAGGTTTCCTTGTTCTTGGAGAACATAGGCCTTAAATGACATGCAAGATATAGTATTAGAAACAAAGGAAATCACAATGAAAAGAAATACCAAGTGTAGCTTACCCAATCCAGAAGATAAACAAATTCCTCTTTTGGCCTATAATTTGTGTTGCTCATTCCACTAACAATCTCTAAAGCTACAACTCCGAAACTATATACATCTGCTTTGTCGGTCAAGTAACCCCGCATAGCATACTCAGGAGCCATGTAGCCTCTGATAAGAGAACAAAACAAAGTGAAACAATTTCTAGATAAGACTAAGTAAATGATTGTAGCAGCAAGAAATACACAGATTGTGATTAACATTGCAAGCATGGCCGTAAGTTGCAGTTACATTAGATTCTTTGAAATTGTAGACAACTACAGTCGATGCAGCCACAATTGCAGTTTAAAACTATGAGTGCAAGCCAATGAATGATAAAAAAGTCTTTAGGATTCAAAACTTTATAATATTGTGGCATAATACTAACATTGTTCCAGCTATTCGTGTGCTGATATGAGTGTTTTCTTCTTCGTCAAGCTTGGCTAAACCGAAATCAGAGATCTTGGCATTCAGATGCTTATCGAGTAAGACATTAGTTGCTTTAATATCTCTGTGTACTATTTTCAACCTTGATTCCTCATGAAGATAGGCTAGACCTCTTGCTATCCCTACACAAATCTTCATTCTCGTGCGCCAGTCCAAGTTCAACCTCTGTTCTGGCTTACCTAGAAGAAAAATTGTCTTTTAAAGTTTGATTTTAACTTAGCAGGAACATGTAGACACAATCAAAAACTGTTATACGAAGCCCTTACCGAAAAGAGCACGAGCAAGACTATTATTCTCCATGTATTCATATACAAGCAGCAATTGGTTTCCTTCAATGCAACATCCATAAAGTTTCACAAGATTGGGATGCTGCAAAGCAGATATCATGCCTATTTCATTTACGAATTCGCGATTCCCTTGCTTTGATTTGGACGAGAGCTGTTTAACCGCAATCACAGCACCATCTGACAGTATACCCTGTGGATAGGCAATGCCTTCAGTATCATAATCGACGATAACCTTTCAAAGCTTTATATTTCTCAAATACATTTAACAAATAGTTTATCGAAATTTACCTTGTAAACTGGCCCAAATCCTCCTTCACCAATCTTATTTTCTGGATCGAAGTTATTAGTAGCAGCTTTAATTTGTCTCAAACTGAAATAACCTGTTTTCAATTCTAGGAGTTCTGCAATAAGATAGGTGTATTACTCAGGAACAAGAAGTGAAAATAAAAATGTCCATGGCTCATAACATGAAAACTAACTAACACATAACATTTTCCTATTCTTAGAAAAGCGTTAAATATGTTTTATTTATTTAGAACTAAAACGTTACCTTTGTCGGTTTGATCTTTCCGAAAAATGTAACCCATCTTCCAAAGGACAAAGAGTATCAGCAAAACAAATGCCAATGATCCAATCACAATTCCAGCAATTGCTCCAGCAGACAAACCATTTGAAGGAATTTTAAAGTCTAAAGAAAAGTATAAATGTTTTTAAGAATATGAAATACAATGTAGCTTAATCGGTATATTTAGCAGAAGGTTATGAAATCAAAACAATATGAAAACTAGTACTTACTTGGGGTCACGGTGATAGCAGATATAAGCGGTCCATATACACCTCTCATAGGAATTGCATTAGTTCCTTTTCCTGCCCACGATAAGTGGATTTGCAAGGTGCTATCATTAACATCAACATTAAAGTCCCGAGCAATTCCCTTGCCGACTCCACCAGCTTCTTCCATAATGTTAAAGTCTTTTAAATATTTATGACCCTGTCATTATATAGTTTTGGAATTCAGAACTTTTGATTTATTAGAAACTAGATACAAAATATGAGCAACATTTTGGTAAAAACTAGAAACTAAGCGCCGGTCTGGATTGGTTTGCTTGAGTTTATCTACTGACATAAGTACAAGTCGAACTGTTTGTAAGAGCTTATAGGAATAGCTTAAGACATGCCCATAAGCTGTTTTCAACTAAATTCCATAAAATCTGTAAGATAGTTTATGAAAATAGAATATTGAAGATAGGTTATGAAAATAGCTTATAGAAGATAGCTTATGAAAATAGTTTTCAACTAAATTTCATAAGCTCTATAGGATAACTTATGAATATAACTTACAAAAGATAGCTTATAGCTTATAAATATATGAGAATAGTTTGACTTTATGGTATCTTTTGTTATAGAAATAGACTATACATAAGCACTTATATGGTAAACATTAATGCTATAAGTGCTTAATTAAGTCCTTAGCAAACAGTCTAAGAAAGAGGTAGTTGTGGATTCAATACTTACTTGAATTGAAACATCGAATATGCGCCTTCCAAGACTGCTAAAAGCCGTGTCATTAGAAAACATTATCTCAGCAAAATGAAGTTTCACATTATAATTTCCCTTCATCATACAAAATCCAAAGTAGTTAAGAGATATCGGCGCAATGCGGGCTGTTTGGTAGTATCCAGAAGAGTCATTAATATTCAAAGAGAAAACATTTCTTGCCACATAATCAGCTTTTTCATTTCCTAGAAATACTCCTGTGCTGCTATAAGCCCATTTTCCATCAGCACTTGGAACAAAGTTCGAAATTCCACGTAAATGTTCGTCGGCTTCATATTCTTTGTCCTCAAACTCAATAGCAGGTCCTCCACAATTTATAAACAATGAGTGATCTGCAGAGAAATATTAACAAAAACATTTTTTCAGCACAATAAAAAAGAAACTATCACAATTTCATTTACAAAACATTGTAGTTTATGAAAACACGATTGATCTAACATGTCTAAACACTCACACTGAGATTTTCCCGAACAAGGTAAGTTCGTCTTCAAACAAGATAATCTAAAAGATACGAAGTTAAATTCAGAAGATTATTCCAAAGATGATACATAATTGAAACTAAACCATAAATAGTAGTATGATCATACGAACTTACGAAGTGTTTGCTGAAGGAGAGACGCTGGAGGCTAAATTCCTGTTCAACAACAGTACTATGCTTAGTGTTGCCATACACAAAATAATTGTAAAATTCTTGGGAAAAAAAATGAAGCTTACACGTCCAAGGGCTGGCAATCAGTCGCAGAAGACTCGGAAAAATTGTTGAAAGACAAATCACTGAAACATGAAGCATGTATATTTTAATTACTTCATCACTCAACGAGTGTTCAAGACTAATCGTGCTTGTGTTAACACCAAAAATTTCAACAAGTGAGTAAAAAGTAAGCAGTTAGTGGTAAAAAAATCAAGAAAATGTGCTGACAAGTTCTGTTTGCTGGTCAGGATCCATCCGGGAGTTGTTCCACTAAGAGAGTTGTTCGTCAGAAACCTGCATCCACCATTAATACGTGCCTTGTTTAAGTCACCGTCTCACCGAATGCAAATAACAAATGGGAAAAGAGAAGAAAAACATTTTCGCTCACTTACATGAAATTGATATTTTCTAAGTTCTCAAATGAATCTGGAATCGGACCAGTCAATCTGTTGGAGCTCAAATCTCTGAAAGAAAAAGGTGAGGATTATTATGATAAAAAAACAAAAAAAAAAAACTATAGAACAGTGATTAAGCAATCTATTGGATCCAACTTACAGAGTTTTTAAATTTTCCATTTCACCAATAGAGTCTAAAATAGGACCAGTGATTAAGCAATTTCTCAATTCCCTGAGTTAAGGAAACAAAAAACCAGTTACTAAAATCCTAAACGAGTTACGAAGTTCTTCATATAAAGCACGGAAGGAATGGTTTCAACTCACAGTCTCGTCATGCGTTTCAAATCTTTCAGATCAGGAAATGTCATGGTTGTGTTCCCCTTCAAATCAGATATTCTCCTGTTATATAAACGTTTCATCAATCAAAATAAAATCTTCATCTGGTTAACATTGCATTCCATAACCATGGCAGAGAAAGTACTCACAATTCCTTCAAGTTTTTCAAGAGAGATATAGCAGGAGGGATCGGACCTTCCATCGACGTGCCTTGCAAATCCCTACAAAACAAAATCTTACTTAGACTTAAGCATGACATATCCTTATTTAATTCTTCAACAACAAATAAAAGGCCATGGATAAACCAAAATGTATACTCACAATCTTTCGAGTTTCGTCCAGTTTCCAATAAAACTCGGAATCTTCCCAGATAAACTGCTTCCGTCTATCCTACTGCAGAATGTTGAAGTAACTTCAGAATTTAACACATAACGTAAAAACGGAGAAAAATTGTATCATATCTTATCATTTCACTCACAAATCAGTAAGATTCTTTAGATTTCCATATGATTCTGGTATCGTCCCTGTGAAATTATTCGCAGAAAGCTTTCTGCAGATTCATTTACAGTATACACAGAAAAAAAATTAGAATTGCGAAACCATATGAAGCACGGGCACAAACACAAACACGGACAATGGTCATGACACTGACACGTGGACACCGGTAATAATTTGAACATAATCACAAGTATCAGTGTTGTATCGGTGTTGATGTCCGACACTGGCACGAACACGTCATTTTTCAAAGGTGTTGGTGCTACAGTGGTTAAGGATCATTGCAATTAATATTGATAAATATTGTAATGGCTCTTAAGATTAGACCTGTATATAAAATAAAAAAGACTAAAAGAAAGAGATCTCACAAATCCTCCAAGTGTTTCAAATTTCCAAGGCTAGAAGGAAGAGGTCCTTCAAGTTGATTATCCTCTAAGGTCCTAAAAAAATTGAATCATAAACATGATTATTCCAATTTCAATATAACATCAAATTATTCTCAGAAACACTTACAGTTCTTGCAGGGTTGCAATGTTACCAATTTCTGGGGGAATTGGACCACTAAGTTGATTTCCCAAAAATGCCCTGAAAATTAGATATAATCTATGAAACACGGACCTTGAAAACATGACACCGACTGACATATCGATACCGATAATAAATTGAAAAAATAAGTAAAATAAACGTAATCACAAATATAGATACGGACACAAGTGAGAGAAGGTTGAGAAATAGAAAAAATGCGTTCAGCGAACTTACAATGTCACAAGTGAGAGAAGTCCAAGACTCTTTGGAATTGAGCCATTTAAATAATTCCTAGAGAGATCACTGCTCAATATAAAAATTCAAGTTAGTTTTTATTTAACAAAATAAATGACTTATTCTTTATGAATGAAGAAATTTGAGAAAATAATATAATCACTTACAGTAATTTGAGTTGAGTAAGATTTCCAAATTCACTTGGAATAACTCCAGATATATTCAGACCCTTGAGCAAGCTACCATAACAAAATATAGAATTTTAATTTAAAATATTGCACATAAATAAAATTTCAAAACTTTTAGTGGTTTTAGAAACTTACATGTTTGTGACATGGCAAACAGTGCTAGAGTTGAAAGTACAAACACATGTGACACTGCTTAAAATATCCTTTGAAATGTTCTTGTTACCAAATCCATTATCGTCATTGCAAGAATTTTGTGTAACCTTCCAATTCAAGTTATCTAACTTGTCTGATATTGTTTGTAGCAATTTCACTGCAATAACACAAATTAAGACGATCATAACATGTACAAATAACACAAGTTCTTGTAGATAATATCTTTTTGTTTTTACTTAACTAATCTGAAAAGTAAATTAAGTAAAATTTATTTAGGCTTTAAATTCATATTTTAAGTTCTGATTCTTTGAATTGATTTATCTTTTATTGAAATTCATTAAAAATTTATCATATTTCAATAATCATCACATGCTTTAGCAAACTCTGGTTGTCAAAAACTTTATAATTAGCGCATAATTTGCAGCTCTCATAGTCAAAATGCTTAATAAATTGAATAATTGTCATTCAAACTCTGTCACTTTTTTAATAGTTGGTGTGACCAGCAAGTCATGCATGGCGGGTAATATAATAATAACATATATAATAATTAAAGAAGAAAAAAGAACTTTTCATGCAAAAAAAATTCTGTATACACCCATTTTCAACTTTCTTATCCTGAAAAGGCTTCTCGAATAAATCAACTCATCGTTTCAATCCTATTAAATTATTACTTGCTTTGTTTTATATTGACTGTCATATGAATTAAAAATAATAAATTGTTAATTTAGAGTTAAAGTTAAAAACAAACTTGGTAACAAATATCTAAATTTTTTTAAAGAAAAGATTAGGTGACTTGGGTTTTAGAGACTCATCAGAGTTATGACAGATCTCAAAATTTAAAGAATGTTTATAAAAATATTTACAGATCACTCACTAATGAAATTTTCATATGGAATCTAATATGTGATTTAAGTTAATTATATTTTTAAGCTTGTTAATTAAATATTATTGATGTTGATATGTGATTAGTATGTTTTAAATATGACATTCACTAAAGGAGATTATTGAGATGTATGATTTAAAATACATCCTTTATAGCAACATCTTTGTTGAATTAAAAAAGATAATAAAATTCATATAGGGATAAACAAATGTTGATAAAAAGAGAAAATTGAGGGAACAAAGTGTTTGACTAATACAGTGCAGACGTATTAATAATACACCAATAGCCTGCACATTACCCCACCTCTTTAAATTTATACACAATATTTTTTAATTTAATTTTTAATTTGTTTTTTAAAAACACTAGTTAACCTTACCCATAAAATTAATCTCTTTCATTACCTAATATAAAAAACAGACAAGACTAAGGGTCCACACATGTCTATTACAGACGTGGTTATCACATCATACGATAATAATCAACCAATCACCTATTATAGAGTAAAAAAAAACTCTAAAACTAATATTATAATTACAAAAATATGCGAATATAATTATCACAGGAAAAAGAACAACAGTATTCACTTTTACTTTAAATGAAAATTAAATTTGTTTTATTGAATTTATTTACTAAAACGGATATAGTAAATAATTGAATGAAACTGATTCAAAAGAAGAGTGAATTAATTTCAAAATCAAAAATTTATTTTCAAATTTTAAATAAAATCAAGCATTACTTAATAACAATTCTACAATTATTGAATCAAAGAAACTGAAACGAAATAATTGCAGGAATTATGAACAAAATTCTGGAAATGAAAACATGAAGTTACGAAAAACGCTAGAACGTTAAAGTTGGTTTCACCGTAAAATTCAAAGTCAGTTACAATTTTCAGTTTTGGGAAGTAACTGATTAATGATTATTGTTACAAAGCATAAACAAAATTGAAACGAAGAAAAGGAAACGAAAAGTACCTTCATCTTGTGGTAAGAGTTTAGCGTTGGATCCAAACATGGAGAAACAATTGAAAACAAAGAACAAAAAGAAGAACATGGATACATGTTTGAAGCTTGACATTAGAGAATATGTTTTCTCTGTTGTGTTGGAATGAAAAAACGACAGGGAGAAAAGTTGAGACGCAGAAAGGATTTGGTAAGGGCTTATTTGTTTCTTTGCTCAAGTAGAAATGGTTTTTACTTTGTCTTGCTTTTTTAAAAATAAAATGGAAAAAAGCAAACATAGAATGTATTAACTCTTTATAACTATTCAACAAAAATATCCATTCAAAAAAATCAACAAAAGTAGTGATATTAGAAGAAAATAATAATACATTGCGTATAAAAAGAAACAATATATCAATGGCCAAAGCGAGTGAGAAATATTCTTTTTACAGAGGATGTTGTTTTTGAATTAATAGTGTTATTTTATTTTTTTATTTAAATATATTTTTTCTTTTATTTTAATTTTTCTAATCTTTTAATTCTCTTTTTAAGAAAATTAGTTTTTTTTCCTTTTACTTAATATTTTTTAAATTTTTTTAGTCCGCTTTAAATTTATAGTGGTGGGGTGAAAAGGGAGTGTTTCTTGACGTTTTTTAAATTAATTTTTTTTTAATATTATCTAATATAATAATATAATTTAAAAATATAAAAAGTATGAGGGCAAGTTGTCTCAATACTTGTTTTAATAATGTCAAAATATATCTAGTTAGTAATGTGTACTTTAAACGGTATCATCGAGTCGCATATGCATTCGTTGTTCTCTTGTGTCAAGCGTTTATCAAAAATATGTTTCTGTTCATATAGAAAAGCATTATATGTGTTCTATGTGAGTTTGATCATGTTGGTTGACTTAAATATGCATTAGAAGCACTTAAAAATAACAAGACATATCAAAATCAGCATTTTTGTAAGTTCTGAGTCTTTGAGTAGACTTAAAGCATGCTTAGGTCGACTCATACATAGTGGATTTTTGTGATTTTCTCTCAGGAGAGCTCGTCTCGACCCTTCGGTCGACTCATACTGTTTGTATTTCTATTTGTCAAAACTGAGTTGTTTTGCGTCGACGCATGAACCTGTTCTGGTCGACACAAAGAGACATTTTCTGCATAATTTTATAACTGGGATAGCTCAGGTCGACCCCCTATTCTTTAGATCGACCGTTCGCTCGTTTCACACTATTTTTCTGTTATGTTTGTCTTCCAAAATGTTTGTTATGTTGGTTATTTGGTCCAAGCTTCACATATATATTGTTTTAACTCATTCTTCACACAACAACAAGAAAAGTGAAAATATACATTGATTTTACTCTCACCATCTTCATCTTCTTTCTTTCATTTTCTCAACAAATACACATAATTATTTTGTTGTGCATTCTGCATCATTGAGGTGATAACGTCTAAACATAGAATCGGTGTATCAGGTTTGGGTTGAGAGATCAATGAGTTTTTCTTGAATAAAGCTGTAAGGATTTTGTCCTCCAAGAATCTTGGATTTTGGGGGGTTTCGCACAAATCGTTCCTTCACAGATTCAGTCGAGCGAAGGTAATTGAAGAACGAGAGGTTCTTTCAATTTAGTAGTGTTAACTGGAAGATTGTAGAAGGAAGGTTTGGGTTCGAATTGTGGGTGTTTGAAATTAGTCGGGCAAATATTTGAAGACCGTTAGGTGGTTCAAAGATGGTGTCGTAATCGGAGGTTTACTCATCACATTCAAAGGACTTTATTCATCTTGAATCAAGGGAAGAGAAGGCATAGGTTCAGCATCAACGATTATGATTGAGTGTTTGATTTCTACTACTTCTCTTGTAAAAACAATTTTCAACAGGTTCTATATATAGGTCTCAATTCTATTTTTAGAATTGAGGGCAGACGTACTCCCGAGCGAGGACGACGCAGAAACCGCCTCAACAAATTGGTGTTACTCTATCTTTTTTCTATTTTCATTGCTGAATTTTACATTTGTGTGCAATCAAATTGTTTGACTAAAATTCTGGTTTATTGTAGTGCTGAAATGTAAGAGAATTTAGGTCGTCCCTTTTTATTGATATGTTAGTAATTTATATATACAATACAATTATGTGGTTATGATTCTAATAATCATTTGTAATCAATACTAATAATAATCTTTTTATATTTACATATCTAAGACACCCCCGTAGTCGAAACTGGAGGGGAACGAATGTTGAGACTATCATGAAAGTCATCAAAGAGTTGCAACGGAAGTCTCTTTGTGAAGATGACAAGGTTTTTACTAGCCCACAATGTTGAAGGATTGCATTGAGTTTGCCAAGGGGTGCCGGGAGTGCCAAATTCATGCAGGTATACAACATGTCCCAGCGAGCGAATTACACTCCATAATCAAACCATGGCCATTTAGAGGTTGGGCCTTGGATCTAATTGGAGAAATTCGACCAGCGTCTTCGAAGAATCAAAAGTATATTTTGGTGGGGATATACTATTTTACCAAATGGGTCGAAGCAGTGCCTTTGCCTAAAGTAGATCAGGAAGATGTCATTGACTTCATACAGAAAAATATCACTTAGGTTTGGGCTGCCAGAGACGATAACAACGGATCAAGGATCGATCTTCACGGGAAGAAAGATGCAGGATTTCGCCAGAGAAATGGGGTTCAAGCTATTGACCTCGACGCCTTACTATGCGCAGGCCAACGGGCAAGTTGAAGCAGCAAATAAGGTGGTCATTGGTATGATAAAGAAGCAAGTAGGCACCAAGCCGAAAAATTGGCACAAAGTATTAGACCAAGTACTATGGGCGTGTCGAACTTCCCCCAAGGAAGCAACCAACACCACCCCATATCGTTTGGCTTTTGGGCACGATGCGGTATTGCCAGTCGAGATCCATATACAGTCGATCAAAATCCAGAGACAACATGAAATCCCTAAAGAAGTCTATTGGGACATGATGCTTGATGAAGTGGTGGATTTGGACGAAGAAAGACTAAAAGCTCTAGAATTGCTGAGGAGGCAAAAGAAAAGAGTGGAAAAGTCTTATAACAAGAGGGTTAAAGCAAAAAACTTTGTTGTTGGAGACTTAGTGTGGAGAGTCATCTTGCCTATGGATCGAAAGGCTAAGACGTTGGGCAAATGGTCCCCAAAGTGGGAAGGACCCTTCCAAGTGTCGAAGGTTTTCTTCAATGGGGCCTATGAGGTAGAAGAGTTGGACGAAGACAAGAGGATACTAAAGGTAAATGGTAAGTACTTGAAAAAGTACAGGCCCATGTTGCAAGAAGTTAAAGTGACAATAGAGTAACAGAAAATGTGAGGCAAAAGCCACCAATGGCATTCATAGTTGCCAAAATGGCGTTAACTTACAATTACAACAATTACAAAAGATGGCTTCGAAGGCCAGCAAAAATATAGTCTGTTACAAATACCAATAAATTAGAAAGGAAGATTGTCTTTCATCTTGAAGTAAGCCGCCCGCTGAAAATCCAGCCGCTTTTTACACGAGGACTTTTCATCGTTTAGCCTGGCAACTTCTTCCTCCAAGGTTCGAGCCTCTTCTGCGAATGTGATGGCGTGATTAAGTTCGGCATTGAGGATCGAATCGTCCTTAGAGGATAATTGTGAAATCTTCTTTTCTTCTTTCTTGATCTTGTTTTGGAGCTTCTTGATCTTTCGTTCCCAGCAGATAATGTTCTTCTTACCTGAAGTAATCTCTAGTTGGTCTTTTTTTCTTCTCTATCTCCAGCTCTTCAACCTTTTGCTCTGATTCTGCTGCACTTGTCCAAGCAGCTGCTTCACAGCCGGATTTTGTTGATATATCACTTTCAAGTTGAGGCAACAGAGTAAGGTCTTTGTAGACCTGGTCGATTAGAACTCCCACTTCTCTAATAACGGTAGCGGCTTCGGGAGATATGGATTCAAGATTTGCTTGTTAGAGAAGCGCTTTCAGAGATAGATGGGTGACGGAGTCCATTTGCAGCAAGGAAAAGAGATCACCTTTGAAAATTTTGGCCTTAATCTTCGCCAAAATATCATTTGAGGGTTTACTAGAGACTGGGCTTTCAGAAGTCGAAGCGCAGGGAGTTTTGTTGAAAGCTCTACCTCGATGACTCAGCAGAAGTCTCACGTATCAACGAGGCTCATTTTCTTTCATTACAGCCAATTCTGCCTCAGAGAGATTTGCATCACTTAGAGGTGGCATGGTGATTTTTCTTGTTGGAACCTCGACCTGAGTAGTTTGAGCAATGTCGACAGAAGCAACTTTTTCGACAGTTCCCTTTGTGATTATTTCCTCCTATTGAGAGGCATTTGTTGTTGGTTTTTCAGCCAGCGTGAGTTCTTTTTCTTCACCATCTGACTCGCCTAGCTCAGATTGGTGCATCGCTTTGTTCTCATGAGTACTAGCTTCATTGGAGACAATGTTGTCGTCAGTAGCCTTTGGTTGATCCTCAGGAGAACTTGTCATGGTCGCAGGATTGTTGGTCTCAGGATTATAGTTTTCTGCTACCACCTTTATCTCAGGGGCTTTCTCTTCTTCATGGTCAGACCCATCAGTCTGCGATTGTTGAGTAGTGGTTTGTTGAGGTGAAGGAACTACACAAGGTTCAGGCTTGTTAATCTCGCCAAGAGAACTTATACCAGAACCCAAGTCAGAGTTTGGGATATAAGTGGGCTCGCCTTGGCTATTTAAAGGATAGACAGGTGGTGGAGAGTTAGATGGCAAAGGCTTCGAAGCTTTTGTAGTAGCCTGCAATTAGAAAGAGGAACTTTACAAGACGCCAGATGAAAAAGACATATGTTTGGTATCAGAAGGTCAAGGATTCCTTCACAATACCTTTGTGGCTTCTTCAGCCGGACTAGAGTTATCACTTTCTACAGGAACGGCAGAAGGAGTTGGATCATTTGCGGTGGGAGCTTTAACAGGTGATGCAGGAGGCGTGTTTTGTTTTTGGATCTTGATGGAAGACGGGGGCGATTCGACGGTTTCCAACCCATGAGTTACCTTTCGTTTTCTTTTCAAAGGGAGTTCTTCAGGAGGAGACGCATCATTGTCGGAGTCTATGATGACTTGGGCCGCAACTTTCCTTCTCTTTTGAGGGGTTGGAGGTTTGCGGCTAACCTGGGAAAGTCGAAGTAGTCAGCATAAGACAGAAAAGCTTTAGGTAAGTAAGAGCATGTAAAAAACTTTTTACCTTTGAACTTTCGACTCTTCCCTCTGTCTTGTTTGCCGGAGCAGTTCTTTTTAGAGCAGCTGTGAAGAAAAGTATAGAAGATATAGGTTAGTAACAATAAAGCTCCGTGAAAAGAAGCCAAATTGAAGGGAGATGACCTTCAAGGATTTCGGTCTCGATGTGAACATCTTCGATATTGACATGAAGGTGCCCTTTAAAGGTGTCAAGTGTATGTTTAGTCGGAACCACCCGCTGCGCTTTAGGCTTCGACTGCTGTCGAAGTATTTTGTTACTATCCTCACAGATAAACCAGTCTGGAAATGGAGGGGCAAGAGCCACGCCAAAATCAGCAGTTGGTAATCGAGGGGTCTTTGGGGGAAGAGTTTAAAAGCAACCTCATATCGTCTATCATAAGGGATAGATGAGGGGATTTTCAGATTCTCCATTCGTTTAGAAAACTTTTCTTTTAAAGTGACAGCAGCCCCGCGGATGGTTCGACTAACATTATTTGGTCGATAGGCAGTTTCAAAGTACTTCTGGAAAGCTTGTATCTCTTTGATATGAGTAGACATACCTTTCTTGACCTTTTCCTGCACATCAACAAAAGCCTGGTCAATCAAGCGTGAAAAACTTGAAACATCAAGAAAATTGTGGGAATAATGGTTGGACCACCAGTTATAAAACTCTGGGGTACAGAGGTGGGAAGGTTCGAAGTAGATGGGAGTGAAACGTGACTTATGGGCATGACGGGCTATTTGAGTCGAACACTCAAGTGAACTGAAGATGGTCGAAAGGAGGATAACGTGGGATTTCTTATCATACAGACATTTAGGCAATGATTGAATTAACCCAAATTGCCTTGACACTAAGTTAGGCTGGTAAGCGACTAACGTGGCTTGTCCTTTTACGAGATTGAGCCTATGAACAATTAAACGTGGCGTCAATAATCTCTCCCATATCAGGTTTGATTCCGCTTCTTGTTTTGGCGAAATTGCAGGGAATGTCCTAATGAACCATTCAGGGCCATGCGTTCTATGAGCGAAGGGAGCCATCTTGGGAGAAAATTTGTGCCTTTTGGCGAACAGATGGACAAAGCTGGTGAAGTTGGTACGGAGGCTTCGACCTTCCTCACTTGGTGTTAACTGAACCAGGCGTGGCCATTCGACCCGGCGTTCAGATACCTGGGCTTCATTAACCTCTCCTTTGAAGGGAAGGCTATGTTCGAAGGTGGCATTCAGCCATAATTGAAGCAGCCAACATGGCCCCGCCATTACAAAAGGGCCATAAGTTTTTGGATCCCTTAGTTTGTCTACGCCTTCTCCCAAGGCTTCATATAGGCTAGCTAGTATCATTTCGCTGAGGCACACATCCCTTTTAAGGTGTATTTGATTCGCCAGAGTAAGGTATTTCCTCGCCACCTGCAAGGATTTGGTACAGAAAATACATCGAGACAACCACATGGCCAGAAAGGCAATGTGTTCCTCATCTTCGACTTTGTCGGTGTCTTTATTGTGATAGCGATTGATGAAGGGTGTGTAGGTATGTTTTGTGCTGCCAAAACCAATAGTGTCCCGTGCGTCGAATTCTGGGTTGTAGGCCAAACCACATGGTCTTAATCCAACGATGGTAGCCATGTCGAAAAGCGTAGGGGTTACCATGCCACAAGGGAGACGAAACGTATGGTGAGTGTTGTCCCAGAAGTATAAAGAAGCGGCCAGCATTAAAGGACAATAAGGTGGCCCAACTTTCGACAGCATAATTAGGTCGAAAATACATATTTCTTTCCAATGCTGTGTTTTTGCTTTCTCCATTTTCGCTAGCCAGTTGAGGTAAAGTTCAGAATCCTTAAAATATGGTGTATCCCTAAACAGTCTGGCTCCGCCATGCAGATATTTTAAGTCCATATTGAAAACAGAAAGTGTATCTGGGCTATCAGAAGGGACTTTGTTGATATCTTTTTGCCCTAAAGGTTTGGTTTTTCTATAAGAAGAGAAAAAATCACTCAAGGTGGAGTAATCAACGTTTGGGGGTGACAATGGGCCAGACATGGCCAATGGTTTTCCAGCCACATCAACGGGGATAATTACCTGAGATTCGTAAATATGGCGTTTCTCTTCTGCTAACGGCTCCCTGATGAGCTTTTGGTTCTTCATGATTTTTGGACCACTCAGAGTCGCGAAGGGTGGAAGTACAGATGAAGAAGATGATCTTCTAGTTTGGACTTTCTTTTGTTGATCAGCCATTGTTGAAAATTTCCGGAGAAAAAGGAAGGGTTTTTCTTGTATTGGAAGAATGGGTTTTTTTCCAGCAAAGAGGAGGAGAGTGAAGGTTTGCAAAGAGTAGAAAAGTTTTTGTGAAAACACTCTTGGTGATTTTATAAGTGTTCTGAAAACCAAAAGTTTGTTACGTGGCTGAAGATAGTGGGCCACGTGTGTGACCTAGTGGGAAAGGTAAGGGACGGTTGTAACCTACAGCCCTAGGTGCTAAAAAGGGTAATGATGTTTTCTGAAATTTGTGAGTCCCAAGAAACCTGCCATGATGATGATGACGTGAGAAGCGTGCAAAGTGGCGTGGGTTTTGATGCAAATATTTCTCTTTCTTCTGTTTTATCTTCCAAAGATTAAGAGGCGAACCGGAGGATGCGATAATGTCGAAGAGATGGTGTCGAATAAGATACTATCAAAAAATGTCCTTTTCTTAAAATAAGGTCGAAAAGAACATTCTTTGGGGGCAATTTGTTAGCTCCCAAATTCGACACTGCCTCAGGTTGCCAAATATTAAGACATAATTAATGTTTTGATAGATGGAGTGAAGAGGCTTCGACGGCCTCTAAGGAATCTTTTGAATACAATGGCTACAAGTAACTTAGAAAATTTGAGAAAGTTCAAGTTATGAAGCCTTTTCGACCATGGACCAAGAGAGCTTCGACCGAGTTTCCTCAAAGTATGTTTCGTCGTTTTGAAATTCAAACTTAGGAGGGAACAATTTTCGCTTACAAGACACGTGGCGAGTTCTGGAGCAGGAAGTTACATGCAATGGACACTTGTTAGATCGAGAAGATACTAGGAAGTTATTAGCAGTTAATTATTATCATTATAAATAGGAGTTTGTTAGACAGATTTCTGTGTGTTTTACCATTTGTACAAAGTAACTCCAATCAAATCTACTCAAAGTACCCGAGTGTGAGAAAAGAGTATTTTACGGAGAATGTACGTTATGTAAAATCACCAACTTTTCAATAAAGTCTTTACATTTTCAGCAACATTTACATTTTCCCTGTCGAACCACTTGTGCAAGTGTTATCCTTTTGCCTTTACTTTTCTCGCACCTTTACTGCATCTCTTCTTCCTTTAAAACTCTTTTATTTCTTTGACAAAGCCTTTTAAACATTCCTTTTACAACATTCCTTTTAAAGTTTTTGCCTTTAAATATCCAGTCGAAGCCCTTTTTATTCAAAGTACCTTTACCAATTTTCTAAAACAAACACTTTAAGTCTAATTCTAAAAGAGGAATACCTTTAGCACATGTCCTAGGATCAATCTGATCGATCCTGTGAGTCACCAAAGTCAAATTTGGAAGATCAGTGGTTGTTTTCCGATATTCAAGGGAAACAGTAAGCTTGACGATTCAAGGTATGCTTGAAATGACAGTCACCCTTATTTTTTGATGGATGTCAGTGACCCTTTTGATTTTTGATATGATGATCACTGAATCTTATTTTGTTTTTTTTTTTGTGTTGAGGATTTGAAGGCCTCTTTCGTTTTTTCTTTTGATCCCTAACTTTTGCATGAACTGATTTTGCTTTTCGAGTCCATCGGGACTGCCTTGATTTTTTTTTTCCTGTCTCCTTTTAAGATGTTCGACTTAGCAGGTTTTTTTATTTTTTTAAAAGGCTTTGTGACTGCCAAGTCATTGGTCATTGATGAACAACCGTCATCTCTTGGATTTTGTCTCATGATTTGAATGCACATGCAGGTTAACTGAACACTACCCATGTCCCAAGTTAAGCATAAGGGTTTAGAAATCCGAAATAAACTTTTACTTCTAGACTCAAAGTGGTTAACTAGGGACTAACTCCTTATCTCTCCAGTGTTTGGGGATTTAAAGCAATGCATGTACGTCATCAGCGGGATTTTATCCGAAAGTATACTATCAGTAATTATGGGTATTTGGTTTTCGTCATCCTCCCTCAAATCTTTGCTAAACAGCAGTGCGATAAAGGAAGTAAATTTTTTTTTTGTAATTTTTGCAATAAATGAGAAAATGTGAGTGAATACGAATGAATTTGTTCAAAATATGCATAATTACCACATTAACAATATCATTAATAAGAAACAATGTCTAAAAGAAAATAGCACTTTAACAGAAAAGAAACTACAGATGCATAAAATGGTAAGATCTAAAAATTGCCAGCATTGGAGACTGGGCTTTTCTTTCACATTTGGGCTACCCCTCTTGCTTATCAAAACTAGTATGATAACCTTCTTCATATCTAGTCTCTGCAACTTCTTCCATGTCATGGACTGATGGGTCTTCCTGATCAGATGAAGGATTGATGTTGATATGAAGACCTTGAGGCATAAACGAGATTATCTCGGAATCAATTAGATCTTGAACCTTATTCTTAAACTGTTTGCAATCTTCGGTTGAATGCCCTATGGCACCAGCATGGTAGCCGCATCGTGCATTGGTGTCAAAGTCTGGTGGGTATGGTGGAATCACAGGATCCAAGCCTTTTGGCACTATTAGTCCACTACTAATCAAACGTTGTAGCACGTGATTGTATGGCATTGGTAACAGATCAAAGTGTCTCTTTGGTCTTTGATTAAAGTAGCGTCGCTGTTGTAGAACATGTTGTTGTGTAACCCGTTGTTGATAAGGAGGACCTCTACTGATAGGAGGATATTGACCATGTGGAGAGACTGGAGTCACGCGGATAGACCCATGGGACTGTTGACTTTGAACAATTGAGATGCTCGGGTTTGGAAGATAAGGTATAGAGAATGAAGCTTGTGGGGTGTCCCAAATCGTATTGATCTCATCCTCTTCTTCCTCTTGGGAGCTGACAACTGATTCACTTTCACCGGCTAGGATGTTCGAGGTGTCGGGAAACTTTCCGCTCTTGATATGGCTCTCGATGCGTTCTCCTACTGATACCAAGTCAGTGAAGTTGGATGTCCCATTGCCCATCATCTTTTCCAGGCAAGAATCTTGCAACGAATTTATAAACATGTCAACCAATTCTCTATCTAAGAGCGGTGGTTGAACGTGAGCAACTAACTCTCTCCATCTCTGAGCATACCCTCTGAAGGACTCGTTTTCCTCTTGAGATAAGCCTTGCAAATGTATGCGATTAGGAGCCACATCAAGATTGTATTGGTATTGTTTAACAAAGGTGTTGGCTAAGTCCGACCAAGACTGGATATGGCTACTTTCTAGCTGCATGTACCAACTCAACGATGCCCCACTCAAACTGTCTTGGAAATAGTGAATCATAATTTTATCGTTGTGAGCATAAGAGGTCATCTTTCTGCAAAATATTACCAACTGTTGCTTTGGACAGCTATCTCCTTTGTATTTCTCAAAATTTGGCATCTTGAAATTCATAGGTATTACAAGTCCGGGTACCAAGCACATATTCAAAGCATCCAGATCAGAATTATCACGCCGCTTCATGGCTTCAATTTTCTCTTCTAACACACGACATCTTTCAGAAAACTTAACATCTTGAGGTTGTTTAGCATTCCCTACCAAGCTTGTCCCTTGGGAATTCATCGTAGTAAATGCAAAGTTATGGTACTCAACAACATCATGAAATGAGGTATGTTCATCTTGAACAGTGTGACGCTCTTGTATAACCTGGTCCTCAACAGGAATCCGCACAGGCTGAGGTATGACGTTCTCAGTGACTATAGGTCGTGGAGGGTTGTTCTCTCTCCTTGCCAAGGTTAACATAGCTTCCACAAGTTGGTCCAACTGGTTCTTCATCAAATCAACATCTGCTATTGATGTAAACTAGTTCTATTCTTCCGAGTTCATGATTCTTCCAAAAGCTTCTTCAAGTCCAATACGGGTGTTGGGAAATCAACTGCGGTTTATGGACAAAGGATGGATAAGTTTCTGGTTTAGGAAGATGATATGTAATGCAAATGAAATGTGAATGCAATGACATGCGAATGCAATGCAGGCACAAATAGGATCACAGGCTCAATCATGTTCTGAGGTCAGATAAAACAACGGGTAAATAACAAATATCTCTGATCAAAGGAACCCCATAGGTAGGCTCTAAACGGGTAGGTGCCTAGAGTCATGGATCTTTTCAAAGATATTATTTCCATGACAAAGATTCATCCGATAGTAATACCCTCGAAGGATCTCTTCTAGGTGAGGTTTTTGTGTCGTCCCACGAGAAAGACTCCTTGTGAGTCTCTACTACACAATCATCGAGTCCAAGGTTTCTTAAAGGGACTTCAGAGTCATAGATCGAGGTTGAAAATATCATTGTTAGAATAAAGATACGTTCAATGGATCTCATCTGATTAGGGCGTTCGTATCAACCTAAAAAGGAGTGACCCTCATGAGTTTACACTACCAACCACCATGAGAAATGGGTAAAAGGTCCTTAGAGTTATAGATTCAAGCTCAAAAATATTATTGCCATGGCAAAGACTCACCACAACAATAACATTCTTAAGGGAATCAACTACAAGCGGGGCTTTCGTTTCCTCCCAACGAGAAAGACTCCTCGAGGGATTCCACTACATAACCACCATTCTAATCCTATGTTTTCCCGGACTCGGGTGTAGAGCCATCTCATAGAGTTCCAACAATCAGAGAACCCCCATAGTGTCACAAGAAGCAACAATAAGATATATAACCAAACAAGCAATTAAACAAAAGAATCTAAATACACAAACGGATCTAACTCTCACGAATCGAGTCAAGGTAGGCTTGACTCTCTCTAGCATAGAGCTATGCATATCCCCAGCAGAGTCGCCATCTGTTGTACCTCAAAAAATACAATCCTCGCGATGGACGCGAAAAAAACGTTCGAACAGAGTCGCCACCAAACTTTATTCATTCCAAGGAAGGAATAGGAAAATATCGATAAAACCTTTAAAGAGATAAGAACATGGTCATCACAACCAACATTCTAGGTTTGGAAGTCGGTTACGCAAAGGGAAGGTATTAGCACCCTCTACGTTCGTTGTACTCAACGGGAACCTATTGATTCGATTCGTGAGAGAAAGTTAACTACGCTTGTTTATCTTCTAAAGTATTTTCTTACTAAGGGGAAAAAAGTGGTTTTTAAGATAGGGTGCTCGCCAAGGATTGGGGCCTTGTGCCTACATATCTTCACTTGTAAGAAGTGGAAAATCAGAGTGTTCGTAGTTCATGAGACTATGGAAAAAAGAGGGAAATATGGAATTGTGGGGAAATATGCTCGCCAAGATCATCGCAATCTTGTGCCTACGTATCTTACATTCGGAAGAGAATGAAGAATCATAGGAACTGTAGTTCGGCCAACTACGATAAAAGGGTTTGTAAATGAACGAGGGTTTAGGTCGCATTCTAACTGCCAAACATTGGCTTGTCTGCTTGCTAGGGGAGGCTAAAGCACGAGTTTCTATGCGCGGAAGAATAGACTAAACAATGTCCTTTGAGAAGAGGTGTATTGAGTTGTAGATCGCACGAGGGCTATAACAGCCCAATTTTCATTAATTAATTATTCGTATTAAATAATTGAATTAATTGAGTTATTTAATTATTGGATGTATTATTTAATGAATTGGTAGATATTTGAGAGAAAATGTGATGATGGAAATAGAGTGGAAAGACATATAAGGAAATTGGAAAGAAAAAGAGAAAGATAGAAAACATAAGAGAAAAGAAGAGAAAGAAAGTGGAAGAGGAGAAAAGAGAAGATAAAGAGGAAAAGCTTGGATTTCATCTAGAATAACTCTTTGGGAGCAATTTGATCTAAGGTAAGGGTGTGAAGTATCATCATCTTATCCATGTTTGTGATTATGTATGGATTGTATGAGTTATTTGGATATTTTATCCATTTTTCCATTTTAGGTCGAAATGAGTTTAATCGGTAGAACCGATGTTTTATCGGTTAGAATCTGAGATAAGTGGTGTAGATTAGTTGAGATATGTTAGGCTAATACCACTGGAACAAGTTGGGATTGATATTGATGATTTTGGAGAGTTTTGGAAGTTTGGGCAATGATGGTTTTAAGGTTCGCAGACACTCGCTAGTTGTTCGCTAGGCGAGCTGGTCGCGAACATTCGCTAGGTCCTCGCCTAGCGAGCCTATGACGAACGGTCCCATACTTGGGACAAAATGGATTTGGACCTCCTCGCTGGTAGCGAGTTGCTCGCTAGAGCCTCGCTGTGGCGAACGAGGTAGCGAATGAAGTATGTAGCTTTTGTTTTTGTTCGCTAGCAGTTCGCTAGGCAAACAGGTAGCGAATGTTCGCTAGGTGCTCGCTAGGCAAGCCAGTAGCGAATGTGACAACATTGATTTTGATTGTGGTTCCACCCTATGTTGATTGTGTGGTTTGGTCGTATTTAATCCTTATCGAAAATGAATAGTTATGTTGTTGTGATGTACTGTGGGTAGCCTTATGGCGTGAATCCTAGATTGTGAGATGAATTGTGAATTGTGGCCGTTTGGCGATTATGTAATGCATTATTTAATTAATTACAAGTGCATGGTGAAAATGATTGAGTTTGTTGCCTTGTGCACGATAATGAGAATGCATAAGAACATAATAGGAATATGTGTGCATTGTGTAGTAGGTGTGGTGTCGGAGTGGTTTACACTAGGGTAGAATGGTTAATGATATCATTCCTAGTGGGAGCTCATTAGGGTAGAATGACTAGATGTTGTTCCTAATGAGATATAGGTGGTGAATGCACTAGGGTAGAATGATGTGATATCGTTCCTAGTGGCGAGCTCATTGGGGTAGAATGACTAGAGGTTATTCCTAATGTGGTATAAATGATATTATAAGGCATTAAGGCAGAATAACTAAATGTTATTCCTAATGAAGTGTAAGTGTCGGTATGCGCTGGGGTAGAATGATGAGTTGTCATTCCTAGCGGCGAGTTCATTTGGGTAGCATGACTAGACATCATTCCTAATGATGTAATAATGTTGGGTGCACTAGGGTAGAGTGGCTAATGATGTCATTCCTAGTGGGAAGCTCATTAGGGTAGAATGACTAGATGTTGTTCATAATGAGGTATGAACGTTGATATGCACTAGGGTAGAATGATATGATATCGTTCCTAGTGGAGTAATCATTAGGGTAGAATGACTAGATATTGTTCCTAATGAGGTATGAACGTTGATATGCACTAGGGTAGAATGATATGATATCGTTCCTAGTGGAGTAATCATTAGGGTAGAACGACTAGATGTTGTTCCTAATGAGGTATGAACGTTGATATGCACTAGGGTAGAATGATATGATATCGTTCCTAGTGGAGTAGTCATTAGGGCAGAATGACTAGATGTTTTTCCTAATGGAGTGTGTGCGATAGAGTTGTACTCACTAGTGTAGAATGATTGTGGTATCGTTCCTAGTGGAGTAGTCACTAGAGTAGAATGACGATGTGTCGTTCCTAGTGGAAAGAGTGCCGGGTAGAATAACTAAGATGATGTTCCTGGTGGGGTACACGATGTACCCGTAATCTCGAATAGAGATTGATGAGAGTTGGTGAGTGGTGTGAATCACATGGTGTAGATGTGATTGCTATATAAGAGATTGGTTGTGTGTGAATGGTTAAGTAGAGAATTATGGATGTGTATATGATGTATATGTTTAGTAATTATCCATTAATTTTTTATGCACATATTGTGATGCATAAGATGCTTATGATGAAGTGCGATAAGAAATGTGGAATGTATGTATTATTGTGTTTATATATTTATATATAATTGCATATATTGATTATTATGATAATATTTCTCACCCTTCCGCTGTTTTATAATGCTCTATAAGGCATTGCAGATTAGGATTGCTGGAGGTCCTTTTTGTGAAGTATAGCTTCATTCTTTTGGTCGGGTCGCTCTGATATGTAGCACTAGATAGTTAGGCTTGTATAGCATTCTTTTGGAAATATATTTTGTATATGTATTTGATGGCAGGTGTTTTGTAAACATGATGATATTGTGAATCAACTTGATGATATGTATATATATGATTATATGTTCAAAGTGATTAAAATTTTTAGATTTTCCGCTTTAATTCTAAATATTGAGATGTGGGTGTATGGATGAAGTTCCTCCATTGAAAACTACCCCACCGTTACATGTCTTTTATTGAGCAGGTGTTGAATGTTTTAATGTATGATGTGACATTTCTATTTTATGTCATGTTTTAAATGTTACTCTGATGAAATTTTAAATGTGCCTAAATGTTTTATTTTGATTATTTGGGGGTATAAAAGGGGGTGTTACATTAGTGGTATCAGAGCAAGGTCGGTCATATTGACCAAGTTGTTATGTGTGTTCATTCCCTTATACATTGGGTAGGTGTGTGTAGCACTATCAATATGGTTGTTCTAACGAGGATTTGTTGTGGAAATCAAGAACAATGGTTGCAGGGAGGAATGATGAAGTGATTGCTGAGGCTTTTACGATGTTGGCTGGAGTGATTGGACAGAATCCTCAAGCCAATGTGAATGCTGGAAACAACGCCGAAGATGAGTTTCGTGCTTTGGGGAGGTTCCAAAGGAACAATCCGCCGACTTTCAAGGGAACCCATGAAACTGATAAGGCACAAGTTTGGTTGAAAGCAATTGAGAAAATATTTCGAGTTATGAACTGTTCAGATGTGCAAAAGGTGCAGTTTGGCACTCATATGCTCGAAGAGGAAGCTGAGGACTGGTGTAGTAATACTCGCCAGAGGTTTGACGAGGATGGGATTGTGGTCACTTGGGAAGTTTTTAGAGAGACATTTATGGATAAGTATTTTCCAGAAGATGTGCATGGTAAGAAGGAAATTGAATTCCTTGAGCTGAAGTAGGGTAACTCAACTGTGGCCGAGTATGCAACAAGATTTGAGGAATTGATTAAGTTTTGTCCTTATTACAACACTGCTAATGCTGAGAGACCCAAGTGCCTTAAGTTTGTGAATGGCTTGAGGCCGGAAGTTAAGCAAGTTGTTGGTTATCATGAAATTAGGCGATTTTCTGAGTTGGTGAATAAGAGTAGAATTTATGATGAAGATAGTAGGGCTCGGTCTAGTCACTACAAGAGTTTAAATGATAAGAAGGGAAAATGTCAATTCCGAGGAAAGCCGTATGTGACTCCTGCTGATAAGGGGAAACAGAAGGCTGTTTACGGCAAGAAGCTGAGTGGGGGAGGAGCTTCCACCCCGATGAAGTGTTTTAAGTGTGGTGTTGCTGGACATCGTGCTTTTGAATGCACCGGTGTTGAACCGAAATGTTTCAAGTGTGGCAAGGCAGGACACAAGGCTTTTGAGTGCAGAAGTGGTACGAGTGTGACTTGCTACAACTGTAGTGAGCAAGGACACATTAGTACCAAGTGTGACAAGCCGGAGAAGACTCAAGGGAGTGGGAAGGTGTTTGCTCTGTCAGGGTCTGAGACTGCTAGTGAAGATCGATTGATCCAAGGTACGTGTTTCATTCATGGTATACCTTTGATCACTATAATTGATATCGGAGCTACACATTCTTTTATTTCTTCTGATTGTGTTAAGAGGTTGAATCTTGAGTTATCGGTTATGAGTAGTGGTATGATTATTGATACTCTTGCTATGGGTTTGGTAACTACTTCGTGTGTGTGTGTTTGAATTGTCCGTTGAGTATTTTTCATAAAGACTTCAGAGTTGATTTAGTGTGTCTTCCCTTAGATCAACTCGATGTTATTCTTGGGATGAATTGGTTAGAATTCAATTGTGTGTATATTAACTATTTTGACAAAACAGTTATCTTTCCTGAACCTGGTGATGAAGGATATTTGTTTATTACTACTAAACAAGTGAAGGAATCAGTGCGAGATGGTGCGAAGGTATTTATGTTGTTGGAAACTTTGAGCGTTGGTGAAAGTGGAGCAATTGATGCTTTACGAGTCGTCCGTGATTTTCCGGAAGTTTTTCCTGAGGACATAAGAGATTTACCGCCGGAACGAGAAGTGGAGTTTACGATAGACTTAGTTCCTGGAACTAGTCCGATATCGATGGCTCCATATCGTATGTCCGCATCGGAATTGAAAGAGTTGAAGAGTCAACTTGAAGATCTACTTGAGAAGAGGTTTATTCGTCCGAGTGTGTCATCATGGGGTGCACCAGTGTTGTTGGTTAAGAAGAAAGAAGGTTCTATGAGATTCTGTGTGGACTACAGAGAATCGAACAAGGTGACTATCAAGAATAAGTATCCACTTCCGAGGATTGATGATCTGATGGATCAGTTGGTTGGTGCGAGTGTGTTTAGCAAGATAGATCTGGGGTCTGGATACCATCAGATTTGTGTGAAAGCTGAGGATATTCAGAAGACTGCTTTTAGAACGAGGTATGGACACTATGAGTATTCTGTGATGCTATTTGGTGTGACTAATGCACCAGGTGTATTTATGCAGTACATGAATAGGATCTTCCATCCTTATTTGGACAAGTTTGTGGTTGTGTTTATTGACGACATTTTGATTTATTCAAAGAGCGAAGAAGAGCATGTCGAACATTTGAGGATTGTGTTATCGATGTTGAAAGAGAAGCAGTTGTATGCGAAACTTTCTAAGTGTGAATTTTGGTTGGAGGATGTGAGTTTCCTTGGTCATGTGATTTCGAGTAGAGGTATTGCGGTTGATCCGTCGAAGGTTGAAGCGGTGTCGCAATGGGAGACTCCGAAATCAGTTTTTGAGATTAGAAGTTTTCTTAGGTTAGCCGGTTATTATCGGAAATTTTTGAAGGATTTGCTAAGTTATCCTTGCCGTTGACACAATTGACTAGGAAAGGTCAAGCTTTTGTGTGGGATGTAAAATGTGAAGAAAGTTTTCAAGAGCTTAAGAGAAGATTGACGACGACTCCTGTTTTGATTTTGCCGAATCCGGCAAAACCGTTTGTTGTGTACTGTGATGCTTCTTTGATGGGTTTGGGCGGTGTGGTAATGCAAGATAAACAAGTGGTAACTTATGCTTCGAGGCAACTCAAAGTGCATGAGAAGAATTATCCGACGCATGACTTAGAATTGGCCACCATTTGTACTTGTATTGAAACTTTAGAGACATTATTTGTTTGGTTCGAGGTTTGAAGTATTTAGTGATCATAAGAGTTTGAAGTATCTCTTTGATCAGAAAGAATTGAATGCAAGGCAAAGGAGATGGTTAGAACTTCTGAAGGATTATGATTTTTGTTTGAATTATCATCCGGGTAAAGCGAATGTGGTGGCCGATGCATTGAGTAGGAAATCTTTGCATATGTCAATGATGATGGTAAAAGAGTTAGAATTGGTGGAACAATTTCGTGATTTGAGTTTGGTGTGTGAAGAGACTTCTTATGGAGTTAAGCTTGGTATGTTGAAGCTTACGAGTGGTATTTTGGAGGAGATTCGAGAAGGACAGATATCTGATTTAAGTTTAGTTGATCGGTTGACTTTGATCAATCAATGACAAGGTGGTGATTTTCGGATTGATGAGAATGGTATTATGAGGTGTCGTGATAGAGTTTGTGTTCCTGATGTTGTTGAGCTGAAGGAGAGTATTCTTGAGGAAGGGCATCGTAGTGGACTGAGTATTCATCCGGGTGCTACTAAGATGTATCAAGATTTGAGGAAAGTATTTTGGTGGCCTCGTATGAATAAGGATATTGTCGAGTTTGTGTATTCTTGTTTGACTTGTCAAAAGTCAAAGATTGAGCATCAGAAACCGTCGAGTTTGATGAAACCGTTGTTTGTTCCTGAGTGGAAATGGGATAGCATTTCTATGGATTTTGTATCTGGTTTACCGAGGACGCCGAGTAATTTGGAATCCATTTGGGTTATTGTGGACAGATTGACTAAATTTGCTCACTTTATTCCTATGCGAATGGATTACCCGTTAGAGAGATTGGCAAAGTTGTACATTGAGAGGATTGTCAGTTTGCATGGTATTCCGTCTAATATTGTGTCGGATAGAGATCCGAGGTTTTCTTCGAGATTTTGGGAAAGTTTTCAAAGTGCTTTGGGTATGAAGTTGCGTTTGAGTTCAACTTATCATCCGCAGACCGATGGTCAGACTGAGAGGACTATTCAGTCACTTGAGGATCTTTTGAGAGCTTGCGTGTTGGAGAAGGGAGGAGCTTGGGATAGCTACTTGCCTGAATTTACTTACAACAACAGTTTTCATTCGAGTATTGGTATAGCACCGTTCGAGGCTTTGTATGGTAGACGGTGTAGGACGCCATTGTGTTTGTATGAGTCAGAAGAGAGTCTCGTGGTTGGACCGGAGATAGTTCAGCAGACTACCGATAAGATTAGGATGATTCAAGAGAAAATAAGGATTTTTCAGAGTCGTCAGAAGAGTTATCATGACAAGAGGAGGAAATCACTTGAATTTCAAGAGGGAGATCATGTGTTTCTTCGAGTCACTCTGATGACTGGTGTTGGTAGGGCATTGAAGTCGCGTAAGTTGACGCCGCGTTTCATTGGTCCTTATCAGAATTTGCAGAGCATAAGATAGGTAGCATATCATATAGCTTTACCACCGTCGCTTGCTAATCTCCATGATGTGTTCCATGTATCTCAGTTGAGGAAATACATTATGGATCCGTCTCATGTAATCCAAGTAGATGATGTACAGGTAAGGGATAACTTGACTGTGGAGACATCACCTATGCAGATAGAGGATCGAGAGTTGAAACAACTTTGAGGTAAAGAGATTGCTTTGGTAAAGGTCGCTTGGGGAGGACCGGCTGGTGGAAATGTTACTTGGGAACTTGAGAGTAAGATGAAGGAGTCTTATCCAGAGTTGTTTGAATCAAGTAACATTTTTGAGGACGAAAATTCCTAAGTGGGGGAGGGTTGTAACAACCCAATTTTCATTAATTAATTATTCGTATTAAATAATTGAATTAATTGAGTTATTTAATTATTGGATGAATTATTTAATGAATTGGTAGATATTTGAGAGAAAATGTGATGATGGAAATAGAGTGGAAAGACATATAAGGAAATTGGAAAGAAAAAGAGAAAGATAGAAAACATAAGAGAAAAGAAGAGAAAGAAAGTGGAAGAGGAGAAAAGAGAAGATAAAGAGGAAAAGCTTCGATTTCATCAAGAACAACTCTTTGGGAGCAATTTGATCAAGGTAAGGGTGTGAAGTATCACCATCTTATCTATGTTTGTGATTATGTATGGATTGTATGAGTTATTTGGATGTTTTATCCATTTTTCCATTTTAGGTCGAAATGAGTTTAATTAGTAGAACCGATGTTTTATCGGTTAGAATCTGAGATAAGTGGTGTAGATTAGTCGAGATATGTTAGGCTAATACCACTGTAACAAGTTGGGATTGATATGGATGATTTTGGAGAGTTTTGGAAGTTTGGGCAGTGAGGGTTTTAAGGTTCGCAGACGCTCGCTAGCTGTTCGCTAGGCGGGCTGGTCGCGAATGTTCGCTAGGTCCTCGCCTAGCGAGCTTGTGGTGAACGGTCCCAGACTTGGGACATAATGGATTTGGACCTCCTCGCTGGTAGCGAGCGAGGTAGCGAGTTGCTCGGTAGAGCCTCACTTTGGCGAACGAGGTAGCGAATGAAGTATGTAGCTTCTGTTTTTGTTCGCTAGCAGTTCGCTAGGCGAACAAGTAGCGAATGTTCGCTAGGTGCTCGCTAGGCGAGCCAGTAGCGAACGTGACAAAATTGATTTTGATTGTGGTTCCACCCGATGTTGATTTTGTGGTTCAGTCGTATTCAATCCTTATCGGAAATGAATAGTTATGTTGTTGTGATGTGCTGTGGGTAGCCTTATGGTGTGAATCCTAGATTGTGAGATGAATTGTGAATTGTGGCCGTTTGGCGATTATGTAATGCATTATTTAATTAATTACAAGTGCATGATGAAAATGATTGAGTTCGTTGCCTTGGGCACGATAATGAGAATGCATAAGAACATAATAGGAATATGTGTGCATTGTGTAGTAGGTGTGGCGTCGGAGTGGTTTACACTAGGGTAGAATGGTTAATGATATCATTCCTAGTGGGAGCTCATTAGGGTAGAATGACTAGATGTTGTTCCTAATGAGATATAGGTGGTGAATGCACTAGGGTAGAATGATGTGATATCGTTCCTAGTGGCGAGCTCATTGGGGTAGAATGACTAGAGGTTATTCCTAATGAGGTATAAATGATATTATGGGGCATTAAGGTATGTCACACCCCAAATTTTGACCCTCAGATCTTCATTATCATTTTAGGATCATACTCATATGATTATCTAACCTTAACCCAGTTCAAGTTTTTCTTTGTTTAAGATGCAGATGAATTAGGGTTTTGCGCAGTTAAAATCGAAACTTTGAGGTTTGATCAATCAATGTTTTGGATGGATTAAATCATGAAACAAGTTCAAGGATACTATTTAATGTCAAATGTGAATCTAATTTGAGGTTGTACCCCAGAATCAAGAACAATGCAGTTTGGAGCCCCGATTAGGGTTTTTGACTGGTAAAAAGTCAACTGTGGTTTGAATTTTGTGTTGGAAGGTGTTTTAATGATGGGATTGTGGTTCATGAAGTTCATATGACTTAATAAAGTCCATTCAAGAAGTTTCAAAGTCTCGGGAAGTCCAGAATGTCAACAGACGACTCGGTAGTCACCGATCGATCGCGCGGTCGACCGAAAAATCGGCTTTTCAAATTTAAGGAATGGGACTTCAAGATGTGAAGCAAAAATGTTCCATATGTTAATATAAGCTTGCTCATGAAATTTCATGGTCATTTGGTGAAGGATGGAGGAGTAATCGAGAAAATCGGGAATTAGGGTTTCAAAAGGGACAAAACCATAACTTCCTAACCACACATCCAATTGAGGTGGTTCCAAGCTCATTTGAAAGCTCTTGACAAGTCCTACAAAAGTCTCCTAGTGGTCCATAATCAAAAAATGCATATTTTTGGAGATAGAGGCAGAAACATTACAAGAAAGGAAAATAACTTAGAAAATTTCTAAGTTATTTCACCTTAAGAATCCTAGTTTCAGCCAACTTTGGAGGGACTTTTGACATAGTTCCAATTGGAATCAGAACTTCTGGCCAACATGAATGTTTTAGAGCTACATGAGGGCTTTCTAAAAAGTACTATAAATCCTCAAGAGAAGTTATGAGCAGAAAGTTACATGTGTGCAAAGTTGGAGGTTTCACACTTTAGTCCCACATTGTCCAATTTTGCAAAATCACTTTTTTCATTCAAGTGGGCCAACCTCAGCTTATGAAACTTATTCTATCTAATATATGGAACATTTGTAACATGAGAGAACAGAAATTTATGCAAGGGAAACAAGAAAAACCAAAGTTAAAACTCATTGCCTTGCAAGTTGGCAATTTGCACCAAGTTGGAAAATTCAAAGCATGAGGTGGAAAGGCAACTGCACCAGCCACTTCCCTATTGCTTCTAGCCTGCTAAATAACTCAAAAAATCAGTAGGAAACATTGACAATTGGGGCCTTGGATCAGAACACAAGCAAACCCTCCAAGAGGGGTTTCTTTCAAAAATATCTTAACCTTACTTCATGATGAAGTATTCTCACCAAGCAAGCTCCTCATCTCATTTGCCTATAAAAGGAGGCTTCCCTCACCTCATTTTCGACACATTCACTATCTGATAAACACCATAGAAAATCTCTGTCATTGCGACTTCCTCATCTTGCATCAAATTCTCAAAAAACTCCAAAGTTCACAAAAAACTCCAAAATTCTGTTTTGGTACAAATGCTGCCAAAATCAGTTCTACACTTTCCCACACCCTAACAATCATCCACACACTCCATAAACATGGTATAGAAGGTGTCTAAACTTTTGAACCACTCCAAAACCTCACAAATCAAAAAATCACTTTCCTTACCACATTACTTTAGCCAAAAGCCATCAAACTTGCCATATCTCATTCCACTCACTTTCTGAGCATTCTAAACATCCTAACACCTCTTATATATTGCTCCTCAAGTGTTCAAAGCATTGGAAGTGATAGGAGAAGTTTATTTCTTCAACTGTCATAAAAGTGGTGTTTTGCTTCAAAAGGAACAAAAAGCTCAAAGCTAGGTGAAAGGAGCATCTCTGGTTTTCTTAGCTATTCTAGCTTGTTCAACATAGTCTACAAGAGGTATGTAGTCTATGAATCTTGCCCTTTGCATTATTTTCCATGTTTTTAGCATTTGTGGTTTTGTATTGAAAAGCATGAACAATGACCATTACCAATTTCCATGACAATATGGGTTTGATGGATGTTAAGACCTATGATCATTAGTTTGCACATTTAAAGTATGTGTGTGATAGCAATATGTGCCTACCAGTTCTGTTTTGGTTTTTATGACAGTTTGTGTGTCTTTGCTATTTTTGCAACATAATGCCATCACTACACTAGATTCTGTTTTGAATGTTGAGCATAACTTCATATGGTTCTGGTTTGTGGATTTTGATTATATGAACTGATCCCATGTGTTTCACACTACCATTTCCTTGTTGCATTTCAAAAAACATCCTGCTGTTACTACTTGTGACTATTTGTTTTTTGCATTTTTTACCAAAACATTGCATTTACCATGACATTTTCATAACCTGTTAGTATTAAGCAGTTGTGGTGCATTAGAATCACTCTACATGATTTATGTGAGGTGTGTATGTATTTAGTTTGGTCAGAACGTGCTTGCATCATGTCACTCAAAATGCATTTTTTTAACAAATTAAGCATTTCCACACCAGTTTGGGGTTCTGTTGTGTTTTAATCCAAATCAATTGTTGGAATACCTCAAATATATCATTTTTAAAATGTTCAAACTCTCATTTGAGTATTACAACAATTGGTTTATGTTTTGGACCTCAACATGCATTTTCAATCCATAATTTCCATCACTATGTCATTTTCTGTTTTGAAAGATTTGAGTCTATAATTTTGGCATAGAATCATCATTTGACATATTTAAAACATGTGTGCATCATTGTTTTGTCATGAAACCACTCATTTTGGATTGTACCTCATTAACTTGCATTCAACAGCTTTTTGCAAAACCACTACTGCACACACCCCACATTTATTTTGTTTGAAGCATTTCCATGTACATAGAATCATTTGTTAGCATATTTGAGATGTGTATGTGTGTTCTTTGTGGCCCAAGTATGCACCAAACCTGAACTGCAACATGTACCTAATTGTTTTTGGCTTATTTACATCAAGAATACTTTTTTCATTTGCCTTGACCTTATGAGGTATCTCTGTGCATAAACTCATTTATTTCCATGTATACAACCTGTTTGAAATACTTGCTTGATCAAATTTGCAACAAAACTGTTTTTGAACATCTTCATGCACTTCACACACACCATTTTGCACATTGATCATCACTTTTCACCACAGTCAGTACAAAGGTTTGTTTAATGTTCACACTCACTCAGTATCTCATATAAAATGTGTGTGTATGTTTGCCTTGATCAAATATGTGCTGTAAACATGAACTGCATTGCATCATGCACCTCACCAACACATTTTGCAATTTGAACACTATTCTGCCACACACACTATTTGGAATCACACTTAGTGTTTAGATTCACTCATCAACATGTTTTCAATGTGTGTATATGCTTGCTTTGATCTGAACTTGCTTAGAATTGAAATTGGGCACTTTCACAAAAGCACATTTTTTGCAACTCACATAGCATTTTTTGGCACAACATGATATAGGTCCCACCTCTTGCATGAACTTGTTCCTTACTATTTATGTGGTGTGTGAACATGATTTTTATGATCCTAAGCTAGCTGTAGCATGACTTACATAGCAAAATGCATTTCAAAACCTCAAACATACATGATATCGGGTTTTTCACTAGGAGGGGAATTTCAGAAAAATACCACCATCATCATGATCCTCATGTTTTTCTAGGTCAGTTACATATAAAGTTTGTGGCATTTGGTTAAGTATTAAGAAAGTTATGATGCCTTTTGTAAATCATAGAAAATGCCTTTGTTTTTGCCCAGCTAGCTTTGAAAGCATGCCTTACATATTTATTAAGTTGGTTTAGTTAATGGATGTATCGCCACCCCAGTGGTAAGACCATTAGCCAAAACACTCCTTGCATGCCTAGTACTTGAGTTCGACCCCTGAGGAGGGCAACTCTTTTATTAAATTTCGTCATTTTTTTACCAAACTTTGAAAAATCATATCTCTCTCAATTTTAATCCTTTTTCACCCATTCATTTTGCATTGTGTTCTTATTGATGTGCACTTTCATGTCATATTTTTTATTTTCATGTTTGCTTAATTTTTCATCCCTTTTGACTATGTGCAAGTTGTTCATTTTCTGTGATTATCCTGACAGTTGCAGATGAATTTTCTTTTGATCTTGCCTGTGTTTTTCTTGTGACATTTTGTTTACATTATGTCCTCAAATGTTAGTTAATCATGCTAGGATTTAATTCCCTGTACATATCCTTCCTCCTAAATTATGAGGTTAAACTAATTTACCTGTACATACCTTCCTCCTAAATTATGAGGTTAAACTAATTTGCTTGTACATAGCTACTAACTTCCTTTTACATTTTCACCTTAGGGTTTTGAGTCGCCGTACTCACTTTTACCGTCCCGTCGTGGACATTTTAACCCTTTATCCTAGCCTTAGGATTTGAGTCTCTGTGCTCATGATTACCGTCCCTCCGTGGACACCCTTTCATAACAATCTTAACTTAGAAGAGGAGTCGCCGCACTCCATGTAAGTACTTCACTATGAATACTTACTTCCTTTTGGAAACTTTACCACAGTCAAGAGTGCTTCGTCCTTAGATAGGGGAACTACGATTGCTCTGATTCCGTTCCCGTCAGGATACGTAGGCACGAGATGCGATGTCTTCGCGAGTAAACTTTGTATATCCTTTAGATCTTTACCCTTAACACTTTTCCCTTAGCAAGCAAACTTTAGCATAAACACAAATATTGACAAGAGGTTCCTGTAGAGTACTACAGATACTTAGGATGCTAACACCTTCCCTAGGTATAACCAACCCCCGAACCTTTAGATCTCTCTTTGCTCAGCTTTAGGCCTTGCCTCTTGCTTTGCATTTTTATAGGTCTTTCTTTCTTTAAACCTTTCCTTTTTGGATAAATTAAAGTCCGGTTGCAAATGAAATATGATTCAAGTTAATCAATAGCTTGATATCCAGATTTCACCGCGACAAGGTAGAATAACTAAATGTTATTCCTAATGAAGTGTAAGTGTCGGTATGCGCTGGGGTAGAATGATGAGTTGTCATTCCTAGCGGCGAGTTCATTGGGGTAGAATTACTAGACGTCATTCCTAATGATGTAATAATGTTGGGTGCACTAGGGTAGAGTGGCTAATGATGTCATTCCTAGTAGGAAGCTCATTAGGGTAGAATGACTAGATGTTGTTCCTAATGATGTATGAACATTGATATGCACTAGGGTAGAATGATATGATATCATTCCTAGTAGAGTAATCATTAGGGTAGAACGACTAGATGTTGTTCCTAATGAGGTATGAACGTTGATATGCACTTGGGTAGAATGATATGATATCGTTCCTAGTGGAGTAATCATTAGGGTAGAACGACTAGATGTTGTTCCTAATGAGGTATGAGCGTTGATATGCACTAGGGTAGAATGATATGATATCGTTCCTAGTGGAGTAATCATTAGGGTAGAACGACTAGATGTTGTTCCTAATGGAGTGTGTGCGATAGAGTTATACTCACTGTGGTAGAATGATTGTGATATCGTTCCTAGTGGAGTAGTCACTAGGATAGAATGAGGATGTGTCGTTCCTAGTGAAAGAGTGCCGGGGTATAATAATCAAGATGATGTTCCTGGTGGGGTACAAGCGATATACCCGTAATCTCGAATAGAGATTGATGAGAGTTGGCGAGTGGTGTGAATCACATGGTGTAGATGTGATTGCTATATAAGAGATTGGTTGTGTGTGAATGGTTGATTAGAGAATTATGGATGCGTATATGATGTATATGTTTAGTAATTATCCATTAATTGTTTATGCACATATTGTGATGCATAAGATGCTTATGATGAAGTGTGATGAGAAATATGGAATGTATGTATTATTATGTTTATATATTTATATATAATTGCATGCATTGATTATTATGATAATATTTCTCACCCTTCTGCTGTTTTATAATGCTCTATGAGGCATTGCAGATTAGGATTGTTGGAGGTCCTTTTTGTGAAGTATAGCTTCATTCTTTTGGTCGGGTCGCTCTGATATGTAGCACCGGGTAGTTAGGCTTGTATAGCATTATTTTGGGATACATTTTGTATATGTATCTGATGGCAGGTATTTTGTAAACATGATGATATTGTGAATTAACTTGATGATATTTATATATATGATTATATGTTCAAAGTGATTAAAATGTTTAGATTTTCCGCTTTAATTCTAAATATTGAGATGTGAGTGTAAGGACGAAGTTCCTCCGTTGAAAACTACCCCACTGTTACATGTGTTTTATTGAGCAGGTGTTGAATGTTTTAATGTATGATGTGACATTTCTCTTTTATGCCACGTTTTAAATGTTACTCTGATGAAATTTTAAATGTGCCTAAATGTTTTATTTTGATTATTTGGGGGTATAAAAGGGGGTGTTACAGGGGCAAGGAATTAGATTGGTTAGATGTATAGGATGTTTAGCTAGAGGTGACGATTACCTGAAGCTTAAGAAATACTTCTCGGACCCAAGTAATCGGAAGAGTGAACCAAAGACTTAGAGCTCTCTCTTTTTTAACCTCAAATGCGAAAGGATAGGATGTGGTTTGAGTGGGTTAATCGGATTACGATTACTCGAAGCTTAAGAAAGACTTCTCGGACCCAAGTAATTGGGAGAGTTGTCGCTACCGCGAAAAAGGAGGCCGACAATGAATAATAGAGTCACCACCTATCGTTATTTATCCTAAAGGAGGGAAAGGAAACGATCGGAAAAAACCTGACGGAAACGGGAAAAGACGAGGTCATCGCAACCAAGTCCTAGGTTCGGGAGTCGGTTACACAAGGGGAAGGTATGAGCATCCCTCACGTCCGTCGTACTCGACGGGATCCACGCATTGTTTGCTATCTAAAGGGTGTGTTGAACTATCTACGCTAAAGGCTTATGGACAAAAGAAAAAGGAAAAGGACTCGACATAGCGTCGCTGCTCTGGGCATACGTATTCCCTCGTGGAATGGGAAAGTCAGAGTCAACGTAGTTCGGCTAACTACGACTAAAGAGGGGGGGGGGGGGGGGAAGGTTGCTCGCTAAGACATCGTGTCTTATGCCTATGTATCCTCGTCTGGCACGAGAAATCAGAGCAAACGTAGTTCGGGATGACAGACCATAGTTTGGTTCAAGTGTTTTAACCGAGTAAGGTTAACAAGAAGTTCCAGCAGTTTGGTGTATGCAGCTCGACCATTGGAGACTTAGGCGTTACCGTTTGCGACAGAACTAAGAGTTAACAACACTCTTGTTTATGAAAAGGTTTTCCAAAGATTAAGGGTCCCAAAGGACAAAATGAGTTTGAAGTGTTTGTTTGTATTTTCTTATAAAGAAGTGTTTTGAATGAATGTTTGTAACTCATATTGCACTAGAGACTATGACCTAGGAGTGAATGCGTTGCATGTCACCCAAAGGGTGCCACACTAAACATCCTGACTGTTGAAAGGAAACCCTCCAACAATCATTTTCCAAGTAGCTTAAGGCTTGTAGCATACAATACTCGTTAGCCTTTATTAAGTGGATTGAAATTGTTTGAAGATGAGAAGAAAGAGGGACACACTAAAGGAGGACTAACTCAAACCTAATAGTTGTCATACAAAGTGCGCCTAAGATTGGGATTACAAAAGGGAAATATCTACTTAACGTTATCATGCATGGTTTAAGTCCTAAGGTCTATCATAATCATCCTTGAACAAGGAGATTAGAGATCCTAAGGGAACATGGCCAAAGAAGGAAAAGAGGAAGGAAAACACGTGAATGCAAGGATGCGAACATAGAATGCGCAAATAGAATGAAAGTGAGGGAGGAAAATAGTGTGGGGTAGTAGCCTCCACAAGCACATCTCAACCTCAAGAATGCATATGAGAAAGGCAAAGAGATGCATTGAAACAAGCGTACAAACGTAACAGAATGTGGGATAAAACGGCCTAAACCATTCGAACATCAACCACGAAGTCACAAATTGAAGTAAAAAGAAATGCCAAAAACAAGCCTGATCCAAAATGAGGATGAGAGGCTATAGGAGAACAACAAGGTACTCCTATTATGCACTAGACCATAAGCATCACTAGCATTGGGTAAAAGAAAGTAGGTCAGACACGAAGGAAAGTCCTCAAGGATCCATCACTTTAGGCGAGTTTCAAGTTCCTCCAAAGGAGGGACCAAACCACCTTAAGCGACCTTCCAAGGTCATGGGACAGTAGGCATATGGGAAAAGTGTACCCAAAAAACGAAAGCAAATAAAGGAAACAAAAATGCACTACCTTGAATGACAACACATAAGTGTGCATCCAAGCGACAACTGACGAGCGCGTGTCGAAGACTCGGTTAAATAATCAAAGAACAGCGACAAATATCTAGAAATATTCCACTCCTAATCCATCACATTGATCTATGATGATTCGGAGCGGAGCGGTATGCAAAGGCATTTTAAAAATAGCAAAAAAGGCTCACTATTACAGTGTTAATCGGTTAACCCCTAGGGTTAATCGGTTAACACCTTGAACATAGGCAAAAGCCTGAAAATTTGAGTTGGTTAAACGGTTAATCATATACGTTAACCGATTAACACTGTTAACATATGAAAAGTTTGAAAGTTTAAACTGGTTAACCGGTTAACCATATGCGTTAACCAGTTAACACTGTAACAGAGGCCAAAAAACAGCAAAAAAACACTTTTAACATAAAAATGACTTAATCGATGATCTAAAAGATCAACTTATCGAATGAGCATGAAATTTAACCTACAAACAGCAACCAATAGACATGCAAACATATCTATCCAGTGCAATCATAATTTATGTATCAATCACAATTAAATATGAGTATTACTACATAATGCAAATAAGCTCAGAATCAGGACAGGTTTAGGGTTTCGACCTTCGGATCGGAGAATTGATCCGGTGATCGTTGATTTGCCTCGGATGTATATACCCAAGCAAGAAACCCTGAAGAACTTCGAGATCCAAACCGATTTCGTCCTCCAAGAAGCAGATCCGATGACGGTTACGGATGAAGGTTACATCTCGAGAGATAAAGGATTCTGATGAAGAATCGATGATCTCAAAGGATAAGGAGCTTTGGGTGAGGGTTTTGGGGAATGGAGAGAGTTGGGAATTTCAGAGCGTGAGTTATGAAAAGTGGATTATAAGGATTCTCTTTAGAGGTTTGGGGTGAAACCCTTTAAATACTACCTAGGGTTGGATCCAAAGCAAGTAGGGTTGGAAAGTTAGGTTTGGAATGTGGATTGGGCTTTTGGAGGGAATTCTGAAAGTTGCAAGGTTCTAGATCCTTCCCTCATGTGAAATTTGAATTTCAAGTTATCAAATGGACCCCCAAGTGCAATTTGCTTGAAACTTCACGTACAAGGAAAAATCTACTTTGGTTAACCGGTTAACCATATGCGTTAACTGGTTAACACTGCTGAATTTTTGAATCTGGACTATTTTTCAAGTGGTTAATCGGTTAACCATATGTGTTAACTGATTAACACACTCAAAGTTGAGTTTTGGGGCCTTTGGGTGGGAGGTTGCACTCTTTCCCCTTTTCTTGCCGTTTGGAGCTCTGCTCAGCTCCTGAAATTCTTTTTCTGAATGCTATGATCATGAGAGTGCTGGATGTAGCCTAAATGCTGCTTCTGTACCTGCAAAAAAAAAATAGAAAGCGGTCGCCCGACCTCCGGGCAAAATAAATGCCGGAGTCTCTGACACTTGCTGTTCACCGATGTGCCCCTAAAATGGAAATTTGAGCCGCAGACGTGTCTTGATCCCCTATTAAAATAAATGTTATGCGATGCAATGCAAATGTTAGAACCATGTGATGAAACAATAAACCAGGTAAAGAAAAGGTTGGTCAAATTTTGGGGTACAACAGCTGCCCCTATTCAAGCGACTTGGACCTGGATGAGTGAAAAGCGAACGACTCTCAAACAATCGGGGTAGAAGACGGTTGAATACCAAAGAACCCGGAAATTTGCCAACCGCGGGAAACAAAGCTGCACGCAACAATCCGAAGGTAACCATACTGGTCTCAAAAATACTCCGCCAGGGAAATACGAAACGACATGAATACGACCGTCAAAGATAACACTATGGTCTGGATACCATATTGGCGAGAGGTAACATTTTATGTCAGAGTTTGGGTACTCAAAGGAAATAAACCGGAGCCTGGACGCTTGATGCAGATCTGAGCCTGGACGCTCAAAATAAATCAGAGCCTGGATGCTCGATGCAGATGATCCGAGTCTGGATACTCGGTAAACGGAGCCTGAACGCTCGATGCGCTTCGGAGCCTGGACGCTCTATAAAACAGAGTCTAAATACTCGGTACTGAACTGAGTCTGGGTACTCAGTGATCGGAGCCTGGATGCTCAATGCAAACCTGAGTCCGGACACTCGATGGCAAATCTGAGTCTAGATACTCAGTAATCGGAGCCTGGAGGCTCAAAGAGATCGGAGTCTGGATACTCTATGCAATAAACCAGAGTCTGGATACTCGGTAGTAAATTTGAGCCTGGACACTCAGTAATCGGCGCCTGGACGCTCGAAGTGATCGAAGATATATTCATCAGGATCTGGATATCCTGCAAGTTCAAGTCGGACGACGTCACTGGGAAACTATATGCGTCGTTGTTTGGATACCACGTGAGCTGAGAGAAATCATTAGGTGCCGAGGCCTGGATACCACATGGCGACTGAAGATAATAACAATTACTGTGATCTGGGTATCACGGAGCATCAGATGAACTAACTCGGTCTGGATACCATATCTACCTTTGCTGGAGTCTAGATACTCAACGGAACGAGCACAAACCATGGTCTGGATACCTTAATGCAGGAGGGCACAAATACCTATCGTGATATGGATATCACTAGGAAACTTGGTCGGAGTTTGGATACTCGATGGATGGAACAGATCGGTAATTGCCATGGTCTGGATACCACTCAGGCAAAGATGACCAACTGTCGGGAAAAATAATAAGCCGGGTCTGGGTACCTCACAGGCTAACGGAAACACGTCAAATTTTCATGGTCTGGATACCACATGGTGTTAAAGGCGAAATCATCAACCGACGTTAAACGACGCTGCTAGGGAGAAACGTAAGCCAAGTCTGGATACCATGCGAGCTAATGAGAAACCTTATGGTCTGGATACCATTCTTCAATTTGCCACGGTCTGGATACCATATGGGCACAAGTATTAATCGATCTTCTGTTGGGGACATTCCTGCAAGCAAAGAGGTAACAACCTGGTCTATGTTTCACATGCAAATGTTTTAAAAATTGCGTAATGCTCCACCCAAGGTGGAAATGCTACGCGTTTTAGGTAGATGCTATGCGTGCGTACAGATGCACCAGAACTGAAACAGCAAAATAATGCTAAGGATACATAAATCATCTTGCCAGGGAAAGAAAATAACCCTGCAGCGGATAGCTTACTCATGCCAATAGCGATTGGGCTTAATCTGAGATAGAACGGGCTCTGGAGAGCTTCTCAACTGGGGATAAAATTCGTACAAGAACGAGGGAATCAACTCTGCAGGAGACCTTAGTCGGCGCTGTCGAAAGCTATATACCTACCAACGAACTGACGAAGGGCGAAGAGCATCGGACCACTGCTGGGCGAAAGCTCTGCATTTACTTCGTGGGGTACACCTGTAACAGTCCAATTTTGATTAAATGATTATTTTAATTAATTAAATGAATTATGGGGTTTATTTTATTAATTGAGTGATTATTTATTAAATTGGTAGATGTTTGAGAGGAAATTAATTTGGAAGGAAATTGGATAGAAAGTGATATAAAGGAATTTGGAAAAGAAAAAGAAATATAGAAACATAAGGAGAAAGAAGAGAAAGAAAGTGGAAGAGGAGAAAAAGGGAAGAAAAGAGCAAAGCTTGGATTTTCATCCAGAACAACTCTCAAGCATCTATTTGAGCAAGGTAAGGGTGTGAAATATTGTTATCTTAGCAATGTATATGATTATGTATGCTTGGGTTGGGTTTTTGGATGTTTTTCTACAATTTCCATTTTAGGGAATAAGTTGGATTTATCGGTAGAATGGATGTTTTATCGGGTAGAATCTGTTGTATGTGATGTAGAATAGTCGAGGTTTGTGATACTAAGGTTATTGGAACTGATTTGATGAGAATCGGTCGGTTTTGGAGAGAGTTGGAATTTCTGAACAGTGGAAAAATTCTGATCGCAGACCTTCGCTAGTTGTTCGCTAGGCGAGCTGGTCGTGAGCGTTCGCTGGGTCCTCGCCTAGCGAGCCTGCAGCGAACGAAAACAGAATGGTTTTGGTCTATTTCGCTGGTAGCGAGTCTGGTAGCGAGCTGTTCGCTAGGGCCTCGATAAGCGAACTGGTAGCGAAGCCTTCCAGTGGCTTCTGTTGCGGTTCGCGAGCTTGTTCGCTAGGCGAACAGGTAGCGAATGTTCGCTAAGTGCTCGCCTAGCGAGGTGGTGGCGAGTATGACAACATTTTTGTTTTCTGTGATTTCATTCCATGTTGTGTTGTGGTTCGATCGGGTTCGATTCTTAATGGAATGAAATGTTATATGTTGTATGTGTATGTGCTGTGGGTAGCCGTATGGCGTGAATCCTATATGTTGGATTAATTGATCGTATGTGGCCGTTTGGCATTGTGTATGCATTGTTAATTTGATTAAAATGCATGATGTGTTGTAATTGAATACGTTGTCGTGGGCACGATGTATGAATAATGCATGGGAACATATGATGAATATATGTGTGCATTGCTTGAAATAAATAGTATTGATTGTGAGTGCATATTATTTTATGCGATTATGTGTGAATAATGCATGGGAGCATATTGTTAGGTATGCGTGCATTGTTTGATGAATATGTTGATGAAAGTATGAATACTTGATTATATGACTTGTTGTTGTTTGCTAGTTTCGTGGAGACTAGTGGCTTGTCCCAAACCTAGAAGGGTGGGTTTGAAAGCTTAGGGAATGAGCTCTGTTGTTATCGGTCTAGAAGGGTGGACCCGATTTAAATGTAAAAACCGAAAAATGATAACAAGTGTTGGCACCACATGGCATTGAGTTGCATTGAGTTGTGTTGAGTCACATGGCATTGAGGTCATTATTATATGAATTATGCTTGTATGTGAATTGGTGATTTGGTGAATTGTGAGTAACTGATTGGTGTATTGGTGAATGATGTTTTGTGATTGTTCATATGTGTTTGTACATGACGTGAAATGTATGACGAATTATGAATGACCTGTGGTGAGAATTGTGAAATATTTATATCTTTAATTTTGTACATGTATATATATTTATATGCATTGATTATTATGATAATATTTCTCACCCTTCTGCTGTTTTATAATGCTCTATGAGGCATTGCAGATTAGGTTGCTGGAGGTTCTTTTTGTGAAGTTTATCTTCATTCTTTTGTCGGGTCGCTCTGATATGTAGCACCGGGTAGATAGGCTGTATAACATTCTTTTGAGATACATTGTATATGTATCTGATGGCTTATGTGTTTATTAAAACCATGATGATGTGATGAACAAACTGATTTGATATGTATATTTATGATATTATCTTTCAAATGATTTATTGTTTTAATCTTCCGCTGATTTATCAAAAATTGAAATGTGGGTGTAAGGACCAAGTCCTCTATTTCAAAACTACCCCACTGTTACATGTCTTTTTGAGCAGGTGTTGTATGATGTATTTTAGTGATGATGTGGCATTCTCTTTTTATACCGTATTTTACTAAACTCTGATGAAAATTTTATTTGTGCATAATTGTTTTAATTGATTATTTGGGGGTATAGAAGGGGGTGTTACAACACCCGAACCTCGACTTGCTGGGGAGTAAGCGCATACATGTACTCTGCGGGGATTAAATGCGCATTGGAAAACTGCCGGGGGACAAACTGACATACCACATATAATTCTACTGGGATAGAGATGCATTTCAACTGCTGGAGAACCGCACTGCTTGGGGCATAGACAAACCCATTCGTATCTTCCTGGAAACTTGCCCCAAGGGTAACAACCTGCAAGTGACAAAACAAGTAAGACATCCTATACAACAGGGCTATCTTGGTCATCATCCGTGACATTGTTCAATTAATCTCAAAGTTTTAACAATTATTGACCAAGGCCTACAAGTTTATGTATGCAAGTTCATCGAAAACAACAGGCGTTTTTCACAAACAAAACAGTAAAAGTTAAAACAAAGCACACAGACAAGTACTGAATGGTATATATTTATTGATGGATGGCATGTAAATAGGAAACGTTCTACAATCGATTCAACTCCTGAAAAGAGGAAGATGCGCGAAAAATAGAGGTACGCATAAAAGCGAATACAAAAGTGGTGCACATTAAATAAGATGTACACAATGTCGGCAATGTGGCACAGACAAACGCCATGACTTGATTCCTCTATGACTCGCCTGACCTCGAAACTTTCCCGATGCTCATTCTTCAGAAGAGATTGATTCGGATAAACAACCCTCAGGTTCTCCCAATCCACTAAGCAATGAAATCATACACAGACCGCAGTTATTTGATTTTTAATCCCTAACTTTTGCCTGAATCGCCCTTTGCGGGTTTTCAATTCACCGAGGTACCCATTTTTTCCAAAGTCGCCTTTCCAGGTTTTCGACTTTGCGGGTTTACATCTTTTCATTTTTTATCCCTAATTTTTGCCCGAACCTTTTTCTTTTTATGGTTCGCCGGGATGCCCTATTTTTGCCTGGATTTTCTTTTTATTCCAGCGGGTCATTTTAAGCAAAGTATTTTTTAACTGCGTCTGCGTTCACAAGAGATGTAAAGTCCTCACCATCCATGGTGGCTAATAACAAGGCTCCTCTAGAGAAAACCTTTCGTACAACATACGGACCTTCATAATTGGGAGTCCACTTGCCCCTGTGATCTGAGTGCGGTGGGAGAATCTTTTTCAGCATAAGATCGCCCGTCTGAAAGCTTCGAGGGCGCACCTTCTTATCATAAGCTTTCTTCATCCGGCTCTGATACAACCGACCATATGCGATGGATGCCAGCCTCTTCTCATACATTAGACTCAACTGATTCAATCTATTCTTGACCCATTCTGCCCCATCGAGCTTCACGTTGACCAGAACTCTCAAAGAAGGAATCTCTACTTCTAGTGGTAGGACAACTTCCATACCGTACACTAGCGAGAAGGGAATCACCCCGGTTGATGTGCGTACCATCGTACGATAACCGTGCAAGGCAAATGGAAACATCTCATGCCAATCTTTGTAAGTAACAACCATCTTCTACACTATCCTTTTGATGTTCTTGTTGGCCACTTCGACAATGCCATTCATTTTCGGCCGATAGGGCGATGAGTTGTGATGTTTAATCTTGAAGTTCTAGAATAACTCCTTCATCATCTTATTGTTCAGATTCGAACCATTATCAATAATGATTCGCTCGGGAATTCCATATCTGCAGATGATGTCCCTCTTTATGAATCTCGCTACTACTTGTTTGGTTACATTAGCGTACGAGGCTGCCTCCACCCACTTGGCAAAGTAGTCGATGGCTACCAGAATGAAATGGTGTCCATTAGAAGCAGTGGGCTCGATCTTACCAATCATATCGATGCCCCACCTAGAGAACGACCAAGGGGATGGCATAACATTCAACGAACACGGCGGCACATGAATCTTATCTGCATAAATCTGGCATTTATGGCATTTCTTGCGAATTTGAAACAATCTGACTCCATCGTTAGCCAATAATACCCTGCTCGTAGTATCTTCCAAGTCATGGCATGTCCGTCGGCATGTGTGCCAAAAGTACCCTCGTGGACCTCTTCCATAAGCAAGCTCGCTTCTTTTTCGTCCACACACCTGTGTAGTACTAGATCATGATTCCTTCTGTAGAGAACCCCATTCGGGTTGAGATAAAAGTTTCCAGACAATCTCCTAAGAGTCTTCTTATCCTGGGTTGACTCCCCTGGCGGATACTCTTGCTTCTTAAGGAAATTTTGGATGTCATAAAACCACGACCTACCATCGAGAGCTTTCTCAATGGCAAATACGAAAGTGGGCATATCAAGGCGAGAAATTACAATCCTTGGAGCTTCATTCCAAAAATTGACCTTGTATATTGAAGATAGCATCGCCAGAGTGTCTACCATTTGATTCTCTGCTCTTGGCACATGGTGGAAATCTATATGGTCGAAAAATGGTAATAGTCTTCTCGCATAATCTATGTAAGGAATCAGATTGGGTTGACGAGTTTCCCATTCTCCTTCGATTTGATTAACCACTAGCGCTGAGTCGTCATATACATCAAGATTTTTGATTCTCAAGTCAATAGCCTCTTCCAGACCCTTGATACAAGCTTCTTATTCGGCTTCATTATTGGTGACAGGAAAAGTTAATCGGGTAGTGAAGGGGATATGAGTTCCATGAGGAGTTGTAATAATCGCCCCAATTCCACTACCGTATGAATTAACTGCGCCATTAAATATCATTTGCCATTGCGAACCCATCTCCGGACCTTTACTGGGTAATGGCTCTTCACAGTCTTTCATCTTCAAGTACATAATATCCTCATCAGGAAACTCAAACTTCATCAGTTGGTAATCATCAATCGGCTGCTCAGCAAGGTATTCTGACAGAACACTCCCTTTAATGGCTTTCTGGGAAACATATTGTATATCGTACTCTGTCAGTACCATCTGCCACCTGGCAATCTTTCCCGAAAGTTCCTGCTTCTCAAAGACATATTTAATCGGATCCATTTTCGAAATTAGCATGATTGTATGATTGAGCATGTACTATCTTAAACGTTTGGCCGCCCAAGCGAGTGCGCAACACGTTTTCTCAAGCATGGAGTAACGGGACTCACAATCTGTGAACTTTTTACTCAGGTAATAAATCGCATGCTCCTTTCTTCTTGTTTCGTCGTATTGACCGAGAATACAACCCATACTATTCTCAAGAACCGTTAAATACATGATTAATGGCCTTCCCGCCACCGGGGGTATCAGTATCGGAGGCTCCTGCAAATACTCCTTTATTTTATCGAATGCTCTTTGACAATTTTCATTCCAGATGACCGCCTGATCTTTCTTTAGCAATTTGAACAGCGGTTCATACGTGGCTGTTAGATGAGATATGAATCGAGCGATGTAGTTCAACCTCCCTAAGAAGCCACAAACCTCCTTTTCCGTCTTCGGCGCTGACATTTCTTGAATAGCTCTTATTTTCGCGGGATCAACCTCGATTCCCTTCTCACTGACGATAAACCCCAGTAACTTTCCGGACTGCACACCGAAAATGCACTTGTTTGGATTCAACCTCAGTTTGAACTTTCTCAACCTCTCAAATAGTTTCAATAAGTTGACCAGATGCCCTTCCTCCATTTGGGACTTCGCAATCATGTCATTAACATAAACCTCGATCTCATGATGAATCATATCATGAAATAGAGTCACCATTGCCCGCTGGTGAGTTGCCCCTGCGTTTTCCTACCCAAACGGCATTACCTTATAGAAAAATGTCCCTCACGGTATAATCAATGTCGTTTTCTCCATGTCCTTCAGCGCCATTTTTATCTGATTATAACCGGTGAAGCCATCCATGAAGGAAAACACAGAAAATTGAGCAGTATTGTCGACCAATACGTCAATGTATGGGAGCGGGAAATCATCCTTTGGGCTCGCCCTATTCAAATCTCTGTAATCAACACACATCCGTACCTTACCGTCCTTCTTTGGTACATGCACGATGTTGGCGACCCACGGCGGGTAAGTCGTCACGGCTAAAAATCCTGCGTCTAACTGCTTCTGGACTTCTTCTTTGATTTTCATAGCCATGTCTGGTCTAGTTTTTCTAAGTTTCTGCTTGACTGGCGGACACTCTTTACGGAATGGTAAGCGATGAACCACTATGTCAGTATCAAGTCCGGGCATGTCTTCATATGACCAATCGAATATGTCACTATACTCTCGAAGTGTCCCAACTAGTCTTTGCTTGATGTCACTTTGCAACGCAACCCCTATTCTGACAACCTCTTCGGAACCCAAATTGACGACCTCAATCTCTTCTTGATGTGGCAGAATGAGTTTCTCTTCTTGTTTCAAGAGTCTAGTTAGCTCCTCGGGAAAATCTTCATCCTCATCAATCTCTTCTTCCGCTTAAAATACCAAGTTGTCAAGGTCGAAGCGAGTCATAGAAGATTCTGAATGGGTGTCATCTGTAATGATATGAGTCCTGCAATGAAAATGGTTAAGTGCTTCAAATGATATGCAAACAGACACATTGCCATTTATAGTTAAAAACAAAAAAAATAAGAAAAACAAGGATCACAAAATTTGAATGGAAAAACGCCATTTGATTGATTGATTAAACAGTGTTCAAACATAAATAAGTAAACCCTATCATAACAAACTGCTATACTCCGGGTAAAACATAGGGTTGTACAATAATTAAGAAAACAAAGCATTACTATTCATTGGTCACTTAGACAAATTCCTCAATGGACCAATTGCACAGATTCTGTCTCGGAATGCAAGGCTTGATCCAAGCATCCATATCACAGTCATTGTCCCCGACTTCATCATCAGACACGACATTGATCTGCTCGTAGAAGACTCCCGCACTGGTCAACCTTACCGGCCCCTTGAACTTTGGCACGCTCTGCGACGACGATGGGCGGTATCCCAGACCAAATTTGTCTTGCTTCTGAGGTATCTCTAACACCTGCCCTCAGCCTTGAGCCGTACCAGCTTGCACCACAACATGCGCTTCTTTGAAAGAAGACATAGCTACCTCAGGATCTTTCCTCACAACTGGAGACTTATCCTTCAACTGAATGGTTTCAAAAGCTTGACACAGGGTCTCGTGAATTTCCCCATCTACCTCGACGTACTTGAAAGAAGACAAGTGACTGACCATTATGTCCTCCTCTCTGCACACTGTCACGACACTGCCACCAACCATATATTTCAGCTTCTGATGCAGAGTTGATGTAACAGCCCCAGCTGAATGGATCCACGGTCTGCCCAACAAACAGCTATAAGCAGGCTGAATTTCCATAATATAGAATATTGTGTCAAAAACTTTCGGGCCTACTTGGATAGGCAAGGTCAGCTCACCAAAAACAGACCTCCAGGTCCTATCGAAAGCACGTACCACCAAATCACTTGGTGTACACTTAATGCCTCTAGTGTCAAGCTTCATAAGTGCCTTCTTTGGCAACACATTCAAGGACGACCCTGTGTCGACAAGGACGTGTGACATCGCCACTCCTCTACATTCAACATAAATGTGCAGCGCGCAGTTATGGGTTTTGCCCCTCGGCGTTAAGTCTAAATCTGTAAATCCCAGACCATTTCCTGCTTTCACATGCCCAACAACTCCTTCGAGCCGGTTCACCGATATTTCTTGAGGCACAAAAGCGGTACTCAACACTTTCATCAACACATTCCTGTGCGCTTCTAAACTCAGCAACAATGATAATATCAAAATTTTAGAAGGAGTCTGCTGTAAATGGTCAACTATCTTATAGTCACTCTTTCGTATCAGCCTCATGACTTCCTCCACATCGTTCTCCACAGATTCCTTCTCACCAGCCTACGAAGTTTCTTCTATCATCGCCTTACCTTTCCCTCTATCCGATTTTTCAACTACAACCTCGAGCGACGGGAAGACCCTCCTGCTTCGAGTAATCGCTCCTGTTCCGGCAAGATTATCCGATGATTCCACAGGAAAACTCTTCAGATCTATCTTCTGTCCATTACAGTACACCTCGGCTCCGTAGTTCCATGGAATAGCTTTGGTGCTTTCATATGGCATCGGTCCTGCTTTGGTAATAGTGATTGTCGGCGGCCTAAGAGGCGCTGAGATGGTTATGGTCTTATATGGGATCGAGATCGTAGCAATCTCATCCCTTTCCTCATCCACTACCTCAACAGGATTCTTCCCGGTAGTCCGGTCAAACTGCAACATTCTTTCGTTCATCATTCCCTATATACACCTTCTCAAATCATCACATCCCTCAGGATGACCCAAACAATCCACACAGTCTTTATCACAGCCCGGGAATACACCCCTATCTAACAACTTGTCCTTCACAAATTTCAAAGGCGTCTTCAGCTCATTCACATCCATTATCAGATCTAGATTCTCTTCTACCAGAATAACACCAACCCTAGCCGACCCATGATTTGACATATGGTTTTGCACAACATTGGGTGCATCATGAGAAAAGTTTATCGCTTTGTTGTCAATTAGATCCTGAAGCTTATGCTTGAAATCCTTGCAATCGTCAATAAAATGACCAGGCGCCCCAGAGTGAAACTCGCAGTGAGCGTTTACGTCATAACCGGGCGGGGGAGAGCCCGTCAAAGGAGCTAGAGTCCTCTTTTGAATCAATTGTTGTTGTAGTAAAACTTGAAGCACTTGTGAGTATGGCATTGGTGGTACGTCAAATACTCTATTCAGCCTGGCCCTCCTATATCCTTGTTGATTTTGTTGTGGTGGCTGATATTGTCTTTGTTGTTGTTGTTGTTGCTGAGGTTGAGGTTCTTGTGGTACCGGAATAGTAACACTGACAACCTGCTGTTGGCGATATTGGTTCTGGGGCTAACCCCTACCTCTTCCTACGGAACCCATTACTGAGTTAGTGTTCCCCTCACACTTCTTGTTACCAAACACCCTTTTTCCTCCTCCTCCAGCTGAGGGTACCTCTCCTGCCTGAATCTTTCCAAGCTTTATATTGTTCTCTACTCTTTCACCAGTGATTATCAAGTATGAAAAACTGCCCGACATACTGTTAATCAACTTTTCATAATATACTTCCGGTAGAGTAGCAACAAACATGTCAATGAGCTCACGCTCTACCATGGGAGGCTGCACTCTAGTAGCAAGCTCTCGCCACCTCTGGGCATACTCTTTAAAACACTCATTATCCTTTCGGGAAAGGTTCTGCAGTTGGATTCTATTTGGGGCAAGGTCACTATTGTACTGATAGTGCCTTACAAAAGCTTCGGCTAGGTCTTTCCAGCTACAGACATTAACGGGGCTCCAGCCCCATGTGCCACTCCAATGAAGGACCACTCAAGTTGTCCTGAAAGAAATGCATCAACAATTTTTCATCGTCCGAATACGCGGACATATTCCTATAATATGAGCGCAGGTGAACCCTTGGGCAAGTGGTTCCTTTATACTTATCAAAGTCAGGCACTTTGAACTTGTGAGGTACCCTCAAATCAGGAATCAGACCTAGATTGGCCATACCCAAACCCATGGAATTCTGGTTTTCATAACTTTCCATCTTGTCTTCTAAGAGCTTAAATCTTCTATTAGCTTCAGCTGACATCTCAGGCCTGGCATCACCCATTGAGAAGATATCTCCTTGTTGATCTTCACGAATAGGATCATAGTAACCATCATCGTTACCTTCTCCAACACCGATACCGATATTTCCAATGTTTTTGAGGATATTCCTAATCCCTCCAACATTACCAATCCCAGTGTTACCATTCCCTGCGTTACCATTCCCTCCAGCATTAGGGATAGGTACAATGTTGTTAGCCTGGGGAGTATCAACGAGGGGAGGATTAACAACAGTCCCACCGTGCAACACACCATCATTATCCACTTGTGCAACCAAAGGCTGTACCAAAGTCTGAAGCTGCGATTGTCCATTAGCAACCCCTTGCATGGTCTCCATCAGTTGGGCCATCCTGTCTCTCATCTCCTGCATCTCGGCTTGCATTTGATCCATTAGTCTCTTCTGATTTCTTCTGGTACCGTACCGATGAGTTGTCTGATCTGCAATCCTGCAAACACACTTTGGATCACAAGAAACAAGGTAAGGTTAACAGTTCCAATGCACCTGCAATGCGAAAAATGCTAAATGCAACACATGTATATATGCAACAGGGAAATTTCCCCCTCGATTCTAGTTCCGAGACAAGGACTAATGACAATGGAGAGCCCCCATGAACAAGCACATAACAGAAACTCTTTGTGTAAACAAACATAGGCCCACAGGCAAAGTACAAACATCAACTGAGTACAAATAGGAAAGGACCTCAACCAACAGGTCTGGTGATGGTCAATACAAAAAGCCCAGGCAACAAAACAAAGGGAAAGATAAAGGGATCAAGCTGGATGGTGAGTCTGGAACTCCTTCAGCAAAGTCTGTGTCTCGGGACGGTCAGGTCTAGTTAGCAAACCCCGTATAAGTAGCTCCTACTAGCCAATGGTAGACTGCAAGTCCTCAACTGAGTCTTCCTTTCCAAAACACTCCTCAAGCATGCGCTTCTTGGAGTCATCTCTATCTTTGTAACCTTCTAAGGTTACAAGCGCTTCATACAGTTTACAGTCACTATGTCTCTTGAGCGAAGCTTCCTTCAAGATCTCCTCATCCTTCGCACTGAGTTGAGTCTTCAGCTTTTCAATCTGCAACTTCAGCTGATCTTCACGCTCCCTGTTGTTAGACAAGGCAGCGTCCCAATGAGTCCTAAGCTTGGCAATCCTCAAATAGGTTTTATTCAGCTCTTGCTTCTTAGTAGCAAGCACGCTACTAACAACATTCATGTCTTTACCAACCGCTCTCTATCGCTAATCTCCTTGGTCAAGTTTGCACCCAACCTGTTCACTAATTTAGTTTGCTTCTTTAAAGAATAAGTCGCTTCCTTCTTCTCATGTCTGAGTTGAGCAATCTCTTTCTCTACTTCTTCGTTGGCTCTCTTCAACTCTTCTTTCTAAGCCCACAACTTATCATACTTCATGATGTCGACAGTAGTTGGCTCTTCGATCACGAGAGGATACAATGGCTCCATTGAAGGAAAAGGCATCAGAGACTTCACAGCTCTATCTTTGATCTAAACCGTGTAAGGGTCATAAGCTTGATTGTTTTTCCTAGCAATGTTTTACCTCGCCTGTGAATGTTACTCCAGGCATATTCCATTCTAACCAAAGTATCAGCTTCCAGCAAGCCTGTGAGATACAGAGATTCCTGTATCTCTTCTTCTTTAGGGGACTCTTCAGGGCATATCCAAATTGTCTAATCAACAAAGAGGGATTATAGTTAATACAACCCTTCTTTCCCACCAACGGGACATTCGGAAAACCACTGCAACTATATACGATCTCAGTGCCAAGTATATCTCGATCAAACCATACAATGTTTTCTGCAGACAAACCCATTAGCCTAGCTGACCAATCTGAGGTGCCAATAGTATCAACAAAAGGACCTACTTTCGAAAGGTGACTAAGGAACCACCTATACAATATGGGTACACAGCAAGACACATTTTTACCTCTTCGTTTTTCGTTCTTATAATGGATTGAATGATAAACATCTCCTAACATTGTCGGCACTGGATTCCCTGAAGCGAAGATATAGAAAGCATCTGTATCCACAAAGTCTGGCAAGTTAGGAAACAAAATGATACCATATATGCATAGAGCGAGAATGGCATTGAATACAATCCAGCAACCATCCTTTGCGAACTGTACAACCTTGTCAACCAGAAAAGGTAGAGGAAACCCATATACTCCATTCAGCTTGGTCAATCTTCCTGAGAACTCCGAGGCATCAAGATGAAGAATTGAAGCGAGCTTGGCTAAATCAGGTTCAACATCCACATGGTAAAAAGGCATCTGATCCAATACTGGAACTCCTAGTAACACATCATACTCTTCTAAGGTCGGTGCCAGAACATAGTTAGGAAAAACAAAACATCTCAACGGAGGGTCATAAAACTGTAGCAGAGCATATAAGCCATTCAACTCGGACACTGAAGGTTTACACACCATATTGAGCAGCCTTCCATAAGATTCCTTGAACTCTCCTCTCACTTTCTGATCTGCCAAAACAACCAAACTCAACAGGGAACTGATATAAGGAGAATGAAGCTTGTAGGAAACTGTCCTCTTTAAGGGCTCCATGTCAGAAAATAAAACCACTAGAATTGGGAGGGAAATATACACCTGCACATAAATACATGTTAATGCAAAATGAGAATGCAGATGCAAATGCTAATGCAAACAGAGGATCAAGCTTGTTGTGATGTAGCTTGAGATGGACCAGCGCTTCGCTTTGGCAAGAACGCAGCTATGATAATATGACCCGCTGATATCTAGAACTCTGATTCAGACTGTAGAGAAAACTGGGTATTCTGAAAGCCAATGTTTCCTGCATAACCCAATCCCACTCACAGATATGGACCTATCCACTGACAAGGTTCGACATCCTATGTGTTCATCAGCGTCACAAACTTTCAAGAAGCGATGATACGTTCACCATTTCTGCTTTGGCATCATCATCTCTCGAAGAGGCCTCACTTAGCTGAATCCCAAATGATCGATCCCTAGAGTCGACAATTCTCAGATCTAAAATTCCTTCAAGCCCAAAGGGCCAGAAAGAGAATCGTCAAAGAGAATCTCGTCTGAGCACGAATTTCATGGCTAGCTGGTGCATGCAAAGCGTACAGGCTCACCACTAATCTCCACTTCTAATGCTAAGTCTATACTCAAGCCTGGGTTTGGCTTATCTCTCAATGGAACTTCCCTCCCCACAGCACAACAATAATGATATATAAATGCTGAAAATAAAATGCGGAAGTACATAAAGATAAATCACATATATACAACACCCAAAAGAAAATAATCAAATGCTAGGATTGACTCGCATAGGGGTTCGTTGGAGTCCCCAGCAGAGTCGCCAGATGTCGCTACCGCGAAAAAGGAGGCCGACAATGACTAACAGAGTCGCTGTAACAGTCCAATTTTAATTAAATGATTACTTTAATTAATTAAATGAATTATGGGATTTATTTTATTAATGGAGTGATTATTTATTAAATTGGTAGATGTTTGAGAAAGGAATTGTGAACGAAAGAATTGGATAGAAAGTGATATAAAGGAAACTTGGAAAAGAAAATAGAAATATAGAAACATAAGGAGAAAGAAGAGAAAGAAAGTGGAAGAGGAGAAAAAGTGAAGAAAAGAGGAAAATCTTGGTGAAGCTCAAGAACAACTCTCAAGCATCGATTTGAGCAAGGTAATGGTGTGAAATATTGTTATCTTAGCAATGTATATGATTATGTATGCTTGGGTTGGGTTGTTGGATGTCTTTCTACAATTTCCATTTTATGGCAGAAGTTGGATTTATCGATAGAATGGATGTTTTATCGGGTAGAATCTGATGTAAGTGATATAGAATAGTCGAGGTTTGTGATACTAAGGCTATTGGAACTGATTAGATGAGAGTCGGTCGGTTTTGGAGAGGGATTGAATTTCTGAACAGCGGAGAAATTCTGGTTCGCAGATGTTCGCTAGCTGTTCGCTAGGCGAGCTGGTCGCGAACGCTCGCTAGGTCTTCGCCTAGCGAGCTAGTGGCGAGTGGAAACAGAATGTGAGAGGTCCCTTCGCTGGGTAGCAAATGGGGTAGCGAATGGTTCGCTGGGGCGAGCAAGGTAGCGAGTGAGGCCTGTAGCCTCTATTTGGGTTCGCTAGCAGTTCGCTAGGCGAACATGTAGCGAAGGTTCGCTAGCTGCTCGCTAGGCGAGGCAGTAGCGAACATGACAACATTTGTGTTTTCTTGTGTTTCATTCCATGTTTCTTTGTGGTTTTGATCGGGTTAGATTCTTATTGGAATGGAGTGTTATATGTGTCGCTACTGCGAAAATCGGCGCCGGCTGACAGAAGAGTCGCCACCGTGCGTTATTTATCCCACGGGAGGGAAAGGAAACGCTTGAGGTAAACCTACCGCAAAACGGGGAAAGGTATGGTCATCGCAGACAAAACCTGGGTTCGGGAGTCGGTTACGCAAGGGGAAGGTATTAGCACCCCTCACGTCCGTCGTACTCGACAGGATCCACGCTTGTTTTCGGGTATGGATTGTTATTCTATCTAAACTATAGGTCAAGGGTTAAAAAGAAAATAAAATGAAAATAAAAATGACTCGGCAAAGTATCGCACTTTATGCCTACGTATTCCCGCCTGGAACGAGAAATCAGAGTCAACGTAGTTCACCTACCTACGGGAAAGGAGGGGAAGGTTGCTCGCTAGGATATCGCATCCTATGCCTACGTACTTCCACACGGCATGGAAGATCAGAGCAAACGTAGTTCGGGCCACGTACGACACAAGTCTGTCTGGTTGATTTTATTCCTTCTGAAAAAGGTCTTTCTGATTAACAGTCCAAGCGGACAAAAATGACGTCTTGATGAGTTCGCATTCTTTTACGGAAGAAATGTCTTTTATTGTGTTTGAAATTTTATTGTGTTTTTCTGTTTGTTTTGAGAAAGAAGAGACAGAACTCTAACCTACGGTTGCAAAGGGAAACAAACTAACCTAATGTTATCATGCATGGGTTAAGACCTAGTGTCTATCATGCTCCTCTCTTGCCCAGAGAGAAACAGAGGTCCTAAGGGAATAGACGGAAACAGAAACAATATCTGATATATACAGTAAAACAGAAAAATGCATGAATGCAGCAATACAAGCGAGGCAAGGGAGTCCCACTCAACCTCGAACCTAGAAAACAATAGGCAAAAGTGAACCGGCTTCACTTTCAACCCAACAGGGTAAACAGCAAACAATAAAGTCCAGAAAACCAATCAATACATCAAGAAATGAAATACAGCAAAATAAACAGCCACAGCAGCTCTGCAAACAACATCAGTCTTCAAGCCATCTCCAATCAGCTACAAGCTTCAACAAGCATCACTCTCCATCTCCACGGCTTTTCAGCAAGGTCTTGATCATCAGTCTTCCATCTACAATGGCTTTTCTTCAAGTCTCAGGCTACAGGAGAAACATCAGTCAACCAGATGGAGTGAATGAATATTAGACAGTCAATTACCTACCAAAGGTGGTTCATTAACTGTTAACATTAAACAGAAAGTTTCCCCCTCAAAAGTTCTATCTTTCAAATACATTCACTGATCCTTCCAAAGGAAGGAGGTGGATATTTGAAAGAGACTTTGAATCATAGGGAAAGGATGGATGCAGACAAGGCATTCCATGTTTGAGAATCAAGCTTTCTAATCTAGAGCTCTGCCTAGCTCCTAAACCCTAATCTCCTCAACAGCTGCTAGCAAGGATCTCCTCTCCAATCTCTAGAAGTTGGTCTTCAGTCTCTGGATCTCCAATGGCTTCAACATCACCAGTCTTCAGCTTCCCCAATCCCCAGACAATCCCAATACCCACACAGACAAACAGTAATCCCCAGAGGGCACACCACACCAATCAGACAAATATAGACAGTATATTAATAGCAGTAGGGGAATCCTAGTGATTTCTAAGGGGATCTATCCTATACCCATAACCCCTATAGTCCATACCCCCAAAATCAGATGAAACTATCCTAAAAGAATTAAACTATTCCATCTAAGTTGATTTGAAACCCTAATTTGTTCATGTTGTTCACACCTAAACTAAACACCTAGAATTAATTTCTAAAAATGGGACCTAAATTGTATCTACAAGTTAACAATGTCTATTAATCAACCTAAAAAGAATGGACAAAAAATATTACATCATTGATTAGAACAAAAATTAACAAAATCATGCATGAAATGAAACATCTAAAATATGCATTTATTTGGAAAATATGGGAAAAATATCAAATAAAAAATAAAATGCAATTTTTATTTTTTATAATTTTCTAGACATCTTGAAGAAAATTATGCAAAAAGAATTATTAAAAAAATATGAATTCTATGATTTATTATGATTTTTAGAAAATGCATGAAACAAAATGAAAGGAAATTAAAAAGAAATATAAAGAAATAAATGGGAGGGGGTGAGAATAGCAGGGGCGCTCAGTTCATATCCAGGTGGGCTTGAAAAGTGGGGCGCGAATAATAATATCACTAGGCCCAACGCGCTTCAGGAAATTAATTGGGAAAAAGCCAGAAAAAAGGAAAAGAACTCGGTGTATTTAGCAAGTGATTCACGTTCATTTGATTGGGCCTATCCAAAAGGGGGTGTGTATAGGAAAATTGATCCAAGGCCCAGAACGGTACCATTAGTGAAACGCAGCGTTTCACATGCTAGCCAAGTCCTAAAAGTCGAAAACGAAATCTTGTCCACACGATTTGATCTCTTGGTCAATGGTCCACGCGCATCCAATGGTATACGATCCATCTTCCCCATTTGAATCAGTTTGGAGCCAAAACTCCATGGAAGCTCAAGCTTGGAACCTCCAATGTCAACACTCGAATCCTCTCAATTCTTAATCAAAATTCACGAAATAAAAGCCTAACATGATCCATTTTTCATCCTGAAGTCACTCATGTCATCCACATCAATTTATATCACCTATATCATCAAACCCGATCTGAAATCCAAGAATGCTCAACAAATCCATCACCACTAATCAACAAAATTAATGCATCAAACTCTTCCTGACCTCAGACTGATCAAATATCCCTAACAACCTAGGGTTCTAGAGCCATATCCACAGGGTTCTATGTCCAAACAGAAATTGCACACACACATTAATCTTCATCAAATCTCATCAAACTGTCCAGAAATCAACCTCTAACCACCTAGAGTATGTCTACCCTAACAATTCACTAAGATTTCCTCTAATTCGAGCCAAATTAAGAAAAGTACCAACCTGGAAAAATGATGAAAACAGAAGGCGATTTTCTTCAATTCAAGGCTTGTAAGACTCCAGGATCAGTCAATGTATTGGTATCTTGCTTCTGTTTGCAATGATTCCTCCTCAAACGGCTTGGATCACCATAACAGAATTTGACTTGCAGTTGAATGTGCAGAAACTCAAGAACACGATTTGTGCCAGAATTCCCTCAGATTTTGATTGGAGCACCTTCAGTAGTGATTATTGAGTTGAATAGGATCGAGAATTTGAGGAAAGGATGGAGAATTGAGGAAAATCGAAAATGACTTGCAAGAGAGAAGTGTGAAATGCAGTTCTGAGTTTCTTCACCAATGAATTCCAAAAAAAATGCTTTGGATCAGCTTCAATGGTTATGTAGATGAGGATAGAGTGTTCTGGAATTTGCTAGAAGGATTCAAGGAGAAATTTGATATCTCATGGCATGAGATTTTGAAAAAAAGGATGAGTTGAAAAAACCAGCTAGTGAGTCCCTTGTTACAGCTCCAAAATGATACTTGAATTTCTCTTCAAATGAGAAATAGGAAGTGTTTGGATGGTCCTTTGTGTTGTACCTTGACCAAAGCTTGGTTTGGCAAGTGTTGCTTCATGCATAAGCAACTAGGGATAACTTCCATTTCTTGACCTCAACCCTAAAAACTAACATTGCCATTAGTCTTAAAACATGACTTACCTTCAAAATGGTTGGTCACATGCTTGGTTTTGCCCTCATATCAAAAATTCACAATTTTGGTGATTTAAGATGGACTTTTTTCCTTTATACTTGGTCCATTTTATAATCCTAAGTTCCATGCATTTACCAACTTCCATGATCACTTTCCTAGACTTAAAATGTCATTTGGAGCAAGTTTTATGTTGTAAGTGTTTCCATTTGAGGCCTCCTTGTATGAGTTTTGGGTATAGGTTGAAATGACCTGTAATTCACAAATGACCAAAATACCCTTTGCTTGCCAAGACCATAAGCAGAGTTCCACAAATCATATGAAGGCATACTATACCATTATAGAAAGCTAAGACAATTAGGAACAACTCTTATGTTTACCAGAAATTCATTTGAAATCTCCTTGAGGGGTAAAAATTGCTTGGAAGTCAAGTCACTTTCACAGACAAAATTTCAGATACCTCAGATGCCCTGTAACTTGCAAGGACCATAACTTGAGTTCTACAAATCTCCTTGATGTCTTCCACCACTCAAATTAAAGGTCTTGAGATCCTCTACAAATTTCATGTTGGCCAAGGATCCATTTGAAGCTTGAATTTTGACTTATCTTGCTTGGAAATTTGACCTAAACTAGGGGATTTTACATAGAAACCCTAATCTAGAACCTCCTCTTCTCCTTGATTTCTCTTGATTTCTTCTTAGCATAACAAAATATCCTTATTCTCCATGTCAAATGATGAACCCCACATCTCTTCAATAGCCCTTAATGCCTCTCCAACAATCCTTTGACCTAGGGTTGACCCAGGGTTGACCCAGATGAAACCCTAGTTGACTGTCTTCCTCCACAACTCTTGTGACTACACCAATGACTTGTCTCCTTCTCCAAATGACTTTATGAGTCCTCCAAGATGTCTAGATACTCCCCATGCTCAGCCCACAGCTCACAATTTCTTTGTTGATCCCCAGGTATCCTCAGATAGGAGATGTACTCAATGCTTGATCTACTGACTTCTCCAACTTTCAAATTCTTTTCTGATGACTTGAATGAGATTGAATTTGGATAATAACCTCTTAATAGGCCTCTAGAGATGAAAATAATGATTGGTCCCCTGTTGGATGACTTGCTATGCTTATGCTATGCAGATGGTTAGACTATGTTCATGACTCTATATGCAAATGCTAATGATATTGAAACATAAACCAAGTGGATAAGGTTGAGCAAATTTTAGGGTGCAACAGCTGCCCCTATTCAAGCGACTTGGACCCGATTGGGTGAAGAGCCCGGAGCCTTCAGACATTCGTGGTACGAGACGGTTGAATACAAGTGAAACCAGAAATTTGCCAACCGCAGAAATGCACTGCTCCGCTGCTTGGGGAACGACATTCATCGACTGAGTCTGACTGTTACGACAACCCACTGATCTCGTAGCGACCGTGCTGGGGATTACTCGTCTTTCCACGTAAGGAATAACACCTTTCCACGTAAGGGAACCGCAATCTTTCTGATTCTGTCCGCGTCAGGACCACACTTTCCACGTAAGGAATAACTTTCGTTCCACGTAAGGAATCAAACTTTTTCTCAATCTGTCCGCGTCAGGACTAAACTTTCCACGTAAGGAATCAATCTCGTTCCCCGTAAGGAAACCATCTTCTTTCCACGTAAGGAAACACTCTTTCCACGTAAGGAATAAATTTGTCCATGTTAGGACTACATCGTCCACGTTAGGACCCACTTTTCCACGTTAGGAATAATAATCTTCTTGATTCGTCCACGTAAGGACTCTAAGCTTTCCACGTAAGGAATACTTCTTTATCTGTCCACGTAAGGACTCCAGCCTGATATGTCCACGTAAGGACTCAATCTTTCCACGTAAGGAATACAACTCCGTCCACGTAAGGACCCACCTTTCCACGTCAAGAACACAATCTCTTTTCCACGTAAGGAATCATTTTTCTTCCCCGTAAGGAATACATCTTAATCTGTCCACGTTAGGAATCCAACTTGATCTGAATCTGTCCACGTTAGGACTAAACTTTCCACGTAAGGAATCTATCTTCTCTTTCCACGTAAGGAATGACCTTGTCCACGTCAGGACTCACATTTCGTCTTGATTTGTCCACGTAAGGACTCACCTCTTGACTCGCTGAGGAAATAAAAATTTGTCCACGTTAGGACCCATATCTCAACCCGCTGAAGAAATAAACTTGTCCACGTCAGAACTTGCGCGCCTTCGACTTGCTGGGGAAATAAGACTTGTCCACGTCAGGACTCACACTTTGCCATCAACCCGAAGAAGGATAAAATTGTCCACGTCAGGACTCTCACATCTTATCATCACAAAGAACTATAAACTTGTCCACGTCAGGACGCACATTTCACCATTACGAATAAAGCTATCTGCTGGAAATAAATTGTCCACGTCAGGACGCCAACACGAAGAGTAACCCACTTTTATCCACGTTCGGACCCCACACTCAATCAATACCGAGAACTCGAATCTGTCCACGTTAGGACTAACACATATCGTCAAACGGGAAGAAATGTCCATGTTAGGACTCCACATTCCAACAATTCTGAGAAATCGAACCTGTCCACGTTAGGACTAACACGTATCGTCAACTGAGGAAATCAATCCGTCCACGTTAGGACCCCCACTTTTCTAGCACCACAAAACTTCTTAGCACTGACGTGACAGCGATTTTGAAGCGGACTTTACTGGGGATATTTGGAAACCACACCACCGGGGGCCTGTTCTGATAGCTGGCGGTAGTCTCTGCAATTCTGGTTCGTGAAACCTTTTAATGCTGACGTAACAACAACTTTGAAGGAAACAACCCGCTGATCGGACTAGGGAAACTTCAACAAGAACCCTGGCGGGGAAATAAGTAACTCTGCTTAGGGACAAAGAGAAACTTATCATGCTGACTCTGTGGGGAGTAGCGCCAAAGCTGACACTCCGTTGAATGTCTCATGCCGAGACCTCGAATGTTTATTGATTCACCTGAGCGAGGGCTCTCTCTACCTGCAAGAGAAACAATACTTGGAACAAACAGTTAGCCAACCTAGTTTATGTTTCAAAATGCATGCGTTCGACAATGATGCAATGCTCCATTCGACATGGAAATGCTACGCGTTTATTTGGTGGATGCAAGTATGACATTATATGCCAATGCGAATGCGGACTTGAACTGTCGAGATACAGGAACTGCTTCAGCAAAATAAATGCTGAAGATAATGCCGACTCCGTTGGGGATAGCCAGATGCTGGAAGGATGAGGTCGGCTCAGCTGGGAAATTGGGAACTTGAACCAGGCACCTCGCGGAAGTAACGCCCTGCTGGGGAATACAACTCTGCTGGAGAATAACAGATGCGCCTGGTATGATCGAACTTCTGCGGGAAAGTGAACGGGGATCACACGGTGCTCTGACGAAATAAATGCCAATGCGCCACCCCGACTCTGCCGGGGATAGTCTTAACCTTCGAGTTGCACTGGGAGGAATGAAAATACTTGCGGAGAAGAGAATCCTGCTGGGGATGAGATGATTCTCTTGGGGAAAATCCGCTGGCTCCGCTGGGGGAGAGTAAATGACCCTGCGGGGGAAGGTAAACTGTCTGAATACAGCTCACCAATCTGAAATATTAATCTTCTGAGGCTAAACCCCTCTGCTTGAGACAAGGAATCCTCCTGGGGGACACCACACTGTCTGAACACAGCCTATAATTTTGAAATCTCCAATTCTGCTGAGAATAAATGGCTTTGCTGGAGAATGCCTTTCGACTAAGCTGCGACTAGCTGGGGAATTCGATCCTTCTTCAGTGAGAACATGCACGACCTGCATGGAGATCGAGTCTTTCGTTATTGCAATCTTTTGATCATCTTCCCCGTACGGTCATGAACCCTGCAACAACACAAACAAGACAAGACAAGCCTATGCAACCAGATCGATTCAGGTTAGTGACGTTATTTTCAGTTAATTCAAAGCTTTAGCAATTGTTGGCAAGGGCCAGTGATGTTATACACATGCTAGTTTCAATAAACTTAGGCGTTTTATCATGCACAAAACAGTAAAGAACCAGCATCAAGTACTGAATAACATCTTTTATTGATTAGGCCCCTGAATGGGCGGAGTTTTGTACACGGGATGTAACTCCTGAAAAGAGGAAGCTACGCAAAGCAAATATACAAGTATGCACAAGAAGCATAAATATTTTGACAAATTAAATTTGTACACATGTCGGCAACGGGATGCAGACGAACACCACAGACTGATCCTCCTATGACTCATCCGACTCTGATGCTTTCCCGGTATCCATACTTCCGAAGAGGTTGCATCTAATAATCGACCCCCTCAAGCGTATTCTCCCGCACTGATGCCCATTGCAGTATCAAATTCGGACCGTGTCGCTTGCGCGAAAATAAGGTGCCGGCATGACAGAAGAGTCGCCACCTTTCGTTATTTATCCCTTAGAGCGGGAAAGGAAACGATCGGAAAAACCTGACGAATAAGGGTAAGACAAGGTCATCGCAACCATTGTCTGGGTTCGGGAGTCGGTTACGCAAGGGGAAGGTATTAGCACCCCTCACGTCCGTCGTACTCGACGGGATCCTCGCTTGTTTGCTTACTTGGACGGGTTGGTTATAATCTATCTACCTATCAAGGCTGGCTGAAAAAGAAAAGAAAAATGACTCGGCAAAGCGTCGCGCTTTATGCCTACGTATTCTCATCAGAGAATGAGAAATCAGAGTCAACGTAGTTCGGCTAACTACGGGGAAAGGTTGCTCGCTAGGACGTCGCATCCTATGCCTACGTACTTTCATCTGGTATGAAAGATCAGAGCAAACGTAGTTCGGGAAACTACAGGAAAAATGGCTCAACTAGGAGGGAGACTATCAAGTCCTACTGTTATCATGCCATGGATTCATCCTATGGTTGAAGTTTGAACAGGGAACTCCTAGAAGTTGTCATGCATAGGTTTCAACCTAAAAGTCTATCATCAAATCCTTATCAGAGGAAATGAGAGTCCTAAGGGATCATATCAATGATACACCAAAACAGACAAAAGCATCAGCTTTAACAGTAAAATGCATGCAATGCAAGTGAGGGAGGAAATGTGTGTGGGGCTTCAGCCTCCACAAGCTCGTCTCGACCTCAAGCCAGTCATGAAATAACAGTAATCATACTGAAAATGAACAACATGCTATCAAGCAATGTACAGATAAAAGAAATGAGGTGCCATCAGGCGAACAAAACACATATGAGAAAGAATCATCTATTTTCTAATCCTAACCCTAACACAGAATCTGAATCAAAACTAAGCAAAGCCCTAACCAAAAGAAATCAATCCCAGTCTTCAAGCTTCAGAACAAGCTTACCAAAGAAAGGGAGCTAAGTAAGCAGACTCATAGTGTCTTCCTCAGGAAAGCACTAGGAGGTGTATACTCAGGAGTCATACCCTATGTGGCTCAACCACTGTGATCAGTTTACATTCCTCCTCAGGAGAAATTAAACTCACAAGCAGGCTCCAACATCACTGGATATTTAGGAAATCCTATCTGAACTAGTGGAACTAAATGAACAGACTCATAGGACCTTCCTCAGGAAAGTACTAGGAGGCTTCCACTTAGGAGTTGTATCCTATGTGGCTCAACAACTGTGATCAGTTTACATTCCTCCTCAGGAGAAATTAAACTCACAAGTTGGCTCCTACATCATTGGATACTTAAGAAATCCTAGACAATCTAATGGAACTAAGTGAATAGACCCATAGGACCTTCCTCAGGAAAGTACTAGGAGGCTTCCACTTAGGAGTTGTATCCCATGTGGCTCAACAACATGTGATCAGTTTACATTCCTCCTCAGGAGAAATTAAACTCACAAGTTGGCTCCAACATCATTGGATACTTAAGAAAGAGGTGAGAAGAAAGAATGAAAGTCATTCATAGTGCCTTCCTCAGGAAAGTACCATGAACCTCCTTCAAACTTCAGGATCTCAAACCTCACAGACAGGGGACAAGCTAAGCTCTGGGTCTCTGAGTCTTGATCTACAATCTTCTCTTCATGATGCTCTCCATCGAGGTCTTCAAGGCAACACAAGCCCCTCAACAAATTCCCCACAATGAACCCCAAAGATGAACAGACACCCACAGGGGAGACAAAATCAATAGGCAACTTCAGAAAATACCTAAAAATACTAAACTAATGGGGAAAAATCTAACAATTATTCACAAGGGTCCTCAACACCTACTCATAACATCTACATAGGCCTCTACCTAAAAATCAGGACAAAACTCAATCAAAGAAAGGAATTCATCACCTAAACACAATCTAAGCCCTAATCAGGATACCCTACGTCTACCCTAATTAAACTAATCAAAATTTAATTCTAAAATTCTAGGAAAAATCCTATGGGGAACTATGATTCATCATCTAATTGCACAAAAAAGAGTGGATAAAAAACCCTAAGGGAAGGTCCTAAAACAATTCCTACAAAATCAAATACCAAATTAAGACTATCTAAAAGCTATTTAAAAGAAAAATCTATTAAAAATATTAGACTTAAAAATAAAATCCCATTTTTATTTTTATAATTTTCTACACAAAATGATCTAATCATAGAAAAAAGAAGAAGCCAAAAATCATTTTTTATCAATTTTTAATGAATTAAACAAAACAGAAAAAAATAAAATAATTAAAATCAATTAAAGGGAGGGGGGTATGAACAGCAACTCACGCTAGTTAAAATGAGATGGGCCAGCAAAAGGGGGGGGGGGGCGAATAGCACACTGAGCCCAGAACCGGTTTAATGAAACGGCCGCGTTTCAATTCATTTGAAATTTCCCTCCATTCTTCAGATTCACTCACAGCCGTGCGATCTAATTAATTTGTCAACTTTGGAGCTTGATCCAATGGCTCTCCCTCATCGTCCCAAATGAAACCTAGGGTTTTCAGACCCCTCCTCCCATGCACTCAAATTCAACTGGCTCGTTCTCTCTACTCAGGCCACGAAACAACATGATTCCAAAACGAAAGTTGTGCTACTCAATGAGAGGAATAAAATGGCACGAGTAGTTTTTCTTAATTTTACCTAGGTTATTCTAACAGAGGCTTGCAATGTCACGATCCAAACCAAAATCACCTGAGATCAACCTTCATTAACCCTAACTCTAATGATCTACAGATGTTCTATATGTGAACCTAACTGTGCTAAACCAATTCTTGATGATTTAAACTCCAAATTCAAACACTTCTTGAGAATCAAAGATTCTTGGTCCTGCTATGGAACTTCATGGAACAGGCTGCAACTCTCAGTATTTAGTCATCTACCCTAATACATTCATTCTAAACCTAAAACATGATACATCTATGCATAATTAAGGTGGAAGAGAGAAGAAAAGGAACCTGTCAAGTGATGATGGTATGTGATGCTAGGGCACGATTCCAAGCTTGCAATTCACTCACAATGATCCTCCAATGGAGATATGCTTTCTGTTTGCAAGGATCTTGAAGAAGAAAGCTTGTAACAATGACTTTGAAACTGAAATGCAATGATGGAGCACCTTGAAACCCTAGCTCGAATCTCTCTCTTCTCTACTCAATTCACCAAGTTTCACCAACCTCCAATCTCTCTGCATGGCACTCTTTAAGTAGCAATTGATGGAAGCTTGTGGAATCATCTAGAAGGATCTAGAAAAGTCATGAACTTCTCCTTAAATGAGAAGTTGAAAATATCATTTCCCTTGCCTTATCCCTTGTAATCTCATGCCAAATTGTCTTAATATGAGATATTGAATGTTAATGAATGAAAGCAGCCCTTACATTTCACTTATGTAGGGTTTTGCAAAGTTGCCTTCTTATGCAAGTAATAAATTTCCAAAGGAAGTCCATTTTTGGAGCCTCAAGTGAAAAATATATTTAAACCAAAGTTCTCAAAATGGTTTTTCCAATCAAAATGATATATTGGATGACCTATTTTGGATTTGTGGATCTTCCAAATCACTTTTCAATTTCAACTTTTCAAGTTTATAAGCCATTTTTAGTTCATTTTTGACCAATCATGTAATCTCATGCTATGAGCTTTTCCAACAATTTTGTGACCTTCTTTCTAGACTTAAAATCACATTTTGAGCAACTTTCATGTTTTGAGTCTTTCCATTTGAGGCTTGGAAATAGGAGTTTTAGGCATTGGCTAAAATGACCTATAACTGACAAATGACCAAAATACCCCTGTCTTGTTCAAACCATAAGTTGAGTTCCACAAATCCAATCAAGGACTTCTACCACTCAAATTAAAGCTAAGAAGATGCTCTTCAACATTCATGTTGACCAAGAAATCATAGGAATCATCCTACTAGGGCAAAAGTTGTCTGCAAGTTGGGTGACTTTCAAGGACCCAGATTCACACATCTCTGCTGACCTGTAGTTTGTCAAAACCATAACTTGAGCTCTGTAACTCCTATCAAGGACTTCCACCACTCAAATTAAAGCTAAGAAGAAGCTCTACAACATTCATGTTGTGGGGAAGGTGAGATATCAATCACATCTTGAGCTAAAACTGCCTGGAATATAGGGATCAAACTAGGGTTTTTTCACTGACAATCCTTGGAAACCCTGACTTGAAACTTCTCAAACTCTTCAATCATGATGAGTTGGTCTAGGAATCATCTTTACAACATCTCTATGCATCATTCCATGATCTCATGGCCCTTGGATTAGGTTTCAACCTTCTCCAAATTTTCAGCTGATCTAGGGTTGACCCAGTCAAAACCCTAATTCTACCATTCATGGTTGAATCTTCTGAATTCTTGCATAATGACTTCTCTGGGCTTCATGATGGCTATCAAGACATCTCCTAGGCTTTCTCAAAACATCAAGTTCATTCTCAAAGTCTCAGAATCATCTGAGGAGCACCCACAACTCTCAAGCTATGAAGTACACAACCCTGGTTTCAATCCACTTCCTCTGAGGATCTCTTGAACTTTCTGATGAAGGTATCCACTTTCAAACACTCAATGAATAAATAATTGTTGGTCAAATTTTGGGGTGCAACAGCTGCCCCTATTCAAACGGCTTGAACCTGACTGGGTGAGAAGCGAACGGCTCTCAACCAATCAAGGTACGAGACGGTTGAATATCGGTAAACCCGAAAATTTGCCAACTGCACGAGCACACGGTACTCTGCGGGAACCAAATCTTCGAATATTGCAATGCTAGCTGCTCGGCCGCTAGCTGGAGAGATACTGATCTGACGTCACCCTCAGTTACCCACATTAAATTCTTCTGACATTGCCTTCAGACAACCACAACACCCAACCTCGCCGCTGGAGAACTGAATCTTCTGACATACCCAACATTGCCGCTGGAAAACTGAATCTGCCATCGCCGCCGGAAACAAACATCGCTCTGAGAGACACCCGACATTGCCGTCGTACAAACATCATCTCTACTGGGGATTTAAAGAGCCTGACCTCGCCGTCAAACAAACATTCAACCTCGCCGTCGGACAAATACAACACTGAACAAATCTGACCTGGGGTTCACCCCTGGTAAAGTACACTTGCGTATTTGAACCTACTCTGCTGGGAATGAGAGACTTAACTGAGCCCGCTCTGATCTGGGGTTCACCCTCAGAACCATAACGAACGTCGGAATACTGCTGCACACTGCCTGCCGTAGAACTTCAACATTAAAGATATATGAAACCCTGGCCCCTGGCCACTTCCAGCTTCAGCTAGAAAAGATCTTCACGCATTTCTGAAGTTAAGCATCCTTGGCCTTCAAGGATGTAAACTCTTGCCTGAGGTAACTCTGCAGGAGGTATCTTCGACTTCAGTCTAAAGAAAGTGATCCTTGGCCTTCAAGGATACATGGATCTGCCTTCAGGCAACTCCGCCTCTACTACAGAGTATCCGAGACTTCAGTCAAGGATATACTTCGGCCTTCAGTCCGAAAAATGAATCCTAGGTCATTCATGACCTTGGGGATAACCTTGCCCTTAGGCACCTTCGCTTCAGCTTGGGAAATCTGTGACTTCAGTCAAAGAAATGGTATCCTGAGACTTCATGACTCTACGGGGATTCAAACACTTTGCCTTCAGGCAAAACTCCGCTTCAGCTGGAGAAACATCTTCGACTTCAGTCAAAAGAAACACTATTCACTTGATCGCAATCAATCATCTCCTCAGGATAACTGATTTGGTCTTCAGACTCACACGAATCACTCTGTTGTATCTACAACCCTGGAGCCTTGTATTCAGCCACCCGTTGATTCATCAACACGGAAATCTGAACTCACAGGAACTTTCTGATATCGCCTTTAGGCGCTTACGAAACCCATCTTCAGATTAGACATCATTATTGGAGCAGACATATCACGCTGCTAAGGACTTCAAGAATCGACTTGAACAAACAGATCCGTCGGGCATCTTCAAGAATCGTCCTGAACTAATAACCTTTCTGGAGCAAACATTCTGTTGGGAATTCCAGGAATCTTCCTGGGCAACTCTTGCTGGAGGCGCTATTGGGGAGCTCAAGTATCATACTAGGCGAACAACTCGGGAAGCTGTACTGGGGTCTTAAGAATCACCTTAAGCAAATGGCCCTGCTGAGGGATTTGAGAATCATCTCGAACTGAAGACTTTGCTGGGGATCTCAAAAATCATCTTGAGCGAGCGACCGCGGGGATCACACCGGGGTCTTTAGAATCATCTAAGAAAACAACCTTGCTGGGGAGAATATCAGGAATCATCCTGAGCAACCGATCCTTCGGTGGTACACCTATACAACAAGGATGATAATGACCTAGGTCATGCTTATGATGCGTATGCTTCGGCGTCATGCCCCACATAGTGGGAATGATATGCATTTATGCTAAATGCCATGCAATCATGCACAATGCTATGAAATCATGCACAATGACGCAATCCCGTCAGCAAAATAGATGCCGAAGGGGGAAATCCTCCTGTCAAGGAGAAAGAACCATTCAGGTAGAGGAATCATCCTGCTGAGGAGAACGTGAACACGCCAATATCAATCAGGCTCTGTCTGGGGAATTGATCTTCCGCGAACTGCTGTAGGGCAAACAACTTCAGCTGACTGCTTCAGGGGAACGAAGCTCTACGTGAACCTGGACTTGCTGAAGGAAAGCGATGTCAATCGCGGGAGTGAACTGCGCGGCCGCCTCGGCTACTCTTCTGGGGAGGATAACTCTGTGGGGAAACAACTTCAGCTGTTAAATACTCCGCTGGGGAAAAACCAATCATGATCTGATCAACTTCCAAGGATTCAGATCTCTTGGACATCTGCAAACTCGGCTGAGGAAGGAGAAGTCATTCTGCTTCGGTGGAGGGAGTGCGATGCTGAGGAAACACAACATTAGCTGCCCCATGCTCTGCTGGGGAAAATTGATCATGATCTGATCGACTTCCAAGGATTCTGCTTTTCTGCGGACTCAACCGGGGAGAGAAATCATTCTACTTCGCTGGAGAGTACGACTCTGATGGGGAATTCGATTCCACTGGGGAAGAAAGGATCATCTGATTTCGGGGGAGAGTACAACTCTGCAAGGGAATACAACATCAGCTGTTCCAACACTCTACTGGGGAAGAGGGAGTCATCGGCCTCCAGGAGAGAGCCTGACTCTGGTGGGGAATCTCAATTCCACTGGGGACCTTAGCCTGGCACCATCAGTTACTGCATACTTCGGTATACGACTAGCTTCCTACGAAACCTGCACTTGTGACCCGGTGCGGGGGAGGGATCCCACTTCAGTGACTTTACTGGGGAAAACACGAGCTCCAGTACCCAAACATTTCCATGAACTCTACACTTGTGACCCGGTGCTGGGGATAATCATCATGCTTCAGTGCTTGACTCAGCTGATGAGGTAACATTCCTTCAGGATGCGTCTGCTTGGGGAAGAGAATTACCTCTACCTGGTGGACATATCAATGCTCACTGTCTTGCGTTCAGATTCTGCGGAGGAGAGACTACTGAACTCTGCTGGGGAAGGAGGACTCATCCTGCTTCGGGGATACGCACGACACATCTTCTGGCAAGGTGCTACACCTGCAATAACACAAACAAACAGACAAGATACCCTCCTCAAAGGGGCCTATCCAGGTTATTATCTCGTGACAATATTCAGTTAATTAGCTGTTTCAACAATCAATGGGCTTAGGCCCGCAAGTTTATGCATGCGCATTTTATCAAAAAACACATCGGCGTTATCATTCGCAAACAAAACAGATAAATGCTAAACAGACAAGTAGAATTGCTGAATAATGTGCATTTTATTGATGATGAACCCCTGAATGGGCAAAATTGTTTTACAACAGAGGCAAGCTCCTGGAATGAGGAAGCCGCGCAAAAAAGAAAACATAAATATACATCAGTATATACAAATGTCGGCAATCAAGGCGTAGACGAACACCATGAGTTGATCCCTCTAAGACCCACTCGACTTCGATACTTCTCCGATGCTTCAGCTTTGGAAGAGATTGATTCAGATAAACGGCCCTCAGGTCTTCCGAACCACTAAACAATGAAAGTCCATACGCGGAACGCAGTCATTTGCTTATTCAAATCCCTAACTTTTGCGTGAACCGCCCTTCACGGGTTTCAGTTCACCGGGATACCCTTTTTTGCCGAAGCCGCCCAGTGTAGGTTTTCGACTTCGCGGGTGTACATTTTTTCAATATATCCCTAATTTTTGCCCGAACCTTTTATTCTGTTTTTGGTTCGCCGGGATGCCCCTTTCTTGCCTGGACTCTCTTTTTTTTGTCCAGCGGGTCGCTTTCAAGCAAAGTATTTTTTAACTGCGTCCGCGTTCACCGGGGATGCAAAATCTTCACCATCCATCGTGGATAACAACAAAGCTCCTCCCGAGAAGACCTTGCTGACGACATACGGCCCTTCGTAATTCGGAGTCCACTTGCCCCGGTGATCGGAGTGTGGCGGAAGAATCTTCTTCAGGACGAGATCACCCGTCTGAAAGCTTCGAGGACGCACCTTCTTATCATAAGCTTTCTTCATTCGGCTTTGGTACAGGCGACCAAATGCAATCGATGCTAGCCTCTTCTCGTCCATCAGGCTGAGCTGGTTCAAGCGGTTCGTAATCCATTCTGCCTCATCAAGTTTCACATCAACCAAAACTCGCAAAGAGGGAATCTCCACTTCTAGCGGTAGGACAGCTTCCATACCGTACACCAAGGAGAAAGGAGTTGCCCCGGTCGACGTACGCACCGTGGTACGATAACCGTGCAAGGCAAACGGCAGCATCTCGTGCCAATCTTTATACGTCACAACCATCTTCTGAACAATCTTCTTGATGTTCTTATTGGCTGCTTCAACAGCGCCATTCATCTTCGGCCGGTAAGGAGATGAGTTGTGGTGTTCAATCTTGAAGCTCTGGCACAGCTCCTTCATCATCTTGTTATTCAAATTCGAACCATTATCAGTAATGATCCGCTCGGGAATTCCATAGCGACAGATGATGTCCCTCTTTATGAACTTAGCTACCACCTGCTTGGTCACATTAGCGTACGAGGCTGCCTCCACCCACTTGGTGAAGTAGTCGATAGCTACCAGAATAAAACGATGACCATTGGATGCGGTGGGCTCGATCTTGCCTATCATGTCGATGCCCCACATGGAGAACGGCCAAGGGGAGGACATGACATTCAATGGGCACGGCGGCACATGAACTTTATCAGCATAAATCTGGCATTTGTGACATTTCTTCGCGAATCTGAAGCAATCCGACTCCATAGTCAACCAGTAATATCCTGCTCTCAGGATCTTTCTCGTCATAGCATGCCCGCCGGCGTGCGTACCAAATGTGCCCTCATGGACTTCTTCCATGAGCATACTTGCTTCTTTCTCATCCACACATCTGAGTAGCACGAGATCGTGGTTTCTCTTATACAGCACTCCATCAGGGTTGAGGTAAAAGTTTCCAGATAGCCTCCTCAGAGTCTTCTTATCCGGGGTTGACGCACCCACAGGATACTCCTTAGTCATAAGGAAGGTCTGGATGTCGTGGAACCATGGCTTGCCGTCAGTGGCATCCTCGATTGCGAACACATATGCTGGTCTGTCAAGACGCGAAAGAACAATGCTTGGAGCTTCATTCCAAAGATTGACCTTATACATTGAAGCCAGGGTGGCCAAAGCATCAGCCATTTGATTTTCAGCCCGGGGTACATGATGAAGTTCTACTCGGTCGAAGAACGGAAGCAGCCTCCTGGCGTAATTCATGTACGGCACTAGATTCGGTTGACGAGTCTCCCACTCCCCTTTGATCTGATTGATTACAAGCGCTGAGTCACCATATATGTCTAGATTCTTGATTCTCAAATCGATTGCCTCTTCTAGACCCATAATACATGCTTCGTACTCGGCTTCGTTGTTGGTAACTGAAAACGTCAGTCTTGCAGTAAACGGGATGTGGGATCCGTGAGGAGTCGTGATGATAGCCCCGATGCCACTTCCATAGGAATTAACCGCTCCGTCGAATATCAACTTCCACTGAGACTTCCTATCCGGCCCCTCATCGGGCAATGGCTCATCGCAATCCTTCGCTTTGAGAAACATAATGTCCTCGTCAGGGAATTCGAACTTCATCGGCTGATAGTCTTCGATTGGCTGTTCGGCAAGGTAATCAGACAATACGCTTCCCTTGATGGCTTTCTGAGAGACGTACTGAATATCATATTCTGTTAACACCATCTGCCATCTGGCAATCCTGCCCGAAAGAGCCTGCTTCTCGAAGACGTACTTGATCGGATCCATCTTCGAAATCAGCATAGTAGTGTGATTGAGCATATACTGTCGTAAACGTTTGGCAGCCCAGGCTAATGCACAACACGTCTTCTCCAGCATCGAGTATCGAGATTCACACTCAGTGAACTTTTTACTCAAGTAATAAATGGCATGCTCTTTTCTACCCGTCTCGTCGTGCTGACCGAGAACACACCCCATACTATTCTCCAGAACTGTCAAGTACATGATTAAGGGCCGTCCAGCCACTGGGGGTATCAAGATTGGAGGTTCTTGAAGATACTGCTTTATCTTATCGAATGCCTTCTGGCAATCCTCATTCCAAGTAATCGCCTGATTTTTCTTTAAAAGCTTGAACATCGGTTCACAAGTGGCTGTGAGCTGAGAGATAAACCTTGCAATGTAGTTTATTCGGCCCAAGAAACCACGAACTTCTTTTTCTGTTTTCGGCGTTGGCATTTCTTGAATAGCTTTTATTTTCGCAGGATCAACTTCAATACCTCGTTCACTAACGATAAACCCCAATAACTTTCCGGACCGCACTCCGAAAGTGCACTTGTTAGGATTCAGCCTCAGCCTGAACTTCCTAAGCCTTTCAAACAGCTTCAGCAAATTGACCAGATGCTCTTCCTCCGTTTGGGACTTTGCAATCATGTCATCAACATAGACCTCGATCTCATGATGAATCATATCATGAAACAAAGTTACCATTGCTCGCTGGTAAGTGGCCCCTGCGTTCTTCAGACCGAAGGGCGTTACCTTGTAGCAAAACGTGCCCCAGGGGGTAATAAACGTTGTTTTCTCCATGTCCTCCGGCGCCATCTTAATCTGATTGTAACCGGAGAAGCCATCCATGAACGAAAAACACGGAAAACTGGGCTGTATTGTCGACCAACACATCGATATGAGGCAACGGGAAATCATCCTTAGGGCTCGCCCTATTCAAATCCCGATAATCGACGCACATGCGTACCTTACCGTCCTTCTTCGGTACAGGCACTATCTTGGCGACCCACGGAGGGTAGGTGGTAACGGCTAGAAATCCTGCGTCCAACTGCTTCTGGACTTCTTCTTTGATTTTTACAGCCATGTCTGGTCTCGTCCTCCTGAGCTTCTGCTTGACTGGAGGGCAATCTTCTCGCAACGGCAAGCGATGAACCACGATATCTGTGTCAAGTCCGGGCATATCCTCATATGACCAAGCAAAGACGTCACTATACTCTCGAAGCATCTCGACCAGTCTATGCTTGACATCATTCTGCAGCGCAGCCCCAACTCTGACATTCCTGATAAGCTCCTCAGAACCCAGATTTATGATCTCAATATCCTCTTCATGAGGCAGAATAACCTTCTCCTCTTGTCTCAACAAGCGGGCCAACTCTTCCGGAAGGTCTTCGTCTTCATCAATCTCATCCTCGGCTTGATAGATCGGGCAATCAAAGTCGTAGTGAGCCGTAGAGGGTCCAGAGTCGATGTCATCTGTTACGTGGATCCTGCAATAACAAGGGTTAAGTTTAAAGCAAGAATATGCAGGTTAGCACGAACCTCGTTGCCATTTTGCTGTTTTTCGAAACAAACATAAAGCATGAATAACAGAGAACACAATATTTGGTTACGAAGAAAACGCCTTTTATTTATTAACAAAATGCATACACATAATCCAACAAGGCCCTGACAGTAAAACCACTATGCCCCGGGCAGGACATAGGGTTGTACAAAGATTGTAAAAAGCAAATCATTACTCTTCACTTGTCAGCTCGATAATTTCCTTGATGGTCCAGTTGTGGAGGCGCTCGCCTGGCTTGCTTGGTTGAATCCAGGCGTCAAGATCACAATCACTGTCTCCGCTGTCCTCCGACGTAGCGTTGATACTCTCGAAGATTACTCCCCCCTTGGTGAATAAGATCGGCCCTTTCCCACGAGACGAGCTACCAGAAGAGGATGAAGCTTCAGCTCCAGGAGAATATCCTAATCCAAACTTATCCTGTTTGAATGGTATATCCAAGACATGCCCCCAGCCTGGGGTGGAACCGGCTTCGACAACGGCTCTAGCTTCCTTAAACGAGGAGAGGTTCACCTCTTGCTTCTCTGCAACAACGGGAGCTACCTCCTTCACCCTGACGGTTTCAAAAGCTTGGCAAAGAGTCTCATGGATCTCACCATCCATTTCGACATATTTAAAGGACGACAGGTGGCTTACCATGATGTCCTCCTCTCCACAGACTGTCACTATGCTGCCCCCAACAGCATATTTAAGCTTCTGATGCAGCGTGGACGTCACGGCACCAGCAGAATGGATCCACGGCCGACCTAAGAGGCAACTATAGGCGGGCATGATATCCATGATATAGAACATCGCATTAAACGTCTCTGGTCCAACTTGAATCGGCAGGGTCAATTCTCCGAAGACGTGGCGCTTGGTTCCGTCAAATGCCTTCACGACCAGATCACTGGGCGTGCACAGCAGTCCCCGGGTATCCAACTTCATCAGTGCCTTCTTCGGAAGCACGTTTAGCGAGGAGCCCGTATCTACTAGGACATGTGACATAATCGTGCCTCTGCACTCTATCGAGACGTGCAAGGCATTGTTGTGATCTCTTCCCTTGGGAGTCAGCTCCAGATCTGTAAATCCCAGCCCATTACCAGCATTGACATGGGCTACTACTTCCTCGAGTTGATTCACCGATATCTCCTGCGGCACGTATGCAGCATTCAATACCTTCAGCAATGCGTTGCGGTGCGCCTCAGAACACAGCAACAGGTTAAGAATCGAGATCTTCGACGGAGTCTGGTGAAGATGATCTACAATCTTGTAGTCACTTTTCCTGATCAGTCGCATGAACTCTTCAGCATCTTTAACCAACAAGTCTTTCTCTGCCCCTGCAGGGACCTCTTCAACAGCTTTACCTTTGCCTTTATCCACAACGTCAGCTCGGACTACCTTCTCTGCTGCGACCTCTGCCGGCGCGAACACTCTACCACTTCTGGTGATACCACTGACCTCAGTAAGATTCTGCGCAGTCGATCCGGATGACTCAAGCTCTATCTTCTGACCGTTACAATAAACCTCGGCGCCGTAATGCCATGGGACGGCATTAGTGCTCTCGAATGGGATTGGTCCGGCCCTGGTGATGGTGATAGTAGGCGGACGAGGTGCAGAAATAGTGATAGGGTGGCGAGGAATGGTAATGGTAGCAACTTCGTCTGCCTGCTTCAGCACGACTTCCCCTGACGCATTCTCAACGCTCCGACTGAACTGCAAAATACCCTCGGTCATCAGACTTTGGATACCTTCGATCAACTGCTCACACCCATCAGGAAGTGTAGCACATGCCATACAAAACTCTCCACATCCAGGAAAGAAGCCTTTCTTTAGCAACTTAGCCTTAACAAAACTCAACGGCGTCTTCAAATCTCTGACATCAGTCAGCAAGTCTGAATTCTCTTCAGTGATAACAGCATTTACTCCGCCTCCTCTATGATGAGGCATCGGATTTTTGGTGACGTTGGGCACGTTGTCAGAAAAGTTGATAACCTTGGCGTCAACCAAGTCCTGGACTTTATGCTTAAAAGCTTTGCAATTCTCAACTGTATGGCCAGGCGCCCCCGAATGAAATTCACAAGTAGCATTAGCATCATACCCCGGTGGTGGTGCCCCTGTCAAGGGAGCCAACGTCCTCTTTTGAACTAATTGGAGCTGAAGCAGCGTCTGCAGAAGCTGTGCATATGACATAGGAGGAGTTTCCAAATGACGGTTTGCCAGGGGACCCCGATTCTGATATCTCTTATATCCCGGATTATTCTGTTGCTGGGGCTGCTGCTGCGGCTGCGGGGGTGCAGCTGGGATGTTTATGCTAGCGATCTGAGACTGAGGGCCCTTGCCCTTTCTCCTAGCATTAGTGACAGCACTGGCATCTCCCTCTCGACGCTTGCCAGTATAGGGTTTCTTGCTAGCTCCTCCAGCTGAGGATGATTCGCCCTGAATCTTTCCGATCTTTATACCATTTTCAACATGCTCGCCCAAAGTGATGAGGGCTGAGAATGTTCCGGACATGCCACTGATCAGCTTCTCATAATAGACTCCGGGAAGGGTAGCTACGAACAGTTGTACCAACTCACGCTCAACCATCGGCGGTTGAACCCGAGCAGCCAATTCACGCCACCGCTGGGCGTACTCTTTGAAGCTTTCATTGCTCCGCTGCGAGAGATTCTGAAGCTGAACTCGGTTGGGAGCCAAGTCGCTATTATATTGATAGTGGAGGACAAACGCTTCAGCGAGATCTTTCCACGTGCGCACAGCAGCGGGTTCCAAACCCATATACCATTCAAGCGATGGACCAGAAAGACTATCCTGAAAGAAGTGCATCAGCAACTTCTCATCATCAGAATAAGCGGACATCTTTCTGTAATAAGATCGGAGGTGAACACGGGGACAAGTAGTGCCCCTATACTTCTCAAAGATAGGCACCTTGAACTTGTGAGGTACTTTAAAGTCAGCAATCAACCCGAGTTTGGACATGTCAACGCCCAATGTGTTCTGATTTTCTATGTCTCTCATTTTATCTTCCAGCGCCTTGAACCTGAGTCGAGATTCAGCAGTCAATTCAGCCTCTACACCTCTCTGAGAGAAAATGTCATCCTGATGGTCCTCCAGCCACGGTTGAGGCACCACCATATTTCCTGCACCAACATTGCCGTTGACCGGCCCCATGGTAACATTGGCTCCCAAACCACCACTGCCGGCGCCCGCCGCATTAAGTCCGAGATTAGTCATAAGATTGCCGTTAGCACTACCGTTGCCCCCAGCAGCAGGAACAACGTTCTGTGGAGTATCCCCTTGAGGAGGAGTGGGCACGGCCCCGCCGTGAAGTATTCCGTTACTGTCAACCCTGGAGATAAGAGGTTGAACCAAAGTACGAAGCTGATCTTGCCCATTCGCAACTACTTGCATCAACTCCATAAAACGATCCATCCTTTCACGAAGCTCCTGAACATCTGACTGTACCTGGTCCATGATTCTCGTTTGATTGGCGCGAGTCGAGTAACGGTGGATGAATCTTTTATCAATCCTGGAGATCAAAAGCAGCTCGGAACCTGAGTACCTGAAAAACCTGTTAAGATCAAAGGTTAGGAAAAGGTAACAGAATGTATGTCATGCAAGAATGCTTTATGCAGGTGCATGCGTGTGTCTGTGTGCTTGAGAGATTATCCCCCGATCCTGGCACCTGCTGACAATAATAAGGAGAGGAATCTGGGCCCAATCATGGAAATAGTAACCTCACATAGCAATGGTCAGATTCGACACATCAAGGACCGAGAACTCATACGTAACAGTCTTCCTGAGAACGGCTGCAGTAACACAATGAGAGATCTTGGATCGGGGAAATGGTACCTGTCACAGACACACGCTAATGGAATGATTATGCAAGCTAATGCAAAATGCAGGTATGCAACAATATATCCAGGTGGCTGCTGTGGAGATTCGGTATCAACAGTCACTGATGAGAAGGAGACCCCGGTGTAAAACTACTGATCTGATCTACTGAGAATAACCATCTGATAGGATCGAGATCAGCATTCTGCCCTGACAAGAACGAAGGCCTGATAATAAAGACCCCGGATGCAAGATCAAGGAATATCTGTTGATGAAGTCTTCGGACCCCAAATCAAAAATCTGCCCTATCAAGAACAAAAATACAGCTGCTGATGAGATCTTCAAACCCCACTCAAAATCTGCCCTATCAAGAACAAATAACAACCGCTGATGAGATCCTCAGACCCCACTCAAAAATCTGCTCCATCCAGAACAAACCTCTGACGATAATACACTGATCAAAGCCTGCTCTATCAAGAACAAACAAACACCCGATGATAAAATCCTCTGATCAAAACCCTTGCTCTATCAAGAACATATCTGCAACTGAGAACCCAACATAACTGATTCACTGTCGAGAAAACCAGGTAGTCTGGAGGTCAAAGTTTCCTGCAATATCCCGACCCCACTCACAGGTATGATGGACCTAATCCACGGACAAAGGTACGACATCCTATGCGGTCGTCAGCGTCACAGACTTTCATGAGTGACAATACGATTCCCAGAAGGAGTGGCATCGTCAAGTCATGAAGAGGCCTCTCTTAGCTGACTTCCAAATGATCGGTCCCCAGAGTCGACAATCCTCACGTCTGGACTCCCCTCAGATCCTCAGGACCGGAAAGGAGCACCTCTGCAAGAATCTCGTCCGAGCGCAGATTTTCGTAGGGAACTGTGCCTGCTCAACAGACAGGTTCGTCTACTACTTCTCCGCAACTATATCTAGGTGTGTACTCAAGCCCAGGTCCGGCTTTTCACTCACAGTAACATCCCTCTCCCACAACAGCGCAGATAATCATATCAAACTGGAAATAAAATGCGGGAAATAAAATGCGGGAAGTAAAGTGCGGGCAGTAAAAAATGCGATAAATAAACGCAACCCATCAAGCAAACACACAAACGATAGGATTGACTCGCGTAGGGGATGGGAAACGGTCCCAGCATAAGGGATGGGAAAAGTCCCTAGACGTTGGTTTTTCCCCAGCAGAGTCGCCAGCTGTCGCTTGCGCGAAAATAAGGTGCCGGCATGACAGAAGAGTCGCCACCTTTCGTTATTTATCCCTTAGAGCGGGAAAGGAAACGATCGGAAAAACCTGACGAATAAGGGTAAGACAAGGTCATCGCAACCATTGTCTGGGTTCGGGAGTCGGTTACGCAAGGGGAAGGTATTAGCACCCCTCACGTCCGTCGTACTCGACGGGATCCTCGCTTGTTTGCTTACTTGGACGGGTTGGTTATAATCTATCTACCTATCAAGGCTGGCTGAAAAAGAAAAGAAAAATGACTCGGCAAAGCGTCGCGCTTTATGCCTACGTATTCTCATCAGAGAATGAGAAATCAGAGTCAACGTAGTTCGGCTAACTACGGGGAAAGGTTGCTCGCTAGGACGTCGCATCCTATGCCTACGTACTTTCATCTGGTATGAAAGATCAGAGCAAACGTAGTTCGGGAAACTACAGGAAAAATGGCTCAACTAGGAGGGAGACTATCAAGTCCTACTGTTATCATGCCATGGATTCATCCTATGGTTGAAGTTTGAACAGGGAACTCCTAGAAGTTGTCATGCATAGGTTTCAACCTAAAAGTCTATCATCAAATCCTTATCAGAGGAAATGAGAGTCCTAAGGGATCATATCAATGATACACCAAAACAGACAAAAGCATCAACTTTAACAGTAAAATGCATGCAATGCAAGTGAGGGAGGAAATGTGTGTGGGGCTTCAGCCTCCACAAGCTCGTCTCGACCTCAAGCCAGTCATGAAATAACAGTAATCATACTGAAAATGAACAACATGCTATCAAGCAATGTACAGATAAAAGAAATGAGGTGCCATCAGGCGAACAAAACACATATGAGAAAGAATCATCTATTTTCTAATCCTAACCCTAACACAGAATCTGAATCAAAACTAAGCAAAGCCCTAACCAAAAGAAATCAATCCCAGTCTTCAAGCTTCAGAACAAGCTTACCAAAGAAAGGGAGCTAAGTAAGCAGACTCATAGTGTCTTCCTCAGGAAAGCACTAGGAGGTGTATACTCAGGAGTCATACCCTATGTGGCTCAACCACTGTGATCAGTTTACATTCCTCCTCAGGAGAAATTAAACTCACAAGCAGGCTCCAACATCACTGGATATTTAGGAAATCCTATCTGAACTAGTGGAACTAAATGAACAGACTCATAGGACCTTCCTCAGGAAAGTACTAGGAGGCTTCCACTTAGGAGTTGTATCCTATGTGGCTCAACAACTGTGATCAGTTTACATTCCTCCTCAGGAGAAATTAAACTCACAAGTTGGCTCCTACATCATTGGATACTTAAGAAATCCTAGACAATCTAATGGAACTAAGTGAATAGACCCATAGGACCTTCCTCAGGAAAGTACTAGGAGGCTTCCACTTAGGAGTTGTATCCCATGTGGCTCAACAACATGTGATCAGTTTACATTCCTCCTCAGGAGAAATTAAACTCACAAGTTGGCTCCAACATCATTGGATACTTAAGAAAGAGGTGAGAAGAAAGAATGAAAGTCATTCATAGTGCCTTCCTCAGGAAAGTACCATGAACCTCCTTCAAACTTCAGGATCTCAAACCTCACAGACAGGGGACAAGCTAAGCTCTGGGTCTCTGAGTCTTGATCTACAATCTTCTCTTCATGATGCTCTCCATCGAGGTCTTCAAGGCAACACAAGCCCCTCAACAAATTCCCCACAATGAACCCCAAAGATGAACAGACACCCACAGGGGAGACAAAATCAATAGGCAACTTCAGAAAATACCTAAAAATACTAAACTAATGGGGAAAAATCTAACAATTATTCACAAGGGTCCTCAACACCTACTCATAACATCTACATAGGCCTCTACCTAAAAATCAGGACAAAACTCAATCAAAGAAAGGAATTCATCACCTAAACACAATCTAAGCCCTAATCAGGATACCCTACATCTACCCTAATTAAACTAATCAAAATTTAATTCTAAAATTCTAGGAAAAATCCTATGGGGAACTATGATTCATCATCTAATTGCACAAAAAAGAGTGGATAAAAAACCCTAAGGGAAGATCCTAAAACAATTCCTACAAAATCAAATACCAAATTAAGACTATCTAAAAGCTATTTAAAAGAAAAATCTATTAAAAATATTAGACTTAAAAATAAAATCCCATTTTTATTTTTATAATTTTCTACACAAAATGATCTAATCATAGAAAAAAGAAGAAGCCAAAAATCATTTTTTATCAATTTTTAATGAATTAAACAAAAAAGAAGAAAATAAAAGAAGAAAATAAAATAATTAAAATCAATTAAAGGGAGGGGGGGTATGAACAGCAACTCACGCTAGTTAAAATGAGATGGGCCAGCAAAAGGGGGGGGGGGGGGGGGGCGAATAGCACACTGAGCCCAGAACCAGTTTAATGAAACGGCCGCGTTTCAATTCATTTGAAATTTCCCTCCATTCTTCAGATTCACTCACAGCCGTGCGATCTAATTAATTTGTCAACTTTGGAGCTTGATCCAATGGCTCTCCCTCATCGTCCCAAATGAAACCTAGGGTTTTCAGACCCCTCCTCCCATGCACTCAAATTCAACTGGCTCGTTCTCTCTACTCAGGCCACGAAACAACATGATTCCAAAACGAAAGTTGTGCTACTCAATGAGAGGAATAAAATGGCACGAGTAGTTTTTCTTAATTCTACCTAGGTTATTCTAACAGAGGCTTGCAATGTCATGATCCAAACCAAAATCACCTGAGATCAACCTTCATTAACCCTAACTCTAATGATCTACAGATGTTCTATATGTGAACCTAACTGTGCTAAACCAATTCTTGATGATTTAAACTCCAAATTCAAACACTTCTTGAGAATCAAAGATTCTTGGTCCTGCTATGGAACTTCATGGAACAGGCTGCAACTCTCAGTATTTAGTCATCTACCCTAATACATTCATTCTAAACCTAAAACATGATACATCTATGCATAATTAAGGTGGAAGAGAGAAGAAAAGGAACCTGTCAAGTGATGATGGTATGTGATGCTAGGGCACGATTCCAAGCTTGCAATTCACTCACAATGATCCTCCAATGGAGATATGCTTTCTGTTTGCAAGGATCTTGAAGAAGAAAGCTTGTAACAATGACTTTGAAACTGAAATGCAATGATGGAGCACCTTGAAACCCTAGCTCGAATCTCTCTCTTCTCTACTCAATTCACCAAGTTTCACCAACCTCCAATCTCTCTGCATGGCACTCTTTAAGTAGCAATTGATGGAAGCTTGTGGAATCATCTAGAAGGATCTAGAAAAGTCATGAACTTCTCCTTAAATGAGAAGTTGAAAATATCATTTCCCTTGCCTTATCCCTTGTAATCTCATGCCAAATTGTCTTAATATGAGATATTGAATGTTAATGAATGAAAGCAGCCCTTACATTTCACTTATGTAGGGTTTTGCAAAGTTGCCTTCTTATGCAAGTAATAAATTTCCAAAGGAAGTCCATTTTTGGAGCCTCAAGTGAAAAATCTATTTAAACCAAAGTTCTCAAAATGGTTTTTCCAATCAAAATGATATATTGGATGACCTATTTTGGATTTGTGGATCTTCCAAATCACTTTTCAATTTCAACTTTTCAAGTTTATAAGCCATTTTTAGTTCATTTTTGACCAATCATGTAATCTCATGCTATGAGCTTTTCCAACAATTTGTGACCTTCTTTCTAGACTTAAAATCACATTTTGAGCAACTTTCATGTTTTGAGTCTTTCCATTTGAGGCTTGGAAATAGGAGTTTTAGGCATTGGCTAAAATGACCTATAACTGACAAATGACCAAAATACCCCTGTCTTGTTCAAACCATAAGTTGAGTTCCACAAATCCAATCAAGGACTTCTACCACTCAAATTAAAGCTAAGAAGATGCTCTTCAACATTCATGTTGACCAAGAAATCATAGGAATCATCCTACTAGGGAAAAAGTTGTCTGCAAGTTGGGTGACTTTCAAGGACCCAGATTCACACATCTCTGCTGACCTGTAGTTTGTCAAAACCATAACTTGAGCTCTGTAACTCCTATCAAGGACTTCCACCACTCAAATTAAAGCTAAGAAGAAGCTCTACAACATTCATGTTGTGGGGAAGGTGAGATATCAATCACATCTTGAGCTAAAACTGCCTGGAATATAGGGATCAAACTAGGGTTTTTTCACTGACAATCCTTGGAAACCCTGACTTGAAACTTCTCAAACTCTTCAATCATGATGAGTTGGTCTAGGAATCATCTTTACAACATCTCTATGCATCATTCCATGATCTCATGGCCCTTGGATTAGGTTTCAACCTTCTCCAAATTTTCAGCTGATCTAGGGTTGACCCAGTCAAAACCCTAATTCTACCATTCATGGTTGAATCTTCTGAATTCTTGCATAATGACTTCTCTGGGCTTCATGATGGCTATCAAGACATCTCCTAGGCTTTCTCAAAACATCAAGTTCATTCTCAAAGTCTCAGAATCATCTGAGGAGCACCCACAACTCTCAAGCTATGAAGTACACAACCCTGGTTTCAATCCACTTCCTCTGAGGATCTCTTGAACTTTCTGATGAAGGTATCCACTTTCAAACACTCAATGAATAAATAATTGTTGGTCAAATTTTGGGGTGCAACAGACCGCAGTCGTTTGCTTTTCAAATCCCTAACTTTTGCGTGAACCGCCCTTTACGGGTTTTCAATTCATCGGGATACCCTTTTTTTGCCGAAGCCGCCCAGTGTAGGTTTTCAACTTCGCGGGTGTACATTTTTCACTTTTATCCCTAACTTTTGCCCGAACCTTTTATTCTGTTTTTGGTTCGCCAGGATGCCCCATTTTTGCCTGGACTCTCTTTTTTCTGTCCAACGGGTCTATTTTAAGCAAAGTATTTTTTAACTGCGTCCGAATTTACAGGTGACGTGAAGTCTTCACCGTCCATAGTGGACAACAACAACGCTCCTCCTGAAAAGACTTTCCTGACAACGTATGGCCCTTCGTAGTTGGGGGTCCACTTGCCCCTGTGATCTGCTTGCGGTGGGAGAATCCTTTTTAGCACAAGGTCGCCCGTCTGAAAGCTTCGCGGATGTATCTTCTTGTCATACGCTTTCTTCATTCGGCTCTGGTACAAACGACCGTATGCTAGAGAAGCTAGCCTCTTCTCATCCATCAAACTCAGTTGACTCAACCTGTCTTTCACCCATTCTGCCTCGTCCAGCTGAACATCTCGCAATACCCTCAGAGAAGGGATCTCCACTTCCAATGGTAATACCGCCTCCATTCCGTACACTAACGAGAACGGGGTTGCCCCGGTTGATGTGCGTACCGTCGTACGATAACCGTGCAAAGCGAAAGGTAGCATCTCATGCCAATCCTTATAGGTTACCACCATTTTCTGAACGATCTTCTTGATATTCTTATTGGCCGCTTCGACAGCGCCATTCATCTTGGGTCGGTACGGGGAGGAGTTGTGATGTTCGATCTTGAAATTCTGACAGAGCTCCTTCATCATTTTGTTGTTCAGGTTTGAACCATTATCCGTGATTATCCGCTTGGGAATCCCATATCGGCAAATGATATCTCTCTTGATGAATCTGGCCACCACTTGCTTCGTTACATTTGCATAAGACGCCGCTTCCACCCACTTGGTGAAGTAATCGATTGCTACTAAAATGAACCGGTGCCCATTAGAAGCTGTCGGCTCGATCTTTCTAATCATATCGATTCCCCACATCGAGAAGGGCCATGGCGATGACATCACATTTAGAGGACTCGGAGGTATATGGATCTTATCAGCATAGATTTGGCACTTGTGGCACTTTCTTGCAAACTTGAAACAATCAGTTTCCATGGTCAGCCAAAAGTAGCCTGCCCGCAGCAGCTTTCTTGTCATAGCATGTCCACCAGCATGCATACCAAAGGTACCTTCGTGTATTTCCTCCATGAGCAGCTTCGCCTCTTTCTCGTCTACGCAACGCAACAGCACCAAATCGTGGTTTCTTCTGTATAAGACGCCATCCGGATTCAAATAGAAATTACCCGCTAATCTCCTGAGAGTCTTCTGATCTTGACTAGATGCCCCAGCCGGATACTCTTTATTCTTCAGGAAATTAAGGATATCAAAATACCACGGTTTGTCATCGGACGCTTCATCGATAGCAAATACATAAGCTGGCCTGTCAAGCCGAGAGATAACGATTCGGGGAGCCTCGTTCCAGAAGTTGACTTTGTACATGGAAGACAAAGTGGCCAGGGCGTCATCCATTTGATTCTCTGCCCGCGGTACGTGATACAATTCCACCTTGTCGAAGAAAGGCAACAATCTCCTTGCGTAATTCATGTAATGTATCAAATTGGGCTGACGCGTCTCCCATTCCCCTTTGATCTGATTCACCACCAGAGCTGAGTCTCCGTATACGTCGAGATGCTTGATTCGCAAATCAATGGCTTCTTCAAGCCCCATTATACAAGCTTCGTATTCGGCCTCATTATTGGTAACTGGAAAGGTCAATCGGGCAGTAAACGGGATGTGCGACCCGTGTGGCGTAGTGATGATGGCCCCTATTCCGCTACCGTAAGCGTTCACAGCTCCGTCAAATATCATCTTCCATTTGGAACCCAATTCTGGTCCTTCGTCGGGCAACGGCTCTTCACAATCTTTCATCTTTAGGTACATGATATCCTCGTCAGGAAAATCAAACCTCATCGATTGGTAATCTTCAATAGGCTGCTCCGCCAGATACTCAGACAACACACTCCCCTTTATAGCCTTTTGCGAGACGTATTGAATGTCATATTCAGTCAAGACCATCTGCCAACGGGCAATTCTTCCTGACAACGCCTTCTTTTCGAATACATATTTGATAGGATCCATCTTCGAGATGAGCATGGTTGTATGATTCAGCATGTATTGCCTCAAACGCTTGGCGGCCCAGGCTAGCGCGCAACAAGTTTTCTCCAGCATTGAGTATCGAGATTCACAATCTATAAATTTCTTACTCAAGTAATAGATTGCATGCTCTTTTCTCCCTGTCTCGTCGTGCTGACCGAGAACACAACCCATGCTTCCCTCAAGAACCGTCAAATACATGATCAAGGGTCTGCCCACCACTGGGGGTATCAAAATAGGAGGTTCCTGCAAATACTTCTTTATTTTATCGAACGCCTTCTGACAATTTTCGTTCCATGTTACAACTTGATCTTTCTTCAACAGTTTGAATAATGGTTCACACGTGGCAGTTAGGTGAGATATGAACCGAGCGATGTAGTTCAACCTCCCTAAGAACCCGCACACCTCTTTCTCTGTTTTAGGCGTCGGCATTTCTTGAATCGCTTTTATTTTAGCAGGGTCAACCTCTATTCCTCTTTCACTTACAATAAACCCCAGCAGCTTACCCGATCTCACCCCGAAGGTGCATTTGTTAGGGTTCAGTCTCAGCCTGAACTTCCTAAGCCTTTTAAATAACTTCAGCAGATTCACCAGATGCTCTTCCTCCGTCTGGGATTTGGCAATCATGTCGTCAACATAAACTTCGATCTCTTTATGCATCATATCATGGAAAAGAGTCGTCATCGCACACTGATATGTTGCCCCAACATTTTTCAAACCAAAGGGCATCACTTTGTAGCAAAATGTTCCCCAAGGCGTTATGAAAGTAGTCTTTTCCATATCCTCTGGCGCCATTTTAATTTGATTATAGCCTGAGAAGCCATCCATGAAGGAGAATACGGAGTATTGAGCAGTATTATCAACCAGCACGTCAATATGAGGAAGCGGAAAATCGTCTTTTGGGCTTGCTTTATTCAAATCCCTATAATCCACGCACATTCGAACCTTGCCATCTTTCTTTGGCACGGGTACGATGTTAGCAACCCATGAGGGATACTTGGTCACAGCCAGGAAACCAGCGTCCCACTGTTTTTGAACTTCCTCTTTGATCTTCACTGCCATATCTGGTCGAGTTCTGCGAAGCTTTTGTTTGACGGGCGGGCAGTCTTCCTTCAGTGGCAGACGGTGCACCACCATATCTGTATCGAGCCCTGGCATATCTTCATATGACCAAGCGAATACATCACTATATTCTTGGAGCATTTCAACCAGTTTTCGCTTGATACCACCCTGCAGTGCGGCCCCGATGCGGATATTCTTCTCAACCCCTTCCGACCCCAAGTTGATAATTTCGATGACCTCGTCGTGAGGCAGAATGGCTCTTTCCTCCTGCTTCACCAACCAAGACAGTTCTTCAGGAACATCACTATCTTCGACAACCTCTTCTTCGGCCTGAAATACCGGGTGCTCAAAGTCGGGACGAGTCATAGGTGGTTCAAGGATGTCATCTGAAAATGTTATCCTGCAAAAGGAATAGTTAAGCGCTTCAAAATGCATCTAAAGCGAATAACCACGTTGCCATTTTATTGAGAAATATAAAACAAGAAAGACAGGGATTACAGTATTTGCACATGAAAAAAAAACGTCATTTATTTAATGAATAACACGCAATGTTCATAACAACACAGCCCTAAGCAAGTACTGATGCCCTGGGCAAGACATCAGATTATTCAACAGTTAATAAAGCAAAGCATTACTGTTTAAGAGTCACAGGAACAAGCTCCTGAATAGACCAGTTGCACAGTCCTTGTCCTGGCGTGCTTGGCTGAATCCAGGCATCCATATCACAGTCGCTGTCTCCTTCGTCAGACTCCGAAGCAGCGTTGATGGTTTCATGACATACTCCACTGGCAGAGATTGTTATTGGCCCTCTGAAACGGGGTGCACCCACAGCGGGATTTGATGACGACGGTTGGTATCCCAGCCCGAACCGGTCCATCTTCACAGGAATATCCAGTACTTTGCCCCAGCCCTCTGCTTCTCCTGCTTCCACTAGAGCTTGAGCTTCTTTATACGATGAGACGGCTATCTCCGAAGCTTTGCTCGGCCCGGGACCTTTGTCCTTGATACGCAACCCTTCAAATGCCTGGCAGGGTGTTTCGTGGATCTCTCCATCGACCTCCACATATTTAAATGACGACAGGTGGCTGACCAGGATGTCCTCTTCTCCGCATACGGTGACTACGCTGTCTCCGACCATATATTTCAACTTCTGATGCAGGGTAGACGTGACAGCCCCAGCCCCATGGATCCAAGGTCTTCCAAGCAGGCAGCTGTACGCAGGCTGTATATCCATGATATAAAACTCAGTTGCAAACACCTCCGGCCCTACTTGCAGGGGCAATGTGATCGATCCAAAGACTGTTCTCCGTGTGCCATCAACGCTCTGACTACCAAGTCACTGGGCGTACACAGGATTCCTCTGACATCCAGCTTCATCATCGCTTTCTTGGGTAGCACATTCAAAGACGATCCAGTGTCGACCAATACATGCGACATTACTGATCCTCTACATTCGACAGATATGTGCAGCGCCATATTATGATCCCTCCCTTTCGGGGTCAAATCGAAGTCGGTAAAGCCCAAGCTGTGGCCTGCATTTACATGTGCCAACACTCCTTCCAACTGATTCACGGAGACGTCTTGAGGTACAAAAGAAGTATCCAAGACCTTCAACAAAGCATTTCGGTGAGCCTCCGAACACAACAGCAATGACAGGATAGATATTTTGGACGGCGTCTGCTGCAGATGCTCCACAATCTTATAATCACTTTTCCGAATCAAGCGCATGAACTCTTCTACATCTTTTGATGCTGCTTCTTTGTCGCTTGCTTGCACTGGGACATTTTCAACCACCTTCCCTTTTCCTTTCGCTAGTCTTTCGGCCTCCACTTCAGGGGATATAAAGATCCTACCACTCCTTGTCATACCTCCTGAACCAACAACATTATCCACCGTCTCGGCTGGCTGCTTATTAACATCAATCTTTATTCCGTCACAATACACCTCCAACCCATATGACCATGGGACTGCTTTTGTGTTCTCGTACGGGATTGGTCCGGCCTTAGTTATGGTGATCGGTGGTCGCTGAGCTGGTGCTGCAATAGTGATTGTCTTTCGAGGAATTGTTACAGTGGCCACATCACTCTGATCATCTGCTACTGCCCCTGCAGGCTCTTCAGTTGCTGCTCGGTCAAACTGCAATGCGCCTCCGTCAATTAAAGCCTGAATGCCTTTCTTCAAATCATCACACCCCCCAGCTAGGGTCCAACATTCTAAACAATACTCGTCACATCCTGGGAAAACACCCCCTTGCAACAATCTGCTCTTTATCTCGCTCAGCGGCGTCTGTAAATCGTCGACATTCATAATCAGATTCAACCCTTCCTCAGTCAAAATGGCGTTTGCCCCATGATTAGGCATGGGTTTCTGCACTATATTCGGACCTGCCGTTCCGAAATTGATAGTCTTATTATCCAAAAGATCCTGCACAACATGCTTAAAAGCATGGCAACGTTCTATATCGTGGCCCGGAGCCCCAGAATGAAACTCACAGTGCCTGCTTGCATCATAGCCATACGGAGGAGTTCCCGTTATCGGTGCCAGAGTTCTCTTCTCTACCAGGTTCAAACCCAGCAATGTCTGCAACAAATCAGCATAGGTTGATGGAGGCTTCTCAAACACTCTTCTCGGTTTACCGCCCTGGAATCTTCGCTGAGCCTGCTGTGCCCCCTGCTGAGGCTGTTGCTGCTGGTGCTGCATTGGCTGCTGCTGAACTGGTTGTTGTTGCTGAAGTGGTTGTTGCTGGTACGGAATAGTAATACTCGCCACCTGCTGCGGCTGATGATATTGGTTCCGACCTCTGCCTCGGCCTCGGCCTCGGCCTCCAAATACTGCGCTTGCCTCGGCCTGACGGCGCCCACCGAAAGCCTTCCTATTACTGCCAGATGCAGTTGATTCCTCAACCTGGAACTTTCCTTGCTTAATGTTGCGTTCGATCTTTTGTCCCATCAGAATTAATTCTGAAAAACTGGCTAGAGATGTATGAAACAACATGTCATGAAACAAGCCTGTGAATGTGCCGACGAACATGTCGTTCATTTCCTTGTCTTCTACAGGAGGACGGACCCTGGCAGCCATATCGCGCCACCTTTGCGTGTACTCTTTAAAGCTCTCCCCCTTCTTCTGTGACAGCCCTGCCAATTGGACCCGATTGGGTGCCAAGTCGCTGTTATACTTGTAGTGAGCCACAAATGCCTCTGCTAATTGCTTCCATGTCTTGATATTAGTTGGCTCCAACCCCATGTACCACTCTAAGGAAGGGCCTGACAAACTATCTTGAAAAAAATGCATTAGCATTCTTTCATCAGTTGAGTACGCAGACATCTTTCTGTAATAAGCCCGTACGTGCACTTTCGGGCATGTGTCCCCTTTATACTTATCAAACGCAGGAGCTTTGAATTTGATTGGCACCCTCAAGCCAGGTACCAGACACATTGTTGCCATGTCCAAGCCCACAGCACTTTGGTTCAGGACCCCCCTCATCTGCTCTTCCAGCATTCTGATCTTCTGGGAGTCATCCATCGGCCCTTCGAAACCTCCGCCGGAGAAAGCGTCCTCCTGCTGATCCTCTTGCCACATACCATTCCCAGCTCCATACCCATCATATCCATTATTTCGGCTAGCTCTAATCTGATTCATCCCCGGACCTCGGCCTCTGTTGCCGTACCCTTGAACACCTCCAGCAGGCCCAAAAGCCATAAACCCAGCACCGTTTCCATTTCCGAAACCTCCGTAACCCTGATTGGTCACACCATAACCATCTTGCCCAAAGCCTTGAGCATTGAAACCATATTTCCCAGCATTATCGAATCCCTGATCGTTGAATCCGAATCCAGCATTGACAAAGCCGTTGCCTCCCATATTATCACCCAAGTTGACGTCACCAAGCCCAACGTTATGGACAGCAGTCTCATTCCCAACTTCGACGTTACCGTTCACAGCAGCGGTAGCGTTGTTGACATTAGCAGCAGGTATATTGACTACAGGTGGAGCCACTGGCGTGGGAGTGCCATCTCCACGAGAAGTATCGACTCGCACAGACTGATGATCCTCGTTACCGTGACCAGCATTTCGGGCCAACAGAGGCTGGACCATGGCTTGCAAATTCTCCTGACCTTTTGCAATAGCTTCCATGGTCTGCATAAAGAGAGCTAGCTTCTCGCGCACATCTTGCATCTCGTTCTGCATTTGATCCATGATTCTTCGACAGTTGGTGCGAGTGGAATAGCGGTGCGGGTGCTGATCTGCAATCCTGGAAAGTACCTGTTACAGAGCAGGAAATAAGACACCATCCAAAGATTACCTGTAATGCAATATGAATATGAATGCAATGCAACGTGTGTGTCTGTGCATTAGGGAAATTCCTTCCCCGATTCTAGTGTGAAGGTGTCGGTGCAGTGGCAGTGCTGACAATATAAAGATCGGAGCTGAATCACAGAAAGCCTCATATATTGCAGAGAAATTAATAAGCCCGGAATACAATGTCACTGAGGGTACAAGAAGGCATGACCTCATCCAACAATCCTGGTGATGGTCAGCACTATGCAAATAAAGCATACAAGCGAATATATGAAGTAATCAAGTGCTCTCGTAAGCTCGGTACTCTTCTATCAATCTCTTGGTCTCTGGGTGACCTGGTCGGGTAAGCAGCCCTTCAACCAACTGATTCCTTCTCTTAAGAACACGGCGTACGTCTCTCGCAGTTTCTTCCCATGTCGCTTCTCCGAAGCAATCTTCTAGTTTTCGCTTTTGAGACACAACTTCATCTCTGCATTTGATAGCCTTGTTTAGCGCATTCTGGAGACTATACCGGGTCATCACTTCTTCTTCACACTTCTTGATGCTGGACTTCAACTGCTCTTCGAGGTCGGTGATTTGCTGCTTCAACTTATCTTCCCTCTTCTTATTGTTGGTGAGCGTGGCATTCCAGGTCTTATTGCAAGAAGAGATCTCTCGGTGAGCGATGTCAAGCGCTTTCTTCTTGGACTGAAGCATGTCATGGGAGCTTCTGAACTCTTGCCCCAGACGTTCGCGCTTCTTCCTCTCCTCAGTCAACTCAGCCCCTAGTCTGTTCACTAGCTCAATCTGCTGTTGGAAAGCATGCACGGCCTTGTTTTTCTCACTGCGTATCTGGGCTAGCTCCTGCTCTAACCCTTCGTTGATCTTCATCAAGGCTTCTTTTTCTTTCACCACCTGCTCGTAGGCCTCCCTAGAAAAAGTAGTCGGCTCTGCTACAGGAATAGGAACAAGGACTGGTGCATCTGGAAATGGCATCCTCAACTGACTGGCTCTCTCCTGGATCCACTCTCTGTAAGGTTCATAGGCCTGACAGTCATTCTTCCCTAACAACGGCTTCCCTCTTCGGTTAATACGCGTCCAGGCATGCTGTAACTTGGCTAATAACTCCCCCTTCACATCTCCGGTGAAGTACAGAGATTCCTGTACTTCTTCCTCTTTTGGCGGGCTCTTCAGCGCATATCCGAACTGACGGACGAACAGAGAAGGGTTGTAGTTAATACACCCTTTTCTTCCTATCAGCGGAACATTAGGGTACCCAGAACAACTGAAGATAAGTTCAGATCCCAGCAGATCTCTATCAAACCATCCAATGTCTTCGGAAGATAGCCTCATCAGGCGTTCTGACCAGCTAGCAGTGGTTGCACTTTCCACAAAGGACCCCTTCATTGGAAGATGACTTTTGAACCACATATTCAATAAAGGAGCACAGCAGTAAACAACTTTTCCCCTTCGGTTTTCGTTCTTGTAGTGCAATGAGTGGTAGAAGTCTCCGATCAACGTTGGCACTGGATTGCCGGCAGCGAATAGATGGAAAGCGTCCAGGTCTACGAAGTTGGGTAAGTTAGGGAACAACACAATCCCATAAATACAGAGAGCCAAAATAGCATTAAAAACCACCCAACATCCGCTCTTGGCATACTCCTGAGCTTTGCCAACCAAGAAATCAAGAGAGAAACCTGATACCCCAAGCCAAGAAGTCAATAACAGTTCTGCAGCGTCCATATGCAAGGCTTTGGCTAAGTCCTCCAACTTGGGCTCAGCAGCAGAGTGAATAAATGGAACCTTGTTTTGCACTGGTAGCTCAGTAAACTCCACATACTCTTCAATGGTAGGCCCTAGAATGAAGTCAGCAAATGTAAAACATCTCAATGCGGGGTCATAGAACTGCATCAAAGTGTATAGCCCGTTCATCTCATCGGCAGTGGGCTTGCAGACTAATCTCAGTAACCTCCCATGACTCATTCTGAAGCTTCTCCTAACCTCCTCATCGGCAAGAGATATCAGACCAAGCAAAGAAGTAATATCAGGTGAAGGCAGCTTATACGCAACTGTTTTCCTCAAACCAGCCATAATCAATACTCAGAAGTCTGGGCACTAGAATCGGAGGATATGCAAATGCACCTGCAGCACAGACACACGTTAATGAGATGCAATGATAATGGGTATGCAAACAATGCAATGCAAGTAACATGCAACAGGGACCAACTGCCGTAGCTGAATAGCCTGAACCATATCAAGAAGTCTCGGATAGACTCTATAGAAGTCCTCAAACCCTGGTCTCAGATAGACCTAAAACAAAGCCCCAACAATGGTCTCTGACAGACCTCAAACCATAACTCTAACTGGTCTCTGACAGACCTCATAACCCTCCAACTGGCTTCTGACAGACCTTAGAACTCTCCAACTGGTCTCTGACAGACCTCAGAACTCTCCATAAATACCCAGGATCTCTGATCGAGGAACAAACCGGTAGTCTGAAGGTCTAGTTACCTGCATAACCCCAAACCCTCTCACAGGTGGATGTCCTAGTAACTGGCAAGGTACGGCATCCTATGCGGTCGTCGGCGTCACAGACTTTCAGGGTTGATGATACGATTCCCAGAAGGAGTGGCATCATCAAATCCTGAAGAGGCCTCACTTAGCCAACTTCCAAATGATCGGTTCCCGGAGTCGACAATTCAGCTGACCAACCACCCCTTCGACCCAAAGGGTAGAAAAAGAAGCCAACCAGAAGAACCTCGTCCGAGTCTAGATTTCATGAGACACTAATGCAAGCAAAGCCGGCACGCGCCCACTACTTTCTACTCTAATTCTAGGTGCACTCAAGCCCAGGTCCGACTTATCTCTCAATCATAGAACCACCCATCACACCCCAATACAGCAATAATAAGCAATGTATATAATGCTGAAAATAAAGGCCAGAAATATAAATCCATACAAAATCCTCGACGGGAAAACAAGCGTTAGGATTGACTCTCTTAAGGGACGTTGGATCCCAAATGCATAAGAACCATCGCAGTCCTTAGCAGCCAGGGGACGTTGTATCCCCAGCAGAGTCGCCAGCTGTCGCTACTGCGAAAATCGGCGCCGGCTGACAGAAGAGTCGCCACCGTGCGTTATTTATCCCACGGGAGGGAAAGGAAACGCTCGAGGTAAACCTACCGCAAAACGGGGAAAGGTATGGTCATCACAACCAAAACCTGGGTTCGGGAGTCGGTTACGCAAGGGGAAGGTATTAGCACCCCTCACGTTCGTCGTACTCGACGGGATCCACGCTTGTTTTCGGGTATGGATTGTTATTCTATCTAAACTATAGGTCAAGGGTTAAAAAGAAAATAAAATGAAAATAAAAATGACTCGGCAAAGTATCGCACTTTATGCCTACGTATTCCCGCCTGGAACGAGAAATCAGAGTCAACGTAGTTTGCCTACCTACGGGAAAGGAGGGGAAGGTTGCTCGCTAGGATATCGCATCCTATGCCTACGTACTTCCACACGGCATGGAAGATCAGAGCAAACGTAGTTCGGGCCACGTACGACACAAGTCTGTCTGGTTGATTTTATTCCTTCTGAAAAAGGTCTTTCTGATTAACAGTCCAAGCGGATAAAAATGACATCTTGATGAGTTCACATTCTTTTACGGAAGAAATGTCTTTTATTGTGTTTGAAATTTTATTGTGTTTTTCTGTTTGTTTTGAGAAAGAAGAGACAGAACTCTAACCTACGGTTGCGAAGGGAAACAAACTAACCTAATGTTATCATGCATGGGTTAAGACCTAGTGTCTATCATGCTCCTCTCTTGCCCAGAGAGAAACATAGGTCCTAAGGGAATAGACGGAAACAAAAACAATATCAGATATATACAGTAAAACAGAAAAATGCATGAATGCAGCAATACAAGCGAGGCAAGGGAGTCCCACTCAATCTCGAACCTAGAAAACAATAGGCAAAAGTGAACCGGCTTCACTTTCAACCCAACAGGGTAAACAGCAAACAATACAGTCCAGAAAACCAATCAATACATCAAGAAATGAAATACAGCAAAATAAATAGCCACAGCAGCTCTGCAAACAACATTAGTCTTCAAGCCATCTCCAATCAGCTACAAGCTTCAACAAGCATCACTCTCCATCTCCACGGCTTTTCAGCAAGGTCTTGATCATCAGTCTTCCATCTACAATGGCTTTTCTTCAAGTCTCAGGCTCCAGGAGAAACATCAGTCAACCAGATGGAGTGAATGAATATTAGACAGTCAATTACCTACCAAAGGTGGTTCATTAACTGTTAACATTAAACAGAAAGTTTCCCCCTCAAAAGTTCTATCTTTCAAATACATTCACTGATCCTTCCAAAGGAAGGAGGTGGATATTTGAAAGAGACTTTGAATCATAGGGAAAGGATGGATGCAGACAAGGCATTCCATGTTTGAGAATCAAGCTTTCTAATCTAGAGCTCTGCCTAGCTCCTAAACCCTAATCTCCTCAACAGCTGCTAGCAAGGATATCCTCTCCAATCTCTAGAAGTTGGTCTTCAGTCTCTGGATCTCCAATGGCTTCAACATCACCAGTCTTCAGCTTCCCCAATCCCCAGACAATCCCAATACCCACACAGACAAACAGTAATCCCCAGAGGGCACACCACACCAATCAGACAAATATAGACAGTATATTAATAGCAGTAGGGGAATCCTAGTGATTTCTAAGGGGATCTATCCTATACCCATAACCCCTATAGTCCATACCCCCAAAATCAGATGAAACTATCCTAAAAGAATTAAACTATTCCATCTAAGTTGATTTGAAACCCTAATTTGTTCATGTTGTTCACACCTAAACTAAACACCTAGAATTAATTTCTAAAAATGGGACCTAAATTGTATCTACAAGTTAACAATGTCTATTAATCAACCTAAAAAGAATGGACAAAAAATATTACATCATTGATTAGAACAAAAATTAACAAAATCATGCATGAAATGAAACATCTAAAATATGCATTTATTTGGAAAATATGGGAAAAATATCAAATAAAAAATAAAATGCAATTTTTATTTTTTATAATTTTCTAGACATCTTGAAGAAAATTATGCAAAAAGAATTATTAAAAAATATGAATTCTATGATTTATTATGATTTTTAGAAAATGCATGAAACAAAATGAAAGGAAATTAAAAAGAAATATAAAGAAATAAATGGGAGGGGGTGAGAATAGCAGGGGCGCTCAGTTCATATCCAGGTGGGCTTGAAAAGTGGGGCGCGAATAATAATATCACTAGGCCCAACGCGCTTCAGGAAATTAATTGGGAAAAAGCCAGAAAAAAGGAAAAGAACTCGGTGTATTTAGCAAGTGATTCACGTTCATTTGATTGGGCCTATCCAAAAGGGGGTGTGTATAGGAAAATTGATCCAAGGCCCAGAACGGTACCATTAGTGAAACGCAACGTTTCACATGCTAGCCAAGTCCTCACAGTTGAAAACGAAATCTTGTCCACACGATTTGATCTCTTGGTCAATGGTCCACGCGCATCCAATGGTATACGATCCATCTTCCCCATTTGAATCAGTTTGGAGCCAAAACTCCATGGAAGCTCAAGCTTGGAACCTCCAATGTCAACACTCGAATCCTCTCAATTCTTAATCAAAATTCACGAAATAAAAGCCTAACATGATCCATTTTTCATCCTGAATTCACTCATGTCATCCACATCAATTTATATCACCTATATCATCAAACCCGATCTGAAATCCAAGAATGCTCAACAAATCCATCACCACTAATCAACAAAATTAATGCATCAAACTCTTCCTGACCTCACACTGATCAAATATCCCTAACAACCTAGGGTTCTAGAGCCATATCCACAGGATTCTATGTCCAAACAGAAATTGCACACACACATTAATCTTCATCAAATCTCATCAAACTGTCCAAAAATCAACCTCTAACCACCTAGAGTATGTCTACCCTAACAATTCACTAAGATTTCCTCTAATTCGAGCCAAATTAAGAAAAGTACCAACCTGGAAAAATGATGAAAACAGAAGGCGATTTTCTTCAATTCAAGGCTTGTAAGACTCCAGGATCAGTCAATGTATTGGTATCTTGCTTCTGTTTGCAATGATTCCTCCTCAAACGGCTTGGATCACCATAACAGAATCTGACTTGCAGTTGAATGTGCAGAAACTCAAGAACACGATTTGTGCCAGAATTCCCTCAGATTTTGATTGGAGCACCTTCAGTAGTGATTATTGAGTTGAATAGGATCGAGAATTTGAGGAAAGGATGGAGAATTGAGGAAAATCGAAAATGACTTGCAAGAGAGAAGTGTGAAATGCATTTCTGAGTTTCTTCACCAATGAATTCCAAAAAAATGCTTTGGATCAGCTTCAATGCTTATGTAGATGAGGATAGAGTGTTCTGGAATTTGCTAGAAGGATTCAAGGAGAAATTTGATATCTCATGGCATGAGATTTTGAAAAAAAGGATGAGTTGAAAAAACTAGCTAGTGAGTCCATTGTTACAGCTCCAAAATGATACTTGAATTTCTCTTCAAATGAGAAATAGGAAGTGTTTGGATGGTCCTTTGTGTTGTACCTTGACCAAAGCTTGGTTTGGCAAGTGTTGCTTCATGCATAAGCAACTAGGGATAACTTCCATTTCTTGACCTCAACCCTAAAAAATAACATTGCCATTAGTCTTAAAACATGACTTACCTTCAAAATGGTTGGTCACATGCTTGGTTTTGCCCTCATATCAAAAATTCACAATTTTGGTGATTTAAGATGGACTTTTTTCCTTTATACTTGGTCCATTTTATAATCCTAAGTTCCATGCATTTCCCAACTTCCATGATCACTTTCCTAGACGTAAAATGTCATTTGGAGCAAGTTTTATGTTGTAAGTTTTTCCATTTGAGGCTTCCTTGTATGAGTTTTGGGTATAGGTTGAAATGACCTGTAATTCACAAATGACCAAAATACCCTTTGCTTGCCAAGACCATAAGTAGAGTTCCACAAATCATATGAAGGAATACTATACCATTATAGAAAGCTAAGACAATTATGAACAACTCTTATGTTTACCAGAAATTCATTTGAAATCTCCTTGAGGGGTAAAAATTGCTTGGAAGTCAAGTCACTTTCACAGACAAAATTTCAGATACCTCAGATGCCCTGTAACTTGCAAGGACCATAACTTGAGTTCTACAAATCTCCTTGATGTCTTCCACCACTAAAATTAAAGGTCTTGAGATCCTCTACAAATTTCATGTTGGCCAAGGATCCATTTGAAGCTTGCATTTTGACTTATCTTGCTTGGAAATTTGACCTAAACTAGGGGATTTTACATAGAAACCCTAATTTAGAACCTCCTCTTCTCCTTGATTTCTCTTGATTTATTCTTAGCATAACAACATATCCTTATTCTCCATGTCAAATGATGAACCCCACATCTCTTCAATAGCCCTTAATGCCTCTCCAACAATCCTTTGACCTAGGGTTGACCCAGGGTTGACCCAGATGAAACCCTAGTTGACTGTCTTCCTCCACAACTCTTGTGACTACACCAATGACTTGTCTCCTTCTCCAAATGACTTTATGAGTCCTCCAAGATGTCTAGATACTCCCCATGCTCAGCCCATAGCTCACAATTTCTTTGTTGATCCCCAGGTATCCTCAGATAGGAGATGTACTCAATGCTTGATCTACTGACTTCTCCAACTTTCAAATTCTTTTCTGATGACTTGAATGAGATTGAATTTGGATAATAACCTCTTAATAGGCCTCTAGATATGAAAATAATGATTGGTCCCCTGTTGGATGACTTGCTATGCTTATGCTATGCAGATGGTTAGACTATGTTCATGACTCTATATGCAAATGCTAATGATATTGAAACATAAACCAAGTGGATAAGGTTGAGCAAATCTTAGGGTGCAACAATATGCTGTATGTATATGTGTTGTGGGTAGCCGTATGGCGTGAATCCTAGATGTTGGATTAATTGATCTTATGTGGCCGTTTGGCATTTGTGTATGCATTGTTAATTTGATTAAAATGCATGATGTGTTGTAATTGAATACGTTGTCGTTGGCACGATGTATGAATAAAACATGGGAACATATGATGAATATATGTGTGCATTGCTTGAAATAAATGGTATTGATTGTGAATGCATATTGTTTTATGCGATTATGTATGGATAATGCATGGGAGAGTATTGTTAGGTATGCGTGCATTTTTTGATGAATATGTTGATGAAAAGTATGAATACATGATTATATGACTTGTTGTGTGTGCAATCTTATTTTAATACTTGAAGGGAGGAATTATGTGAATGCATGGGATTAAGACGTGTGATCGGTCTTAAGTGCATTTGTTGTTGATTGCATATGCATCATTTAGTCAAGAGGCAATGTTTGCTAGTTTCGCGGAGACTAGTGGCTTGTCCCAAACCTAGAAGGGTGGGTTTGAAAGCTTAGGGAATGAGCTTTGTTGTTATCGGTCTAGAAGGGTGGACCCGGTTTAAATGTAAAAACTGAAAAATGATAACAAGTGTTGGTACCACATGGCATTGAGTTGCATTGAGTTGTGTCGAGTCACATAGCATTGATGTCATTGTTATATGAATTATGCTTGTATGTGAATTGGTGAATTGGTGAATTGTGAATAATGGATTGGTGTGTTGGTAAAAGATGTTTTGTGATTATTCATATGTGTTTATACATATTGTGAAATATATGACGAGTTATGAATGATTTGTGGTGAAAATTGTGAAATAATTGTATCTTTACTTCGTGTATATATATATATATATATATATATATATATATATATATATATATATATATATATATATATATATATATATATGCATTGATTATTATGATAATATTTCTCACCCTTCTGCTGTTTTATAATGCTCTATGAGGCATTGCAGATTAGGTTGCTGGAGGTTCTTTTTGTGAAGTTTATCTTCATTCTTTTGTCGGGTCGCTATGATATGTAGCACCGGGTAGATAGGCTGTATAGCATTCTTTTGAGATACATTGTATATGTATCTGTTGGCAAATGTGTTTTGTAACCATGATGATGTGATGAACAAACTGATTGATATGTATAATCATGATATTATGTTTTCAAATGGTTTAATATTTTAATCTTCCGCTGGATTTTGAAAATTGAAATGTGGGTGTAAGGACCAAGTCCTCTATTTCAAAACTACCCCAATGCTACATGTCATTTTGAGCAGGTGTTGTATGATTTATTTTAGTGATGATGCGACATTCTCTTTTATACCATATTTTATTAAACTCTGATGAAAATTTTTATATGTGCTTAAATGTTTTTAATTGATTATTTAGGGGTATAGAAGGGGGTGTTACATTCGCCACCTATCGTTATTTATCCCAAAGAAGGGAAAGGAAACGAGCAAAAAAAACCTGACGGAAACGGGAAAAGACGAGGTCATCACAACCAAGTCCTAGGTTCGGGAGTCGGTTAAGCAAGGGGAAGGTATGAGCACCCCTCACGTTCGTCGTACTCGACAGGATCCACGCATTGTTTGCTATCTAAAGGGTGTGCTGAACTATCTACGCTAAAGGCTTATGGACAAAAGAAAAAGGAAAAGGACTCGACAGAGCGTCGCTGCTCTGGGCCTACGTATTCCCTCGTGCAATGGGAAAGTCAGAGTCAACATAGTTCGGCTAACTATAACTAAAGAGGGGGAGAAGGTTGCTCGCTAAGACATCGCGTCTTATGCCTATGTATCCTCGTCTGGCACGAGAAATCAGAGCAAACGTAGTTTGAGCTGACAGACCACAGGTTGGTTCAAGTGTTTTAACCGAGTAAGGTTAACAAGAAGTTCCAGTAGTTTGGTGTATGCAGCTCGACTATTGGAGACTTAGGCGTTACCGTTTGCGACAGAACTAAGAGTTAACAACACTCTTGTTTATGAAAAGGTTTTCCAAAGATTAAGGGTCCCAAAGGACAAAATGAGTTTGAAGTGTTTGTTTGTATTTTCTTATAAAGAAGTGTTTTGAATGAATGTCTGTAACTCATATTGCACTAGAGACTATGACCTAGGAGTGAATGCGTCACATGTCACCCAAAGGGTGCCACACTAAACATCCTGACTGTTGAAAGGAAACCCTCCAACAATCATTTCCCAAGTAGCTTAAGGCTCGTAGGGTACAATACTCATTAGCCTTTATTAAGTGGATTGAAATTGTTTGAAGATGAGAAGAGAGAGGGACACACTAAAAGGGGACTAACTCAAGCCTAATAGTTGTCATACAAAGTGCGCCTAAGGTTGGGATTACAAAATGGAAATATCTACCTAACGTTATCATGCATGGTTTAAGTCCTAAGGTCTATCATAATCATCCTTGAACAAGGAGATTAGAGATCCTAAGGGAACATGGCCAAAGAAGGAAAAGAGGAAGGAAAACACGCGAATGCAAGGATGCGAACATAGAATGCGCAAATAGAATGAAAGTGAGGGAGGAAAATAGTGTGGGGCAGTAGCCTCTACAAGCACATCTCAACCTCAAGCATGCATATGAGAAAGGCAAAGAGATGCATTGAAACAAGCGTACAAACGTAACAAAATGTGGGATGAAACGGCCTAAACGATTCGAACATCAACCACGAAGTCACGAACCGAAGTAAAAAGAAATGCCAAAAACAAGCCAGAGCCAAAATGAGGACGGGAGGCTATAGGAGAACAACAAGGTACTTTTATTATGCACTCGACCATAAGTATCACCGGCATTGGGTAAAAGAAAGTAGGCCAGACACGAAAGAAAGTCCTTAAGGATCCATCACTTTAGGCGAGTTTCAAGTTCCTCCAAAGGAGGGACCAAACCACCTTAAGCGACCTTCCAAGGTCATGGGACAACAAGCATATGGGAAAAGTGTACCCAAAAAGCGAAAGCAAATAAAGGAAACAAAAATGCACTACCTTGAATGACAACACATAAGTGTGCATCCAAGCGACAACCGACGAGCGTGTGTCAAAGACTCGGTTAAATAATCAAAGAACAACGACAAATATCTAGAAATATTCCACTCCTAATCCATCACACTGATCTATGACGATTCGGAACGGAGCGGTATGCAAAGGCACTTTAAAAATAGCAAAAAAGGCTCACTGTTACATTGTTAATCGGTTAACCCCTGGGGTTAATCGGTTAACACCTTGAACATAGGAAAAAACCTGAAAATTTGAGTTGGTTAATCATATACGCTAACCGATTAATACTGTTAACGTATGAAAAGTTTGAAAGTTTAAACTGGTTAACCGGTTAACCATATGCGTTAACCGGTTAACACTGCAACAGAGGCCAAAAAACAACAAAAAAGCACTTTTAACACAAAAATGACTTAATCGATGATCCAAAAGATCAACTTATCGAATGAGCACGAAATTTAACCTGCAAACAGCAACCAATAGACATGCAAACGTGTCTAGCCAGCACAATCATAATTTATGTATCAATCACAATCAAATATGAGTATTACTATATAATGCAAATAAGCTCAGAATTACGACAGGTTTAGAGTTCCGACCTTCGGATCGGAGAATTGATTCGGTGATTGTTGATTCGCCTCGGATGTATAGACCCAAGCAAGAAACCCTGAAGAACTTCGAGATCCAAACCGATTTCGTCCTCCAAGAAGCGGATCTGATGACGGTTACGAATGAAGGTTACAGCTTGAGAGATCAAGGATTCCGATGAAGAATCGATGATCTCAAAGGATGAGGAGCTTTGGGTGAGGGTTTTGGGGAATGGAGAGAGTTGGGAATTTCAGAGCATGAGTTCTGAAAAGTGGATTATGAGGATTCTCTTTAGAGGTTTGGGGTGAAACCCTTTAAATACTGCCTAGGGTTGGATCCAAAGTAAGTAAGGTTGGAAAGTTAGGTTTGGAATGTTGATTGAGCTTTTGGAGGGAATTCTGAAAGTTGCAAGGTTCTAGATCCTTCCCTCATGTGAAATTTGAATTTCAAATGATCAAAATGGACCTCAAGTGCAATTTGCTTGAAACTTCACGTGCAAGGCAAAATCTACTTTGGTTAACTAGTTAACCATATGCGTTAACCGGTTAACACTGCTAAATTTTTGAATCTGGGCTATTTTTCAAGTGGTTAATCGGTTAACCATATGTGTTAACTGATTAACACACTCAAAAGTTGAGTTTTGGCGCCTTTAAGGAGAGGTTGCACTCTTTGCCCGTTTCTTGCCGTTTGGAGCTCAGCTCAGCTCCTGAAAGTATTTTTCTGAATGCTATGACCATGAGAGTGCTAGATGTAGCCTGAATGCTGCTTCTGTACCTGCAAAAAATAAATAGAAAGCAGTCGCCCGACCTCCGGGCAAAATAAATGTCGGAGTCTCTGACACTTGTTGTTCCTGTTGTGCCCCTAAAATGGAAATTTGAGCCGCGAACGTGTCTTGATCCCCTGTAATAATAAATGCTATGCGATGCAATGTAAATGCTAGAACCATGTGATGAAACAATAAATCAGGTAAAGAAAAGGTTAGTCAAATTTTGAGGTACAACAAGAGTGAACCAAAGACTTGGAGCTCTCTCTTTTTCAACCTCAAATGTGAAAGAATTGAGTATGGTTCAAATAAGTTGATCGGATGACGATTACTCGAAGCTTAAGAAAGACTTCTCGGACCCAAGTAATCGGGAGAGTGAACCAAAGACTTGGAGCTCCCTCTTTTTCATCCTTAAATGAGAAAGGATATAATGTAGTTTAAGTGGGTTAATCGAATGACAATTTCTCGAAGCTCAAGAAAGACTTCTCAGGCTCAAGTAATCGGGAGAGTGGACCAAAGACTTGGAGATTTCTCTTTTTCATCTCAAAGAGTGGTTGTGTTTGAAAGGATTTGAACAACAGGATATGGTTAAAGTATTTTAACGGATGAGGATTACTCGAAGCTTAAGAAAGACTTCTCGGACCTTAAGTAATCGGAAGAGTGAACCAAAGACTTGGAGCTCTCTCCTTTTCTTATCTAATGTTATGAAAGATGTTTGATATGATTAAAGTGTATTAATTGGATGACGATTACTCGAAGCTTAAGAAAGACTTCTCGGACCCAAGTAACTGGGAGAGTGAACCAAAGACTTGGAGCTCTCTCTTTTTCATTTACGTGTTTAGGAAAATAGATTTGATCAAATAGGTGTCACTGTAAGGAAGCCCAAGACTAAGCTTTAAAATGTTGTGTATAGTGATCAGAGGTTGATGGCGAGACTTTGAAAGCACTCGACTTACGAGGTAGAAAGTGGCTCGATGAATCGAAAATTATTTTGAAAATTGTTTTGAGGCATAAAACATAATTAAGGCAAAAGCGATAAAAATTATTACATTTGAGGGATACATTTGATCAAATGGGGATAAAAATTAAGAAATTAAATTGAGTGAAAATTTTTTTTCATCATAATCCAATATCTAATTTACTTTCCACCATAACTTCTCAAGATCACTACACTAGAAATTAGCACAATGATAATAAATACCAATTCAATCCAAAGCAAAAGGAAACTACTAATATAACTCATATAGAACTAAGACAATCCCATTTATGATTTTTAATTTTAAACATAATATTATTTGCAAGAATTCATGATAGAATATAATTGAAAGAATCCCAACATACATAATCCAATAACAATAGAAATTATACTATACAATAGAACACAAATAGAGGACAAATCTCATAAACATCATGCAACCATAATTAAATTTGAAGTAATGCCCATACTTTATTCTACATGATACTAAGGAAGAGATAATGTTACCACAAATTTGAAATGTCAGTTGATGTCAAACTTGCTTCATATATAAACCACGTGCCATGATCCATACAAAGTCTAGCATTATATTCCAACTTATTCCAACTTCCACTAATATTATAGGAATGTTTCCTTCCTACAATATATTGTTAGCAGAACCCGGTATCTCCAACCCAAGAAGAAAATACAACAGAAACTTGTATGTCGATATTGTAGGCACACTCCACAAGTTTGATTTCATGCATAAATCCTCACTAATAAACCTACTTTCTTAAAAAAAAACAACATCAGTAATACATGACTTCTTATTGTTTCATTACAACAAAAACCAAACTGTATTAAATCACAAACTATATGTACCAGGTTGTTCCATTCAATTATAGTAGAAGCATACTTCATCTCAAGGTTTTGATGACGTCAACAACAAGACTCAAGCTCATTTCATATGTGCAAAAAGTCAAGGCTTTCAAATTATCAAGATCAAGGCTATGCAATGGAAGTGATCAAGATTAAAGCTTCATGAGCAATCGATCAATACTTTCAAGACTTGGACAAAGCTATGGTATATCAAAATTCTCTAATTTAATTGATATACAAGTGTTCAAATAGTCTATCATTTTATCATAGTGCATGAGCATGTTTTTGAATCAATTGGAATTGGTATAACACTTTTTTATTAAGAATTTTTCTGAAAAATAACAGTGTTAACCGATTAACCATATAGGTTAACCGGTTAACCATTTCAAAACTTCAATTTTCTGGCCTAACGTTCCAGTGTTAACCGATTAACCATATAGGTTAACCGATTAACACTGAACGTTTTTTGAAAAATTGCTTTGTTTTTAATTCAAATTTTGTATGATTGTTATACCATTTCATCTTTTGAATTATACTCTTTTATACCTTTTTGAATGGGTGTTTTTACTAATATAAATTCTGAAAATTTCAAATTGGAAAACACCTCCTATAATTTTCAAAATCTTTCATTGAATCAAGTTCACTACTTTTCAAATAATTTCAAATACTTTCAAAAAAGTGTTCATACTTGCATATCTTTCACATTCATTTGTTTGAACACTTGTATTGAGATTAAGTTGTGAATTCTGATTAAAGGAGAAGATCAATCTTTGTATTGATATTACTATTGTACTCTCAAGTTATAAAAAAGAATTACAGAATTGTCTGTTGTAACTTGTGATCCAGGATTGTTGGACACAAGGGTTAGTGTTTGCAAGAGGATTGTTCTTGCACACTAGTTTGTTTAGTTGTTAGATTGTAGGCCTCACCGGTTGATGGTGTGATAGGTTGTACTTTCTAAAACTATAGTGAAAACTCTCTTTCGTGTGGAAAGGGGAGTGGAGTACCTTCGGATTTTGAAGGGAACCACTATAAATCTCCGTGTCATCTTTTACATTCTGTCTTTACTACTTTCCTAACCAAGATCATTAACAAGCAAAATTCAAGAAAGCCTAAAAACCGGAAAAAGTTTAAAAGGCCTAATTCACCCCCCCTCTTAGGCGTACTCTGAACTTACAATTGGCATCAGAGCAGGTTAAGGTAACCTGTTCTTATCGATCCTAATGGCTTCCGCTAGCACCAACCCGGTTTTCAAAGACGGTGGAAGTAGTAACAAACCACCACTATTTTCTGGAGAATTCTTTGACTTTTGGAAAATCAGAATAAAGGCACATTTAGAAGCCCAAGGTGATGGAATCTGGGAAACGGTTGAAGATGGTCCTCACAAACCAATGAGCGTAGCCAATGGTGTAGGAACTCCGAAGATAAAATCATCCTATGATGATGATGACAAAAAGAGAATTCTGAATGAGAAAAAGGCTATCAACATCTTGCAAAGTGCTTTGAGTATGGACGAATTTTTCCGAGTCTCTCAATGCAAGTCGGCAAAAGAAATATGGGACACCTTAGTGGAAACACATGAAGGTACAACCGAATTAAAGAGATCCAGATTAAACACTCTAAGCCAAGAATACGAAATGTTCAGAATGCTGCCCGGAGAATCCATTGTGGCACTACAAAAGAGATTTGTTCATCTAACAAATCATTTGATTGCTCCTGGGAAAACCTTCACAAATGATGATCTCAACCTAAAGATTTTAAGATCCTTGACAAGAGAATGGCAACCAAAGGTGACCGCTATTTCGAAAAAGAAGAGTCTCTCCACAATGACATCAACATCCTTATTTGGTAAACTTCAAGAACATGAATTGGAACTTGGAAGGCTCGAGAAGCACGAAAATCAAGAAAAGAAGTCTAAAGGAATTGCCTTGAAGATTGACACAAAGGATGACAAAGATGATGAGAATGAGAATTGTATGCTTCTTGTAAAGAAGCTTGGTAAGTTTTTTAATAACAATAAAAATTCATCTTTTCCTAAAAAGAATAGACATTTCAGGAAAAAGGATGCATCCACATCAAATCAAGAAGTCACATGTTATGAATGTGGAAGCAAGGTCACATAAAACCGGATTGCCCGAAACTTGCAAAGAAAGGAGGATTCAAAGGCAAGAAGGATTTCAAGAATAAAAAGGTTTACGTTGCTTGGGACGATAATGAGATAAGTTCATCATCGGAATCGGAAAGCGATGAATGTGCAAATATGGCTTTAATGACTTCACACCACTCCGATGAAGAAAATGAGGTTAGTAGCAATTTTTCTATTTATGATAATGATGCACAAGAAGTTATATATGAACTTCTAAAAGAATGCAAGACTTTGTATAAAAGCATCTCATCTCAAAAGAAAAGATTTTCATCTTTAGAAGAACAAAATTATATTTTTATGAAAAATATTGAAAATGAAAAACAGAAATTGATAGATGAAAAACAAAGTCTTGTATGCAAGAATTGTGAATCGTTATCTTTTCAAATTGTTCAACATAAAAGAGTCTTAGAAAGATACGAAAAATGTCAAATTGGCTTGGAGGAAATTCTTAGACATCAAAGATATCCTAATGATAAAAGTGGATGAGGATATTCTAAGTCTTCCAAACCAAGAACCAATGAGACCGTTTTCGTAAGAGCAAGTGAACAAGTTGTTAAAGAGAAGGCAAACACTTCTAAAATTCAGCATCAAAATCATAACAAGAAAAGAGTTGTGAAGAAAAAGAATTATGTTCCTAGATATAGAAGTCATTTTCAACCTACTTGTTTTTATTGTGGAATTAAAGGCCACACACCTAATGCTTGCTATGTGCGTAACATTGGTGTTGCTAAAGGGAATTATGTGTGGGTTGAAAATAGTACTAACTATCAAGGACCCAAAGCAATTTGGGTACCTAACACTACCTGATTTTGTGTTGTAGGTATGCTTGAAGTTAACCACTAATCAATGGTATCTTGATAGAGGTTGCCAGAAGCATATGACAGGAGATATAAACAACTTTTCAAGTCTATCATTAAAGGCCAAAAGATACGTTACTTACGGTGATGATAATAAAGGAAAAATTCTTGGAGTTAGAACCATTGGTGCACCTCCATGTACAATCATCGAAGACATTCTTTATTTGGAAGGCCTTAAACACAACCTGCTTAGCATAAGTCAATTGTGTGACAGAGGGTTCCGGATCAACTTCACAAAGGATGAATGCTTGATAGAACATGAAGTCACCCATGACATTTTGCTAAAAGGTAAAAGATTTAATAATATTTTTATGATCTCTTTTGATGACTTTTCCTTGAAGGTAAAATGTCTTATGGAAAACAACAACGAAGCATGGCTTTGGCATAAAAGATTTGCTCACATTCACATGGAGCATTTAAACAAGTTGATAAAGCATGATCTAGTTGTTGGTCTTTCGAAGATAAAATTCATCAAGGATAAGTTATGCGATGCATGTCAAAAGGGAAAACAGACCAAGACAACTTTCAAATCCAAGCAAGTGGTTTCTACATCATGGTCACTTCAATTGTTGCATATGGATCTTTTTGGTCCATCAAGAACAAAAAGCTTCGGAGGTAACTTTTATGCTTTAGTTATTGTTGATGATTTCTCTCGATACACATGGACATTGTTTCTAGTGCAAAAAAATGATGCTTTCAAAGCATTCAAGAAGTATGCGAAGCAAATTCAGAATAATAAATCACTCACCATAGCCTCTATAAGAAGCGATCACGGTGGAGAATTCCAAAATTCAGATTTTGAAGATTTTTGCGAAGAGCATGGAATTTCTCATAATTTTTCAGCACCAAGGACTCCTCAACAAAACGGTGTCGTAGAACGGAAGAATAGGTCACTGGTGGAGCTTGCAAGGACGATGCTTAGCGACGCAAATCTTCCTAAGTATTTTTGGGCAGATGCGGTTAGTACAGCATGCTTCGTAAGCAACCGTGTCAATATTCGACCTCTTCTCAAAAAGACTCCGTATGAGCTGTTCAAGGGTAGGAAACCAAATATAGCATTTTTCCACATATTCGGATGCAAATGCTTTGTTCTCAACAACAATAAGGATAATCTCGGTAAGTTTGATGGATGATGGATATTGGTGTTTTCCCCTTCTATCAGCGGATACAACATGAGTCTCTCCTTCCTTCTTTTTCTGAGAATTGAAAGAGGGTTTCTTAGTTTGGTCCTTTGAACTCGTGCTTCCAGAACCACCAGACATCTTTCCATTTTTCATAGCTAGTTCAACTTTTACTCCAACAGCAACAATATCAGCAAAATTCGTGGTTACACTACCCACCATCCTCTCATAAAATTCAGGGCGAACGGTGTCCACAAACCAATCGGCCAGTTCCTTGTCCGTCAACGGAGGCTCAACCTGAGAAGCAATCTCTCTCCATCGTTGGGCATATTCCTTAAAGGTCTCAGAACTTTTCTGCGTCATACTCAACAGTTGTCTCCTGTCGGGAGCTAGATCCATATTGTACTTATAGTGCTTAATAAAAGCATCAGACAAATCCTGAAAAGACTTGATGCGAGACTGGTCTAATGTTAAATACCATTTCGACGAAGCACCTTTCAGACTGTCTTGGAAACAGTGAATCATCAACTTGTCATTTTCCACATGAGCAGCCATCCTGCGGTAGTACATTATCAAATGGCTTTTCGGGCAAGTAGTCCCTTCATAGCAGTCAAAGTTCGGAGTTTTGAACTTTGGCGGAATAACCAAACCGGAAACCAAACAGATATCTCTAGCAGCAGCACCAAAGATTTGGTCTCCTTCCATCTTTCTCAATCTTTTATCAATAGTAACCACCTCTTCGCGAAGCCTATCCCGAGGTTGGCATCCTCCATCATCATCATCCAGAATTTCGTAAACAGGCTCATTAAGATAAGGCTGCACATGAGTGCGGACATTAGCTTGCGTGAAAGTAGGGACCACTTTGTGAGGCTCAGAAACCAAAGGCACAGTTTGTTGTGCATTCTGACTAACAGGAACAACCGGTTGAACTGATGTAGTATTAGGAACAGCCTGGTGAGCTGATGTAACAACAGGAGGATGCAAAAAATCTTGTGAGAGGCCATAAGGAAACGGGTTTGGCGCAGAGACAACCGGAGGATCTACAACAGCAGTAGCGTTAATCTCAGAAACCACGGTAGGCTGAGTGTCCATCTTTGCATTCATGACATGGAGTAATTCCATGATTGTTCCAATACTCCCTCGAAAGTCGGCTAGCTCGTTGTTAAAGCGATCCATCTCTTGAGCATGTTCTTCCATCCTTTTTCGAGCTTGAGCTCTAGTGTTGTAACGAGTCAGGGTGACGAAACTGGAAGGCGAGAGAACCGAGTATGAGAAACCGAGAGACACATGTAATGCAAAGATATGATGCGAAATGCGAATGACATGACTTCATGGAATTCAAGTGTTTATGAGTATTGCGGATAACGAAAAATTTTATTGATTGAAAAATGGATTACAAATAATATAAAAAATCTCGATGAAAATAAACAACTAAAATTCTAGAACCCTAAGGAAGCATTATTCATGATTTTGGCGATTAGGCGGAGAATCGGAGGAAAATAAATCCTCGTAGAGTCTTCTCTTCTTGTAGGAGAGCAACTCTTCATTCCTTGACTGAAGCTGTTTCTGAAGTTCGTTGTACTCGCTGACCATCACCTGGTATTTGTCTTTCCATGTTTCTGCTTCGTGATGAGCTTTTTTCAATTCGATCTTCAATGTTTCAGCCTCGGACATGAAATACTGGACTGGTTCCTCTCTCGGAGGCAAAGGATCTTGGCGAGGATAGGGCATCTTCAATTTGGAAGCTCTTTCTCGGACCCACTGAAGATAGGGCTCCATGGAAATGCAATTTGGCCTACCCAGACTTTCTCGACCTTTCATATGCAAGTGTCCCCAAGAAGATACAATTTGATTCTGAAGCCCTTTGTTGAGTTCGAAGAAGATCTTCTCTACGTAGATACTTTTAGGCGGTTCTTTTAAGGGATACCCTAACTGTCGGCGAGCTAGGACTGGATTGTAGCTAATTCCTCCATTAAAACCGAGTAAAGGCATGTTAGCGAAATCTCTACAACCATGAATGAGTAGTATTCCATCATACTTGCGATTGTACCAATCAATATCAGAGTGAGTTAGAGCCATAACCTTTTGCGACCAACGTCCTTGAGTGGGACTCCAAAAAGGACCAGACTTAGGCAAGTGCGAAATAAACCACTTGTACAGTAACGGCACACAACAAGTAATCACCCCTCCACCACGGAGGTTTCGGAGATGGACTGAGTGATAAGTATTACCCAATAAGGTCGGTACTGGATTCCTTTGCATGAAGATCTTGATGGCGTTAAGGTCCACAAATCCTTCAAAATTAGGGAAAAGCAGCACTCCATAGATAAGCAAGGCAAGGATCATCTCAAAGGTAGGCATGCTCAAGTAATCGGCATAATATTGGGACTTCTTGATTAGGAACTTCGTAGGTAACCCAAAGATTTCACCTTTATGAGTCATATTCTCCTGAATGTCAGATACCTTCAAACATGTGGCTTTAGCAATATCCTGTTCTTTAGGGTCCGTCTCCAAGAAAGGGAAAGGAGACTTATCCAGGATAGGTAACCCTACAAGCTGAGAATATCCTTCCAAAGTGGGTAATAGCTGATAATCGGGGAATGTGAAGCAGTGGTAGTCGGGATCATAGAACTGTAGCAAAACCGAGAGCAGTTCCTCGTTTACTTTATATTCCAATAGAGATAACAAATTTCCATACCGGTTACAGAATCCTTCTCGATCTTGGACTAAAGATCCTAGCTTCCTTAAGTCATCTAGTTTAGGTCTTTTAAAAGTATATTTCAAAGTCTTTCTTCTATTTTAATCCATAATCCTGCAATATTCATAAATAAGATTTGAATTCCATGAAGTGTAATGTAATGTGATGCTTTAATGGATGCAATGTATATATATTCACAAGTCCTAGGTTAAAGGTATGTGCAAGGAGTTAGGGTCTACCCATCCCCATAAGGTATGTACTACGGTTAGTTGTACCTGCCGAACAAGGGTTCTAAAGAAGTGCCCAAAGTCATTAGTCCATCCTTCGGATATTATCAACTTTCCAACTAACTCGGAGGTCAATAATATTCTCAAGAGAACCTCTTTTGAGTGTAGTATCGCGTAGCAACCATCGTAGGACTACTCCCACATAGTTCCCGCACTACGTCCTACATAAGGCCAAGGTGGTGTTAAGGTAACTACGGTCCTCAATATCATAGACTCCAATCGAAAATAGTAAAAGTTTTCACGACTAACTCGATCAACCGAACCATTTTCGACAGGGTCTCAACTGAGCGGTGATTCTCGAGTCAACTTGGTCGGGACTCACTCCCGGCAAGCCTCATCGAATATCTCACCATCCTATAATAAGGTCACTCAAGTCCGGGTTAGGACTTATCTCACAATAACAGGTATCCCCACAAGCAAGGCACAATAATAATATATACAAGAAAATAAATAATGAAAAATATCATACAATAAACAAAATAGGGATAACCCTTAAAAGTTATGGCGGTCCCCAGTGAAGTCGCCATTTTCTGTTGCGGTGGAAATAGGATATCAAACTATTAATTAGTTTGAATCACAATTCAATTCACAACCGCTTTTTGATTTATCCGAAGGAAAAGGTCAAAAAGGGAAAACCTATTTTTGCATTGTAAACACAACGCGGGGAGAGACCTAGGTAAGGGGTTGGTTAAGCTTAGGGAAGGTACTAGCACCCTAAACTTCTGTAGTACTCTACAGGAACCTTTTGTTTATTGTATGCTTTTTTATTTTATTATCTGTTTAAAATATATATTGAGCTAAGGGATAGAGTGACCTAAAGAGACCTAAGGGTTAGTCCTAAGTTTACTCGGCAAGATTCGCATCTTGTGCCTACGTATCCTGGATAGGGAATGGAATCAGAGTAATCGTAGTTCCCCTTGAAAGGGAGGTTAGAAACTTCTTGACTATGGTCAAGGTTTCAAGGGGGAGTAAACGTATCTTAAGGACACGCTTACGTGGAGTCTTTGAAACTCCTATTTCTACGTTGAATTCGTCAATTCGAAATTAGTGTTAAATTAGGGATTCCACGGCGGGAAACCCTAAAATAGAGTACGGCGACTCTTTGACCTAAAAGCTAGGGTAACGGGCGTTTTCGTCCACGGAGGGACACCTAGGCTACTAGGGTTTGAAATGGTTGAAACTATGGTATTGACTCGGCGGTCAAACTGTTACCTAATTCCTTCGGAGGGTTACTTAACAGTAAACATGCAAACGAGGCAAAATATTGTACGACAGAAATTAAAATGCGGAAAAGTAAAGAAATAGTAAAGAAAGCATCGCGGCCGTTCGCGTAAATTACAAACCCCACAGGGCCAAAATAAGGCAATGCATAAAAATAAAACAAACAAGCCACGACCTTGGCCTCGCGTAAATTACATCCATGTACCCGACATAATATGAAATGACGACAAGCTGCACCCAAACCAACTAATGGGGTAAGATAGAAATTGAAGGCTAGATCCGAATCTTATTTTTTAGCATTTTTATTTAAAAGAAACAGTTAAATTTTTTTTTTATTTAAATTTTTGCCTTATTTAAATCACAAAATAAAATGTCCATGTTTAGATTCTTTAATTTGGAAAATTGGTATTAAAGTTAGCAATAAACAAAAATAAAATTTAACGTTACCAAAGCAGTTTTTTTTTAATCCAACATATTAAAAAAGGCAAAAAATAAATTGAAATGGATACACGTTTTCCTCCTAAGCTCCCACTATATCTAATCTTCCTGGTTTTTAAAAAATGTTTGATATTATTATGTTTTAAATTAGACCTCAATTAAAATTTAATTATCCTCAACATCGTTAACTTTAACCAAGGCCATATCCACCTGAAGCTACCGAAAGGACATTAAAGAATAAGGAAAATACTAAACAAATAATAAATAAAAACGAACAGCAAAGCATATGGGAGGAATATATATGGATTCACTTCTAGGGTATCTTCATGTTCCTCTTTACCGAAACTGCCACGGCGCCCCCTTTTCCTACCCGCTGAGATCGCCGGCGGCCTGCATGTGTACCTCTCGGGTGCCTCGTACTTATTCTATCTTGTATGCAATCGTTTCACCTCTCTAATCCCACCTGCAACAAAACAGACAGAACATACTTTACCAATAAAACTTACTTTCGGTCGCCGGTTGAGCTTCGAGCAACGACAAGGATGATGGCGCTGCTACGGCGATGATGGTGGTAATGAAAAGACACTCCTGATGCTAGCTTGAAGTCGCCCTCTGTTCTCTCCGATGAATGGCGATGGTGGCTTCGCCGGCGGGTCGTTCTTCTGCTAAATTTCTTCTCTCTTTCAACTATGGTGATGATGAAGAGCGATTGAAACTCCCTGAACCTCTATCCCTCCTGAAGCGCCGTTATGATTTTCCTTTTGGTGAGATCCCGTTCTTCTTTTCCAATCTGTTGGTTAGGTGATGGTGAAGAGTTTCCTCTCTTCTGAACCTCTAGGTTTTGTGCCGCCGTTTTTTTTTTGTTTTTGGATCTTACGAAGCACTATTTATATTCCCTCTAAATTTGATTCGTGAGCCTCCTGATGTGCAGGTTCGGTTGCGATTTTGTAGCCAGAACTTGTGGCTATTCTGACTCGGTTCATCTTGAGACTTTTGACCGTATCGTTGTTGCTTTAGAAGTGGCTTGTTGGGCTTTCTCGAAAAGAGTATTGCTAGATTTCTCTTGACTTATTCAGTGACCCGTTTTCCACTTGTTTGATTTGATTTTCCTCTGAATTGTTCTAAACTTGTTTGAGCTGGTTTATCTGAACTATTCTAAACTGGTTTGAACTGGTTTATCTGAACTGTTCTAAACTGGTTTGAACTGGTTTATCTGAACTGGTTGGAATTGTTCTTCGGAACTGAAATTTGAGCTGCTTTCGGAAATGGCTGGCGTTACGGTCCAATTTCGGGCAAACCGCCTTTCCGAAACAAAACACTTCTCGAGCCAATTCTTCAAACTATTTTCCTCTTCATCTTTCGGTAATATCGGTAATAATATCGGTAAGAACAGACCGCTGCCGGATAGGCCATTGGCCGAGGAAGGACACCCGGTGATGACACCGTTCTGAGGGTGTCGAACTAAACAATTAATCGATTCAAATTTGTTTGTCCGTCTTGTTTTGCAGGTACGAACGAGGTCGAAAACTCGTAGTCGGATAATCGGAAGAACATGAGAAGTCTTAGAAATTTTTATATTTTATGTAAAAATGTAACTTTACAGATTTTGTAAATTTTAATTATTAATTTTTTTTTGTAAATTTATATTTATTATTTTTTTTTGTAAAAGTTAATTAATTCTAATAAAACTTTTAAACTTTATTTGTTGTGAAATACTATTAAAAATGCAACGTTTGTGAAAATAAATAACAAAAATAAGATGTAATAACTGAAATCAACCATTGAAATGAAACTATTTAAATGAAATGAGATAAAAATTTTAAACTAAAATTGAGATAGAATCTTAAATGAAAACATTTGAATTGACATGAAATAAAAACTACAATGAATATTTGAATGGAAATGAACTACAACTTAAATGATATTAATTAGAATGCAATGACATAAAATTTAAAATGTTTAAAAATGAAAATGTTAAATTGAAATGAGATGAACTATTTGGATGAGAATGTTAAATTGAAAATTTAATTCTTTAAAACAAATGGAAAAATGAAAAAAAGTTAACCTAAACCCAGAAAATAAAAAATGAAAACCTCTTACATATTACTCCATAATTCCCTTAATTTCCGACTAACCTCATTTTCGACACCAATTCCGATTGAACCTCGTCAATCAGATCAAATGGCCCAAATTTCCTGCAAAAGTTGTGTCTGGTGATAGAATGGTACTGTTGAACGAAGTAAAACAGTAAGAAGCAGAGAAATCTGATTAGCAGTGAACAGAACTAAACTTCGCACTGACATTCAAATTATGTCTCTGATGAATAAACCCCTGCCGTGAACCCACTCGGCCAAAAAATGCAATTAACTGATATGGACTTGAGCCAACGTTCATACTGCTTTCTGTTTAGGGATTTAAATAGCGGGTAACAGAAGAAACAGAAAATAAATATCTATTGAAACCAAATTCCTCAGAACGGATTCTTGCACCCACTTGAACCAAACCAAACGGATATCCCAACCTAATCAACCCATATGACAGAATAAATGCCTCAGAAATCCACTGACGACAGAGTCTCAGCCCATTGAATTAATTACCGTATCTCGAACACCCTGATGCTAATACCGTGAATTTCTGCTTATCTTCAAAGAAAATAAAGAACTCGGAGACGGAGGTCCTGATTATTCAATAAATTCCTGATGATAACTCAGCTTCAAGGACTGTCAACAAACAACGTGAAAATGACCATTTTGCCTTTTAACAACTAAAGTGTACCAGACGCGGTTCCTGCAAAACGAGACAAACTACGTAACCCGTTAGTAATTAGCTGATGCACAAATGAAATGCCATGCAACCTGAATCGACTAATCTGAGGGCAAAATTTGGGGTATTACAGTTGCCCCTATTTAAATAGCTTCACCGGATGATTTGAGCGACGAAGGCTCGAGAAATCATGGTGGAGGGATTTAAATATAGATAACCGAAAATTTTGCCCTTAGATGCAGTAATATGCAATGCTATGGCCAAAACGAAAATAAACTATAATGTTGACAATGCCATGAATTTAGTATGGTGCGTACGATGGAATGGTAAATGCATAGATGCAGACGACACGACGACATAGGGGACAGACGTGACAAACGAACCCCACCGGGAATACGACGCACTGGGTGACAGCACGACACTGGGGAATTCTAAAATGATAATCAACTGGTGCGAGTACGACCAATTATCACTTTAGAAAAAGGAATGGTAAGAGCGGGATCCTCAATGGAGATGGCACCGGTGAGACGGCCTCCACTGGGGGAATTTAAGAGTAATCATCAACAGGTTTAGGCGTGACCGGCCGATATTCTAGAGTAAAAAATAAAACTGGATCTGCACGACTGTAGGATCGATTAACAAGATGCTGGAGCATTGAGCAAAGAATAACATCCGAGCTTCTGGAAACTCTCTCTCGTGACAGGATCAGACGGAATTTTGGAATCCGTTGAAAATATACAGGGTAAAACCGGCTGTATGCCAAAATAAATGGACATTTAATGGAAATGCCCTGATACGCTCCTCGCGAGAGAACTGCCACTTATCGTTGGAAGGGACTTAAATGCCAAAAACTGGATAAGCTCTCAGATAAGGAGACTGTTGCTTATCTGTGGATGATAAACTGAAAAATAAACTTCTTCCCCTCTCAGGTTTGTGCTTCCTGGACTTGATTCAGTTTCTTCTTTTACTAAAGGGTAAAATAAACTTCTTCATACTTCAAGATCTGTGCTCTCCTGAATATGATTCAGCTTCTTCTTTTACTAAAGGGTAAACTGAACTTCTTCATTTTCACGGTTTGTTGCTCCCTAAATATGATTCAGCTCCTTCTTTTACTAAAGGGTAAATGAACTTCTTCATACTTCAAGATCTGTGCTCTCCTGAATATGATTTCGCTCAAACCTCCTCTTTCTTCAAAATGATACGGGAAATGGAAACCAAACTGCTCGCTGGAGATGGCCATTTGCTGCAAGTCATAATGAAGATAGGATAAGCTTCTCGGGCGAGAACTGCCTGTAGAGGTGGTAACAGGTAATGTAAATTGTAAAGAAAGTTGTGATGATGGCCAACATCTAGATCACTGAGTGATAGCAGGTAACATAAATTGTAAAGAAGGTCGTGATGATGGCAAACATCTAGATCACTGTAATGTAAATTGTCAAGAATTTTGTGATGATGGCAAACATCTAGATCACTGTAATGTAATAATGAGCTCCTTGTATGAGAAGATCACTTGTAGAGTGTATTGTAAAGTGTAATGTAGGTGATGAGCTCCTCGGCTGGGAACTGTTGCTTGTCTGTTGTGTAATGGAGGGATAAGCTTCTCAGGTGAGAACTGTTGCATATCTGCAAAGGATTGTAAATGCTTTTCTTGAAAGATAGCGCAAAATAAATGCACGTCCAGGTAGGTTCGACGACCGACAGGACTGAAATTCGATCTAGAATTGGGCTAGAAAGAACTGATAAACAAAACTCCATTGAGGAAACGAACTTGAATGGGGACTACCTTATCTTAATGCGGAAAGGTAATGGAAATAACCATCGTCCACGAGGGTTGAACTCTGTGGGGAAACTGGAAACAAGTAGGTGTTTTATGCTTAGGGCTGACGATCTACTTGGAGAGAGCGGACAAACCCAGTTACTCGGCGGTAACGACAAGGATGACGATAAATAGCAAGCATGCAAATGCTAATGCGTATGCCAAAGTGTACACGAATATGTATGTTCATGTGTATGACAATGAAATGAAAATGCGTATGTAATGCTCATGCTTATGCTTATGCTGACAAAACAAATGAGAGAAGAGACATGAGATGAAATAAACATCTCGACAGGGATACCCAGTGACCTCTGCAACAGTACATCTATTAGAAGATAGGAATAGTTGATGGCAAGACCGAATCTGTCTTCAAAGTTAAAATTTCCCTAGGGAGAAAATCTCATGACTTCCACATGGGGATGCGATACGACTTCACCGGACAGTATGATGCCCTGACTTCAACTGGGGATTCATGACCTCCGTATGAGGATAAGATGTCATGACTTCACGTGAGGGATTGCTATCATGAACCATAATCAGCTCAAGAACTATTGGGATCAAATATTTTCGGGGAAAAATAAATATCCGTTGTATGGGGAAGGTGTGGAGCTAGACAGCTTCATGGAGATAATGTAGCAACTTCCTGGGAAAAGTACCTCGGCTTCCTGGGGAAGATGTATATCCGACTGGGGATAAGATATATCAAACTTCCCTGCGGAGAGTTCATCAGACTTACTGGAGAGAAATCAACAGACATTCCTGGGGAAGGTATCTTGACCTTTTGGGGAGAATATGGCAGTCTCCTGGGAAGTATTTCCTGAGGAAAGTAAGGCAATTTCACTGAGGAACAGATAATTCCGCTGAGAATGGGGTTCAAGAACATATATCACTTGGAGGATACCAGGGATATCTCTGCAGTCTTGAGAGTCACTAGGGATTTGTCGGATGGATCCCAAAAGTGTTGTCAGCTTAAAGTCTCGCTGGGGACTATTACTGGGAAGATGCTGGTAACGAACAAGTGTTTATGCAAAAATGAGATTTACTGGGGACGAAGAGATCCTCCATAAATTTCCATAAGTCAAAGTAACTTTCATTTCCGATTGTATTTTCGAGAAAATATATTTTAGTTTTGAAAAACACTTTTCATGCTCACAAGATATTAACAACAGCAAATTGCATAACAAAAATAAAATGGAGATAACGTGCACAAAGGCGTTGAAAAGCAAAAGGTAAATTTTATTAAAGAATGGTAGCTTGCTAAAGGCATAGCTCCATGGGAAATTACAAATTTGAAATTGGCAATATGGGAAAGGTTACATTGAATCCAACGACCTATTGACCCTGACGACTGAGACTACCCACAACCTTGCTTCTGAAGAGAGTGATTGGATTTGAAATGAATTTCTGTAAAAGCGTCTGCAATGCTCGGTGTCGTCTAATGCAGTGAAATGCCTTTGTCCCTAACTTTTGCCTGGACCGCCCTTTCGGGTTTTCAATCCACCGGGACGCTCATTTTTGCCTAAGCCGCCCTTCCGGGTTTTCAACTTAGCGAGCCGCATTTTTTCATTTTTATTATTATTTTTCTTATTTTTTTATTTTTAGGCATAGTATTTTCGGACTGCATCGGAATTCACAGGATGGGCGAGCTCTTCACCGTCCATTGTAGTAAGAATTAGCGATCCTCCGGAGAAAACTGTCTTAACAACAAATGGGCCGTCGTAATTGGGCATCCATTTCCCGCGCATGTCTTTGTGAACTGGCAAGATCTTCTTGAGTACGAGCTCTCCTTGACGAAACTCCCGGGGCCGAACTTTCTTGTCAAAAGCTCTCTTCATTCGATTCTGATATAGCTGGCCGTGGCATATAGCCGCCAGGCGCTTCTCATCAATAAGATTCAGCTGGTCATATCTGTCTTGAACCCAATCTGCTTCATCTAACTTTGCTTCCATCAACACCCTTAAAGATGGCAACTCAACTTCAATGGGAAGAACGGCGCCCATTCCATAGACCAATGAGAAAGGGGTTGCCCCGGTTGAAGTTCGAACAGTAGTTCTGTACCCATGCAAAGCAAATGGTAACATTTCATGCCAATCCTTGTAAGTCTTAACCATTTTTTGCAGGATCTTCTTAATATTCTTATTTGCAGCTTCCACAGCTCCATTCATCTTAGGACGGTACGGAGAAGAATTATGATGCGCAATCTTGAAAGTATCACACAACTCCTTCATAGTCTTGTTATTCAGGTTGGTACCATTGTCAGTGATGATCCGACTCGGAACCCCATAACGGCAGATAATATCTTTTCTGATGAATCGAGCAACTACTTGTTTGGTCACATTAGCGTAGGAAGCAGCTTCCACCCACTTGGTGAAGTAGTCAATAGCGACGAGAATGAAACGATGACCATTGGAAGCTTTCGGCTCAATTGCCCCAATCATATCAAGACCCCACATAGAGAAAGGCCACGGCGAGGTCAGAACATTCAATGGTGAAGGAGGAACATGCATTTTGTCCGCATAGATTTGGCACTTGTGACACTTCCTAGCGTATCGGATACAGTCGGATTCCATGGCTAACCAGTAATATCCAGCCCTCAAGAGTTTCTTGGACATGGCATAACCGTTGGCATGAGTTCCGAACGTCCCTTCATGAATTTCCTGGAGTAGCCTGTCTGCTTCCCGTCTATCCACACACCTAAGCAGAACCATGTCGTGGTTTCGTTTGTATAGTACGTCGTTGCTGATGAAGAACTTAGATGCTAGTCTTCTCAAGGTCCTTTTGTCAAGATAAGAAGCATCTGCTGGATACTCTTGCGTGAGCAAATAATTCTTGATGTCATGAAACCAAGGCTTTTCATCAATTTCACCTTCTTCAATCAACAGACAGTGGGCGGGTTCCCTTCTACGCTCGATTCGAATAAGCGGCGCTTCATTGACAAACTTGACCTTCCACATGGATGCCAGCATGGCTAAGGCGTCAGCAATATGATTTTCAGTCCTCGGAATATGTTCGAACTTGATCTCATCAAAGTACTTAATTAACTCCACAATGTAGGCTTTGTAAGGGACCAACTTCTCATTCTTGGTTTCCCATTCACCTTTCACTTGATATATAACCAACGCTGAATCTCCGCTTACTTCAAGAAGTTTGATCCGGAGATCAATAGCTGCTTCAAGACCAAGGATGCATGCTTCATATTCGGCGACATTGTTTGTGCACTCAAACTCTAACCTTGCGGTAAATGGGGTATAGCCACCTTTTGGATTCATCAAAACGGCACCGATGCCATGCCCACTGTAATTGGAGGAACCATCAAACATCATCTTCCACCAGAGACCCGGTTCGGGGCCATCCTCGGGCTCTGGCTCTGGATCGTCGAAATCATTCACCCACATAATGTCTTCATCTGGAAAGTCAAACTTAAGAGGCTCATAATCTCCGACTGGTTGGTCTGCAAGATAATCTGACAATATACTTCCTTTGATAGCTTTCTGAGGTACATATTGGATGTCATATTCCGACAACAACATATGCCAACGAGCAAGCCTCCCTGTCTGAGCAGGCTTTTCGAAAATGTACTTTATTGGGTCCATCTTCGAAATCAACAAGGTAGTATGACCCATCATATATTGCCGGAGACGCCTAGCAGCCCATGCTAGCGCACAACAGGTCTTCTCCAACAGCGAATATCGGTTCTCACAATCAGTAAACTTCTTGCTCAAATAGTATATAGCGTGTTCCTTTCGTCCGGTCTCATCGTGTTGCCCAAGCACACAACCCATAGACTTCTCAAGAACAGTGAGGTACATAAATAATGGTCTTCCGTGAACAGGAGGCATCAAGACAGGAGGCTTTTGTAGGTAATCCTTGATCTTTTCAAACGCCCGCTGACAATCTGGATTCCAATCAACAGTCTGACCTTTGCAAAGTAACTTGAATACCGGCTCACAAGTAGCAGTCAGGTTAGATATGAACCTGGAAATGTAGTTCAAACGTCCCAGAAAGCCTCTGACTTGGGTTTCGGTCTGCGGGGCCGGCATGTCTTGGATGGCGCGGACTTTATCAGGATCTACCTCGATTCCTCGTTGGCTGACGATGAAACCAAGTAGTTTTCCAGATCTGACACCAAAAGTACACTTAGCAGGATTTAATTTCAACTGATATTTTCGGAGTCGTTCAAAGAGTTTCAACAGATGAATCAAATGCTCCTCCTCATCATGAGATTTGGCAATCATATCATCCACGTACACTTCAATTTCTTTGTGCATCATGTCATGAAAGAGCGTCGTCATAGCACGCTGATAGGTTGCCCCTGCGTTCTTCAGACCGAAAGGCATAACTTTGTAACAGAAGGTCCCCCAAGGAGTGATGAATGTAGTCTTTTCTCTGTCGGCGGGATCCATCTTGATCTGATTATAACCGGAGAAACCATCCATGAATGAGAAAACTGCAAAACTAGCTGTATTGTCGACGAGTGTGTCGATATGCGGCAACGGGAAATCGTCTTTTGGACTAGCCTTGTTCAGATCCCTATAATCCACACACATTCTAACCTTACCGTCCTTTTTGGGCACGGGAACAATGTTGGCAACCCAATCAGGATACTTCGCAACCGCAAGAAAACCCGCATCCAACTGCTTTTTAACCTCATCTCGAATCTTCAAAGCCATGTCAGGTCTCGTTCTTCGAAGTTTCTGCTTGACAGGCGGACATTCGGGCTTAAGCGGTAGCTTGTGAACTACAATATCTGTGTCTAAACCGGGCATATCTTGATACGACCATGCAAACACATCAACATAATCTTTCAACAGCTCGACCAATCTCTTCTTGACCTCTGCCCCAAGTACTGTGCCAATCTTGACCTCCTTCTTGTCTTCATCTGTGCCAAGATTAATCAAATCTACCTGCTCCTTGTGTGGTTGAAGCTCTGTGTACTCATACTCAACCAATCTAGTCAGTCCTGCGGGTACTTCAAAATCTTCTTCACCCTCATCTTCAGCTTGATAAATGGGTGAATCCCAATCAGGAGAGACAATAGAGTCATCGGATTCAACAATGGTTGTAACGTCACTGCGTGTTTGAAAGGCTTATTTTATCAAATGTTCCATGAAAATGCAAAAAGAAAATGAAAATGTTTTTAGTTTGTTTTTGAAGAGACTGCCAATTTCATTCTAAAAGGTGAAAACGAAAAGACGCTTAGTGAAACAAAATGGAGCGGAAACAAATTGCATTTATTAATAATTGTTTGAAATGAAAAGGTGGCCCTACAAAGTGATCCAATAGCCTTGGGCAGGGCTAAGGATTTGAAAACAAAATGAAAAATGAAAAATTACTTTGACAATGGAAAAATAACTGGCATCTCTATGGCCTCCCAGTTGCTCAATGCTAGATTACTCTGAAACACCAAGTTGTTCAAATCTTCATCTTCGTCATAGTCACCGATGGCATTGACCTGATAACCTCCACTAACGAACACCTCTTGGAAAACCTTCGGATGTCCTTCAACATGAATTGGCTTGTAACCCAACCCGTAGCGATTAGTCTTTGCCTTGACATCGATTACTTCTCCCCAACCTTCAGGAATGCCCCTGTCGATTGTCGATTTGGTACTCTTCAACGATGCAAAAGATGGGCTACTCTGGACTCCCGCAGTTTCTTCGACTTCCACTAGAACAGCATTGGCAATTTCAAGTGCTTGGAAAGAAGTCTCCAAAGCGTCTTCATCAGCCTCAATATACCGGTACGATGATAAATTACTAACCATTAAATCCTCTTCACCATGTATGATCACCAACTTGTCGTCAACCACAAACTTCATCTTTTGGTGCAAGGTAGAAGTTACTGCCCCAGCGGCATGGATCCAAGGTCTTCCTAGTAGACAACTGTAATTAGGATTAATGTCCATAATTTGAAAAGTGATCGGGAACACGTGTGGGCCGATCAGAATTGGAAGGTCAACTTCTCCAACCACCGATCTACGCGAACCATCAAAAGCCTTGACAATTAAAGAAGTAGGTTTCACCACAGTATCCTTGTAAGCCATCTTGCTGAGAACCCTCATAGGTAGAACGTTCAACGAAGAACCAGTATCCACAAGTACTCTTGCTAAATTATCTTCCTGACACTTCACGGATATATGCAAAGCACGGTTATGATTCAGGCCCTCTTTCGGCAGTTCTTCATTACTGAAGCTGAGAGTATTACAGGCGGTAATATTAGCAATCACACTATTAAACTGGCCGGTAGTGATGTCTTGAGCCACATGAGCTTGAGTCAAGACCTTCTGCAAAGCGGCTCTATGCGCGGGTGAATTCAATAACAGGGATAGGACGGAAATCTTCGAAGGAGTCTGGTGCAGCTGATCGATAACTTTATAATCACTCTTCCTGATTATCCTCAAGAATTCAGCGTCTTCCTCATTAGTAACAGCCCCTTTACCTTTATCTCCAGCCGACACAGCAGTATTGGTAGTGGTTTCCTTGGACGGAGCCTCATCAAAACGGGGTGTGTAGACACGACCACTGCGAGTCATCCTGCTTGCCCCAGCTATGTTGGTCACATTTTCGCTATCAACTTTCACTTCTTCTCTTGGGATGACCTTCCCAGATTCCTTATCAATCGCGGTTACATCATACTTCCAAGGTACAGCTTTGGGATCACTGAATGGAAACGGACTCGGTTTCTGAATGATCAAGGGCTTAGGTGGGTCCACTGTTGGAGTAACAGGAATCGGTATGCTGAACATTGGCATGACAGACTTTGGCGTTGGCAGATTAAACACTGGCATCCTGCCCCTTGGTTCGGGCAGGTTGAAAGTAGGCTCAATTGCAGCAACTTCCTTCGCCTTGTTAACTACTTGTAGGAATCCATCATCCATCAATCTCTGAACCTCTTTCTGAACCATAGCGCACCCTTTATCATTTCCTTCACAACTTGTACAATCAGCATGGGAAATAGACACCAGACCTACTTCAAACAGCTTTGCATGGAACGCCTTGAGAGGAGTCTTAATCTGGGATACATCACGAATAAAACCCTCGTAAGACGAATCATCAACAGCATTAACATTCTCATGTGTAGGCAGAGGATTGGTTTTAACATTGGGAGATGGATCATCGAACGACAAGATCTTCTTTTCCATCAGATCTCTCACAATATTCTTCAAAGCATAACAATTCTCCAAATCATGGCCTGGCGCACCCTCATGAAATAAACAATGAGCGGCAGCGTTGTAGTTGGCTGGCAAAGGATTCGGAGGCGGTCCCAAAGCTCGGGTGGCGATCAAACCTCGCTGTACTAGGTAAGGGTACAACTCGGTGAACGTCATTGGAATCGGAGGACACGGCTTGTATTGTCTTCTCGGAGCATTTGGGCGAGGTGTCGGATTCCTCTGTTGTTGATTGGCAAGAGTGTTGGGCGCTTGCTGGTAGCTAGATGGAGGATGATGATAAGCGGGAGGCGGGTAAATAGGAGCCTGTTGCATAGGCTGATAAGCAGGAGCTTGTGGGGCTTGCTGATTAAAAGATGGTGCAACAGCAGCCACATAGGGAGGCGGAGCATACTGAACTGGGTAACCATGAGGTTGCGCGTACGGTGGTGGATATGGATATTGGTGTTTTCCCCTTCTATCAGCGGATACAGCATGAGTCTCTCCTTCCTTCTTTTTCTGAGAATTGAAAGAGGGTTTCTTAGTTTGGTCCTTTGAACTCGTGCTGCCAGAACCACCAGACATCTTTCCATTTTTCATAGCTAGTTCAACTTTTACTCCAACAGCAACAATATCAGCAAAATTCGTGGTTACACTACCCACCATCCTCTCATAAAATTCAGGGCGGACGGTGTCCACAAACCAATCGGCCAGTTCCTTGTCCGTCAACGGAGGCTCAACCTGAGAAGCAATCTCTCTCCATCGTTGGGCATATTCCTTAAAGGTCTCAGAACTTTTCTGCGTCATACTCAACAGTTGTCTCCTGTCGGGAGCTAGATCCATATTGTACTTATAGTGCTTAATAAAAGCATCAGACAAATCCTGAAAAGACTTGATGCGAGACTGGTCTAATGTTAAATACCATTTCGACGAAGCACCTTTCAGACTGTCTTGGAAACAGTGAATCATCAACTTGTCATTTTCCACATGAGCAGCCATCCTGCGGTAGTACATTATCAAATGGCTTTTCGGGCAAGTAGTCCCTTCATAGCAGTCAAAGTTCGGAGTTTTGAACTTTGGCGGAATAACCAAACCGGAAACCAAACAGATATCTCTAGCAGCAGCACCAAAGATTTGGTCTCCTTCCATCTTTCTCAATCTTTTATCAATAGTAACCACCTCTTCGCGAAGCCTATCCCGAGGTTGGCATCCTCCATCATCATCATCCAGAATTTCGTAAACAGGCTCATTAAGATAAGGCTGCACATGAGTGCGGACATTAGCTTGCGTGAAAGTAGGGACCACTTTGTGAGGCTCAGAAACCAAAGGCACAGTTTGTTGTGCATTCTGACTAACAGGAACAACCGGTTGAACTGATGTAGTATTAGGAACAGCCTGGTGAGCTGATGTAACAACAGGAGGATGCAAAAAATCTTGTGAGAGGCCATAAGGAAACGGGTTTGGCGCAGAGACAACCGGAGGATCTACAGCAGCAGTAGCGTTAATCTCAGAAACCACGGTAGGCTGAGTGTCCATCTTTGCATTCATGACATGGAGTAATTCCATGATTGTTCCAATACTCCCTCGAAAGTCGGCTAGCTCGTTGTTAAAGCGATCCATCTCTTGAGCATGTTCTTCCATCCTTTTTCGAGCTTGAGCTCTAGTGTTGTAACGAGTCAGGGTGACGAAACTGGAAGGCGAGAGAACCGAGTATGAGAAACCGAGAGACACATGTAATGCAAAGATATGATGCGAAATGCGAATGACATGACTTCATGGAATTCAAGTGTTTATGAGTATTGCGGATAACGAAAAATTTTATTGATTGAAAAATGGATTACAAATAATATAAAAAATCTCGATGAAAATAAACAACTAAAATTCTAGAACCCTAAGGAAGCATTATTCATGATTTTGGCGATTAGGCGGAGAATCGGAGGAAAATAAATCCTCGTAGAGTCTTCTCTTCTTGTAGGAGAGCAACTCTTCATTCCTTGACTGAAGCTGTTTCTGAAGTTCGTTGTACTCGCTGACCATCACCTGGTATTTGTCTTTCCATGTTTCTGCTTCGTGATGAGCTTTTTTCAATTCGATCTTCAATGTTTCAGCCTCGGACATGAAATACTGGACTGGTTCCTCTCTCGGAGGCAAAGGATCTTGGCGAGGATAGGGCATCTTCAATTTGGAAGCTCTTTCTCGGACCCACTGAAGATAGGGCTCCATGGAAATGCAATTTGGCCTACCCAGACTTTCTCGACCTTTCATATGCAAGTGTCCCCAAGAAGATACAATTTGATTCTGAAGCCCTTTGTTGAGTTCGAAGAAGATCTTCTCTACGTAGATACTTTTAGGCGGTTCTTTTAAGGGATACCCTAACTGTCGGCGAGCTAGGACTGGATTGTAGCTAATTCCTCCATTAAAACCGAGTAAAGGCATGTTAGCGAAATCTCTACAACCATCAATGAGTAGTATTCCATCATACCTGCGATTGTACCAATCAATATCAGAGTGAGTTAGAGCCATAACCTTTTGCGACCAACGTCCTTGAGTGGGACTCCAAAAAGGACCAGACTTAGGCAAGTGCGAAATAAACCACTTGTACAGTAACGGCACACAACAAGTAATCACCCCTCCACCACGGAGGTTTCGGAGATGGACTGAGTGATAAGTATTACCCAATAAGGTCGGTACTGGATTCCTTTGCATGAAGATCTTGATGGCGTTAAGGTCCACAAATCCTTCAAAATTAGGGAAAAGCAGCACTCCATAGATAAGCAAGGCAAGGATCATCTCAAAGGTAGGCATGCTCAAGTAATCGGCATAATATTGGGACTTCTTGATTAGGAACTTCGTAGGTAACCCAAAGATTTCACCTTTATGAGTCATATTCTCCTGAATGTCAGATACCTTCAAACATGTGGCTTTAGCAATATCCTGTTCTTTAGGGTCCGTCTCCAAGAAAGGGAAAGGAGACTTATCCAGGATAGGTAACCCTACAAGCTGAGAATATTCTTCCAAAGTGGGTAATAGCTGATAATCGGGGAATGTGAAGCAGTGGTAGTCGGGATCATAGAACTGTAGCAAAACTGAGAGCAGTTCCTCGTTTACTTTATATTCCAATAGAGATAACAAATTTCCATACCGGTTACAGAATCCTTCTCGATCTTGGACTAAAGATCCTAGCTTCCTTAAGTCATCTAGTTTAGGTCTTTTAAAAGTATATTTCAAAGTCTTTCTTCTATTGTAATCCATAATCCTGCAATATTCATAAATAAGATTTGAATTCCATGAAGTGTAATGTAATGTGATGCTTTAATGGATGCAATGTATATATATTCACAAGTCCTAGGTTAAAGGTATGTGCAAGGAGTTAGGGTCTACCCATCCCCATAAGGTATGTACTACGGTTAGTTGTACCTGCCGAACAAGGGTTCTAAAGAAGTGCCCAAAGTCATTAGTCCATCCTTCGGATATTATCAACTTTCCAACTAACTTGGAGGTCAATAATATTCTCAAGAGAACCTCTTTTGAGTGTAGTATCGCGTAGCAACCATCGTAGGACTACTCCCACATAGTTCCCGCACTACGTCCTACATAAGGCCAAGGTGGTGTTAAGGTAACTACGGTCCTCAATATCATAGACTCCAATCGAAAATAGTAAAAGTTTTCACGACTAACTCGATCAACCGAACCATTTTCGACAGGGTCTCAACTGAGCGGTGATTCTCGAGTCAACTTGGTCGGGACTCACTCCCGGCAAGCCTCATCGAATATCTCACCATCCTATAATAAGGTCACTCAAGTCCGGGTTAGGACTTATCTCACAATAACAGGTATCCCCACAAGCAAGGCACAATAATAATATATACAAGAAAATAAATAATGAAAAATATCATACAATAAACAAAATAGGGATAACCAGAGATTCTGGGTTCGGTCCCCAGTGAAGTCGCCATTTTCTGTTGCGGTGGAAATAGGATATCAAACTATTAATTAGTTTGAATCACAATTCAATTCACAACCGCTTTTTGATTTATCCGAAGGAAAAGGTCAAAAAGGGAAAACCTATTTTTGCATTGTAAACACAACGCGGGGAGAGACCTAGGTAAGGGGTTGGTTAAGCTTAGGGAAGGTACTAGCACCCTAAACTTCTGTAGTACTCTACAGGAACCTTTTGTTTATTGTATGCTTTTTTATTTTATTATCTGTTTAAAATATATATTGAGCTAAGGGATAGAGTGACCTAAAGAGACCTAAGGGTTAGTCCTAAGTTTACTCGGCAAGATTCGCATCTTGTGCCTACGTATCCTGGATAGGGAATGGAATCAGAGTAATCGTAGTTCCCCTCGAAAGGGAGGTTAGAAACTTCTTGACTATGGTCAAGGTTTCAAGGGGGAGTAAACGTATCTTAAGGACACGCTTACGTGGAGTCTTTGAAACTCCTATTTCTACGTTGAATTCGTCAATTCGAAATTAGTGTTAAATTAGGGATTCCACGGCGGGAAACCCTAAAATAGAGTACGGCGACTCTTTGACCTAAAAGCTAGGGTAACGGGCGTTTTCGTCCACGGAGGGACACCTAGGCTACTAGGGTTTGAAATGGTTGAAACTATGGTATTGACTCGGCGGTCAAACTGTTACCTAATTCCTTCGGAGGGTTACTTAACAGTAAACATGCAAACGAGGCAAAATATTGTACGACAGAAATTAAAATGCGGAAAAGTAAAGAAATAGTAAAGAAAGCATCGCGGCCGTTCGCGTAAATTACAAACCCCACAGGGCCAAAATAAGGCAATGCATAAAAATAAAACAAACAAGCCACGACCTTGGCCTCGCGTAAATTACATCCATGTACCCGACATAATATGAAATGACGACAAGCTGCACCCAAACCAACTAATGGGGTAAGATAGAAATTGAAGGCTAGATCCGAATCTTATTTTTTAGCATTTTTATTTAAAAGAAACAGTTAAATTTTTTTTTATTTAAATTTTTGCCTTATTTAAATCACAAAATAAAATGTCCATGTTTAGATTCTTTAATTTGGAAAATTGGTATTAAAGTTAGCAATAAACAAAAATAAAATTTAACGTTACCAAAGCAGTTTTTTTTTAATCCAACATATTAAAAAAGGCAAAAAATAAATTGAAATGGATACACGTTTTCCTCCTAAGCTCCCACTATATCTAATCTTCCTGGTTTTTAAAAAATGTTTGATATTATTATGTTTTAAATTAGACCTCAATTAAAATTTAATTATCCTCAACATCGTTAACTTTAACCAAGGCCATATCCACCTGAAGCTACCGAAAGGACATTAAAGAATAAGGAAAATACTAAACAAATAATAAATAAAAAAGAACAGCAAAGCATATGGGAGGAATATATATGGATTCACTTCTAGGGTATCTTCATGTTCCTCTTTACCGAAACTGCCACGGCGCCCCCTTTTCCTACCCGCTGAGATCGCCGGCGGCCTGCATGTGTACCTCTCGGGTGCCTCGTCCTTATTCTATCTTGTATGCAATCGTTTCACCTCTCTAATCCCACCTGCAACAAAACAGACAGAACATACTTTACCAATAAAACTTACTTTCGGTCGCCGGTTGAGCTTCGAGCAACGACAAGGATGATGGCGCTGCTACGGCGATGATGGTGGTAATGAAAAGACACTCCTGATGCTAGCTTGAAGTCGCCCTCTGTTCTCTCCGATGAATGGCGATGGTGGCTTCGCCGGCGGGTCGTTCTTCTGCTAAATTTCTTCTCTCTTTCAACTATGGTGATGATGAAGAGCGATTGAAACTCCCTGAACCTCTATCTCTCCTGAAGCGCCGTTATGATTTTCCTTTTGGTGAGATCCCGTTCTTCTTTTCCAATCTGTTGGTTAGGTGATGGTGAAGAGTTTCCTCTCTTCTGAACCTCTAGGTTTTGTGCCGCCGTTTTTTTTTTTCGTTTTTGGATCTTACGAAGCACTATTTATATTCCCTCTAAATTTGATTCGTGAGCCTCCTGATGTGCAGGTTCGGTTGCGATTTTGTAGCCAGAACTTGTGGCTATTCTGACTCGGTTCATCTTGAGACTTTTGACCGTATTGTTGTTGCTTTAGAAGTGGCTTGTTGGGCTTTCTCGAAAAGAGTATTGCTAGATTTCTCTTGACTTATTCAGTGACCCGTTTTCCACTTGTTTGATTTGATTTTCCTCTGAATTGTTCTAAACTTGTTTGAGCTGGTTTATCTGAACTATTCTAAACTGGTTTGAACTGGTTTATCTGAACTGTTCTAAACTGGTTTGAACTGGTTTATCTGAACTGGTTGGAATTGTTCTTCGGAACTGAAATTTGAGCTGCTTTCGGAAATGGCTGGCGTTACGGTCCAATTTCGGGCAAACCGCCTTTCCGAAACAAAACACTTCTCGAGCCAATTCTTCAAACTATTTTCCTCTTCATCTTTCGGTAATATCGGTAATAATATCGGTAAGAACAGACCGCTGCCGGATAGGCCATTGGCCGAGGAAGGACACCCGGTGATGACACCGTTCTGAGGGTGTCGAACTAAACAATTAATCGATTCAAATTTGTTTGTCCGTCTTGTTTTGCAGGTACGAACGAGGTCGAAAACTCGTAGTCGGATAATCGAAAGAACATGAGAAGTCTTAGAAATTTTTATATTTTATGTAAAAATGTAACTTTACAGATTTTGTAAATTTTAATTATTAATTTTTTTTTGTAAATTTATATTTATTATTTTTTTTTGTAAAAGTTAATTAATTCTAATAAAACTTTTAAACTTTATTTGTTGTGAAATACTATTAAAAATGCAACGTTTGTGAAAATAAATAACAAAAATAAGATGTAATAACTGAAATCAACCATTGAAATGAAACTATTTAAATGAAATGAGATAAAAATTTTAAACTAAAATTGAGATAGAATCTTAAATGAAAACATTTGAATTGACATGAAATAAAAACTACAATGAATATTTGAATGGAAATGAACTACAACTTAAATGATATTAATTAGAATGCAATGACATAAAATTTAAAATGTTTAAAAATGAAAATGTTAAATTGAAATGAGATGAACTATTCGGATGAGAATGTTAAATTGAAAATTTAATTCTTTAAAACAAATGGAAAAATGAAAAAAAGTTAACCTAAACCCAGAAAATAAAAAATGAAAACCTCTTACATATTACTCCATAATTCCCTTAATTTCCGACTAACCTCATTTTCGACACCAATTCCGATTGAACCTCGTCAATCAGATCAAATGGCCCAAATTTCCTGCAAAAGTTGTGTCTGGTGATAGAATGGTACTGTTGAACGAAGTAAAACAGTAAGAAGCAGAGAAATCTGATTAGCAGTGAACAGAACTAAACTTCGCACTGACATTCAAATTATGTCTCTGATGAATAAACCCCTGCTGTGAACCCACTCGGCCAAAAAATGCAATTAACTGATATGGACTTGAGCCAACGTTCATACTGCTTTCTGTTTAGGGATTTAAATAGCGGGTAACAGAAGAAACAGAAAATAAATATCTATTGAAACCAAATTCCTCAGAACGGATTCTTGCACCCACTTGAACCAAACCAAACGGATATCCCAACCTAATCAACCCATATGACAGAATAAATGCCTCAGAAATCCACTGACGACAGAGTCTCAGCCCATTGAATTAATTACCGTATCTCGAACACCCTGATGCTAATACCGTGAATTTCTGCTTATCTTCAAAGAAAATAAAGAACTCGGAGACGGAGGTCCTGATTATTCAATAAATTCCTGATGATAACTCAGCTTCAAGGACTGTCAGCAAACAACGTGAAAATGACCATTTTGCCTTTTAACAACTAAAGTGTACCAGACGCGGTTCCTGCAAAACGAGACAAACTACGTAACCCGTTAGTAATTAGCTGATGCACAAATGAAATGCCATGCAACCTGAATCGACTAATCTGAGGGCAAAATTTGGGGTATTACAGTGTAGAACTCGGTTGCATTCCTCTGCGATGTGATAATACAAGTGCCATCAACATCACAAAGAATCCGGTCATGCATTCAAGGACAAAGCATATAGATATCCGGAATCACTTCCTTCGAGATCATGTAATGAACGGAGATGTAGATGTTACTTTCGTCGACACACACAATCAACTCGCCGACATTTTTACCAAGCCATTGGCAAAAGAGCCATTCTACAAAATTCGACGAGAACTCGGTATTCTCGATGAAGGTGATATCTGATCCTTATCTGGTTTATGTATGCATTTTTGTATGTTTTTAACATGTTTGCATTCTGTTTTGCACAGTTTTTCAAAATTTCGCACGTGTTAACCGATTAACCTATATGGTTAACCGATTAACTTTGTTAATTTTTCAATTCTGAGTTATTTTTTAAATGTGTTAACCGATTAACCTATATGGTTAACCGATTAACACTGAAACTTTTTATTTTGGAAATTAATTTTTAATGTGTTAACCGATTAACCTATATGGTTAATCGATTAACATTGTTAAACCAGTCAAAAATCAGAAACGAAAAATTAATTAGATTTTTTGAAAGTTGTGTGTGTTAAACGTGTTTTATGTGTGGTCCATATTTTTCTTAATATCCAAATTCATATTCCTCAAAACTCTTCTTCTTCTTTGACTACATTATTGGATATTGGACTTCCAACCCTAAAACTTTAAAACCCCACTCTCATCTCTCTCATATATATTGCCTCCTTGTCACCTTTCTCATCTCATAGCATAAAACCCTAAAAAGATCAGCAAACCAAATCCTCAGAACCTCTCAAACTTTCATCCATGGCATCATCACACAAGGGCAATGGAAAACTTCTAGAATATGCTTCTTCCTCTGAAGACGACAACATTCCTATGGAGACTACCAAGAAGAGGCGAATGGATTTCAAGGTTCGTGTCTGACAACTCCTGTCGATAAAGTATGTGAACCTTAGAGCTTTTCCAGCATCTTCGTTTGATTTCCCTGCACTTCTTGAATATCAGCACATAGATAAGTTTGTTTCAGATTCTGGTATCATTTATCCGGACTTGGTTAAGGCTTTTATGAATAAATTGGTTGTGTATCTTGATATTGATGAGAATCACATGATTAGCTCTATTGTTCGAGATTGTGAATTTACCAAAAGGCTGTCCACCATTGCCAGACACCTCAAAATACCTTCAAGGGCCTGTTTCTTAAGGAAGAGTGTTAACCATGTTGATGGACAGTGGGAAAATTATGATAAGATGGAGTATTATTATCAAATCTTCCGGTTCCCCAAAGAGACAGTCATTGCAAACTCTTGAACTGCTCGCATGCTGTGTTATGCGAAGAACTTGACGGTTTCCGACAGAATGCTGCACTATGTAATTTGTTATGTTCTGATTCCGAAGGATTCAAATCATTCGCAAATCAATGATTTGGAAATGAAACTTCTATATGCAATTAAGAACAAAATAAGGGTGAACTGGATTTTGACCATCATGTACTATCTTCAGCAACAACTTTCTCTTTCAACAAGGCTACCGTATGCTCGGCTGATTTCAAGGATTCTGGAGTTGACAGAATTGGATCTTAACAGAGAACCCTCAACCAAGATGAAACCAACCACAAATGAAATCAACAATATCACCATTATTAAGAATACTGGAATTATCAAGGAAGCTGACGACACATACAGATATGCAGATGACAGACCTGCCAATCAAGCCTATCCTATCCCCGAAGGAGGTCTAACTTTTGAGTTTCTCTATACTACTATTATGAACCAGCATAGGGAATCCATGAATATGCACCGAGAAACCTCCTGAGCCATTGCCTCTCTCCGCAACCTCGTCCTTAATCCTCAACATTCAACCACCAGGGTCGTAGAAGACGAGAATGAAGAAGTGGATGGTAGTGAAGAAGAGGGAGAAGACGATGAGGATATGCCTGATGAGGATGCTTAGGAATATATGTGCTGTTGCTGTTTTTTATTTCTTTTAGTCATTAAGTTTAAGTTTAAGTTTTTGACATTGTTTTTTCAATTTCCGTTGTAACCGTACACTATCTACTGCACTTTGCTGCATGTTTACTTTCATTTAGTATGTTTTGCTTGCCTACTTGATTGTTCTTGTGATTGCTTTCATATATGACTTTATTTCCTAGTTTTGTTTGAAAGCTCCTTCCTTTTTGCTAATGACAAAGGGGGAGAAGAGCTTTGGCTTTCTAATGTCTATTTGTGCAGAATTTTTGCCTCTGTTTTAGATAGGGGGAGTTGATGGACATAGGGGGAGAAACAAGAACCAGGACCAAACATAGTCAAAGGATTGCACAAGCCTCAATTGCTTGTCATCATCAAAAAGGGGGAGATTGTAGAAGCATACTTCATCTCAAGGTTTGGATGACGTCAACAACAAGACTCGAGCTCATTCCATATGTGCAAAAAGTCAAGGCTTTCAAATTATCAAGATCAAGGCTATGCAATAGAAGTGATCAAGATTAAAGCTTCATGAGCAATCGATCAATACTTTCAAGACTTGGACAAAGCTATGGTATATCAAAATTCTATAATTTAATTGATATACAAGTGTTCAAATAGTCTATCATTTTATCATAGTGCATGAGCATGTTTTTGAATCAATTGGAATTGGTATAACACTTTTTTATTAAGAATTTTTCTGAAAAATAATAGTGTTAACCGATTAACCATATAGGTTAACCGGTTAACCATTTCAAAACTTCAATTTTCTGGCCTAACGTTCCAGTGTTAACCGATTAACCATATAGGTTAACCGATTAACACTGAACGTTTTCTGAAAATTGCTTTGTTTTTAATTCAAATTTTGTATGATTGTTATACCATTTCATCTTTTGAATTATACTCTTTTATATCTTTTTGAATGGGTGTTTTTACAAATATAAATTCTGAAAATTTCAAATTGGAAAACACCTCTAATAATTTTTAAAATCTTTCATTGGATCAAATTCACTACTTTTCAAATAATTTCAAATACTTTCAAAAAAGTGTTCATACTTGCATATCTTTCACATTCATTTGTTTGAACACTTGTATTGAGATTAAGTTGTGAATTCTGATTAAAGGAGAAGATCAATCTTTGTATTGATATTACTATTGTACTCTCAAGTTATAAAAAAGAATTATAGAATTGTCTATTGTAACTTGTGATCCAGGATTGTTGGACACAAGGGTTAGTGTTTGCAAGAGGATTGTTCTTGCACACTAGTTTGTTTAGTTGTTAGATTGTAGGCCTCACTGGTTGATGGTGTGATAGGTTGTACTTTCTAAAACTATAGTGAAAACTCTCTTTCGTATGGAAAGGGGAGTGGAGTACCTTCGGATTGTGAAGGGAACCACTATAAATCTCCGTGTCATCATTTACATTCTGTCTTTACTGCTTTCCTAACCAAGATCATTAACAAGCAAAATTCAAGAAAGCCTAAAAATCAGAAAAAGTTTAAAAGGCCTAATTCACCCCCCCTCTTAGGTGTACTCTGAACTTACAAAAATTATAAAGTAAAAAAATAATAAATAAAATAAAATAATAAATGCCACGTTTCACAAATTTATTTGGGAAAAAAGGTGAAAAAGTTTATTTTTTGCTAAAAAAAACGTTACGCTGTACAAGCATGGTAAATCAAAAATTAAGTCGGGCGAATGAAAATTTTGAAAAAAAAACTGTAGGACAAATTTGGGGTATGACACTAGGGACTGGAAACCAAAGGTCACGACCACAAAGGAAGCAAATGATCTTATGACTCTGGATCTTACAACTCTTTTTAGAAAGGCCCAAGAAAATGAGCAAGTGCTTATTAGCCTTGATCAATTTGAGAAAATGGAAAAGAAAGAAAAGACAAAAACTACGGAAAAGAAGTCTATAGCTCTAAAAGCTTCTTGTTCAAAGTCCTCCATAAAAGAGTTAAGTGATTACGATTCGACTGATGACGATGATGAAGAAACGAATTAGGATATGAGGCTGTTCATGAAGCGATACAATTGTTATGTAAATAAGAATGGTATCCAACATTCCGAAAAGAATCTTGTCAATTTTAAAAGACAATCAAGGTCTTCTAAGAATGAAGGAAATAAAGGTAGTAAAGCAAGAAGATCGTGCTTTAATTATGGAAAAGTCGAGCACTATAAGTCGAATTGTCCATTGATGAAAAAGAACAAAGGAAAGGAAATAAATCACTCACAAAAGAAACAAGGTAAGCCTGAAAGAGCGTTTGGGAAAGCGATAGTGAGTCATCCGGGGATGATAGTTCAAGTGACAAAGAAGAGTCCGTTAACCTTTTTCTCTCGGCTCATCAAAAGAAGAGGAATAAAAAGCTACAAAGTCTTGAGCCTACGGAGAGAAGATGTGTTCTCGATAGTGGATGCTCAAGACATATGACAGGAGACATATCTCTCTTCATTGACTTTGTGGAAAAGAAGAAGGGATTTGTAACCTATGCAGACAACAAAAAAGGAGAAATACTTGGAAAAGGTAGTGTAGATAATCCTTCATCTACTACTATCTCTGATGTATTGCCAGTTGAAGGCCTTAAACACAACCTTATAAGTATTAGTCAATTATGTGACAAGGGATACAAAGTGTCTTTTTCAAAGGATTGTTGCATAATTGAAAATAATAATAAAAGGGGGTTTTGTTTAATGGCTTGGGGGTAAATAATGTGTATATACTGGATTTGAGTGAAGTATCATTGAGTAGTGACAAATGTCTCGTCACTATGAGTGAAGACTCATGGTTGTGGCATAGGCGTTTGACGCATGCCAATTTTGACTTGCTAAACAAGATAGTCTCTAAGGACATAGTGATTGGCTTACCCAAAATCAAGTTTTCAAAGGATAACTTATGTGATGCGTGCCAAATGAGGAAGCAAATAAGGATCTCATTCAAATCTAAAAATATTGTTTCAACTACGAGACTCCTTGAACTTCTTCATATGGGCCTCTTTGGACCATCTAGAATTAAGAGTCTAGGTGGTAACTACTATGGTTTTGTGATAGTCGATGATTTCTCTAGACTTTGCTGGACTATCTTTTTGGCTAGCAAGAGCGATACTTTTTCCGCCTTTGAAAAATTTGCCAAACTTCCTCAAAACAAGTTGAACATAAAAATTATATAAATTAGAAGTGATCATGGTGGTGAGTTTCAAAGTCATCTCTCTGAAGAATATTGTGGTAGGCATGGAATTAATCGTAATATTTTTGCGTTGCGTACCCCTTAACAAGACGGGGTTGTGCAATGTAAAAATTGAATTTTGGAAGAATTAGGAAGAACTGTGATCAATGAAAGTGGTCTTCCTAAATATTTTTGGGCCGATGCCATTAGTACGACTTGTTATGTTTTGAATAGGGTGCTCATCCTTCCTATTCTTAACAAAACTCCGTATGAACTTTTGAAAGGGAGGAAGCCTAATGTATCTCACTTTCATGTATTTGGTTGTATGTGTTTGTGTTGAACAATGGTAAGGAGAGTCTTGGTAAGTTTGACTCCAAGGCAGATGAATGTATCTTTCTTAGATACTCTCAGTCAAGTAAAGCATATAAGATATATAATAAGAGGTTACTTATTGTTGAAGAATATGTTCATGTCACTTTTGATGAAACTTATCTAAAAGATGTCGGAAAAGGTATTTCTTTTCATGGTGTAGGTGTATCTTCTGAAAACATACTCAAAGACACTGAAAAAGGAATTGATCAACCTGAATCAGTGAAAGTTGAGGAGGAAAAAAATCACCACCATGAGGATATGGAAGAGGATCATTCGAATAACACCGATGACCTTCCTCCAGCTTGGAAGTCTTCTAAAGACCATCTTATTGACAACATTATCAGTGACATTTCAAAGGGAGTGACCATAAGATCTAAGCTAAGTATCTTCTGTTATCACTTTGCTTTTGTCTCTCAGGTTGATCCTAAAAACCCTAAAGAGGCATTACTCGATGAACATTGGTTCTTATCAATGCAAGAGGAATTAAATCAGTTTAAAATAAATGAGGTTTGAGACCTTGTCCCTCCTCCGCGAGGCCATTGAGTAATTGGCACCCGATGGGTGTTTTGGAACAAACTGGACGAAAATGGAGTTATAACACAAAACAAGGCACGCTTAGTTACACAAGGGTATAAACAATAGGATGGAATCAACTATGAGGAAACTTATGCGCCGATTTCCTGACTCGAGGCAATACGCCTTCTGCTTTCTTACGCATGTGCGAAAATTTTCAAATGGATGTAAAAAGTGTTTTCCTAAATGGATATATCAATGAAGAGGTTTATGTAGCCCAACCTCCTAGTTTTGAATCGCATGAGTATCCTGATCGTATCTACAAGATTAAACAGGCTTTGTACGGACTCAAACAAGCCCCTAGGGCTTGGTATGACCGTCTTAGCAAATTTCTACTTGATCAAGGGTATTCAAGAGGAAAGGTTGACACAACTCTCTTTGTTAAATGCCAAGGAAAACACTGAATTTTGGTACAAATTTATGTTGATGATATCATTTTCGGATATACTAACATGAATATGGTCAATGAGTTTTCTAGATTGATGCAGGGAGAGTTCAAGATGAGCATGATGGGGGAGCTCAACTATTTCCTCAGATTGTAAATCAAGCAACTTGAAGAGGGTACGTTTGTTAGCCATACAAAGTATTTACTTGAGCTTCTCAAGTGTTTTGACATGGAAAACTCCAAGGAGATTGACACTATGATGCCTACATGTGCAAACCTTAATCGAGATGAGAATGGTAAGGATGTGGAGGTGAAGAAGTATAGAGTTATGATCGACTCTCTCCTCTATCTTACTACATCTCGACCCGACATCATGTTTAATGTTTGTATGTGTGTGAGGTATCAATCATGTCCCAAGGAATCTCATTTGAAAGTCATCAAGTGCGTACTTAGATACCTCTCTGGTACTCCAAAGTATGAGCTATGGTATTCCAAGAGTAGTGATTGTTCCTTGGTTGGCTATTTCGATTCTGAATTTTCCAGTTTCAAATCGGATAGGAAAAGCATAAGTGGCACTTGTCATTTATTTTCAAGTTCCTTGGTGAGTTGGCATAACAAAAAGCAAGTTTCTGTTTCTTTGTCAACAACCGAGGCGGAATACGTTACAACCGGTAGTTGTTGCGCTCAAGTCTTGTGGCTTAAGCAATAATGGCTCGAATTCATTGTAAAACTTGGGTGTATTCCTATTTTATGTGATAATACAAGCACCGTTAATCTAACCAAGAACCCCGTATTGCATTCACGCACAAAGCATATCAAAATACGTCATCATTTCCTTAGGGATCATGTGGAGAAGGGTGATATGGTCTTTGAGCATGTTGATACTAAAAATCAACTTGCGGATATCTTTATAAAACCACTCGCTACAGAGCCTTTCTTTCACATCCATAGGGAACTAGGCTTTCTCGATATCTCGTATCGTGTTTAGGGTTTCATAATTACATGCTTTCTATATGTGCTTTTCTATGTCTTTGTCTAACAATATGAAGAAGTAACTAAGCCATAGGCGAGGGTATCTATCATTGATCATTGTTGAGGTAATATCATTCCTCTCTAGCAAATTTTCTTGATCACTTAATTTGTGTAAGCTGGTGTACCAATTTCTATGTTAAAATTGATGTTTATTGCATGATTAAACATGTTTATCCATTTGTATGTATGAAATATGTGCAGACTATCTATTTATTCTTATTTGATGCATTAATGACTCAAAAATATGATTTTTGCTAACTTTTATTGTTCGAGCTGACCAAAATAGGACACCAGTCGACTCACAAAAACGCAATTGTTCATGATTTAGAAGCGGGTCTGCTCAGGTCGACCCTTCGGTTGACTCAAATTTTGAACTTTTCTGATTGTCTAAATATTGCCAGTATGCATCGACACACAGACTGTGTAGGTCGACGTGTCGCTCGAATTTTCTAAAAAATTCTTGATTTTGATGCATCGTTCAAAATTTTTTGACCCATTAAATGCTTTCATTCTTTCTATATGTTCAAACATCATCATTAGCATTGGTACATTGCATCCATATAAATATATTCTCTATTTCTCCTCTTCCCAAAATCTTTATCAAGACCTAATTTCATCAAACACTACAAGGATTCTAGTGAGTCTCTCATCAATATACAAACTCAATTTACTATTCATCTTCTCCAACTGTTGCATCTCATGGCTACACGAAGGGTCACATGCAAGAGAAAAACTAGAGCTCTATCTTTTCAAGCTGACACCTCACAATCAAGGGCTAGTCTACCAGTATCTGCTCTTTCTTTATTACCTTCTGAATATGCTGAACTGTATGAGAAAAATCTGAGCAATTGATCAATTTTCACACAATTTGTTTATTATTGCAAATTTGCTGAACGAATGCATATCCAAGAAGTTCTTGAACTTCTGGATGCTCAAAATTTCAATCAGTTTTTGGAATGCGACAACAAATATAATGTGGATTTAGTTAGAATTTTCTATAATGGTCTTCAAGGAAAGTTTAAAGGGTTTGAGTTCAGTATCAAAATTGGAAATAATAAAGTCTCTGTAAATGACGCTGTTTGGAAAGATCTCTTCGACATGTCTCCTATAATTGATAATCCATTGATTAATGTCATGGATACTAGAACCTTGGAAAGTTACGAGTTCAAGGAAGCCTTAAACTCCATGCTAAAGAAACCATATACAAAATAAATCGTGGCTAGCGATCTTTTCCCAAAGTCGGTCACGACTGGTCGGTTGAAATCAGTTGACAGAATTTTGCAATAGATTGTCTCTCACATTCTTTGTCCCAAGAAAGAAGGCTACTCTTGGGTTAACCAAGAAGAGGTTATTTGGTATACATCTTGAAAAAGAAGATCAAAATCAATTGGCCTCACTAAATTGTGAGCATAATCTATTCTTTGAAAGATTTTGGCCGAGGGACTGCACTATCATATGGTTCCTTCATCCAATCTGTCCTTAACAATGCTGAAGTGGTCGTTCCTGGTATCCCATACAAAACTTTGACAGCTGACCAAGCATTCTATTAAAAGACGTTAACTATGATGGGCTATATATGGGATCCACGTCAGACGCACTACAGGTTTATTGTTAAGGCTACCAGCTCTCGCCTCCAAGAATCTGATGAAAGTGAAGAAGAAGAAGAAGAAGAAGACAATGGTAATCAAATGGATACTGATGTTAATGCTGATGAACAGGATAATAGTGTCTGGTTAGATCAATCACCCCCTTTGGACTCAAATGCAAACCAAGGATGGGGTGAATGGCAACACATGGGTTGGACCACTATTGGTTTATATTACATGCCACAAATAACTAATTGGAATTATCAAGAGTCATATTATGTGCCTCTATCTCCTCCATGTCCCCAACACAATAATGATGAACTCTTCGAGATGATAAGGAACATGCAGCTCCAACAACAGAAATTTGCCACTACACAAGATGAGCGATTTATGAATCTGCAGAACCAACTTCAGGCTCAGACAAATAACTTCAACACATTTTCCGCCATAGTGATGGGTCGTTTTGATAACATGGTTGAGTCTACTTCAGGTCAAAACCGTGCTCACACTACTAGCTTCAATGTTCTTAATTGGGTTGTACTAGAACTTACAGAGCGGTTGTATGAGCAACAACCCCCACCACCTCATGACTATCAATTCCGAGGAAGGGGGAAGAGGCCTTGAGGATTCTTTTTGTGTTGTTGTGCATGTCATTCCATATATTGTTCATTACATTTTAATGTTCATTTCTTATTATGTTTGTTTGATTCGCTAAGACATGGAAATATGTTGGATTTTAATGTTTGTAATGGAACTTATTTCTTTGTTCATTTGTTGTGTTCTCTATTTATCTTCTTATAAAATTTTCATTAACACCATTATATGTGAATGTTTGTTAATGCTTCCCTGTTACAAATTATGTGAATATGCTTAACTCAATATACTATGTTTTTCGTTGACCTATTACTTCTTTCTTTTTGATGTTGTCAAATGGGGAGAAGAGACCAAGCAAAAACAACAAATCATCCTACAAGATTGATCAAGCGATCAAATTGTGTCTAGACGAATGCATAAAGTTAGGGGTAGGATGATACTACACAATGTGCTACTGTTTTACCATCATAAAAAGGGGGAGTATGTGAGGGAAAGTTGTCTTAATACTTGTTTTAATGATGTCAAGACATATCTAGTTAGTAATGTGTACTTTGGACGTTATCATCGAGTCACATATGTATTCGTTGTTCTCTCATGTCAGGCATTTATCAAAAACATGTGTTCGTTCATATAGAAAAACATTATATGTGTTCTACGTGAGTTTGATCATGTTGGTTGACTTAAATATGCATTAGAAACACTTAGAAATAGCAAGACATACCAAAATAAGCATTTTTCCAAGTTCTGAGTCTTTGAGTAGACTCAAAGCATGCTTAGGTCGACTCATACAAAGTGAATTTTTGTGATTTGCTCTATCAAGAGCCCGCGTCGTCCCTTCGGTTGACTCATACTATTTGTATTTCTGTTTGCCAAAATTGGGTTGTTTTGCGTCGACACATGGACCTGTTCTAGTCTATGCATAGATACATTTTCTGCATAATTTTGTAATCGAGAGACCTCAGGTTGAACCCCATATTCTTTAGGTCGACCGTTTGCTCGTTTCACACTATTTTTCTATTATGTTTGTCTTTCAAAATGTCTGTTAGGTTGGTTAATTGGTCAAAGCTTTACATTGTTTTAGCTCATTCTTCACACAACAAGAAAACTGAAAATATACACTGATTTTGCTCTCATCATCTTCATCCTCTTTCTTTCATTTTCTCAACAAATACACATAATCATTTTTGTTGTGCATTCTGCATAATTAAGGTGATAATGTCCAAACATAGGATTAGTGTATCGGGTTTGAATTGAGATGTCAGTGGGTTTTTCTTGAATAAACCCGTTAGAGTTTTATCCTCCAAGAATCTTGGATTTTGGGGGGTTTTCACAAATCGTTCCATCATAGATTCAGCCGAGTGAAGGTAATTGAAGAACATGAGGTTCTGTTAATTTAGTAGCATTAACCGGAGGATTGTGGAAGGAAGGTTTAGGTTCAAATTATGGGTGTTTGAAATCAGCTATCAAAGATTCAAAGACCGTTGGGTGGTTTAAAGGTGGTGTCTTAATCGGAGGTTTACTCATCACATTTGAAGGATTTTATTCATCTTGAATCAAGAGAAGAGAAGGCATAGGTTCAACATCAAAGATTAGGATTGAGTGTTTAATTTCTACTGCTTCTCTTGTAAAAAATATTTGCAACAGGTTCTATATACAGGTCTCAATTCTATTTTTAGAATTGAGGACAGTCGTACCCCGAGCGAGGACGACAGGGGAACTGCCTCAACAAATTGGTGTTGTTCTCTCTTTTTTCTATTTCCCTTTTTTAACTTTATGTTTGTGTGCAATTAAATTGGTTGACTAAAATTCTGGTTTATTGTAGTGCTAAAACACATTTAGAAAACTCATTACAATTCGTTTAGTATTAATTGGAAAAGTTTAGCACTACATTTACTTAGTGAATTTTACTTGGAGTGCTTCTCACACCATGTGTTCGACAAATTGTTTGAATATAAACGTTTTGAGCTGTTTTTCAATTTGAGTTTATTTTTCACAATGCGTTGGAGATTGAACAACTTTGAGCAAACAAAATCATATTGATTTGTGTTCAAACTTTTGATTCGACTTCTCATCTTTATCGGTATTCCATATAGGCGTAGCGTATATCCGATCATTTTGGTAACGGTTTTTTTAGACGACCGTAGTTCCTCGGTCGCTTCCGCTTAAATTTTATCATAGGAGTTAATTCTGTTTAAGAATGAGTGATCTATTCAACCCCCTTCTAGTCATTGTCATCGTCTAACAAAAACAAACAATACATCAATGGCCAAATCGAGTGAAAAATAATTTTTTTTAGTGAGAATGTTATTTTTGAATTAATAGTGTTTTTTCATCTTAAAACAAGCTAGGTAAAATGGGCACGGGCCCCTTAAATATATAAATTCCAAATCACAATCATAAAAGATAATAATAAAAATAAGGATCTTAATCAAGAAAAATATCAAGATCTCAACTAAAATTAATTAAAAATAAGAAACACGTGATGGCCGTCAAGATCTACTAAAGGGATTGAGGATAAAAAAATCATCTAATTCAGAATGTCGTTGAGGATATTTCTTACGGGTGACAACTCGACACTCTCTTAACCATATATGTAACTTTATGACTTCTTATTTTTCAAATTAAGTCAAATAATGTCAACAAATCTCTCATTGATCTCTTATTATACAATATAAGTTATATCAAATTTGGAAAACTAGTGTTTGGAAACTTGTTCCCAAACCTTCACCTAATATAGTGATTGGAACCAAATGGGTATTTCGCAAGAAGCTTGACGAAAATGAAAATGTTTTAACAAATAAAGCAAGACTCGTTACAAAAGGATACAATCAACAGGAAGACATAGATTTTGATAGACATGTGTCCATGTAGCTAGATTATATGCCATAAGCATGGTTTTAGCCTTTTCATGCACTTTAAATTTCAAACTCTTCCAAATGAATGTAAATAGTGCATTCTTGAACGATTACAAGTGAGAGAAAGTGTATGTTTGATCAATCTTTTGAGTTGTTTAAACTTCTTTTCTCCTAATCATGTCTTCTAGTTGAAAAGGCTTTCTGCGGTATGAAACAAGCCCTTAGAGCTTGGTATGAACGTTTGAGTAAATTTCTGGTTGAAAAAATGTTCAAATAGGGAAAACAGATACAACATTTTTAATTAAGAAAACTGATCATGCCATTTGTGCAAATATAGGTCAATGATATTATATTTTGCGCTACTAATGAATTATTGTGTAGAGATTTTTCTAATATGATGCAGAACAAATTTGAGATGTCTATCATAGAGGAGTTTTAGTACTTTATAGGGTGACAAATACATCAATAAAAGGAAGGTACATTCATCAATCAAGTCAAATATTGTAAAGAGTTGTTAAGAAGATTCGGCATGGAAAAAGAAAAGTCAATCTCAACTTCAATGAGTACTTCATGTAGTTTAGATAAGGACGAAGGAGGAAAAGTAGTTGAATTGTGTGTTTCAGAAAAATATGGTTTTGAAAAAAATTTAGTATTAAAATCAAAGTTAGAAAACCTTCTTAAGTCATGCAACGGAAAATAAAAAATGTGAAAAATAAATTACAAATATGTAAAAAGTTAAGGGGATAAAGAAACATCAAGAGTTATGCAGGTTGAGTCAAGAACGACTTACTCATATCCCTAAGAATTCATCTTGAAAGTATCCAATAAACTTAAGAGCTTTTAGTAGGCTAAACTCTTGAACCCCCTTATATAAAGAAAAATGAAGTTTACGGATAACTTCCAACCAAATAGTAAACACGGGAGAGAAGCAATGAGTATTCCTTCGAAACGAATGATCGAAGCGGTTAGTCTCATTTCCATAAGAATCTTGAAGCAATTTACCTTCATGCTTCAAACAAACTTTGGGAGCTTTTAACAATGGGATGAGCTCTTGAACTTACACTTTGATTTTATATCGGGCTAACCAATACGTAATGTGATTTTACCGTCGGGTTGATCTTGAATCGAAACAAGCTTTTAATATTGGGATGAACTTTAAGCTAAAATTGGTTTTATCCCGGGCTAACCAAGAACTTATGAGATTTTTGTTGAATGTCAAATATGTCTTATTTTGAACCTTTATTCTTGGGATTTTTCAACTCATTCTCATGTTTCAATTGATTTATTCCATATTCTTAAGTGATTCTTCAATGAAATTAATTTCACCTTTGGATGCCTTGATATGTATGCTATTGTATAGGAATTAGGTAGGATTATCAAAGAACAAGGCACAATTGAATGGACAAGAAAGCCAAATAAATTATGGAGAATCCAACAGGTTCATAGTGCGAGCTCAATGCGAGGAAAAAGGGAGCAGAAACATTTGGATGGCGGTAGCTAAAACCCTTGTTGATGGCAGTGCAAGGTCTGAGCGAAGAATTTCATAGTGCGAACAGGAGCTTCGCAGTGCAAAGTCAAGGAAACCTCAGGGGCGGTTTAACTGTTCAGAGGCACTTCAAGTGCTTATAAGTGAAGTTCGCAGTGAAAACAGGGAGCTTGCATTGCAAGTAGGAGAAATTCTATTTATATATTTTTGTACTATTTAACACTTTTTGGGGATCATAACCTCATAACTTCATTTTTCATAGATGGTAACATTGGCTTGGGAGAAAAAACCCTAAGTTCGTCATTTCTTCACCAAGGAGTGATATTTTACAAGTAGAAGTTGGATTCACATCCTAGATCAATTCTTCATCTTGGATGCTGATTCATCTTCTTTCTTTTATTGTGAATCAAGATATCATGACCATGGGTAGCTAAATCATTTCTATTAAAGATAGATGTAGTCTATCTTAGCTTGTATGTATTTCTTTTGATCTTTTTGTATGTGAACAAGTGGATGATTAACACATGTTGAATGTTTTTTTTCTTAAAAATCTATTTATGATTTGTATCACTCTATATATAGATTTTACAAACCTTAATCTAAAATATTCAACTATCAACAAACAAACTCTAGACATAGATTTGTGAGTTGATATTTGCTTTGTGTTAATCTTAAAGATTATTGTATTTGTTGCTAGCATGAGACATCATCTAATGACAAATACAATAATATTCACGACATCGCTCTAGACATAAAAGGTATTGAGAGGATACATGATTATATTAATTGGTAACAAACTCACATGCTTGACTAATCGAATATCTATAAGTTAGGTTGATGAAATCTATCTTTGATATGTCTTGTTAAACAAACATCTTTGAGAATTTAATCTTTGCTACAAAAATCATGACAAACTTATGATCCAAATAAAAAAAAACTTTGAAAATCGTACTTAAGACATCATAAACTGCATAATAGTAAGCGATATCACTACAATCCCTATGGAGACGATTTTCAAAAACCCTCTTTAACCACGATTCTAACAAAATAGCGTCGTTGCCAAGGATTGTTGATTGATATTGTAAGCATTACAATAGTTTATCTTGTTTTAATATTTGTATTGTTATCTCTCACCCCTGTTTATATTCCTTGTGCTTGTTAATTTGTTTGGTTAGTGTTTTAGAAATCTGTATATGCAAGGAAGTGTACCCGCATACCAACTTCTATTTGATCCTGGGATTGATAGAACTACGCGGGAACTTAACAAAAAAAACAGAAGGCGAAGTGTCGCATCGCTGCGACGAGGGCCGACGAAAGACAGAAGAGTCACCACCGTTCGTTATTTATCCCAAAAAGAGGGAAAGGAAACGGTCAGAGAAAACCTAACTAAAATGGGAAAAGACAGGTCATCACATCCAAATCTTGGGTTCGGGAGTCGGTTACGCAAGGGGAAGGTGTTAGCACCCCTCACGTCTGTCGTACTCGACGGGATCCACGCTCGTTGTCTATCTAAAGGGTGTTAAAATATCTATGCTAATGGTCTCAAGGACAAAAGAAAAGAAAAAGGAGACTCGATAGAGCATCACCGCTCTATGCCTACGTATTCCCTCGTGCAATGGGAAAGTCAGAGTCAACGTAGTTCGGAAAACTACGGGCGAAAGGTGGGGGAAGGTTGCTCGCCAAGACATCGCCGTCTTGTGCCTACGTATCCTCGTCTGGTACGAGAAATCAGAGCAAACGTAGTTCAGGCCAACAAAAACACCGGTTGGTTCAAGTGTTTTACCCGAGTAGGGTTAAACCTTAGTTCTAGCTGTTAGGTATGCTGCTCGACCATTAGAGACTTAGGCGTTACCTGTTAGCGGTAGAACCAAGAGTTAACAAAACTCTCCTTATGAAAAAATGGTTTTCCAAGATTAATCCCGAAGGATAAAAAAATATTTGAAGTTTGTTTGTGTATTTTATGGAAGAAGTGAATTGAATTGGTTTTTAATTCATGTTGCACTAAAGACTATGATCTAGGAACGAATGCATCCCATATCGTCCAAAGGACATACGCTAAACACTCTAGATACTTGAGAGGAGGCCCCCCAATCACCATTTCCCAAATAGCTTAAGGCTCGTAGCGTACAACATTCATTACCTTTATTAAGTGTTTTGAAAGTGTTATGAGATGAGAAGAGAAAAGACACAACTAAGGGGAACTAGCTCAAACCCTAAAGTTGTCATGCAAAATGGTCCTAAAGTTGGGATACAAAAGGGACACTATCTAATATTATCATGCATGGCTTGAATCCTAATTTCTATCATAACCTCTCTTGAACAAGAGAGATTAGAAGTCTTAAGGGAAGGAAGACAAAAGAAGAAGAAGAAGAAAGCATAAGAAGATGCAAGTATGCAAACATGTAATGCACAATTAGAATGAAAGTGAGGGAGGAACAAAGTGTGGGGCAGTAGCCTCCACAAGCACCTCTCAACCTCAAGCATGCATATGAGAAATTCAAAGAAGAAGGAACAAAGAATGCATACAAATGGAATCATACAAGTGCACAAATGTGGGATGAAATGGGAGAATAAATCCTACACCATTCAAACATCAACCACAATTCCCAAAGGCAAACCAAAAGAAAGGAAATGAGGACCTAAAGCAAAGTGAGGATGGGAGATGAGATGAGCACAGGAAGGAACTCATAAAGATCACTCAACAATAAGCATCACATTGATTATGCAAACAAAAGCACAAAAGGGTCCTCAAAGATTCACCATTCAGGACATGTTTCAAGTACCTCCAAAGGAGGGACTAAGCCATCACAAATAGGATCCAAAGGTCATTGGATAGAAGTAAAGATGAGAGGAGAAGGTGCATAAACCAAAGAAGGAAACACATAAAAGAGAATGCAAGGATAGGCATGGAGAAAGACCTATGTCATAAGCACATTCAACACTTGAACTTCAAGTGGAAAGCCTAAAAAGAAATGCAAATCTCAACAAGCAATGAACAAGTTTATGACCTAAAAATAAAACAACCAGAAAGCTCAACATGTTAACAACATGATTCAATAAGAGTTGAGAGCTCAAGGGATCCATAGAAGTCATTTCCCATTCAAAATAGGTTAAGTGCTTGTATGAACCTCCTTAAGAAGTAACTTAACTTGCAAGTTCTCTCAAAAATAGGAAAAAGGTTCAAAATGAGCGAAATAAAATCTCAAAAGCTCATCAAAGAGTTGGCAACCAGAGGCCAAGATCACACAACCAAAGTCACTTTAAAACACCACCAAAGAATTTGATTCACAAGGGTGTACCATTTTGAAGGAGGGTTGTCGAGGGTCAAACAAAATGAGGTCAAAGTCAAACCAAAAGTGGTCAAACCAGGGGCAAAAGTGTTCTATAAGGCTCCTCAACTCACCAACAACATGAGGAAATAGTCTCAATCATTGAAGAAAAAGATTGACTAAGAAACAAGGCAAGAACGCAAAAGATAAATTAAAATTCACTTAAAAACAACTCCAAGCATTTAATTCCATTTTAATTCAAAAATAAATCAAAAATGAAAATAAAAAATGTCAAAAATTATTTAACACATTGAAGTGTCTCAGAAATATTTTTGTAGAATTTTATAATATTTGGAGCTAAATTTAAATGATTAAAAGCAAAACAGAAATAAAATAAAATGAAAATAAAACAATTAAACATGGTGTGGCAAATAGCAAATATTCATGTTGGAAACAATGGACTGGGCTGAAAGGGGGGCATGTATAGCATTCTGAGCCCAAAATCCAAACCAAACGGTCAAACATCAAAACGCATCGTGTAACTTAAGTGATGTGGCAAGTCAAAGCACACACGTGCGAGTCAGAAACTGAAACTGAACCAGACGACAAAACCACTGTTCCGGTCATCTTCTCCGGCAAGGCTGCCGGAGTTACAGGTTCAAAACAACACCAAATCGTGCAAAATTTTATACCAATCAAAAGAGGAACTTAAGTAGATCATAGATCCAAACTTAGAATTCATTTATCATGCAAGAATGAAGATAATCAAGCAATTGAAAAATCAAGCACACAACTGAAATTGCATCAAACATCACAAATAATGATCCAGATTTTGCCTACCAAGTGCAGGGCTTCAGATGCAGCAATAATGGCAATGATTCAATGCATATTGTGAGAGAATTTTGGAAAAGAAGAATTCCTAACGGAGTCTCTCCGTTGGAGCTTCAATTGATGTTGAATTTGAGTAAAAACATGCATATTCACTCAATGCAGTTCAAGGAAGATGATTCTTGTGTTGATTTGGCTTGAATTTGCTCAAATCTCAGTTTCCAATTTTCAAAATGCTCTTGAATTTTCCTACTGTGATTAAGCTCTCCCTCCACAAAAATGCCTCCATGAAGGTTCAAATTTCATCTGAAACTTTTATATGTTGGATCTAGAATGATTTGGAGGCCCAATATGACCTGATTAGAGAGAAATTGAAAAATGGCCAAAGTTGAAAATTGAGTTCATGCATACGTGAAATTGGCTCCAATTCCACTTGAATTTCATTCAAATCAGTTGTTGGGAGTGTGTAGTGATCATGTGGATGGGAATTACACCTTAATTTGATCCAAGGGTGGAGATTGGATTTGAAACTTCCTTGTGAAGTAACATGAATTTGCACGTGTATTTGCTTTCATACCTCAAATCCAATTTGTGCATTCTTCTTGTTGGACCATTGTGGATCAAAATGAGCACAAATATGGCATGTAAATGAATTAAAACCACCTCAATTTAATTCATGACTTTAAGTTCATTTTTCCATTGAATTTCTTCACCAATCTCCATCTCCTTGCAAAAATCATGACAATTAGGTGTTCCATGATGAAATTGATGTCATTTGAAGCAACTTTCATGTTGGAGAAAGTTTCATTTGAAGTGAACAAGATCATGAAAATGACCTATAATGGAAATGACCTATAATCTCACTTTCCAAAAATACCTCTGCCTTGCAAGCTTCGCAACTTGAGTTTTACAAATGAGATGAAGGACTTATAGGACTTTTTGGAAAGATAAGATCATGAGGAACAACTTCCATGTTCACTTTAAGTTGAGGAGAAACTTGGTTCTAGGTCAAAAATGTCTTGGAAGTTGGTTGACTGAAAATATGTTCATTTGAGACCTCTAACTTGTCAACTTCATATCTTGAGTTCCACAAACCCAATGGATGAGTTCTACTACTCAAAAGAAAGCTAATAACATTCTCTACAAGTCTCATGTTTGTGTAAAAGTGAGATTTGATTTGTATCTTGAGATATGTGGTCTTGAAGTTAGGCATTAAATAAGGGATTTTACACTGCGAAACCCTTGAAACCCTGATTTAGAAACTTCTCACACTCTTGATTCTTCTTGAATTAATCTTGAAATGAAATACAAAATGTCTCAACACAAATTTTCGTGACTCAAATGAATTGGGAATGAGTCTTAATCTCCTTCAAATCCACAGATGAACCTTGCACTAGGCAGATGAAACTCTAGGTGTACAATCCTTTGACTGCAACCTCTTGCACATGATATAACAACTTGGATAAGATCCACAAGGGATATCAAAGCACTCAATGAGATTTCAAAATATCCTATATCCATATTCATGAACTTGTGATCCTCAGATGATCCTCAATTGGCCTCCAAGATAGGAGATAAGCAATACACATCCATCCTCTCTTCTCAAAGAGCTTTGACTCTCTTCTGATGACTTGATGAGCACTTGGTGACTTGAATAAGAATTCACGCTTGCTTGGAACCCTTGAAAAACCTTATCTTGCTATGCACACCTCTCTTGATCCCCTGCAAAGGACAATGATATGAAAAATGCAAATGCTAAGACATGAAAAGAAACATAAGCCAAGTAAAGAAAAGGTTGGGCAAATTTTAGGGTACAACAGCTGCCCCTATTCAAGCGACTTGGTCCTGACTGGGTGAAAAGTGAATGTCTTATATACAATCAAGGTAGAAGACAGTTGAATACCAACGAACCCAGAAATTTGCCAACCTCAGAAAATAGAACTACAAACCCTAATAGGGATAGAAATCTCTGGAAGTAATTGAATAATAGTTGCAACGACAACAAGCTGACTTAATAACACTCTTTGGCACGCAGCCGAAAAGAACATCTGCTATTACCATCAAGTATCTATTGATTGCTATAGGCCTCGAACCTGAAGGCCGGCTCAACACGAAGCTAAGAAGAACCATCTGACATCGTTGCCAAGCATCTGTTAAATAAAAACAGGCATCAAACCCGAAGGCTAGCTCAACACGAAGCTGAGAAGAAACATCTAACATCGCCGCCAAGCATCTGTTAAATAAAAACAGGCATCAATCTCGAAGGTCGGTTCAACACGAAGCTGAGAAGAACTCTTGATAAATCACAAGAATACTCCACTGGGGGAAGAGAGAAACTTAACCAAGCAACTCTGACAGGGAGGAAAGAGAAACTTAACCAAGTAACTCTGGTTGGGGGATACATGATAAGATGAACACGTCCATCAAAAATTTGTGTTATGGTCTGGATACCATACAGGCTTAAGAATAACATTTCAAATTGCCGCAATCTGGATATTCAACGAACAAAATGAACCAACAAAATTTGTCGGAGTCTGGATACTCAACAAAGTTTACGGGAGACTGGATATTCAATGTAATTGCTGGAGTCTGGATACTCAACGTAATAGCCGGAGTCTGGATACTCAATGTAATTGCTGGAGTCTGGATACTCAACGTAATAGCCGGAGTCTGGATACTCAATGTAATAACCGGAGTCTGAATACTCAACGTAATAATCGGAGTCTGAATACTCAACGTAATAGCCGGAGTCTGGATACTCAACGTAATAACCGGAGTCTGGATACTCAACGTAATAACCGGAGTCTGAATACTCAACATAATAACAAGAGTCTGAATACTCAACATAGTAGCCGGAGTCTGGATACTCAATGTAATAACCAGAGTCTGAATACTCAACATAATAGCTGGAGTCTGGATACTCAACGTAATAACTGGAGTCTGGATACTCAACGTATGAAGGAATACATCACAAATACTCATCAGGGTATGGATACCACATGACTCTAAAACAACATGACTAGCTGAAGTCTGACGACACTGTTGGGGAATACCATAAGCCGTGAGCAATTTATTTTTACACAAACCAAATGGATGATTTCTACAATTTTTCATCTATAATAAGAGTTTAGTGTGGACAATATTATGAGCAATTTTTCTCATGTTTGTGGAACCCTTGCATGTACAATATTGTGAGCAATTTTTCATCTGTGTTATCCATGTTTGCATTAAAGGTTGAGGTTGCCTCCCTTTGCTTGTACTGTTGCATTGTGTCGTACCTCGAACAATCACAGAGACATTTCGGAGAAACGACCCTCGCGCGAAAGGCGCGAAAATGCGGTTCGATAGAGTCGCCACCGAACTTTATTTATCCCGAATAAACGGGAGAGGAAAATATCGAGAAAACCTCTTAAAACGAAAGGATAGAAACAGGGCTGCCGCAACCAAGTTCCGGGTTCGGGAGTCCGTTAGGCGAGGGGAAGGTATTAGCACCCCTTACGTCCGTTGTACTCAACGGGAACCTCTTAGGGTATTTTATGGAGAGTGTTGTCTAGGTTTGGTTGATTTCTTCTCGTTGATAAAGGTAGAATTGGTAGGATAATGGGTAAAAATGCTAGGGGAAATTGGGTGGTTTAGAGAATAGGGTGCTCGCCAAGGATTGGGGCCCTTGTGCCTACGTATGCTCATTCGGACGAGAATGAGAAATCAGAGCGTCGTAGTTCGACTACAGGAAAGGATATGGGGAAATGAAAGATGAAGGGGATTGTGGACGGAAGGTAGAAGTGTGGAATATGGGAGAAAATGGGAAATGTGCTCGCCAAGATCATCGCAATCTTGTGCCTACGTATCTTACATTCAGACGAGAATGAAGAATCAGAGCAGTCATAGTTCGTGGTAAAAACCACGAAGAGAAACGAGATTGAAGTGGGTTTGAAGTTGAGTTGGGAGACGAAAGAGTGATTGACAAACAACCCAAGGGCATGCCTCAAGAGCTTGTCATTTAAGAATCCAAGGAATGCGAGATTCCAAGAATTCATTTCTTTCGGAAATTGGATTGAATAGGTTGAAGATTAGGAGTTGGATTTTTTGAAATCGAAAGAATAAACTAATAACAACTCAAGGGCGTGCATCGAGAGTTACTCATTCGAATATTCAAAGAACACTAGATTCTAAGAATATCCCTCTTTCGTAAGTTTAAAAACGTTTGTAAAAAGATTGAATTGAAAACAAAATGCGAGGCAAAAGAAAGTTGGTTTGAAAATGACTCGACGACGAGTCGAGGATTTGATTGAAAACGGAACTGACTTGACGACGTGTCAAGGGTTAAATGGTGAGAGACGATATTAGTCCCTTAGGGTGCCCCTAATATCGAAACTACGATGAATTATGAATGTGTGTGTGAAATGTAGATGGTTGCTGTAATACTCCAAATTTTACCCTTATATTTGGTCATTTTGCGCTGAATGTTCTGAAAAAGATGGTCTCTAGTGATAAGGCGTTCGAACTATCATATCCAGGACACTTATTTATTGTATGGGCTGATTATCAAGGCATTGATCTCAAGTCAATTAATATTGAAACAGTTTGTCAGAAGCACATTCGAGTGTTGGGCCAATCGTTGCTTGTGTTTATTTAAGACAGTTTGAGCAGTTTCCCGTTCCATTGATAGAACGCCGCTTCTGGGGGTATACAATAAGTGGGTTTTAGTGCGATTTTGTTCATGGTCGAATCAGGCTGCGGTAAGATAAAGATCAGCAAAAGGAACGATCGATTAAGTGGAGAAAGTATTGGGTCTCACTCATAACGTTGTTCAAATATCAAAAAGAAGTGAATTGAAGTATTTTGAGTATTATTCATGAATATTTATATGTTACCACTGAGAGGTAACTGTAGATGATTTTGGATTGTTATTCACAAGTATTTCTAATTTACAATTAAGAAGTGGATTTAGATATTTTCGAAGCTTATTCAAGACATTCATAAATTACAATCAGGAGGCGGATATGAATATTTTTGAATTTCATTTCATAAATATATATAAGTTACAATTGGGAAAGAATGAGAATATGATTACAGAATCATGATTTACAAGCATTTACACTACTCTTTCTATCCTAAGTTCTAAAGGTCTTAAAAGGAACTAAAGGGCTTCGCGCCATTCCGCCATTTGAAATCCATCTTTCGAGTCCTCCGATTAACCTGCACAATGAAAAACAAATGCAAAACAGAACAGAATAGAAGGGGTTAGAAAGTATTTTTGACACTCTCAGAACATCATTATCATCGAGTGCCGGGAGTGGCACAACCGAAGCTGCGTCCTACCCCCGTTACCGATCTGCGCCGTTGGCGTCAGATCAGGTAACACCTGTTCTTATCATTACGGGACATCCGAGAGATAGAAGTGATAAAAGAAGCGGGACTGATTCAATTGGATTCCCAAGCTGATACGAGAGTAAGGCAACATAGTCAATCTGGATTCAGACCCGGATGCCGGCAGGTCTGAGTCGTTTTGTTTCCGAAATTTCCAACACCTGAAAATCCACAACAACATCAGTACCAGGTTCAATATTCATGGAAAAGTACAATTTTGATGAATCTCTACCAGGATGATACGAATGGGTCCCCGTACTTCACTAGGACAAGCTTTCGCAAGCCATTTGGATTCCAAGCAGAGCTGTTAAAATTAGCAGAGCTAGCAGTTTTCACTAACCATCTAGATCGCTTGAGATCTTGTTCTACACAAATACACATCTGGATAACCAAATACACAACCAAACCATATCAGAAATAGTGAAAAAGGTTCAGGTTAAATATATCAGTTCGATGAGTTCACAAAACCATAGCAGAAAAAGCAGGAAATCGCAACAAGCCCAGAACTCCTGTTCTGAACCGCGACATCATCTAAGAATATCCCTCGAAGGCTCAGAACATGGTCATCATTGCCGTATACCTTCCTCGGCAGCATTTGACGCGACCGAAGCCATAGTACCTATCCTGAAAGAAGAAGAGGAAAAGTTAATGTATGTTTCAAAACCGAAATCCAGAAATCAGAAGCATATATCCAACGAAACCCAAATTCGAATCTGGATACAAGCAAACCAAGTTTCCAAATCGAAACAAATCTGTTTCCAAATCAGAAAACCCAATCTGTATTCAATCCAAACGAAATCTGTTTCAGGCCAGTCCAGAAAAGGAAGGAAAGTCCAAAACGAATCCAGGAGAATCCGTATCCAACAGATTCAAACCAGCATAAAAAAAATCGTGCGAGCAAATCCGAGATGAAATCACGATCTCACATCTACATAAAATAAAATCGAATCAAATCTCAGCCAAATAATAACGTAAAAGATCATAAGTCCAGGCCCAAACGAAAATCAAAGCGGATATACAAACAGAAATAGATCGCAGAAGAAGGGGGAGAAAAAATCATAAACAAAACCCTAACGGGATAGTCATCGAAACGACCACAAAATCATCGAAAGAAGGAACGGACTCACCAAACCGAAACGGCGCAAGCATCAAAGGCCAAAAAGTATCATCACCGTCTGGAATATCTAGCGGAAAACGTCAAGCCGTGAGCCGCAACCGTTTAACCTCAGAAAGATTCATCATCGGTTGTTAAACCCAACTCGGTCAAACCTTCCTCGAATCCGTATCAGCTTGCGGACTCATAGAGCTGAAGCTCTTCCTCACCGTCCACAGTTAAAGCCTAGCATCAAAGGAAAAAAGGTAGGGAGATCAAGTGTTTATCTGTTCATGTTGTGATTGCAGGAGAAAAAGTGGCGGACGATACATCCTAGAGGCATGCAAAGAAGAGAAAGTCGAGAGAGATGGAAGAGAGAAAGACAAACGGCGCCGCGTGGGGATAACAGGGTCATGAAACCCTAGTTGTGACTTTTGTTTATCATCAACCGGGTTGGGTCCGGAAGTAAGTACCGGCCCAACCCCTTTTTTTTTAATAAACTGTTTTTTTAAAATGTTTTTATTTTATTTTGATTTTTATAACTAAAAACTGTTTTTTTAAAAAAAACTTTTCTTTGTATAAATTTTGATTTTTGTTTTTTAAAAAAATAAATAAATAAAAACTAAAAAACTTTTCTTTATTATATTAAAAAACCTCTTTTTTTCATAAATAAAAAACTCTCTTCATATAATGAAAATAAAAAAAAAAACCTTTTTTTTTAATAAATAACTTAAAAATCCTTTTTAAAAAAAAATATATAAGTTAAAACTTTTTTAGATTAAACTTAAAATATTTTTATAATTAACATTACTCTTTCTTTTTTTCATTTAACCTCTCTTTCAAAACAATAAAAATCTTCAGTATTGCACTTTTTCTCCTGACTCGTCCAATTACCGTCTAATTTTGAGTGTTCATCATTTGCAGCTCTCACTGCGTGGTTGGTTTATTTAAATTTCATTACTATATTGTAACTGCTTCTCATCTGTAACTCCGCGAACCCTAATAATCGCGTTTTAATTTCTGCCTTTAAATTTCTGCGTGTATGGTTTTAATTTCTGTCATTATTCTCTGTTTGCATGATTCAATTTCTCACGCTTCCATCACTATTATTCTGTCACACTATACACATCCGAAGGTTAGGTCTAGCTTTTGGTCGCCGCGCCAATAACCCTCAACTTCAAACCCTCAAAACTTCAAACTACAAACCCTAATTTTCACAAATGCCTCGCCGCAGGCAAGATTACAATTTCACCCCTAGCTTTAGGTCAAAGAGCCGCCGCGCTCATTTTAGGGTTTCCCGCCGTGGAATCCCCAATTTAACCCTAATCACAACTTAACAATTCAACGTAGAGATTTGGAGTTCCTACACTCCACGTAAGCGTGTCCTTAAGACATGTTTATTCCCCTTGAGACCTTGGCCACAGTCAAGAAGTCTCTAACCTCCCTTTTGAGGGGAACTACGATTACTCTGATTCCACTCCCGTAAGGATACGTAGGCACAAGATGCGATGTCTTGCCGAGTAAACTTAGAATTAAACCCTTAGGTCTCTTTTCTCACTTTTAATCCTTTGTATATATACCTTAAGCAAATAAATAAAGCAAATAGTAAACATTTGAACAAAAGGTTCCCGTAGAGTACTACAGAAGTTTAGGGTGCTAATACCTTCCCTAAATTTAACCAACCCCCGAACCCTAGATCTTTCCCTGCATTGTGTTTACGATGCAAAATAGGTTTTCCCTCTTTTGACCTTTTCCTTCGGATAAATCAAAGAGCGGTTGTGAATTGAATTGCGATTCAAACTCGTTAATAGTTTGTGATCCTATTTCCACCGCAACAGAAAATGGCGACTTCACTGGGGATTTTCTTAACTTTTGAGGGTTATCCCTAATTTGTTCACATTTATTACTATTTGTTTTACTATTCATTTGCATGTATATATTGTGCTCTGATTTGGGACTGTTCCTTGTGTTGTGAGATAAGTCCTACGCCCGGACTAGTGACATTATTATAGGATGGGGATATATTCGATGAGGCTTATAGGGAGTGAATCCCGACCAAGATGATTCGAGAATCACCGCTCAGTTGAGACCTTTTCGAAAATGGTTCGGTTGAACGAGTAGTCGTGAAAACTTTTTCCATGGTCGATTAGAGTCTGTGATATTGAGGACCGTAGTACCTTAACACCACCTTGGCCTTATTTAGGACGTAGTGCGGGAACTATGTGGGAGTAGTCCTACAATGGTTGCTACGCGATACTACACTCAAAAGAGGTTCTCTTGAGAATATTATTAACCCCCGAGTCAATCGGAAAGTTGATAATATCCGAAAGATGGGTTGATGACTTTGGGAACTTTTTAGAACCTTGTTCTGCAGGTACAACTAACCTATAGTACACTCCTTTTGGGGATGGGTAGACCTTAACTCCGCTCATGTACCTTTAACCTAGGACTTTATGTGTTTTCATGCATTGCATCCATAAAGCATCATATTGCATTAAGATTTCATGGAATTCAAACTCTATTTATGAACATTGCAGGATACCATGGATCACCATGGAAGGCATACTTTGAAATTTACTTTTAAGGGTTTTAATTTGGAAGTCCTAGAGAAGCTAAGGGATTTGGTTCAAGATCAAGAAGAGTTCCAAAACAGATATGGAAGGCTATTGTCTTTGTTGAAGGTTCAAGTAAACGAAGGACTTCTTGCGACTTTGCTACAGTTTTATGATCCAGATTATCACTGCTTCACTTTTCCAGATTATCAGCTTTTACCTACCTTAGAAGAGTACTCTCAGTTGGTGGGATTACCTATCTTGGATAAGTCTCCATTCCCTTTCTTGGAGGAAGACCCTAAAGAACGAGATATTGCTAAAGCCATTTGTCTAAGGATATCCGATGTCAAAAACAATATGATCACCAAAGGGGGGACCTCCGGTTTTCTCAGGGACTTCCTAATTAAGAAGGCCCAATTTTATGTCGATCATAAAGACATGTTTGCCTTTGAGACAATATTTGCTTTGCTTATTTATGGGTTGCTGCTTTTTCCTAGTTTTGAGGGGTTTGTGGACCTTAATGCAATCAAGACCTTCATGAGGAGAAATCCAATTCCAACGCTATTGGGTAATACTTATCATTCAGTACATCTTCGAAACTTTCATGGTGGAGGAATGATTACATGTTGTGTGCCATTACTATACAAGTGGTTTACTTCTCACTTACCCAAGTCCGGTCCGTTCTGGAGACCTAATCAAGAACGTTGGTCGCAAAAAGTTATGGCTTTAACTCACTCTGATATTGATTGGTATAATCGCATGTACGATGGGATATCGATCATTGATAGTTGTGGAAACTTCAACAATGTGCCTTTGCTCGGTTTCAATGGAGGAATTAGCTACAATCCAGTCTTAGCTCGCCGACAGTTGGGATACCCCTTGAAGGAACCGCCTAAAGGTATTCATGTGGAGAAAATCTTTTTCAAAGACGGCAAAAAGCTTCAAGATCAGATTCTATCTTCTTGGAATCATCTACATAGGAAAGACAAAGAAAGTTTGGGAAGACCTAATTGTGTGTCCATGGAACCATACCTTCAATGGGTCCGAGGAAGAGCTATTGAGTTGAAGATGCCCTACTCTCGCCAAGATCCTTTACCTCAAAGAGAAGAACCTGTCCAGTATTTCATGACTGAAGCTGAGACTTTGAAGAAATCACAATGCGAAGCAGAATCATGGAAGAACAAATACCATGTGATGGTCAGCAAGTACGAAGAACTTCAAAAGCAGATTCAGTCGAAGAATGATGAGATACAATCCTACAAGAAGAGAAGGCTCTACGAATATTTATTTTCCTCCGGATCTCCGACTGCTCACTGAAGTTGTGGAAGATGCTTCTCTAGGACTTTCTAGGCTTTTATTTAGCTATTTCGGTTGCAAGAATATTATTTGTAATTTGTCTTCAATAAGTTAAAAGTTTCCTTGGTATTCCGCAATATTCGTAAATATTTGAATTCCATGAAATCTTCATTTGCATTCACATTTTAGCATCATACTTTTGCATTGCATGTGTCTCCCGTTTTCTCATACGCGGTTTTCTCACCTTCCAATTTTGTCACCCTGAGTTCTCTGCATCAATACGACCCTTCAAAAGGATGGAAGATCAAAACCAAGAGATCAACCGTGTTAGCCATGAACTCGAAGATCTTCGAGGAAGTATAGGGCAGATTATGGAGATGCTACGAGCTCTTAGTGTGAAGATGGATGCTCAGTCTACTGTTGTTTCTGAGACTACTAATACCGTTATGGAACCTCAACCAGCTGTTACTGTCGAGAATGTACCTCCTCATGGTCTTCAATCCGGTTTGGTGCCTCCTAGTGCTCAGCCAGTTCGACGAGCTACCCCTCCAAAGTGCAAAACTCCTAACTCCGACCATGGTAAAAGACCTGCACGTTCGAGGAACCGCAAAATGGCTACTCCTCAACCTTGGCAACATCAGCAGAGTTATGTTCAAGGTTATCCGTTTCCATATGTCCAACAACCCTATGTAGCTACTGTTGCACCTCCTTTCGATCAACAGTTTCCTACATACCAGCCTGTACAATCAGCTCAGGTATATCAAGCACCGATTTATCAACAACCTTCCGGTTATCCGCCCATGCAAGTTCCTGTCAACAGTCAACGAGTGCCCAACGCTCCTGTTCACCAACAATCACAGGATCAGGTTCCTTATCCCCGTAAGAGACAGTATAAGCCTTGTCCTCCAATTTCGATGACTTTCACTGAGTTATACCCCCATTTGGTACAACAGGGTCTGATTACCACCCGTGCTTTGGGTCCTCCGCCTAATCCGTTACCTGCAGGTTACAACGCTGCCGCTCATTGTTTATTTCATGAGGGTGCGCCTGGCCATGATCTAGAGAATTGCTATGCTCTTAAGAAGGTTGTCAGAAATTTGCTAGAAACGAAGAAGTTGTCTTTTAGCGATACTCAGCTGAAGATCGAGACTCCTCTCGGGGTCCCTCACTTGTCGAGTTCAAATTCTGCAAAGCATGCTACTCCTGTGGCAAATCAGCCGAATCCAGTCATTATTCAAAGGCCTAGCTCGCTTCATTTCAGCAATCCTCAAGATGATATGACCGGGATCAACAAAGAATCTGGGAAAGTTATTTTGAAGCAACGACTGAAAACTGTTGAAGATGTGACCAGCATAACTGAGGCAAGCCGTGATGACTCACAGTGATCATAGACCAAACGTCCTTTCCATTGAGGCTCCGCCAAAGGAAACTGTTACTCTTGAATGCAAGATTTCATAAACATTTAGAAGGATTTTTCCAACAGTTCATTTGTTTATTTGCATTTCTCTTTGATTAAGCATATTTAGCATGTAAGAACTTGTTTATCTTCGATTAATTAATGCAACGCATATGTTTGTCTTGAATAAATCCATTCGTTTCACTCATTCAAAAAAAAACGTTTTCATAAATCATAATGCCAACTTTACCCGATCTCTTGTTCTGATGGAGAATTAGGGGGAGGATGATGAACCAGAAACGTCAAATCTCTTGTCGTATGCTTCGATTGAAACCCGCTGATGATGTAAGGCATTGTTTCAAATCCCAAACACTGGAGATATAAGGATGATAATCCCTCGTTAACCTCTTTGAGCCTTGAAGTAGGAGTTTTTCTTTCTTTTAAGAACCTTCATCCTAACCTGGGGCAGGGTAGGTCTCAGTTAAGCCGATCGAGCGCTTAGATCCTCAAAAAGGAAGAGCAAACCTTCGAGAATTTATCCTTAGCATCTTAAGAAGTCCAATACAATGACTACCCCCCAGTTACCTAAGGAGTGGGGCAGTCACGAGCCTTTCAAAAGATTTACACGACTTATGCATAAAAGAATATTCAAAAAATAAGAGCCCGCTAAGTCAAAACCTATGAAGGAGACTTAGGAAAAACTGGGGCATCCCGCTGGACTCCAAAGTCAAATCAAAAGACGTTTTCCAGGAAAAAGTTAGGGAATAAAAGCAAAACAAGAGGGTACAATAAATCGTGTGACCAATTGCCATTAGAAATAGGTGAATGACTGCCATGTCCAAAGCCTTGATAAGTTCTCGACCATAGCAAATCCGCTTGAGATATGAGCGTTCGTATCCGGTTAACTGACATAGGATTGGAGAACATCACGAAGAATGGGTGGGTACAAATATAACTTTGAGCCTTTATCTTTTGTTTCTCAAACCGTGAAACGAGCCACGATACAACCTTTAAAAGACCTAATTGAAGTAGGACTTCGGTTGAAAGCATACTCGACAAGATCACGTTTCCTGACTCCTACGAGCTATGCTCAAAAAAAATTCATGTTGGCATTATAATTAAAACTTATATCCTGACTAGTGATTTCGGTCACAAGTTATTGCGATATCTTTTTCAAAACAAAATTCAAGACAAATATATGTGTACATTGACAAGCTCAGGATAGGCATTTCAGGCATGACAACTTTGCTTGATATCTTAGAGATTTACATATGAACATAACCCGTGGAACTTGAAGATCCTGCTGAACAGGGGCAGGCAGTTTCCCAATTCGCTTACCAACGCGAGTCTGACGTTCTTAAGAGCTATTTCCCAAAGATTTCGTCGTAACACGATTAATTTGTGCCAGTTACATCGAGACCTGACGAATCTCTCAAAGAGTTTGAAAACAGTGGGGCAACCAGACTCCGTGTTCTCTATAAAATCCTCTTGAGATGACCATACCTCACAACGCAAGTATCCTGGGGCACCGTGTTTTAGGAAACAAATGGCGACTACTATAAGGTCCTTCAAGATCAAGGCCATGCGGTTTCACAACTTTTCTTCATGCACCCGACGGATTTTACTCACGGCGGCCTTCGTTCCCCAGTAAATCTTAGTGTTGCAACAGGCTCCTAAACTATTGCCTCATCACAGTCCCCAGCGAGACTATAAGCTGACAACCTTTTCTTGAGTAACTCGAAAGTGTCCCTCAGGTTTTCTTTTCCCCATGTGAAGACGTGATACTGTGCACCCAAGCAAATTACTTTCTCCCCAGAGAATTCAGAATTTTGAAACTAGATTTGATTCTACCATTGATCTTTCTTACCCATGATTGACGTATTGGTTGCAGAGAACGCAGGGTCTCGTCCCGTCTCTAGTCTGTTTCACCAGCATACGCAAGGGCATAAGCATCACATGCCTATTCATTACATATTCATTACATACTCATTACATACTCATTTCATAACATCCTGCATATTTACATACATAGACATTAACATACATTCACATTAGCATATGCATTAATATATGCATTAGCATTCACAGGGTCATTGTGTCTCGCCATCATTGGTTGTTACCGCCGAGTAACTGGGGTTTGTCCTTTCTCTCCAAATATATTGTCAGCCCTAAGCATAAAATACATATGTGTTTCCAGTTTCCCCACGGAGCTCGATCCTCGTGGATGACGGTTACTTCAGCTATCTTTCCTTACCAGGATAAGATATTTACCCTTCGAGATCGTTTCCCTCGATGGAGTCTTGATTACCAGTCTTCTTTCTAGCTCGATCCTAGATTGAATCTCAGTCTTGTCGGTCGTCAAGCCCAACCGGACGTGCATTTATTTTGCACCGTCTAAAAAATTTTTCACCATACCATGACAGATGCGCGACTGTTCTCGCCCGAGAAGTTTATCACTATACCCGGATGTGCATTTATTTTGCACTATCTTTCAAGAAAATCAATCACAATCCTTTACAGATACACGCCAGTTCACGCCTGGAAAATCTATCGGCACAACACTTTACATCTTACAACATCGGTATGCAACATTTCTCGCCTAAGAAGCCGATCCTATCTTTGTTATGACTCGCAGCAAATGGCCATCTCCATTGAGTAGTTGGGCTTCCATTGTCCCTGTCGTCATGAGGTATAGGGAGGTTTTGAACCAAATCGTATTCAGGAGAGCACGATCTTGAAGTACGGGGAGGTTTGAGCGGAATCATATTCAGGAGAGCACGATCTTGAAATATGAGGAAGTTCATTTACCCTTTAGTAAAAGAAGGAGCGGAATCATATTCAGGAGAGCACGATCTTGAAGTATAAGGAAGTTCAGTTTACCCTTTAGTAAAAGAAGGAGCCGAATCATATTCAGGAGAGCACGATCTTGAAGTATGAGGATGTTCAGTTTATCCTTTTCATATTCAAGAGAGCACGATCTTGAAGTATGAAGAAGTTCATTTACCCTTTAGTAAAAGAAGGAGCGGAATCATATTCAGGAGAGCACGATCTTGAAGTATGAGGAAGTTCATTTACCCTTTAGTAAAAGAAGGAGCGGAATCATATTCAGGAGAGCACGATCTTGAAGTATGAGGAAGTTCAGTTTACCCTTTTCATATTCAGGAGAGCACGATCTTGAAGTATGAAAAAGTTCATTTATCCTTTAGTAAAAGAAAAATCAGAATCGTATTCCAGGCGCCGACCTTAAATATGAGAAGATTTATATATCAGATAAGCAGCATCCTCTTTATTTGAGTGCTTATCCGTTTTGGCACACAAGTCCCTTCCAACGATAAGTGACGGTTCTCCCTCGAGAAGCTTATCAGGGCATTTCCCATTAAAGTCCATTCGATCCCATCACGAAGGATAGTTTATAGAAGCTTGGATGTTATTCTTTGCTCAATGCTCCAACATTCTGTAATCGATCTTGCAATCGTGTAGATCCAGTTTTATTATTAGACATTCCCAAGTGGAGGTCATCTCACAGGTGCCATCTCCATTTAAGGATTTTATTCTTAAAGTCCATTTATTTTGGCATACAGCCGGTTTTTACCCTGTATATTTGCTACGGATTCCCGAAAAGTCCGTGTGATCCTGTCACGAGGGATAGGGTACAGAAGCCTGGATGTTATTCTTTGCTCAATGCTCCAGCATTCTGTGATCGATCTTGCAATCGTACTTGATCCAGTTTTACTTTTAGATTCCCAGTGGAGGCCGTCTCACAGGTGCCATCTCCATTTGAGAATCTCGTTCCCGTTCTAAAGGACAATTGGTCGTGTTCGCACCAGTTGACCATCATTTTTGGAATTCCCCAGTGTTGTGCTGTCATCTCAGCGCGACGCTTTCCCAAGTGTGTTCTTCTCGTAGCGTCTGTTCCTGTGTCGTCGCATTCGTCAGCATTTTCGCAATACATCATTCCATCATACGCATCATGTTATCTGCATTAATCTGTTCTCGCTTTGTCCATAGCATTGCATATCGTCGCATATAAGGGCAAAATTTCCGGTTATCTATATTTAAATCTCTCCACCACGATTCCTCGAGTCTCTGTCACTCAAATCGTCCGGTGTAGCTATTTAAATAGGGGCAACTGTAATACCCCAAATTTTACCCTTATATTTAGTCAGTCACTTCGCATAGCATCTCATCTGTGCATCTGCTAACCACTAACCAGTCATAAAGTGCGTTTTGTTTTGCAGGAACTACCCCAGGGGTATTTTGGTCATTTTGCGCTGAATGTTCTGAAAAAGATGGTCTCTAGTGATAAGGCGTTCGAACTATCATATCCAGGACACTTATTTATTGTATGGGCTGATTATCAAGGCATTGATCTCAAGTCAATTAATATTGAAACAGTTTGTCAGAAGCACATTCGAGTGTTGGGCCAATCATTGCTTGTGTTTATTTAAGACAGTTTGAGCAGTTTCCCGTTCCATTGATAGAACGCCGCTTCTGGGGGTATACAATAAGTGGGTTTTAGTGCGATTTTGTTCATGGTCGAATCAGGCTGCGGTAAGATCAAGATAGCAAAAGGAACGATCGATTAAGTGGAGAAAGTATTGGGTCTCACTCATAACGTTGTTCAAATATCAAAAAGAAGTGAATTGAAGTATTTTGAGTATTATTCATGAATATTTATATGTTACCACTGAGAGGTAACTGTAGATGATTTTGGATTGTTATTCACAAGTATTTCTAATTTACAATTAAGAAGTGGATTTAGATATTTTCGAAGCTTATTCAAGACATTCATAAATTACAATCAGGAGGCGGATATGAATATTTTTGAATTTCATTTCATAAATATTTATAAGTTACAATTGGGAAAGAATGAGAATATGATTACAGAATCATGATTTACAAGCATTTACACTACTCTTTCTATCCTAAGTTCTAAAGGTCTTAAAAGGAACTAAAGGGCTTCGCGCCATTCCGCCATTTGAAATCCATCTTTCGAGTCCTCCGATTAACCTGCACAATGAAAAACAAATGCAAAACAGAACAGAATAGAAGGGGTTAGAAAGTATTTTTGACACTCTCAGAACATCGTTATCATCGAGTGCCGGGAGTGGCACAACCGAAGCTGCGTCCTACCCCCGTTACCGATCCGCGCCGTTGGCGTCAGATCAGGTAACACCTGTTCTTATCATTACGGGACATCCGAGAGATAGAAGTGATAAAAGAAGCGGGACTGATTCAATTGGATTCCCAAGCTGATACGAGAGTAAGGCAACATAGTCAATCTGGATTCAGACCCGGATGCCGGCAGGTCTGAGTCATTTTGTTTCCGAAATTTCCAACACCTGAAAATCCACAACAGCATCAGTACCAGGTTCAGAATTCAGAACTCAAAACCAAAACAGCTCATAAGCTGCATAAACAAAACAGCGACCAGGCAAAAGGAAAGGCCACACCAGTTCAATCGTGAAAAAGGCACAAAGAAACAAATCTGCCACAAAAGTTCAGAATGCAAACCAAACCACATCGGAACAACACTCGTAACAGCACCATCAAAATCACAAATGCAAACTCAGCTCACAAATCATCGTGGAAGCAGCAACAAGCAATATTCATGGAAAAGTACAATTTTGATGAATCTCTACCAGGATGATACGAATGGGTCCCTGTACTTCACTAGGACAAGCTTTCGCAAGCCATTTGGATTTCAAGCAGAGCTGTTAAAATTAGCAGAGCTAGCAGTTTTCACTAACCATCTAGATCGCTTGAGATCTTGTTCTACACAAATACACATCTGGATAACCAAATACACAACCAAACCATATCAGAAATAGTGAAAAAGGTTCAGGTCAAATATATCAGTTCGATGAGTTCACAAAACCATAGCAGAAAAAGCAGGAAATCGCAACAAGCCCAGAACTCCTGTTCTGAACCGCGACATCATCGAAGAATATCCCTCGAAGGCTCAGAACATGGTCATCATTGCCGTATACCTTCCTCGGCAGCGTTTGACGCGACCGAAGCCATAGTACCTATCCTGAAAGAAGAAGAGGAAAAGTTAATGTATGTTTCAAAACCGAAATCCAGAAATCAGAAGCAGATATCCAACGAAACCCAAATTCGAATCTGGATACAAGCACACCAAGTTTCCAAATCAAAACAAATCTGTTTCCAAATCAGAAAACCCAATCTGTATTCAATCCAAACGAAATCTGTTTCAGGCCAGTCCAGAAAAGGAAGGAAAGTCCAAAACGAATCCAGGAGAATCCGTATCCAACAGATTCAAACCAGCATAAAAAAATCGTGCGAGCAAATCCGAGATGAAATCACGATCTCACATCTACATAAAATAAAATCGAATCAAATCTCAGCCAAATAATAACGTAAAAGATCATAAGTCCAGGCCCAAACGAAAATCAAAGCGGATATAAAAACAGCAATAGATCGCAGAAGAAGGGGGAGAAAAAATCATAAACAAAACCCTAACGGGATAGTCATCGAAACGGCCATAAAATCATCGAAAGAAGGAACGGACTCACCAAACCGAAACGGCGCAAGCATCAAAGGCCAAAAAATATCATCACCGTCTGGAATATCTAGCGAAAAACGTCAAGCCGTGAGCCGCAACCGTTTAACCTCAGAAAGATTCATCATCGGTTGTTAAACCCAACTCGGTCAAACCTTCCTCGAATCCGTATCAGCTTGCGGACTCAGAGAGCTGAAGCTCTTCCTCACCGTCCACAGTTCAAGCCTAGCATCAAAGGAAAAAAGGTAGGGAGATCAAGTGTTTATCTGTTCATGTTGTGATTGTAGGAGAAAAAGTGGCGGACGATACATCCTAGAGGCATGCAAAGAAGAGAAAGTCGAGAGAGATGGAAGAGAGAAAGACAAACGGCGCCGCGTGGGGATAACAGGGTCATGAAACCCTAGTTGTGACTTTTGTTTATCATCAACCGGGTTGGGTCCGGAAGTAAGTACCGGCCCAACCCCTTTTTTTTTAATAAACTGTTTTTTTAAAATGTTTTTATTTTATTTTGATTTTTATAACTAAAAACTGTTTTTTTTAAAAAAACTTTTCTTTGTATAAATTTTGATTTTTGTTTTTTTAAAAAATAAATAAATAAAAACTAAAAAACTTTTCTTTATTATATTAAAAAACCTCTTTTTTTCATAAATAAAAAACTCTCTTCATATAATGAAAATAAAAAAAAAACCTTTTTTTTTAATAAATAACTTAAAAATCCTTTTTAAAAAAAAATATATAAGTTAAAACTTTTTTAGATTAAACTTAAAATATTTTTATAATTAACATTACTCTTTCTTTTTTTCATTTAACCTCTCTTTCAAAACAATAAAAATCTTCAGTATTGCACTTTTTCTCCTGACTCATCCAATTACCGTCTAATTTTGAGTGTTCATCATTTGCAGCTCTCACTGCGTGGTTGGTTTATTTAAATTTCATTACTATATTGTAACTGCTTCTCATCTGTAACTCCGCGAACCCTAATAATCGCGTTTTAATTTCTGCCTTTAAATTTCTGCGTGTATGGTTTTAATTTCTGTCATTATTCTCTGTTTGCATGATTCAATTTCTCACGCTTCCATCACTATTATTCTGTCACACTATACACATCCGAAGGTTAGGTCTAGCTTTTGGTCGCCGCGCCAATAACCCTCAACTTCAAACCCTCAAAACTTCAAACTACAAACCCTAATTTTCACAAATGCCTCGCCGCAGGCAAGATTACAATTTCACCCCTAGCTTTAGGTCAAAGAGCCGCCGCGCTCATTTTAGGGTTTCCCGCCGTGGAATCCCCAATTTAACCCTAATCACAACTTAACAATTCAACGTAGAGATTTGGAGTTCCTACACTCCACGTAAGCGTGTCCTTAAGACATGTTTATTCCCCTTGAGACCTTGGCCACAGTCAAGAAGTCTCTAACCTCCCTTTTGAGGGGAACTACGATTACTCTGATTCCACTCCCGTAAGGATACGTAGGCACAAGATGCGATGTCTTGCCGAGTAAACTTAGAATTAAACCCTTAGGTCTCTTTTCTCACTTTTAATCCTTTGTATATATACCTTAAGCAAATAAATAAAGCAAATAGTAAACATTTGAACAAAAGGTTCCCGTAGAGTACTACAGAAGTTTAAGGTGCTAATACCTTCCCTAAATTTAACCAACCCCCGAACCTTAGATCTTTCCCCGCATTGTGTTTACGATGCAAAATAGGTTTTCCCTCTTTTGACCTTTTCCTTCGGATAAATCAAAGAGCGGTTGTGAATTGAATTGCGATTCAAACTCGTTAATAGTTTGTGATCCTATTTCCACCGCAACAGTTGCGAATGCGTACGAGCACTCGACTTAGGAGATTGTTTGAAAAAGTCGAAAGATTAAATAAATAATAACTCAAAGGCGTGCCTTAAGAACTATCCGCTCGGAGATTCAAGGAATGCTAGATTCCAAGAACCTCCTTCTTTCGAAGTTTGAATCAGAAAGTATGTTGAGAAAATGTTTTGAAATAATCAAAAGATTGAGTGAATAATAACTCAAGGGCGTGCCTCGAGAATTATTCACTCGAAGATTCAAGGAATGCTAGATTCCAAGAACCTCCTTCTTTTGGGAATTTTAATCGAGCAAGATGTTTTGAAAATAATTTGGATTGAATCGAGGATGTGAAGAGAGTTTGTGGTATGAGAGGTGAGAATACGAGATTGGATTGGAAAAATGACGATTATTTAGTAAATGAGACGTCGGCCTCACAACCAATTAATCGGAGTATTATCGAGATGCTAGATCTCAACGACACTTTTTTCATTCGAAAAATGTTTGGATGAACAACGAAACTATCACACAGAATGCTAGATTCCTATGATATTTCTTTGTCCGAAAGAGTATATTTGAAAACGAAAAGTCGAACAATATATTATTTAAGGTGTACACCTCAATAATGATTGTCCAAAAATCCAAAAAAATGCTAGACTTTAAGGATTTAGTTTTTTTCGTGACTTGATTGAAAAATAATTTTAGTATATAAAAAATAAGTTGAATTAAGATTAGAAAAATTAAACATATTTTAAAAGTTATTTAAAATACTTTGTATGTTGAAAATAAATTTGAATTTAAGATTAAGAAAAGTAGTTAACCATATTTTGAAAATACATTTTTAAAATAGTACATGATTTTTATTTAGAAAATAATTGGTTTGAAAATATTTACAATAGCATAAAATCACTTATTAAATGTAAGAAGGCTCATAATACTAGCTAAAAAAAAGAATAGAAATATTGACATGGGACGTTCTCGTTACATCGATACATACAGTATAAAAGTTCAATACATGCTTAGTAAAAACTAAAATGAAATATGAGTAAAAAACTACATAATTACAATATAATCAATATATATATTAACATTCATAATATAAATAAAATACAAAATAAATTATTAATTGACCCTTCTTTTAGCATAAACATCACAGCCAGCTAAAAATGGATACTTAGCCATCTTATTTGAGGTACCAAAATAGTGCTTAAGAAACTTGGTTAGAAATATACAAAGTAGGATAAAAAAACTCAATGTATGGGAGCGGGAAATCATCCTTTGGGCTCGCCCTATTCAAATCTCTGTAATCAACACACATCCGTACCTTACCGTCCTTCTTTGGTACATGCACGATGTTGGCGACCCACGGCGGGTAAGTCGTCACGGCTAAAAATCCTGCGTCTAACTGCTTCTGGACTTCTTCTTTGATTTTCATAGCCATGTCTGGTCTAGTTCTTCTAAGTTTCTGCTTGACTGGCGGACACTCTTTACGGAATGGTAAGCGATGAACCACTATGTCAGTATCAAGTCCGGGCATGTCTTCATATGACTAATCGAATATGTCACTATACTCTCGAAGTGTCCCAACTAGTCTTTGCTTGATATCACTTTGCAACGCAACCCCTATTCTGACAACCACTTCGGAACCCAAATTGACGACCTCAATCTCTTCTTGATGTGGCAGAATGAGTTTCTCTTCTTGTTTCAAGAGTCTAGTTAGCTCCTCGAGAAAATCTTCATCCTCATCAATCTCTTCTTCCGCTTGAAATACCGAGTTGTCAAGGTCGAAGCGAGTCATAGAAGATTCTGAATGGGTGTCATCTACAATGATATGAGTCCTGCAATGAAAATGTTTAAGTGCTTCAAATGATATGCAAACAGACACATTGCCATTTATAGTTAAAAACAAAAAAATAAGAAAAACAAGGATCACAAAATTTGAATGGAAAAACGCCATTTGATTGATTGATTAAACATTATTCAAACATAAATAAGTAAACCCTGTCATAACAAACTGCTATACTCCGGGTAAAACATAGGGTTGTACAATAATTAAGAAAACAAAGCATTACTGTTCATTGGTCACTTGGACAAATTCCTCAATGGACCAATTGCACAGATTCTATCTTGGAATGCAAGGCTTGATCCAAGCATCCATATCACAGTCATTGTCCCCGGCTTCATCATCAGACACGACATTGATCTGCTCGTAGAAGACTCCCGCACTGGTCAACCTTACCGGCCCCTTGAACTTTGGCACGCTCTGCGACGACGATGGGCGGTATCCCAGACCAAATTTGTCTTGCTTCTGAGGTATCTCTAACACCTGCCCTCAGCCTTGAGTCGTACCAGCTTGCACCACAACATGCGCTTCTTTGAAAGAAGACATAGCTACCTCAGGATCTTTCCTCACAACTGGAGACTTATCCTTCAACTGAATGGTTTCAAAAGCTTGACACAGGGTCTCGTGAATTTCCCCATCTACCTCGACGTACTTGAAAGAAGACAAGTGACTGACCATTATGTCCTCCTCTCTGCACACTGTCACGACACTGCCACCAACCATATATTTCAGCTTCTGATGCAGAGTTGATGTAACAGCCCCAGCTGAATGGATCCACGGTCTGCCCAACAAAGAGCTATAAGCAGGCTGAATTTCCATAGTATAGAATATTGTGTCAAAAACTTTCGGGCCTACTTGGATAGGCAAGGCCAGCTCACCAAAAACAGACCTCCAGGTCCTATCGAAAGCACGTACCACCAAATCACTTGGTGTACACTTAATGCCTCTAGTGTCAAGCTTCATAAGTGCCTTCTTTGGCAACACATTCAAGGACGACCCTATGTCGACAAGGACGTGTGACATCGCCACTCCTCTACATTCAACAGAAATGTGCAGCGCGCAGTTATGGTTTTTGCCCCTCGGCGTTAAGTCTAAATCTGTAAATCCCAGACCATTTCCTGCTTTCACATGCCCAACAACTCCTTCGAGCCGGTTCACCGATATTTCTTGAGGCACAAAAGCGGTACTCAACACTTTCATCAACACATTCCTGTGCGCTTCTGAACTCAGCAACAATGATAATATCGAAATTTTAGAAGGAGTCTGCTGTAAATGGTCAACTATCTTGTAGTCACTCTTTCGTATCAGCCTCATGACTTCCTCCACATCGTTCTCCACAGATTCCTTCTCACCAGCCTACGAAGTTTCTTCTATCATCGCCTTACCTTTCCCTCTATCCGATTTTTCAACTACAACCTCGGGCGACGGGAAGACCCTCCCACTTCGAGTAATCGTTCCTGTTCTGGCAAGATTATCCGATGATTCCACAGGAAAACTCTTCAGATCTATCTTCTGTCCATTACAGTACACCTCGGCTCCGTAGTTCCATGGAATAGCTTTGGTGCTTTCATATGGCATCGGTCCTGCTTTGGTAATAGTGATTGTCGGCGGCCTAAGAGGCGCTGAGATGGTTATGGTCTTATATGGGATCGAGATCGTAGCAATCTCATCCCTTTCCTCATCCACTACCTCAACAGGATTCTTCCCGGTAGTCCGGTCAAACTGCAACATTCCTTCGTTCATCATTCCCTATATACACCTTCTCAAATCATCACATCCCTCAGGATGACCCAAACAATCCACACAGTCTTTATCACAGCCCGGGAATACACCCCCACCTAACAACTTGTCCTTCACAAATTTCAAAGGCGTCTTCAGCTCATTCACATCCATTATCAGATCTAGATTCTCTTCTACCAGAATAACACCAACCCTAGCCGACCCATGATTTGACATATGGTTTTGCACAACATTGGGTGCATCATGAGAAAAGTTTATCGCTTTGCTGTCAATTAGATCCTGAAGCTTATGCTTGAAATCCTTGCAATCGTCAATAAAATGACCAGGCGCCCCAGAGTGAAACTCGCAGTGAGCGTTTACGTCATAACCGGGCGGGGGAGAGCCCGTCAAAGGAGCTAGAGTCCTCTTTTGAATCAATTGTTGTTGTAGTAAAACTTGAAGCACTTGTGAGTATGGCATTGGTGGTACGTCAAATACTCTATTCAGCCTGGCCCTCCTATATCCTTGTTGATTTTGTTGTGGTGGCTGATATTGTCTTTGTTGTTGTTGTTGTTGCTGAGGTTGAGGTTGTTGTGGTACCGGAATAGTAACACTGGCAACCTGCTGTTGGCGATATTGGTTCTGGGGCTAACCCCTACCTCTTCCTACGGAACCCGTTACTGAGTTAGCGTTCCCCTCGCACTTCTTGTTACCAAACACCCTTTTTCCTCCTCCTCCAGCTGAGGGTACCTCTCCTGCCTGAATCTTTCCAAGCTTTATATTGTTCTCTACTCTTTCACCAGTGATTATCAAGTATGAAAAACTGCCCGACATACTGTTAATCAACTTTTCATAATATACTTCCGGTAGAGTAGCAACAAACATGTCAATGAGCTCACGCTCTACCATGGGAGGCTGCACTCTAGTAGCAAGCTCTCGCCACCTCTGGGCATACTCTTTAAAACACTCATTATCCTTTCGGGAAAGGTTCTGCAGTTGGACTCTATTTGGGGCAAGGTCACTATTGTACTGATAGTGCCTTACAAAAGCTTCGGCTAGGTCTTTCCAGCTACAGACATTAACGGGGCTCCAGCCCCATGTGCCACTCCAATGAAGGACCACTCAAGTTGTCCTGAAAGAAATGCATCAACAATTTTTCATCGTTCGAATACGCGGACATCTTCCTATAATATGAGCGCAGGTGAACCCTTGGGCAAGTGGTTCCTTTATACTTATCAAAGTCAGGCACTTTGAACTTGTGAGGTACCCTCAAATCAGGAATCAGACCTAGATTGGCCATACCCAAACCCATGGAATTCTGGTTTTCGTAACTTTCCATCTTGTCTTCTAAGAGCTTAAATCTTCTATTAGATTCAGCTGACAACTCAGGCCTGGCATCACCCATTGAGAAGATATCTCCTTGTTGATCTTCACGAATAGGATCATAGTAACCATCATCGTTACCTTCTCCAACACCGATACCGATATTTCCAATGTTTTTGAGGATATTCCTAATCCCTCCAACATTACCAATCCCAGTGTTACCATTCCATGCGTTACCATTCCCTCCAGCATTAGGGATAGGTACAATGTTGTTAGCCTGGGGAGTATCAACGAGGGGAGGATTAACAGCAGTCCCATCGTGCAACACACCATCATTATCCACTTGTGCAACCAAAGGCTGTACCAAAGTCTGAAGCTGCGATTGTCCATTAGCAACCCCTTGCATGGTCTCCATCTGTTGGGCCATCCTGTCTCTCATCTCCTGCATCTCGGCTTGCATTTGATCCATTAGTCTCTTCTGATTTCTTCTGGTACCGTACCGATGAGTTGTCTGATCTGCAATCCTGCAAACACACTTTGGATCACAAGAAACAAGGTAAGGTTAACAGTTCCGATGCACCTGCAATGCGAAAAATGCTAATGCAACACATGTATATATGCAACAGGGAAATTTCCCCCTCGATTCTAGTTCCGAGACAAGGACTAATGACAATGGAGAGCCCCCATGAACAAGCACATAACAGAAACTCTTTGTGTAAACAAACATAGGCCCACAGGAAAAGTACAAACATCAACTGAGTGCAAATAGGAAAGGACCTCAACCAACAGGTCTGGTGATGGTCAATACAAAAAGCCCAGGCAACAAAACAAAGGGAAAGATAAAGGGATCAAGCTGGATGGTGAGTCTGGAACTCCTTCAGCAAAGTCTGTGTCTCGGGATGGTCTGGTCTAGTGAGCAAACCCCGTATAAGTAGCTCCTACTAGCCAATGGTAGACTGCAAGTCCTCAATTGAATCTTCCTTTCCAAAACACTCCTCAAGCCTGTGCTTCTTGGAGTCATCTCTTTCTTCGTAACCTTCTAAGGTTACAAGCGCTTCATACAGTTTACAGTCACTATGTCTCTTGAGCGAAGCTTCCTTCAAGATCTCCTCATCCTTCGCACTGAGTTGAGTCTTCAGCTTTTCAATCTGCAACTTCAGCTGATCTTCACGCTCCCTGTTGTTAGACAAGGCAGCGTCCCAATGAGTCCTAAGCTTGGTAATCCTCAAATAGGTTTTATTCAGCTCTTGCTTCTTAGTAGCAAGCACGCTACTAACAACATTCATGTCTTTACCAACCGCTCTCTATCGCTAATCTCCTTGGTCAAGTTTGCACCCAACCTGTTCACTAATTTAGTCTGCTTCTTTAAAGAATAAGTCGCTTCCTTCTTCTCATGTCTAAGTTGAGCAATCTCTTTCTCTACTTCTTCATTGGCTCTCTTCAACTCTTCTTTCTAAGCCCACAACTTATCATACTTCATGATGTCGACAGTAGTTGGCTCTTCGATCACGAGAGGATACAATGGCTCCATTGAAGGAAAAGGCATCAGAGACTTCACAGCTCTATCTTTGATCTAAACCGTGTAAGGGTCATAAGCTTGATTGTTACTCTTTCCTAGCAATGTTTTACCTCGCCTGTGAATGTTACTCCAAGCATATTCCATTCTAACCAAAGTATCAGCTTCCAGCAAGCCTGTGAGATACAGAGATTCCTGTATCTCTTCTTCTTTAGGGGACCCTTCAGGGCATATCCAAATTGTCTAATCAACAAAGAGGGATTATAGTTAATACAACCCTTCTTTCCCACCAACGGGACATTCGGAAAACCACTGCAACTATATACGATCTCAGTGCCAAGTATATCTCGATCAAACCATACAATGTTTTCTGCAGACAAACCCATTAGCCTAGCTGACCAATCTGAGGTGCCAATAGTATCAACAAAAGGAGCTACTTTCGAAAGGTGACTAAGGAACCACCTATACAACATGGGTACATAGCAAGACACATTTTTACCTCTTCGTTTTTTGTTCTTATAATGGATTGAATGATAAACATCTCCTAACATTGTCGGCACTGGATTCCCTGAAGCGAAGATATAGAAAGCATTTGTATCCACAAAGTCTGGCAAGTTAGGAAACAAAATGATACCATATATGCATAGAACGAGAATGGCATTGAATACAATCTAGCAACCATCCTTTGCGAACTGTACAGCCTTGTCAACCAGAAAAGGTAGAGGAAACCCATATACTCCATTCAGCTTGGTCAATCTTCCTGAGAACTCTGAGGCATCAAGATGAAGAATTGAAGCGAGCTTGGCTAAATCAGGTTCAACATCCACATGGTAAAAAGGCATCTGATCCAATACTGGAACTCCTAGTAACACATCATACTCTTCTAAGGTCGGTGCCAGAACATAGTCAGGAAAAACAAAACATCTCAACGGAGGGTCATAAAACTGTAACAGAGCATATAAGCCATTCAACTCGGACACTGAAGGTTTACACACCATATTGAGCAGCCTTCCATAAGATTCCTTGAACTCTCCTCTCACTTTCTGATCTGCCAAAACAACCAAACTCAACAGGGAACTGATATAAGGAGAATGAAGCTTGTAGGCAACTGTCCTCTTTAAGGGCTCCATGTCAGAAAATAAAACCACTAGAATTGGGAGGGAAATATACACCTGCACATAAATACATGTTAATGCAAAATGAGAATGCAGATGCAAATGCTAATGCAAACAGAGGATCAAGCTTGTTGTGATGTAGCTTGAGATGGACCAGCGCTTCGCTTTGGCAAGAACGCAACTATGATAATATGACCCGCTGATATCTAGAACTCTGATTCAGACTGTAGAGAAAACTGGGTATTCTGAAAGCCAATGTTTCCTGCATAACCCAATCCCACTCACAGATATGGACCTATCCACTGACAAGGTTCGACATCCTATGTGTTCATCAGCGTCACAGACTTTCAAGAAGCGATGATACGTTCACCATTTCTGCTTTGGCATCATCATCTCTCGAAGAGGCCTCACTTAGCTGAATCCCAAATGATCGATCCCCAGAGTCGACAATTCTCAGATCCAAAATTCCTTCAAGCCCAAAGGGCCAGAAAGAGAATCGTCAAAGAGAATCTCGTCTGAGCACGAATTTCATGGCTAGCTGGTGCATGCAAAGTGTACAGGCTCACCACTAATCTCCACTTCTAATGCTAAGTCTATACTCAAGCCTGGGTTTGGGTTATCTCTCAATGGAACTTCCCTCCCCACAGCACAACAATAATGATATATAAATGCTGAAAATAAAATGCGGAAGTACATAAAGATAAATCACATATATACAACACCCAAAAGAAAATAATCAAATGCTAGGATTGACTCGCATAGGGGTTCGTTGGAGTCCCCAGCAGAGTCGCCAGATGTCGCTACCGTGAAAAAGGAGGCCGACAATGACTAACAGAGTCGTTGTAACAGTCCAATTTTAATTAAATGATTACTTTAATTAATTAAATGAATTATGGGATTTATTTTATTAATGGAGTGATTATTTATTAAATTGGTAGATGTTTGAGAAAGGAATTGTGAACGAAAGAATTGGATAGAAAGTGATATAAAGGAAACTTGGAAAAGAAAATAGAAATATAGAAACATAAGGAGAAAGAAGAGAAAGAAAGTGGAAGAGGAGAAAAAGAGAAGAAAAGAGGAAAATCTTGGTGAAGCTCAAGAACAACTCTCAAGCATCGATTTGAGCAAGGTAATGGTGTGAAATATTGTTATCTTAGCAATGTATATGATTATGTATGCTTGGGTTGGGTTGTTGGATGTCTTTCTACAATTTCCATTTTAGGGCAGAAGTTGGATTTATCGATAGAATGGATGTTTTATCGGGTAGAATCTGATGTAAGTGATGTAGAATAGTCGAGGTTTGTGATACTAAGGCTATTGGAACTGATTAGATGAGAGTCGGTCGGTTTTGGAGAGGGATTGAATTTCTGAACAGCGGAGAAATTCTGGTTCGCAGACGTTCGCTAGCTGTTCGCTAGGCGAGCTGGTCGCGAACGCTCGCTAGGTCTTCGCCTAGCGAGCTAGTGGCGAGTGGAAACAGAATGTGAGAGGTCCCTTCGCTGGGTAGCAAATGGGGTAGCGAATGGTTCGCTGGGGGTTCGCTGTGGCGAACAAGGTAGCGAGTGAGGTCTGTAGCCTCTGTTTGGGTTCGCTAGCAGTTCGCTAGGCGAACATGTAGCGAAGGTTCGCTAGCTGCTCGCTAGGTGAGGCAGTAGTGAACATGACAACATTTGTGTTTTCTTGTGTTTCATTCCATGTTTCTTTGTGGTTTTGATCAGGTTCGATTCTTATTGGAATGGAGTGTTATATGCTGTATGTATATGTGCTGTGGGTAGCCGTATGGCGTGAATCCTAGATGTTGGATTAATTGATCTTATGTGGCCGTTTGGCATTTGTGTATGCATTGTTAATTTGATTAAAATGCATGATGTGTTGTAATTGAATACGTTGTCGTTGGCACGATGTATGAATAAAACATGGGAACATATGATGAATATATGTGTGCATTGCTTGAAATAAATGGTATTGATTGTGAATGCATATTGTTTTATACGATTATGTATGGATAATGCATGGGAGAGTATTGTTAGGTATGCGTGCATTTTTTGATGAATATGTTGATGAAAAGTATGAATACATGATTATATGACTTGTTGTGTGTGCAATCTTATTTTAATACTTGAAGGGAGGAATTATGTGAATGCATGGGATTAAGACGTGTGATCGGTCTTAAGTGCATTTGTTGTTGATTGCATATGCATCATTTAGTCAAGAGGCAATGTTTGCTAGTTTCGTGGAGACTAGTGGCTTGTCCCAAACCTAGAAGGGTGGGTTTGAAAGCTTAGGGAATGAGCTTTGTTGTTATCGGTCTAGAAGGGTGGACCCGGTTTAAATGTAAAAACTGAAAAATGATAACAAGTGTTGGTACCACATGGCATTGAGTTGCATTGAGTTGTGTCGAGTCACATAGCATTGATGTCATTGTTATATGAATTATGCTTGTATGTGAATTGGTGAATTGGTGAATTGTGAATAATGGATTGGTGTGTTGGTAAAAGATGTTTTGTGATTATTCATATGTGTTTATACATATCGTGAAATGTATGACGAGTTATGAATGATTTGTGGTTAGAATTGTGAAATAATTGTATCTTTACTTCGTATATATATATATATATATATATATATATATATATATATATATATATATATATATATATATATATATATATATATATATATATATATATATATATATATATATATATATATATATATATATATATATATATATATATATATATATATATATATGTATATATATATATATATATATATATATATATATATATATATATATATATATATATATATATATATATATATATATATATATATATATATATATATATATATATATATATATATATATATATATATATATATATATATATATATATATATATATTTATATGCATTGATTATTATGATAATATTTCTCACTCTTCTGCTGTTTTATAATGCTCTATGAGGCATTGCAGATTAGGTTGCTGGAGGTTCTTTTTGTGAAGTTTATCTTCATTCTTTTGTCGGGTCGCTATGATATGTAGCACCGGGTAGATAGGCTGTATAGCATTCTTTTGAGATACATTGTATATGTATCTGTTGGCAAATGTGTTTTGTAACCATGATGATGTGATGAACAAACTGATTGATATGTATAATCATGATATTATGTTTTCAAATGGTTTAATATTTTAATCTTCCGCTGGATTTCGAAAATTGAAATGTGGGTGTAAGGACCAAGTCCTCTATTTCAAAACTACCCCAATGCTACATGTCATTTTAAGCAGGTGTTGTATGATTTATTTTAGTGATGATGCGACATTCTCTTTTATACCATATTTTATTAAACTCTGATGAAAATTTTTATATGTGCTTAAATGTTTTTAATTGATTATTTGGGGGTATAGAAGGGGGTGTTACATTCGCCACCTATCGTTATTTATCCCAAAGAAGGGAAAGGAAACGAGCAGAAAAAACCTGACGGAAACGGGAAAAGACGAGGTCATCACAACCAAGTCCTAGGTTCGGGAGTCGGTTAAGCAAGGGGAAGGTATGAGCACCCCTCACGTTCGTTGTACTCGACAGGATCCACGCATTGTTTGCTATCTAAAGGGTGTGCTGAACTATCTACGCTAAAGGCTTATGGACAAAAGAAAAAGGAAAAGGACTCGACAGAGCGTCGCTGCTCTGGGCCTACGTATTCCCTCGTGCAATGGGAAAGTCAGAGTCAACATAGTTCGGCTAACTACAACTAAAGAGGGGGAGAAGGTTGCTCGCTAAGACATCGCGTCTTATGCTTATGTATCCTCGTCTGGAATGAGAAATCAGAGCAAACGTAGTTCGAGCTGACAGACCACAGGTTGGTTCAAGTGTTTTAACCGAGTAAGGTTAACAAGAAGTTCCAGCAGTTTGGTGTATGCGGCTCGACCATTGGAGACTTAGGCGTTACCGTTTGCGACAGAACTAAGAGTTAACAACACTCTTGTTTATGAAAAGGTTTTCCAAAGATTAAGGGTCCCAAAGGACAAAATGAGTTTGAAGTGTTTGTTTGTATTTTCTTATAAAGAAGTGTTTTGAATGAATGTTTGTAACTCATATTGCACTAGAGACTATGACCTAGGAGTGAATGCGTCACATGTCACCCAAAGGGTGCCACACTAAACATCCTGACTGTTGAAAGGAAACCCTCCAACAATCATTTCCCAAGTAGCTTAAGGCTCGTAGGGTACAATACTCATTAGCCTTTATTAAGTGGATTGAAATTGTTTGAAGATGAGAAGAGAGAGGGACACACTAAAAGGGGACTAACTCAAGCCTAATAGTTGTCATACAAAGTGCGCCTAAGGTTGGGATTACAAAATGGAAATATCTACCTAACGTTATCATGCATGGTTTAAGTCCTAAGGTCTATCATAATCATCCTTGAACAAGGAGATTAGAGATCCTAAGGGAACATGGCCAAAGAAGGAAAAGAGGAAGGAAAACACGCGAATGCAAGGATGCGAACATAGAATGCGCAAATATAATGAAAGTGAGGGAGGAAAATAGTGTGGGGCAGTAGCCTCCACAAGCACATCTCAACCTCAAGCATGCATATGAGAAAGGCAAAGAGATGCATTGAAACAAGCATACAAACATAACAAAATGTGGGATGAAACGGCCTAAACGATTCGAACATCAACCACGAAGTCACGAACCGAAGTAAAAAGAAATGCCAAAAACAAGCCGGAGCCAAAATGAGGACGGGAGGCTATAGGAGAACAACAAGGTACTCTTATTATGCACTTAACCATAAGTATCACCGGCATTGGGTAAAAGAAAGTAGGCCAGACACGAAAGAAAGTCCTCAAGGATCCATCACTTTAGGCGAGTTTCAAGTTCCTCCAAAGGAGGGACCAAACCACCTTAAGCGACCTTCCAAGGTCATAGGACAACAGGCATATGGGAAAAGTGTACCCAAAAAGCGAAAGCAAATAAAGGAAACAAAAATGCACTACCTTGAATGACAACACATAAGTGTGCATCCAAGCGACAACCGACGAGCGCGTGTCAAAGGCTCGGTTAAATAATCAAAGAACAACGACAAATATCTAGAAATATTCCACTCCTAATCCATCACACTGACCTATGACGATTCGGAACGGAGCGGTATGCAAAGGCACTTTAAAAATAGCAAAAAAGGCTCACTGTTACAGTGTTAATCGGTTAACCCCTGGGGTTAATCGGTTAACACCTTGAACATAGGAAAAAACCTGAAAATTTGAGTTGGTTAATCAGTTAATCATATACGCTAACCGATTAACACTGTTAACGTATGAAAAGTTTGAAAGTTTAAACTGGTTAACCGGTTAACCATATGCGTTAACCGGTTAACACTGCAACAGAGGCCAAAAAACAACAAAAAAGCACTTTTAACACAAAAATGACTTAATCGATGATCCAAAAGATCAACTTATCGAATGAGCACGAAATTTAACCTGCAAATTGCAACCAATAGACATGCAAAGTGTCTAGCCAGCACAATCATAATTTATGTATCAATCACAATCAAATATGAGTATTACTATATAATGCAAATAAGCTCAGAATTACGACAGGTTTAGAGTTCCGACCTTCGAATCAAAGAATTGATCCGGTGATTGTTGATTCGCCTCGGATGTATAGACCCAAGCAAGAAACCCTGAAGAACTTCGAGATCCAAACCGATTTCGTCCTCCAAGAAGCGGATCCGATGACGGTTACGAATGAAGGTTACAGCTTGAGAGATCAAGGATTCCGATGAAGAATCGATGATCTCAAAGGATGAGGAGCTTTGGGTGAGGGTTTTGGGGAATGGAGAGAGTTGGGAATTTCAGAGCATGAGTTCTGAAAAGTGGATTATGAGGATTCTCTTTAGAGGTTTGGGGTGAAACCCTTTAAATACTGCCTAGGGTTGGATCCAAAGTAAGTAAGGTTGGAAAGTTAGGTTTGGAATGTTGATTGAGCTTTTGGAGGGAATTCTGAAAGTTGCAAGGTTCTAGATCCTTCCCTCATGTGAAATTTGAATTTCAAATGATCAAAATGGACCTCAAGTGCAATTTGCTTGAAACTTCACGTGCAAGGCAAAATCTACTTTGGTTAACCAGTTAACCATATGCGTTAACCGGTTAACACTGCTGAATTTTTGAATCTGGGCTATTTTTCAAGTGGTTAATCGGTTAACCATATGTGTTAACTGATTAACACACTCAAAAGTTGAGTTTTGGCGCCTTTAGGGGGAGGTTGCACTCTTTGCCCGTTTCTTGCCGTTTGGAGCTCAGCTCAGCTCCTGAAAGTATTTTTCTGAATGCTATGACCATGAGAGTGCTAGATGTAGCCTGAATGCTGCTTCTGTACCTGAAAAAAATAAATAGAAAGCGGTCGCCCGACCTCCGGGCAAAATAAGTGTCGGAGTCTCTGACACTTGTTGTTCCTGTTGTGCCCCTAAAATGGAAATTTGAGCCGCGGACGTGTCTTGATCCCCTGTTAAAATAAATGCTATGCGATGCAATGTAAATGCTAGAACCATGTGATGAAACAATAAATCAGGTAAAGAAAAGGTTAGTCAAATTTTGAGGTACAACAAGAGTGAACCAAAGACTTGGAGCTCTCTCTTTTTCAACCTCAAATGTGAAAGAATTGAGTATGGTTCAAATAAGTTGATCGGATGACGATTACTCGAAGCTTAAGAAAGACTTCTCGGACCCAAGTAATTGGGAGAGTGAACCAAAGACTTGGAGCTCCCTATTTTTCATCCTTAAATGAGAAAGGATATGATGTAGTTTGAGTGGGTTAATCGGATGACAATTTCTCGAAGCTCAAGAAAGACTTCTCAGGCTCAAGTAATCGGGAGAGTGGACCAAAGACTTGGAGCTTTCTCTTTTTCATCTCAAAGAGTGGTTGTGTTTGAAAGGATTTGAACAACATGATATGGTTAAAGTATTTTAACGGATGAGGATTACTCGAAGCTTAAGAAAGACTTCTCGGACCCAAGTAATTGGGAGAGTGAACCAAAGACTTGGAGCTCTCTCTTTTTCATTTACGTGTTTAGGGAAATAGATTTGATCAAATAGGTGTCACTGTAAGGAAGCCTAAGACTAAGCTTTAAAATGTTGTGTATAGTGATCAGAGGTTGATGGCGAGACTTTGAAAGCACTCGACTTACGAGGTAGAAAGTGGCTCGATGAATCGAAAATTATTTTGAAAATTGTTTTGAAGCATAAAACATAATTAAGGCAAAAGCGATAAAAATTATTACACTTGAGGGATACATTTGATCAAATGGGGATAAAAATTAAGAAATTAAATTGAGTGAAATTTTTTTTCATCATAATCCAATATCTAATTTACTTTCCACCATAACTTCTCAAGATCACTACACTAGAAATTAGCACAATGATAATAAATACCAATTCAATCCAAAGCAAAAGGAAACTACTAATATAACTCATATATAACTAAGACAATCCCATTTATGATTTTTAATTTTAAACATAATATTATTTGCAAGAATTCATGATAGAATATAATTGAAAGAATCCCAACATACATAATCCAATAACAATAGAAATTATACTATACAATAGAACACAAATAGAGGACAAATCTCATAAACATCATGCAACCATAATTAAATTTGAAGTAATGCCCATACTTTATTCTACATGATACTAAGGAAGATATAATGTTACCACAAATTTGAAATGTCAGTTGATGTCAAACTTGCTTCATATATAAACCACGTGCCATGATCCATACAAAGTCTAGCATTATATTCCAACTTATTCCAACTTCCACTAATATTATAGGAATGTTTCCTTCCTATAATATATTGTTAGCAGAACCCGGTATCTCCAACCCAAGAAGAAAATACAACAGAAACTTGTATGTCGATATTGTAGGCACACTCCACAAGTTTGATTTCATGCATAAATCCTCACTAATAAACCTACTTTCTTAAACAAAAACAACATCAGTAATACATGACTTCTTATTGTTTCATTACAACAAAAACCAAACTGTATTAAATCACAAACTATATGTACCAGGTTGTTCCATTCAATTATAGTAGAAGCATACTTCATCTCAAGGTTTTGATGACGTCAACAATAAGACTCAAGCTCATTTCATATGTGCAAAAAGTCAAGGCTTTCAAATTATCAAGATCAAGGCTATGCAATGGAAGTGATCAAGATTAAAGCTTCATGAGCAATCGATCAATACTTTCAAGACTTGGACAAAGCTATGGTATATCAAAATTCTCTAATTTAATTGATATACAAGTGTTCAAATAGTCTATCATTTTATCATAGTGCATGAGCATGTTTTTGAATCAATTGGAATTGGTATAACACTTTTTTATTAAGAATTTTTCTGAAAAATAACAGTGTTAACCGATTAACCATATAGGTTAACCGGTTAACCATTTCAAAACTTCAATTTTCTGGCCTAACGTTCCAGTGTTAACCGATTAACCATATAGGTTAACCGATTAACACTGAACGTTTTCTGAAAAATTGCTTTGTTTTTAATTCAAATTTTGTATGATTGTTATACCATTTCATCTTTTGAATTATACTCTTTTATACCTTTTTGAATGGGTGTTTTTACTAATATAAATTCTGAAAATTTCAAATTGGAAAACACCTCCTATAATTTTCAAAATCTTTCATTGAATCAAATTCACTACTTTTCAAATAATTTCAAATACTTTCAAAAAAGTGTTCATACTTGCATATCTTTCACATTCATTTGTTTGAACACTTGTATTGAGATTAAGTTGTGAATTCTGATTAAAGGAGAAGATCAATCTTTGTATTGATATTACTATTGTACTCTCAAGTTATAAAAAAGAATTACAGAATTGTCTGTTGTGACTTGTGATCCAGGATTGTTGGACACAAGGGTTAGTGTTTGCAAGAGGATTGTTCTTGCACACTAGTTTGTGTTAGATTGTAGGCCTCACCGGTTGATGGTGTGATAGGTTGTACTTTCTAAAACTATAGTGAAAACTCTCTTTCGTGTGGAAAGGGGAGTGGAGTACCTTCGGATTTTGTAGGGAACCACTATAAATCTCCGTGTCATCTTTTACATTCTGTCTTTACTGCTTTCCTAACCAAGATCATTAACAAGCAAAATTCAAGAAAGCCTAAAAACCGGAAAAAGTTTAAAAGGCCTAATTCACCCCCCCTCTTAGGCGTACTCTGAACTTACAATTGGCATCAGAGCAGGTTAAGGTAACCTGTTCTTATCGATCCTAATGGCTTCCGCTAGCACCAACCCGGTTTTCAAAGACGGTGGAAGTAGTAACAAACCACCACTATTTTCTGGAGAATCCTTTGACTTTTGGAAAATCAGAATAAAGGCACATTTAGAAGCTCAAGGTGATGGAATCTGGGAAACGGTTGAAGATGGTCCTCACAAACCAATGAGCGTAGCCAATGGTGTAGGAACTCCGAAGATAAAATCATCCTATGATGATGATGACAAAAAGAGAATTCTGAATGAGAAAAAGGCTATCAACATCTTGCAAAGTGCTTTGAGTATGGACGAATTTTTCCGAGTCTCTCAATGCAAGTCGGCAAAAGAAATATGGGACACCTTAGTGGAAACACATGAAGGTACAACCGAATTAAAGAGATCCAGATTAAACACTCTAAGCCAAGAATACGAAATGTTCAGAATGCTACCCGGAGAATCCATTGTGGAACTACAGAAGAGATTTGTTCATCTAACAAATCATTTGATTGCTATTGGGAAAACCTTCACCAATGATGATCTCAACCTAAAGATTCTAAGATCCTTGACAAGAGAATGGCAACCAAAGGTGACCGCTATTTCGAAAAATAAGAGTCTCTCCACAATGACATCAGCATCCTTATTTGGAAAACTTCAAGAACATGAATTGGAACTTGGAAGGCTCGAGAAGCACGAAAATCAAGAAAAGAAGTCCAAAGGAATTGCCTTGAAGATTGACACAAAGGATGACAAAGATGATGAGAATGAGAATTGTATGCTTCTTGTAAAGAAGCTTGGTAAGTTTTTTAATAACAATAAAAATTCATCTTTTCCTAAAAAGAATAGACATTTCAGGAAAAAGGATGCATCCACATCAAATCAAGAAGTCACATGTTATGAATGTGGGAAGCAAGGTCACATAAAACCGGATTGCCCGAAACTTGCAAAGAAAGGAGGATTCAAAGGCAAGAAGGATTTCAAGAATAAAAAGGTTTACGTTGCTTGGGACGATAATGAGATAAGTTCATCATCGGAATCGGAAAGCGATGAATGTGCAAATATGGCTTTAATGACTTCACACCACTCCGATGAAGAAAATGAGGTTAGTAGAAATTTTTCTATTTATGATAATGATGCACAAGAAGTTATATATGAACTTCTAAAAGAATGCAAGACTTTGTATAAAAGCATCTCATCTCAAAAGAAAAGATTTTCATCTTTAGAAGAACAAAATTCTATTTTTATGAAAAATATTGAAAATGAAAAACAGAAATTGATGGATGAAAAACAAAGTCTTGTATGCAAGAATTGTGAATTGTTATCTTTTCAAATTGTTCAACATAAAAGAGTCTTAGAAAGATACGAAAAATGTCAAATTGGCTTGGAGGAAATTCTTAGACATCAAAGATATCCTAATGATAAAAGTGGATGAGGATATTCTAAGTTTTCCAAACCAAGCACCAATGAGACCGTTTTCGTAAGAGCAAGTGAACAAGTTGTTAAAGAGAAGGCAAGCACTTCTAAAATTCAGCATCAAAATCATAACAAGAAAAGAGTTGTGAAGAAAAAGAATTATGTTCCTAGATATAGAAGTCATTTTCAACCTACTTGTTTTTATTGTGGAATTAAAGGCCAGACACCTAATGCTTGCTATGTGCGTAACATTGGTGTTGCTAAAGGGCATTATGTGTGGGTTGAAAAGAGTACTAACTATCAAGGACCCAAAGCAATTTGGGTACCTAACACTACCTGATTTTGTGTTGTAGGTATGCTTGAAGTCAACCACTAATCAATGGTATCTTGATAGAGGTTGCTCGAAGCATATGACAGGAGATATAAACAACTTTTCAAGTCTATCATTAAAGGCCAAAAGATACGTTACTTACGGTGATGATAATAAAGGAAAAATTCTTGGAGTTAGAACCATTGGTGCACCTCCATGTACAATCATCGAAGACGTTCTTTATGTGGAAGGCCTTAAACACAACCTGCTTAGCATAAGTCAATTGTGTGACAGAGGGTTCCGGATCAACTTCACAAAGGATGAATGCTTGATAGAACATGAAGTCACCCATGACATTTTGCTAAAAGGTAAAAGATTTAATAATATTTTTATGATCTCTTTTGATGACTTTTCCTTGAAGGTAAAATGTCTTATGGCAAACAACAACGAAGCATGGCTTTGGCATAAAAGATTTGCTCACATTCACATGGAGCATTTAAACAAGTTGATAAAGCATGATCTAGTTGTTGGTCTTTCGAAGATAAAATTCATCAAGGATAAGTTATGCGATGCATGTCAAAAGGGAAAACAGACCAAGACAACTTTCAAATCCAAGCAAGTAGTTTCTACATCATGGTCACTTCAATTGTTGCATATGGATCTTTTTGGTCCATCAAGAACAAAAAGCTTCGGAGGTAACTTTTATGCTTTAGTTATTGTTGATGATTTCTCTCGATACACATGGACATTCTTTCTAGTGCAAAAAAATGATGCTTTCAAAGCATTCAAGAAGTATGCGAAGCAAATTCAGAATAATAAATCACTCACCATAGCCTCTATAAGAAGCGATCACGGTGGAGAATTCCAAAATTCAGATTTTGAAGATTTTTGCGAAGAGCATGGAATTTCTCATAATTTTTCAGCACCAAGGACTCCTCAACAAAACGGTGTCGTAGAACGGAAGAATAGGTCACTGGTGGAGCTTGCAAGGACGATGCTTAGCGACGCAAATCTTCCTAAGTATTTTTGGGCAGATGCGATTAGTACAGCATGCTTCGTAAGCAACCGTGTCAATATTCGACCTCTTCTCAAAAAGACTCCGTATGAGCTGTTCAAGGGTAGGAAACCAAATATAGCATTTTTCCACATATTCGGATGCAAATGATTTGTTCTCAACAACAATAAGGATAATCTCGGTAAGTTTGATGAGAAGTTCGACGAAGGTATATTTCTTGGTTATTCTCTTTCTAGTAGAGCATTTAGAATTTTTAATAAAAGAACTCTTACTATTGAAGAATCCATTCATGTTTCTTTTGATGAGACTAACCCCTCGAAAGAGGATAATATTATTGTTGATAATGATGATGATATAGTAGTTACTCAACAACGAGAGGAGATTTTAAAGAATCAAGAAATACCCCAAAAAGATGTCACTCAAATCATTGAAGAACATCAAGATCTTCCGAAGGAATGGAGAACACATAGAGATCACCCAATAGACAAAGTTATTGGTGATATTAGCAAAGGCGTTGCAACTCGACTTAATCTTAAGGATGCTTGTCTCAACATGGCCTTTGTGTCTAAAATTGAACCATCCAAGATTGATGAAGCTTTAGGTGACGACCAATGGATTGTAGCAATGCAAGAAGAACTCAACCAATTCGAAAGGAATCAAGTTTGGAGTCTTGTACCAAGACCAGATCATAAGCACATCATAGGAACAAGATGGGTTTTCAAGAACAAACTTGACGAGAATGGGATCATAGTTCATAACAAAGCAAGATTGGTCTCTCAAGGCTACAACCAGGAGGAAGGAATTGATTTTGATGAAACGTTCGCTCCGGTAGCACGGTTAGAAGCAATTAGATTATTACTTGCTTACGCGTGTTCTATGAATTTTCAGTTGTCCCAGATGGATGTCAAAAGCGCTTTCCTGAATGGTTACATCAACAAAGAAGTTTATGTCAAACAACCTCCGGGTTTTGAAGACTTCAAGAATCCCTCGCATGTGTACAAACTGAAAAAGGCTCTCTACGGCTTAAAGCAAGCACCACGAGCATGGTATGACTTCCTTAGCAACTTTTTATGTGAGAAAGGATTTACAAAAGGAAAGGTTGACAAGACATTGTTCATAAAGAAGATCAAGGGTAACACCTTATTGGTTCAAGTCTATGTCGACGACATCATATTCGAATCAACAAACAAAGAGCTTTGCGAAGAATTTTCTCTTATGATGCAAGGAGAATTCGAGATGTCCATGATGGGAAAATTGAATTATTTTCTTGGACTACAAATCAAGCAAACTAAGGATGGCATCTTCCTCAACCAATCCAAGTACTGCAAGGAATTGTTAAAGAAATTCGATATGGATAGTTGCAAGATGATGTCTACTCCTATGGGTTCCAGAACGTACGTTGATCAAGATGAATCCGGTACTCTAATTGATATTACAAAATATCGAGGTATGATCGGTTCATTACTATATTTGACGGAAAGTCGTCCTGACATTATGTTCAGTGTTTGTTTGTGTGCACGCTTTCAAGCGAGCCCGAAGGAATCACATCTCACCGCTGTGAAGAGAATTATCAAGTATCTCAAAGGAACAACAAAAGTCGGATTATGGTATCAAAAAGGTAGTACTTGTTCTTTAATTGGTTACTCTGACGCCGATTATGCAGGATGCAACACCGATAGAAAAATCACAAGTGGTACGTGTCACATTCTTGGGAATGCACTAGTGTCATGGGCATGCAAGAAACAAGCATGTGTAGCACTCAGTACAGCCGAAGCAGAGTATATTGCAACAGGAAGTTGTTGTGCACAAATTCTGTGGCTCAAGCAACAACTCCTTGATTATGGTGTAGATCTCGGTTGCATTCCTCTGCGATATGATAATACAAGTGCTATCAACATCACAAAGAATCTGGTCATGCATTCAAGGACAAAGCATATAGATATCCGACATCACTTCCTTCGAGATCATGTAATGAACGGAGATGTAGATGTTACTTTCGTCGACACACACAATCAACTCGTCGACATTTTTACCAAGCCATTGGCAAAAGAGCCATTCTACAAAATTCGACGAGAACTCGGTATTCTCGATGAAGGTGATATCTGATCCTTATTTGGTTTATGTATGCATTTTTGTATGTTTTTAACATGTTTGCATTCTGTTTTGCACAGTTTTTCAAAATTTCGCACGTGTTAACCAATTAACCTATATGGTTAACCGATTAACTTTGTTAATTTTTCAATTCTGAGTTATTTTTTAAATGTGTTAACCGATTAACCTATATGGTTAACCGATTAACACTGGAACTTTTTATTTTGGAAATTAATTTTTAATGTGTTAACCGATTAACCTATATGGTTAACCGATTAACACTGTTAAACCAGTCAAAAATCAGAAACGACAAATTAATTAGATTTTTTTAAAGTTGTGTGTGTTAAACGTGTTTTATGTGTGGTCCATATTTTTCTTAATATCCAAATTCATATTCCTCAAAACTCTTCTTCTTCTTTGACTACATTATTGGATATTGGACTTCCAACCCTAAAACTTTAAAACCCCACTCTCATCTCTCTCATATATATTGCCTCCTTGTCACCTTTCTCATCTCATAGCATAAAACCCTAAAAAGATCAGCAAACCAAATCCTCAGAACCTCTCAAACTTTCATCCATGGCATCATCACACAAGGGTAAGGGAAAACTTCTAGAATATGCTTCTGCCTCTGAAGACGACAACATTCCTATGGAGACTACCAAGAAGAGGCAAATGGATTTCAAGGTTCGTGTTTGACAACTCCTGTCGATAAAGTATGTGAACCTTAGAGCTTTTCCAGCATCTTCGTTTGATTTCCCTGCACTTCTTGAATATCAGCACATAGATAAGTTTGTTTCAGATTCTGGTATCATTTAATCGGACTTGGTTAAGGCTTTTATGAATAAATTGGTTGTGTATCTTGATATTGATGAGAATCACATGATTAGCTCTGTTGTTAGAGATTGTGAATTTACCGAAAGGCTGTCCACCATTGCCAGACACCTCAAAATACCTTCAAGGGCCTGTTTCTTAAGGAAGAGTGTTAACCATGTTGATGGACAGTGGGAAAATTATGATAAGATGGAGTATTATTATCAAATCTTCCGGTTCCCCAAAGAGACAGTCATTGCAAACTCTTGAACTGCTTGCATGCTGTGTTATGCGAAGAACTTGACGATTTCCGACAGAATGCTGCACTATGTAATTTGTTATGTTCTGATTCCGAAGGATTCAAATCATTCGGAAATCAATGATTTGGAAATGAAACTTCTATATGCAATTAAGAACAAAATAAAGGTGAACTGGATTTTGACCATCATGTACCATCTTCAGCAACAACTTTCTCTTTCAACAAGGCTACCGTATGCTCGGCTGATTTCAAGGATTCTGGAGTTGACAGAATTGGATCTTAACAGAGAACCCTCAACCAAGATGAAACCAACCACAAATGAAATCAACAATATCACCATTATTAAGAATACTGGAATTATCAAGGAAGCTGACGACACATACATATATGCAGATGACAGACCTGTCAATCAAGCCTATCCTATCCCCGAAGGAGGTCTAACTTTTGAGTTTCTCTATACTACTATTATGAACCAGCATAGGGAATCCATGAATATGCACCGAGAAACCTCCCAAGCCATTGCCTCTCTCCGCAACCTCGTCCTTAATCCTCAACATTCAACCACCAGGGTTGTAGAAGACGAGAATGAAGAAGTGGATGGTAGTGAAGAAGAGGGAGAAGACGATGAGGATATGCCTGATGAGGATGCTTAGGAATATATGTGCTGTTGCTGTTTTTTATTTCTTTTTGTCATTAAGTTTAAGTTTAAGTTTTTGACATTGTTTTTTCAATTTCCGTTTTAACCGTACACTATCTACTGCACTTTGCTGCATGTTTACTTTCATTTAGTATGTTTTGCTTGCCTACTTGATTGTTCTTGTGATTGCTTTCATATATGACTTTATTTCCTAGTTTTGTTTGAAAGCTCCTTCCTTTTTGCTAATGACAAAGGGGGAGAAGAGCTTTGGCTTTCTAATGTCTATTTGTGCAGAATTTTTGCCTCTGTTTTAGATAGGGGGAGTTGATGGACATAGGGGGAGAAACAAGAACCAGGACCAAACATAGTCAAAGGATTGCACAAGCCTCAATTGCTTGTCATCATCAAAAAGGGGGAGATTGTAGAAGCATACTTCATCTCAAGGTTTGGATGACGTCAACAACAAGACTCGAGCTCATTCCATATGTGCAAAAAGTCAAGGCTTTCAAATTATCAAGATCAAGGCTATGCAATAGAAGTGATCAAGATTAAAGCTTCATGAGCAATCGATCAATACTTTCAAGACTTGGACAAAGCTATGGTATATCAAAATTCTATAATTTAATTGATATACAAGTGTTCAAATAGTCTATCATTTTATCATAGTGCATGAGCATGTTTTTGAATCAATTGGAATTGGTATAACACTTTTTTATTAAGAATTTTTCTGAAAAATAATAGTGTTAACCGATTAACCATATAGGTTAACCGGTTAACCATTTCAAAACTTCAATTTTCTGGCCTAACGTTCCAGTGTTAACCGATTAACCATATAGGTTAACCGATTAACACTGAACGTTTTCTGAAAATTGCTTTGTTTTTAATTCAAATTTTGTATGATTGTTATACCATTTCATCTTTTGAATTATACTCTTTTATACCTTTTTGAATGGGTGTTTTTACAAATATAAATTCTGAAAATTTCAAATTGGAAAACACCTCTAATAATTTTTAAAATCTTTCATTGGATCAAATTCACTACTTTTCAAATAATTTCAAATACTTTCAAAAAAGTGTTCATACGTGCATATCTTTCACATTCATTTGTTTGAACACTTGTATTGAGATTAAGTTGTGAATTCTGATTAAAGGAGAAGATCAATCTTTGTATTGATATTACTATTGTACTCTCAAGTTATAAAAAAGAATTACAGAATTGTCTATTGCGACTTGTGATCCAGGATTGTTGGACACAAGGGTTAGTGTTTGCAAGAGGATTGTTCTTGCACACTAGTTTGTTTAGTTGTTAGATTGTAGGCCTCACCGGTTGATGGTGTGATAGGTTGTACTTTCTAAAACTATAGTGAAAACTCTCTTTCGTGTGGAAAGGGGAGTGGAGTACCTTCGGATTGTGAAGGGAACCACTATAAATCTCCGTGTCATCATTTACATTCTGTCTTTACTGCTTTCCTAACCAAGATCATTAACAAGCAAAATTCAAGAAAGCCTAAAAATCAGAAAAAGTTTAAAAGGCCTAATTCATCCCCCCTCTTAGGTGTACTCTGAACTTACAAAAATTATAAAGTAAAAAAATAATAAATAAAATAAAATAAAAAATGCCACGTTTCACAAATTTATTTGGGCAAAAAGGTGAAAAAGTTTATTTTTTGCTAAAAAAAACGTTACGCTGTACAAGCATGGTAAATCAAAAATTAAGTCAGGCGAATGAAAATTTTGAAAAAAAAATGTAGGACAAATTTGGGGTATGACACTAGGGACTGGCAACCAAAGGTCACGACCACAAAGGAAGCAAATGATCTTATGACTCCGGATCTTACAACTCTTTTTAGAAAGGCCCAAGAAAATGAGCAAGTGCTTATTAGCCTTGATCAATTTGAGAAAATGGAAAAGAAAGAAAAGACAAAAACTACGGAAAAGAAGTCTATAGATCTAAAAGCTTCTTGTTCAAAGTCCTCCACAAAAGAGTTAAGTGATTACGATTCGACTGATGACGATGATGAAGAAACGAATTAGGATATGAGGCTGTTCATGAAGCGATACAATTGTTATGTAAATAAGAATGGTATCCAACATTCCGAAAAGAATCTTGTCAATTTTAAAAGACAATCAAGGTCTTCTAAGAATGAAGGAAATAAAGGTAGTAAAGCAAGAAGATCGTGCTTTAATTATGGAAAAGTCGAGCACTATAAGTCGAATTGTCCATTGATGAAAAAGAACAAAGGAAAGGAAATAAATCACTCACAAAAGAAACAAGGTAAGCCTGAAAGAGCGTTTGGGAAAGCGATAGTGAGTCATCCGGGGATGATAGTTCAAGTGACGAAGAAGAGTCCGTTAACCTTTTTCTCTCGGCTCATCAAAAGAAGAGGAATAAAAAGCTACAAAGTCTTGAGCCTACGGAGAGAAGATGTGTTCTCGATAGTGGATGCTCAAGACATATGACAGGAGACATATCTCTCTTCATTGACTTTGTGGAAAAGAAGAAGGGATTTGTAACCTATGCAGACAACAAAAAAGGAGAAATACTTGGAAAAGGTAGTGTAGATAATCCTTCATCTACTACTATCTCTGATTTATTGCCAGTTGAAGGCCTTAAACACAACCTTATAAGTATTAGTCAATTATGTGACAAGGGATACAAAGTGTCTTTTTCAAAGGATTGTTGCATAATTGAAAATAATAATAAAAGGGGGTTTTGTTTAATGGCTTGGGGGTAAATAATGTGTATATACTGGATTTGAGTGAAGTATCATTGAGTAGTGACAAATGTCTCGTCACTATGAGTGAAGACTCATGGTTGTGGCATAGGCGTTTGACGCATGCCAATTTTGACTTGCTAAACAAGATAGTCTCTAAGGACATAGTGATTGGCTTACCCAAAATCAAGTTTTCAAAGGATAACTTATGTGATGCGTGCCAAATGAGGAAGCAAATAAGGATCTCATTCAAATCTAAAAATATTGTTTCAACTACGAGACTCCTTGAACTTCTTCATATGGGCCTCTTTGGACCATCTAGAATTAAGAGTCTAGGTGGTAACTACTATGGTTTTGTGATAGTCGATGATTTCTCTAGACTTTGCTGGACTATCTTTTTGGCTAGCAAGAGCGATACTTTTTCCGCCTTTGAAAAATTTGCCAAACTTCCTCAAAACAAGTTGAACATAAAAATTATATAAATTAGAAGTGATCATGGTGGTGAGTTTCAAAGTCATATCTTTGAAGAATATTGTGGTAGGCATGGAATTAATCGTAATATTTTTGCGTTGCGTACCCCTTAATAAGACGGGGTTGTGCAATGTAAAAATCGAATTTTGGAAGAATTAGGAAGAACTGTGATCAATGAAAGTGGTCTTCCTAAATATTTTTGGGCCGATGCCATTAGTACGACTTGTTATGTTTTGAATAGGGTGCTCATCCTTCCTATTCTTAACAAAACTCCGTATGAACTTTTGAAAGGGAGGAAGCCTAATGTATCTCACTTTCATGTATTTGGTTGCATGTGTTTGTGTTGAACAATGGTAAGGAGAGTCTTGGTAAGTTTGACTCCAAGGCAGATGAATGTATCTTTCTTAGATACTCTCAGTCAAGTAAAGCATATAAGATATATAATAAGAGGTTACTTATTGTTGAAGAATATGTTCATGTCACTTTTGATGAAACTTATCTAAAAAATGTCGGAAAAGGTATTTCTTTTCATGGTATAGGTGTATCTTCTGAAAACATACTCAAAGACACTGAAAAAGGAATTGATCAACCTGAATCAGTGAAAGTTGAGGAGGAAAAAAATCACCACCATGAGGATATGGAAGAGGATCATTCGAATAACACCGATGACCTTCCTCCAGCTTGGAAGTCTTCTAAAGACCATCCTATCGACAACATTATCAGTGACATTTCAAAGGGAGTGACCACAAGATCTAAGCTAAGTATCTTCTGTTATCACTTTGCTTTTGTCTCTCAGGTTGATCCTAAAAACCCTAAAGAGGCATTACTCGATGAACATTGGTTATTATCAATGCAAGAGGAATTAAATCAGTTTAAAATAAACGAGGTTTGAGACCTTGTCCCTCCTCCGCGAGGCCATTGAGTAATTGGCACCCGATCGGTGTTTTGGAACAAACTGGACGAAAATGGAGTTATAACACGAAACAAGGCACACTTAGTTACACAAGGGTATAAACAATAGGATGGAATCAACTATGAGGAAACTTATGCGCCGATTTCCTGACTCGAGGCAATACGCCTTCTGCTTTCTTACGCATGTGCGAAAATTTTCAAAATTTTCAAATGGATGTAAAAAGTGTTTTCCTAAATGGATATATCAATGAAGAGGTTTATGTAGCCCAACCTCCTAGTTTTGAATCGCATGAGTATCCTGATCGTATCTACAAGATTAAACAGGCTTTGTACGGACTCAAACAAGCCCCTAGGGCTTGGTATGACCGTCTTAGCAAATTTCTACTTGATCAAGGGTATTCAAGAGGAAAGGTTGACACAACTCTCTTTGTTAAATGCCAAGGAAAACACTGAATTTTGGTACAAATTTATGTTGATGATATCATTTTCGGATATACTAACATGAATATGGTCAATGAGTTTTCTAGATTGATGCAGGGAGAGTTCAAGATGAGCATGATGGGGGAGCTCAACTATTTCCTCAGATTGTAAATCAAGCAACTTGAAGAGGGTACGTTTGTTAGCCATACAAAGTATTTCCTTGAGCTTCTCAAGTGTTTTGACATGGAAAACTCCAAGGAGATTGACACTATGATGCCTACATGTGCAAACCTTAATCGAGATGAGAATGGTAAGGATGTGGAGGTGAAGAAGTATAGAGTTATGATCGGCTCTCTCCTCTATCTTACTACATCTCGACCCGACATCATGTTTAATGTTTGTATGTGTGTGAGGTATCAATCATGTCCCAAGGAATCTCATTTGAAAGTCATCAAGCGCGTACTTAGATACCTCTCTGGTACTCCAAAGTATGAGCTATAGTATTCCAAGAGTAGTGATTGTTCCTTGGTTGGCTATTTCGATTCTGAATTTTCCAGTTTCAAATCGGATAGGAAAAGCATAAGTGGCACTTGTCATTTATTTTCAAGTTCCTTGGTGAGTTGGCATAACAAAAAGCAAGTTTCCGTTTCTTTGTCAACAATCGAGGCGGAATACGTTACAGCCGGTAGTTGTTGCGCTCAAGTCTTGTGGCTTAAGCAACAATGGCTCGAATTCATTGTAAAACTTGGGTGTATTCCTATTTTATGTGATAATACAAGCGCCGTTAATCTAACCAAGAACCCCATATTGCATTCACGCACAAAGCATATCAAAATACGTCATCATTTCCTTAGGGATCATGTGGAGAAGGGTGATATGGTCTTTGAGCATGTTGATACTAAAAATCAACTTGCGGATATCTTTATAAAACCACTCGCTACAGAGCCTTTCTTTCACATCCATAGGGAACTAGGCTTTCTCGACATCTCGTATCGTGTTTAGGGTTTCATAATTACATGCTTTCTATATGTGCTTTTCTATGTCTTTGTCTAACAATATGAAGAAGTAACTAAGCCATAGGCGAGGGTATCTATCATTGATCATTGTTGAGGTAATATCATTCCTCTCTAGCAAATTTTCTTGATCACTTAATTTGTGTAAGCTGGTGTACCAATTTCTATGTTAAAATTGATGTTTATTGCATGATTAAACATGTTTATCCATTTGTATGTATGAAATATGTGCAGACTATCTATTTATTCTTATTTGATGCATTAATGACTCAAAAATATGATTTTTGCTAACTTTTACTGTTCGAGCTGACCAAAATAGGACACCAGTCGACTCACAAAAATGCAATTGTTCATGATTTAGAAGCGGGTCTGCTCAGGTCGACCCTTCGGTTGACTCAAATTTTGAACTTTTCTGATTGTCTAAATATTGCCAGTATGCATCGACACACAGACTGTGTAGGTCGACGTGTCGCTCGAATTTTCTAAAAAATTCTTGATTTTGATGCATCGTTCAAAATTTTTTGACCCATTAAATGCTTTCATTCTTTCTATATGTTCAAACATCATCATTAGCATTGGTACATTGCATCCATATAAATATATTCTCTATTTCTCCTCTTCCCAAAATCTCTATCAAGACCTAATTTCATCAAACACTACAAGGATTCTAGTGAGTCTCTCATCAATATACAAACTCAATTTACTATTCATCTTCTCCAACTGTTGCATCTCATGGCTACACGAAGGGTCACATGCAAGAGAAAAACTAGAGCTCTATCTTTTCAAGCTGACACCTCACAATCAAGGGCTAGTCTACCAGTATCTGCTCTTTCTTTATTACCTTCTGAATATGCTGAACTGTATGAGAAAAATCTGAGCAATTGATCAATTTTCACACAATTTGTTTATTATTGCAAATTTGCTGAACGAATGCATATCCAAGAAGTTCTTGAACTTCTGGATGCTCAAAATTTCAATCAGTTTTTGGAATGCGACAACAAATATAATGTGGATTTAGTTAGAATTTTCTATAATGGTCTTCAAGGAAAGTTTAAAGGGTTTGAGTTCAGTATCAAAATTGGAAATAATAAAGTCTCTGTAAATGACGCTGTTTGGAAAGATCTCTTCGACATGTCTCCTATAATTGATAATCCATTGATTAATGTCATGGATACTAGAACCTTGGAAAGTTACAAGTTCAAGGAAGCCTTAAACTCCATGCTAAAGAAACCATATACAAAATAAATCGTGGCTAGCGATCTTTTCCCAAAGTCGGTCACGACTGGTCGGTTGAAATCAGTTGACAGAATTTTGCAATAGATTGTCTCTCACATTCTTTGTCCCAAGAAAGAAGGCTACTCTTGGGTTAACCAAGAAGAGGTTATTTGGTATACATCTTGAAAAAGAAGATCAAAATCAATTGGCCTCACTAAATTGTGAGCATAATTTATTCTTTGAAAGATTTTGGCCGAGGGACTGCACTATCATATGGTTCCTTCATCCAATCTGTCCTTAACAATGTTGAAGTGGTCGTTCCTGGTATCCCATACAAAACTTTGACAGCTGACCAAGCGTTCTATTAAAAGACGTTAACTATGATGGGCTATATATGGGATCCACGTCAGACGCACTACAGGTTTATTGTTAAGGCTACCAGCTCTCGCCTCCAAGAATCTGATGAAAGTGAAGAAGAAGAAGAAGAAGACAATGGTAATCAAATGGATACTGATGTTAATGCTGATGAACAGGATAATAGTGTCTGGTTAGATCAATCACCCCCTTTGGACTCAAATGCAAACCAAGGATGGGGTGAATGGCAACACATGGGTTGGACCACTATTGGTTTATATTACATGCCACAAATAACTAATTGGAATTATCAAGAGTCATATTATGTGCCTCTATCTCCTCTGTGTCCCCAACACAATAATGATGAACTCCTCGAGATGATAAGGAACATGCAGCTCCAACAACAGAAATTTACCACTGCACAAGATGAGCGGTTTATGAATCTGTAGAACCAACTTCAGGCTCAGACAAATAACTTCAACATATTTTCCGCCATAGTGATGGGTCGTTTTGATAACATGGTTGAGTCTACTTCAGGTCAAAACCGTGCTCACACTACTAGCTTCAATGTTCTTAATTGGGTTGTACTAGAACTTACAGAGCGGTTGTATGAGCAACAACCCCCACCACCTCATGACTATCAATTCCGAGGAAGGGGGAAGAGGCCTTGAGGATTCTTTTTGTGTTGTTGTGCATGTCATTCCATATATTGTTCATTACATTTTAATGTTCATTTCTTATTATGTTTGTTTGATTCACTAAGACATGGAAATATGTTGGATTTTAATGTTTGTAATGGAACTTATTTCTTTGTTCATTTGTTGTGTTCTCTATTTATCTTCTTATAAAATTTTCATTAACACCATTATATGTGAATGTTTGTTAATGCTTCCCTGTTACAAATTATGTGAATATGCTTAACTCAATATACTATGTTTTTCGTTGACCTATTACTTCTTTCTTTTTGATGTTGTCAAATGGGGAGAAGAGACCAAGCAAAAACAACAAATCATCCTACAAGATTGATCAAGCGATCAAATTGTGTCTAGACGAATGCATAAAGTTAGGGGAAGGATGATACTACACAATGTGCTACTGTTTTACCATCATAAAAAGGGGGAGTATGTGAGGGAAAGTTGTCTTAATACTTGTTTTAATGATGTCAAAACATATCTAGTTAGTAATGTGTACTTTGGACGTTATCATTGAGTCACATATGTATTCGTTGTTCTCTCATGTCAGGCATTTATCAAAAACATGTGTTCGTTCATATAGAAAAACATTATATGTGTTCTACATGAGTTTGACCATGTTGGTTGACTTAAATATGCATTAGAAACACTTAGAAATAGCAAGACATACCAAAATAAGCATTTTTCCAAGTTCTGAGTCTTTGAGTAGACTCAAAGCATGCTTAGGTCGACTCATACAAAGTGAATTTTTGTGATTTGCTCTATCAAGAGCCCGCGTCGTCCCTTCGGTTGACTCATACTATTTGTATTTCTGTTTGCCAAAATTGGGTTGTTTTGCGTCGACACATGGACCTGTTCTAGTCTATGCATAGATACATTTTCTGCATAATTTTGTAATCGAGAGACCTCAGGTTGAACCCCATATTCTTTAGGTCGACCGTTTGCTCGTTTCACACTATTTTTCTATTATGTTTGTCTTTCAAAATGTCTGTTAGGTTGGTTAATTGGTCAAAGCTTTACATTGTTTTAGCTCATTCTTCACACAACAAGAAAACTGAAAATATACAGTGATTTTGCTCTCATCATCTTCATCCTCTTTCTTTCATTTTCTCAACAAATACACATAATCATTTTTGTTGTGCATTCTGCATCATTAAGGTGATAATGTCCAAACATAGGATTAGTGTATCGGGTTTGAATTGAGATATCAGTGGGTTTTTCTTGAATAAACCCGTTAGAGTTTTATCCTCCAAGAATCTTGGATTTTGGGGGATTTTCACAAATCGTTCCATCATAGATTCAGCCGAGTGAAGGTAATTGAAGAACATGAGGTTCTGTTAATTTAGTAGCGTTAACCGGAGGATTGTGGAAGGAAGGTTTAGGTTCAAATTATGGGTGTTTGAAATCAGCTATCAAAGATTCAAAGACCGTTGGGTGGTTTAAAGGTGGTGTCGTAATCGGAGGTTTACTCATCACATTTGAAGGATTTTATTCATCTTGAATCAAGAGAAGAGAAGGCATAGGTTCAACATCAAAGATTAGGATTGAGTGTTTAATTTCTACTGCTTCTCTTGTAAAAAATATTTGCAACAGGTTCTATATACAGGTCTCAATTCTATTTTTAGAATTGAGGACAGTCGTACCCCGAGCGAGGACGACAGGGGAACTGCCTCAACAAATTGGTGTTGTTCTCTCTTTTTTCTATTTTCCTTTTTTAACTTTATGTTTGTGTGCAATTAAATTGGTTGACTAAAATTCTGGTTTATTGTAGTGCTAAAACACATTTAGAAAACTCATTACAATTCGTTTAGTATTAATTGGAAAAGTTTAGCACTACATTTACTTAGTGAATTTTACTTGGAGTGCTTCTCACACCACGTGTTCGACAAATTGTTTGAATATAAACGTTTTGAGCTGTTTTTCAACTTGAGTTTATTTTTCACAATGCGTTGGAGATTGAACAACTTTGAGCAAACAAAATCATATTGATTTGTGTTCAAACTTTTGATTCGACTTCTCATCTTTATCGGTATTCCATATAGGCGTAGCGTATATCCGATCATTTTGGTAACGGTTTTTTTAGACGACCGTAGTTCCTCGGTCGCTTCCGCTTAAATTTTATCATAGGAGTTAATTCTGTTTAAGAATGAGTGATCTATTCAACCCCCTTCTAGTCATTGTCATCGTCTAACAAAAACAAACAATACATCAATGGCCAAATCGAGTGAAAAATAATTTTTTTTAGTGAGAATGTTGTTTTTGAATTAATAGTGTTTTTTCATCTTAAAACAAGCTAGGTAAAATGGGCACGGGTCCCCTTAAATATATAAATTCCAAATCACAATCATAAAAGATAATAATAAAAATAAGGATCTTAATCAAGAAAAATATCAAGATCTCAACTAAAATTAATTAAAAATAAGAAACACGTGATGGCCGTCAAGATCTACTAAAGGGATTGAGGATAAAAAAATCATCTAATTCAGAATGTCGTTGAGGATATTTCTTACGGGTGACAACTCGACACTCTCTTAACCATATATGTAACTTTATGACTTCTTATTTTTCAAATTAAGTCAAATAATGTCAACAAATCTCTCATTGATCTCTTATTATACAATACAAGTTAAATCAAATTTGGAAAACTAGTGTTTGGAAACTTATTCCCAAACCTTCACCTAATATAGTGATTGGAACCAAATGGGTATTTCGCAAGAAGCTTGACGAAAATGAAAATGTTTTAACAAATAAAGCAAGACTCGTTACAAAAGGATACAATCAACAGGAAGACATAGATTTTGATAGACATGTGTCCATGTAGCTAGATTATATGCCATAAGCATGGTTTTAGCCTTTTCATGCACTTTAAATTTCAAACTCTTCCAAATGAATGTAAATAGTGCATTCTTGAACGATTACAAGTGAGAGAAAGTGTATGTTTGATCAATCTTTTGAGTTGTTTAAACTTCTTTTCTCCTAATCATGTCTTCTAGTTGAAAAGGCTTTCTGCGGTATGAAACAAGCCCTTAGAGCTTGGTATGAACGTTTGAGTAAATTTCTGGTTGAAAAAATGTTCAAATAGGGAAAACAGATACAACATTTTTAATTAAGAAAACTGATCATGCCATTTGTGCAAATATATGTCAATGATATTATATTTTGCGCTACTAATGAATTATTGTGTAGAGATTTTTCTAATATGATGCAGAACAAATTTGAGATGTCTATCATAGAGGAGTTTTAGTACTTTATAGGGTGACAAATACATCAATAAAAGGAAGGTACATTCATCAATCAAGTCAAATATTGTAAAGAGTTGTTAAGAAGATTCGGCATGGAAAAAGAAAAGTCAATCTCAACTTCAATGAGTACTTCATGTAGTTTAGATAAGGACGAAGGAGGAAAAGTAGTTGAATTGTGTGTTTCAGAAAAATATGGTTTTGAAAAAAATTTAGTATTAAATCAAAGTTAGAAAACCTTCTTAAGTCATGCAACGGAAAATAAAAAATGTGAAAAATAAATTACAAATATGTAAAAAGTTAAGGGGATAGAGAAACATCAAGAGTTATGCAGGTTGAGTCAAGAACGACTTACTCCTATCCCTAAGAATTCATCTTGAAAGTATCCAATAAACTTAAGAGCTTTTAGTAGGCTAAACTCTCGAACCCCCTTATATAAAGAAAAATGAAGTTTACGGATAACTTCCAACCAAATAGTAAACACGGGAGAGAAGCAATGAGTATTCCTTCGAAACGAATGATCGAAGCGGTTAGTCTCATTTCCATAAGAATCTTGAAGCAATTTACCTTCATGCTTCAAACAAACTTTGGGAGCTTTTAACAATGGGATGAGCTCTTGAACTTACACTTTGATTTTATATCGGGCTAACCAATACGTAATGTGATTTTACCGTCGGGTTGATCTCGAACCGAAACAAGCTTTTAATATTGGGATGAACTTTAAGCTAAAATTGGTTTTATCACGGGCTAACCAAGAACTTATGAGATTTTTGTTGAATGTCAAATATGTCTTATTTTGAACCTTTATTCTTGGGATTTTTCAACTCATTCTCATGTTTCAATTGATTTATTCCATATTCTTAAGTGATTCTTCAATGAAATTAATTTCACCTTTGGATGCCTTGATATGTATGCTATTGTATAGGAATTAGGTAGGATTATCAAAGAACAAGGCACAATTGAATGGACAAGAAAGCCAAATAAATTATGGAGAATCCAACAGGTTCATAGTGCGAGCTCAAGGCGAGGCCAAAGGGAGCAGAAACATTTGGATGGCGGTAGCTAAAACCCTTATTTATGGCAGTGCAAGGTCTGAGCGAAGAATTTCATAGTGCGAACAGGAGCTTCGCAGTGCAAAGTCAAGGAAACCTCAGGGGCGGTTTAACTTTTCAGAGGCACTTCAAGTGCTTATAAGTGAAGTTCGCAGTGCAAACAGGGAGCTTGCAGTGCAAGTAGGACAAATTCTATTTATATATTTTTGTACTATTTAACACTTTTTGGGGATCATAACCTCATAACTTCATTTTTCATAGATGGTAACATTGGCTTGGGAGAAAAAACCCTAAGTTCGTCATTTCTTCACCAAGGAGTGATATTTTACAAGTAGAAGTTGGATTCACATCCTAGATCAATTCTTCATCATGGATGCTGATTCATCTTCTTTCTTTTATTGTGAATCAAGATATCATGACCATGGGTAGCTAAATCATTTCTATTAAAGGTAAATGTAGTCTATCTTAGCTTGTATGTATTTCTTTTGATATTTTTGTATGTGAACAAGTGGATGATTAACACATGTTGAATGTTTTTTTTCTTAAAAATCTATTTATGATTTGTATCACTCTATATATAGATTTTACAAACCTTAATCTAAAATATTCAACTATCAACAAACAAACTCTAAACATAGATTTGTGAGTTGATATTTGCTTTGTGTTAATCTTAAAGATTATTGTATTTGTTGCTAGCATGAGACATCATCTAATGACAAATACAATAATATTCACGACATCGCTCTAGACATAAAAGGTATTGAGAGGATACATGATTATATTAATTGGTAACAAACTCACATGCTTGACTAATCGAATATCTATAAGTTAGGTTGATGAAATCTATCTTTGATATGTCTTCTTAAACAAACATCTTTGAGAATTTAATCTTTGCTACAAAAATCATGACAAACTTATGATCCAAATAAAAAAAAACTTTGAAAATCGTACTTAAGACATCATAAACTGCATAATAGTAAGCGATATCACTACAATCCCTATGGAGACAATTTTCAAAAACCCTCTTTAACCACGATTCTAACAAAATAGCGTCGTTGCCAAGGATTGTTGATTGATATTGTAAGCATTACAATAGTTTATCTTGTTTTAATATTTGTATTATTATCTCTCACCCCTGTTTATATTCCTTGTGCTTGTTAATTTGTTTGGTTAGTGTTTTAGAAATCTGTATATGCAAGGAAGTGTACCCGCATACCAACTTCTATTTGATCCTGGGATTGATAGAACTACGCGGGAACTTAACAAAAAAACCAGAAGGCGAAGTGTCGCATCGCTGCGACGAGGGCCGACGAAAGACAGAAGAGTCGCCACCGTTCGTTATTTATCCCAAAAAGAGGGAAAGGAAACGGTCAGAGAAAACCTAACTAAAATGGGAAAAGACAGGTCATCACATCTAAATCTTGGGTTCGGGAGTCAGTTACGCAAGGGGAAGGTGTTAGCACCCCTCACGTCTGTCGTACTCGACGGGATCCACGCTCGTTGTCTATCTAAAGGGTGTTAAAATATCTATGCTAATGGTCTCAAGGACAAAAGAAAAGAAAAAGGAGACTCGATAGAGCATCACCGCTCTATGCCTACGTATTCCCTCGTGCAATGGGAAAGTCAGAGTCAACGTAGTTCGGAAAACTACGGGCGAAAGGTGGGGGAAGGTTGCTCGCCAAGACATCGCCGTCTTGTGCCTACGTATCCTCGTCCGGTACGAGAAATCAGAGCAAACGTAGTTCAGGCCAACAAAAACACCGGTTGGTTCAAGTGTTTTACCCGAGTAGGGTTAAACCTTAGTTCTAGCTGTTAGGTATGCTGCTCGACCATTAGAGACTTAGGCGTTACCTGTTAGTGGTAGAACCAAGAGTTAACAAAACTCTCCTTATGAAAAAACGGTTTTCCAAGATTAATCCCGAAGGATAAAAAAATATTTGAAGTTTGTTTGTGTATTTTATGGAAGAAGTGAATTGAATTGGTTTTTAATTCATGTTGCACTAAAGACTATGATCTAGGAACGAATGCATCCCATATCGTCCAAAGGACATACGCTAAACACTCTAGATACTTGAGAGGAGGCCCCCCAATCACCATTTCCCAAATAGCTTAAGGCTCGTAGTGTACAACATTCATTACCCTTATTAAGTGTTTTGAAAGTGTTATGAGATGAGAAGAGAAAAGACACAACTAAGGGGAACTAGCTCAAACCCTAAAGTTGTCATGCAAAATGGTCCTAAAGTTGGGATACAAAAGGGACACTATCTAATATTATCATGCATGGATTGAATCCTAATTTCTATCATAACCTCTCTTGAACAAGAGAGATTAGAAGTCTTAAGGGAAGGAAGACAAAAGAAGAAGAAGAAGAAAGCATAAGAAGATGCAAGTATGCAAACATGTAATGCTCAATTAGAATGAAAGTGAGGGAGGAACAAAGTTTGGGGCAGTAGCCTCCACAAGCACCTCTCAACCTCAAGCATGCATATGAGAAATTCAAAGAAGAAGGAACAAAGAATGCATACAAATGGAATCATACAAGTGCACAAATGTGGGATGAAATGGGAGAATAAATCCTACACCATTCAAACATCAACCACAATTCCCAAAGGCAAACCAAAAGAAAGGAAATGAGGACCTAAAGCAAAGTGAGGATGGGAGATGAGATGAGCACAGGAAGGAACTCATAAAGATCACTCAACAATAAGCATCACATTGATTATGCAAACAAAAGCACAAAAGGGTCCTCAAAGATTCACCATTCATGACATGTTTCAAGTACCTCCAAAGGAGGGACTAAGCCATCACAAATAGGATCCAAAGGTCATTGGATAGAAGTAAAGATGAGAGGAGAAGGTGCATAAACCAAAGAAGGAAACACATAAAATAAAATGCAAGGATAGGCATGGAGAAAGACCTATGTCATAAGCACATTCAGCACTTGAACTTCAAGTGGAAAGCCTAAAAAGAAATGCAAATCTCAACAAGCAATGAACAAGTTTATGACCTAAAAATAAAACAACCAGAAAGCTCAACATGTTAACAACATAATTCAATAAGAGTTGAGAGCTCAAGGGATCCATAGAAGTCATTTCCCATTCAAAATAGGTCAAGTGCTTGTATGAACCTCCTTAAGAAGTAACTTGACTTGCAAGTTCTCTCAAAAATAGGAAAAAAGTTCAAAATGAGCGAAATAAAATCTCAAAAGCTCATCAAAGAGTTGGAAACCAGAGGCCAAGATCACACAACCAAAGTCACTTTAAAACACCACCAAAGAATTTGATTCACAAGGGTGTACCATTTTGAAGGAGGGTTGTCGAGGGTCAAACAAAATGAGGTCAAAGTCAAACCAAAAGTGGTCAAACCAGGGGCAAAAGTGTTCTATAAGGCTCCTCAACTCACCAACAACATGAGGAATGAGTCTCAATCATTGGAGAAAAAGATTGACTAAGAAACAAGGCAAGAACACAAAAGAGAAATTAAAATTCACTTAAAAACAACTCCAAGCATTTAATTCCATTTTAATTCAAAAATAAATCAAAAATGAAAATAAAAAATGTCAAAAATTATTTAACACATTGAAGTGTCTCAGAAATATTTTTGTAGAATTTTATAATATTTGGAGCTAAATTTAAATGATTAAAAGCAAAACAAAAATAAAATAAAATGAAAATAAAACAATTAAACATGGTGTGGCAAATAGCAAATATTCATGTTGGAAACAATGGACTGGGCTGAAAGGGGGGCATGTATAGCATTCTGAGCCCACAATCCAAACCAAACGGTCAAACATCAAAACGCATTGTGTAACTTAAGTGATGTGGCAAGTCAAAGCACACACGTGCGAGTCAGAAACTGAAACTGAACCAGACGACAAAACCACTGTTCCGGTCATCTTCTCCGGCAAGGCTGCCGGAGTTACAGGTTAAAAACAACACCAAATCGTGCAAAATTTTATACCAATCAAAAGAGGAACTTAAGTAGATCATAGATCCAAACTTAGAATTCATTTATCATGCAAGAATGAAGATAATCAAGCAATTGAAAAATCAAGCACACAACTGAAATTGCATCAAACATCACAAATAATGATCCAGATTTTGCCTACCAAGTGCAGGGCTTCAGATGCAGCAATAATGGCAATGATTCAATGCATATTGTGAGAGAATTTTGGAAAAGAAGAATTCCTAATGGAGTCTCTCCGTTGGAGCTTCAATTGATGTTGAATTTGAGTAAAAACATGCATATTCACTCAATGCAGTTCAAGGAAGATGATTCTTGTGTTGATTTGGCTTGAATTTGCTCAAATCTCAGTTTCCAATTTTCAAAATGCTCTTGAATTTTACTACTGTGATTAAGCTCTCCCTCCACAAAAATGCCTCCATGAAGGTTCAAATTTCATCTGAAACTTTTATATGTTGGATCTAGAATGATTTGGAGGCCCAATATGACCTGATTAGAGAGAAATTGAAAAATGGCCAAAGTTGAAAATTGAGTTCATGCATACGTGAAATTGGCTCCAATTCCACTTGAATTTCATTCAAATCAGTTGTTGGGAGTGTGTAGTGATCATGTGGATGGGAATTACACCTTAATTTGATCCAAGGGTGGAGATTGGATTTGAAACTTCCTTGTGAAGTAACATGAATTTGCACGTGTATTTGCTTTCATACCTCAAATCCAATTTGTGCATTCTTCTTGTTGGACCATTGTGGATCAAAATGAGCACAAATATGGCATGTAAATGAATTAAAACCACCTCAATTTAATTCATGACTTTAAGTTCATTTTTCCATTGAATTTCTTCACCAATCTCCATCTCCTTGCAAAAATCATGACAATTAGGTGTTCCATGATTAAATTGATGTCATTTGAAGCAAATTTCATGTTGGAGAAAGTTTCATTTGAAGTGAACAAGATCATGAAAATGACCTATAATCTCACTTTCCAAAAATACTTCTGCCTTGCAAGCTTCGCAACTTGAGTTTTACAAATGAGATGAAGGACTTCTAGGACTTTTTGGAAAGCTAAGATAATGAGGAACAACTTCCATGTTCACTTTAAGTTGAGTAGAAACTTGGTTCTAGGTCAAAAATGTCTTGGAAGTTGGTTGACTGAAAATATGTTCATTTGAGACCTCTAACTTGTCAACTTCATATCTTGAGTTCCACAAACCCAATGGATGAGTTCTAGTACTCAAAAGAAAGCTAATAACATTCTCTACAAGTCTCATGTTTGTGTAAAAGTGAGATTTGATTTGTATCTTGAGATATGTGGTCTTGAAGTTAGGCATTAAATAAGGGATTTTACACTGCGAAACCCTTGAAACCCTGATTTAGAAACTTCTCACACTCTTGATTCTTCTTGAATTAATCTTGAAATGAAATACAAAATGTCTCAACACAAATTTTCGTGACTCAAATGAATTGGGAATGAGTCTTAATCTCCTTCAAATCCACAGATGAACCTTGCACTAGGCAGATGAAACTCTAGGTGTACAATCCTTTGACTGCAACCTCTTGCACATGATATAACAACTTGGATAAGATCCACAAGGGATATCAAAGCACTCAATGAGATTTCAAAATATCCTATATCCATATTCATGAACTTGTGATCCTCAGATGATCCTCAATTGGCCTCCAAGATAGGAGATAAGCAATACACATCCATCCTCTCTTCTCAAAGAGCTTTGACTCTCTTCTGATGACTTGATAAGCACTTGGTGACTTGAATAAGCATTCACGCTTTCTTGGAACCCTTGAAAAACCTTATCTTGCTATGCACACCTCTCTTGATCCCTTGCAAAGTACAATGATATGAAAAATGCAAATGCTAAGACATGAAAAGAAACATAAGCCAAGTAAAGAAAAGGTTGGGCAAATTTTAGGGTACAACAGCTGCCCCTATTCAAGCGACTTGGTCCTGACTGGGTGAAAAGCGAATGTCTTATATACAATCAAGGTAGAAGACGGTTGAATACCAACGAACCCATAAATTTGCCAACCTCAGAAAATAGAACTGCAAACCCTAATGGGGATAGAAATCTCTGGAAGTAATTGAATAATAGTTGCAACGACAACAAGCTGACTTAATAACACTCTTTGGCACGCAGCTGAAAAGAACATCTGCTATTACCATCAAGTATCTATTGATTGCTATAGGCCTCGAACCTGAAGGTCGGCTCAACACGAAGCTAAGAAGAACCATCTGACATCGTTGCCAAGCATCTGTTAAATAAAAACAGGCATCAAACCCGAAGGCCGGCTCAACACGAAGCTGAGAAGAAACATCTGACATCGCCGCCAAGCATCTGTTAAATAAAAACAGGCATCAATCTCGAAGGTCAGTTCAACACGAAGCTGAGAAGAACTCTTGATAAATCACAAGAATACTCCACTGGGGGAAGAGAGAAACTTAACCAAGCAACTCTGACAGGGAGGAAAGAGAAACTTAACCAAGTAACTCTGGTTGGGGGATACATGATAAGATGAACACGTCCATCAAAAATTTGTGTTATGGTCTGGATACCATACAGGCTTAAGAATAACATTTCAAATTGCCGGAATCTGGATATTCAACGAACAAAATGAACCAACAAAATTTGCCGGAGTCTGGATACTCAACGAAGTTTACGGGAGACTGGATATTCAATGTAATTGCTGGATTCTAGATACTCAACATAATAGTCGGGGTCTGGATACTCAATGTAATAACCGGAGTCTGAATACTCAACGTAATAACCGGAGTCTGAATACTCAACGTAATAGCCGGAGTCTAGATACTCAACGTAATAACCGGAGTCTGGATACTCAACGTAATAACCGGAGTCTGAATACTCAACATAATAACAAGAGTCTGAATACTCAACGTAGTAGCCGGAGTCTGGATACTCAATGTAATAACTAGAGTCTGAATACTCAACATAATAGCTGGAGTCTGGATACTCAACGTAATAACTGGAGTCTGGATACTCAACGTATGAAGGAATACATCACAAATACTCATCAGGGTATGGATACCACATGACTCTAAAACAACATGACTAGCTGAAGTCTGACGACACTGTTGGGGAATACCATAAGCCGTGAGCAATTTATTTTTACACAAACCAAATGGATGATTTCTACAATTTTTCATCTATAATAAGAGTTTAGTGTGGACAATATTATGAGCAATTTTTCTCATGTTTGCGGAACCCTTGCATGTACAATATTGTGAGCAATTTTTCATCTGTGTTCTCCATGTTTGCATTAAAGGTTGAGGTTGCCTCCCTTTGCTTGTACTGTTGCATTGTGTCGTACCTCGAACAATCACAGAGACATTTCGGAGAAAGGACCCTCGCGCGAAAGGCGCGGAAATGCGGTTCGACAGAGTCGCCACCGAACTTTATTTATCCCGAATAAACGGGAGAGGAAAATATCGAGAAAACCTCTTAAAACGAAAGGATAGAAACAGGGCTGCCGCAACCAAGTTCCGGGTTCGGGAGTCCGTTAGGCGAGGGGAAGGTATTAGCACCCCTTACGTCCGTTGTACTCAACGGGAACCTCTTAGGGTATTTTATGGAGAGTGTTGTCTAGGTTTGGTTGATTTCTTCTCGTTGATAAAGGTAGAATTGGTAGGATAATGGGTAAAAATGCTAGGGGAAAGTGGGTGGTTTAGAGAATAGGGTGCTCGCCAAGGATTGGGGCCCTTGTGCCTACGTATGCTCATTCGGACGAGAATGAGAAATCAGAGCGTCGTAGTTCGACTACGGGAAAGGATATGGGGAAATGAAAGATGGAGGGGATTGTGGACGGAAGGTAGAAGTGTGGAATATGGGAGAAAATGGGAAATGTGCTCGCCAAGATCATCGCAATCTTGTGCCTACGTATCTTACATTCAGACGAGAATGAAGAATCAGAGCAGTCGTAGTTCGTGGTAACAACCACGAAAAGAAACGAGATTGAAGTGGGTTTGAAGTTGAGTTGGGAGAGGAAAGAGTGATTGACAAACAACCCAAGGGCATGCCTCAAGAGCTTGTCATTCAAGAATCCAAGGAATGCGAGATTCCAAGAATTCATTTCTTTCGAAAATTGGATTGAATAGGTTGAAGATAAGGAGTTGGATTTTTTGAAATCGAAAGAATGAACTAATAACAACTCAAGGGCGTGCATCGAGAGTTACTCATTTGAATATTCAAAGAACACTAGATTCTAAGAATATCCCTCTTTCGTAAGTTTAAAAACGTTTGTAAAAAGATTGAATTGAAAACAAAATGCGAGGCAAAAGAAAGTTGGTTTGAAAATGACTCGACGACGAGTCGAGGATTTGATTGAAAACGGAACTGACTTGACGACGTGTCAAGGGTTAAATGGTGAGATACGATATTAGTCCCTTAGGGTGCCCCTAATATCGAAACTACGATGAATTATGAATGTGTGTGTAAAATGTAGATGGTTGCGAATGCGTACGAGCACTCGACTTAGGAGATTGTTTGAAAAAGTCGAAAGATTAAATAAATAATAACTCAAAGGCGTGCCTTAAGAACTATCTACTCGGAGATTCAAGGAATGCTAGATTCCAAGAACCTCCTTCTTTCGAAGTTTGAATCAGAAAGTATGTTGAGAAAATGTTTTGAAATAATCAAAAGATTGAGTGAATAATAACTCAAGGGCGTGCCTCAAGAATTATTCACTCGAAGATTCAAGGAATGCTAGATTCCAAGAACCTCCTTCTTTTGGGAATTTTAATCGAGCAAGATGTTTTGAAAATAATTTGGATTGAATCGAGGATGTGAAGAGAGTTTGTGGTATGAGAGGTGAGAATACGAGATTGGATTGGAAAAATGACGATTATTTAGTAAATGAGACGTCGGCCTCACAACCAATTAATCGGAGTATTATCGAGATGCTAGATCTCAACGACACTTTTTTCATTCGAAAAATGTTTGGATGAACAACAAAACTATCACACAGAATGCTAGATTCCTATGATATTTCTTTGTCCGAAAGAGTATATTTGAAAACAAAAAGTCGAACAATATATTATTTAAGGATTGTCCAAAAATCCAAAAAAATGCTAGACTTTAAGGATTTAGTTTTTTTCGCGACTTGATTGAAAAATAATTTTAGTATATAAAAAATAAGTTGGATTAAGATTAGAAAAATTAATCATATTTTAAAAGTGATTTAAAATACTTTGTATGTTGAAAATAAATTTGAATTTAAGATTAAGAAAAGTAGTTAACCATATTTTGAAAATACATTTTTAAAATAGTACATGATTTTTATTTAGAAAATAATTGGTTTGAAAATATTTACAATAGCATAAAATCACTTATTAAATGTAAGAAGGCTCATAATACTAGCTAAAAAAAAGAATAGAAATATTGACATGGGACGTTCTCGTTACATCGATACATACAGTATAAAAGTTCAATACATGCTTAGTAAAAACTAAAATGAAATATGAGTAAAAAACTACATAATTACAATATAATCAATATATATATTAACATTCATAATATAAATAAAATACAAAATAAATTATTAATTGACCCTTCTTTTAGCATAAACATCACAGCCAACTAAAAATGGATACTTAGCCATCTTATTTGAGGTACCAAAATAGTGCTTAAGAAACTTGGTTAGAAATATACAAAGTAGGATAAGAAAACTCAAACAATTTGTTATTCCCTGCAGTGATGAACAAAGACATAGATTTTTATTAATACCATCAAAACCTGTAAATTCAATCTCAGATAATATAAACCACAAGGTCATAAGCCATGCTCACGCGGAATACCGAGCCTTGATCAAGAAGAGAAACACCAAGCTCAAGAATCCCAAAACAATTAAAAAATTAATACAACATCAAAACAGAAGAAAACTCTCAAACTCATATTTTCATTTTAAAAACTTAGACCATTCAAACTAATAACAGCAGAATATGCAGTAGCACAATGTGACTAAAACAAATCCAACATACAATCTGTAATTGAAATAAACTCACACATAATAGCGGATTCATAACATAGAACGAAACCGAACAGCAACGGAGCAGAGAAAATCAGGACAATGACATCAACGTATACAAAAGCAATAACAGTCCAAAAATGTTGAGACTCCAAATGCCACAAAATTGATGTTCAGAGCAGCAGACCAAACACACAACACAAACATATGCAACAACATCTTTCACCAAGATAATACATATCAAATTTGATAATGTGTAATGCCGTAAAACCAAAATTAAATCTCAAACATACACGTTATGCATAAACAGCAGCAACAAAACTCAAAAAGTCTTTACACAATGTTCATAAATTCAAAACATAATATAGCCCGAACTTTAAATGATAACAAAGTGAAATCATACAAATCTCAACAGTAAACCTAAACAAATGCAGTAAACCTAAACAATGGTCAGAACAAAACGGTTACCTTGAGTTAATCGCAATTGTACCACAAATTTGAAGTTTGAAAAAAAATGACGGCGATGATTTTATTGTTCTTTTGACGAATCTGAGTTGTGCAACAACATTGAAGATTGTAAAGGCTTGAAAATCTAAGTGTCATAAACCACAACTGCTTGTGATCGGCGAGCTAAACTCGGCACCACCGGAAAGTTAAACGTGAAATAAGAACAACGTGAGTCGCCGGCGAGTTGGTTGTTGAGCTACGTTGTGAGGATTCAGGTATTGCCGTAGAGTTAATGGTTGGGGATGGTTGTTTTGATGATTTGGGAAGAAGAAAACGAATCCGACGGTCGTTAGGGTTTCAGGAAGAGTGATGAACAATATCTGTTTTTCTTTTAATCATAATTCTCTCCTCTTTTATAGCAGGCTGAATCCAACCCTAACGGGCCTCCAAACATGGGCCTAATCTGATTCTCTTACTTTTTTTTAAAATATTTTCTTTTCATTAATTTATTAACAACTATTTGAAACATAAATATTAACAAATATATAATTAATAGATATTGACAAAATATAATAATTAAATCTAAATTAATATTAACAACTATTTAATAAATATTAACAATAACTATTAAATAAATATTCAAATATATAAAACAAACTAAAATTTATAAAAAAACAAAAAATAATAATTACTGAAATTTTATTAGTAACACTTAAAAGAAAAAGTTTAAGAAAATAATATTCACAAAATGCTCTTAGGCCATGTGTCACACCTTAATTGGTTAAAAATATAAAGTTCTGAAAAATCAACCAATTTCGAGCGTACACGTTTGTCTAAATAACAAGAAAATAAGCGGATAATGCACATGTGAAAATAGAATGAAAAAAAGAAAAAATATTTACAAATGGGTAGGACAAATTTAGGGTATGACACATTGCATATCCATTCATGCCCATTTTATGCTTGATAGCTGTATTCATCTGATTTTGCTGTTGCTTTCCCTTCCCATTGACATGTCCCCTTAGGACTCTCACATCCTTGTTCAAGGATAGTGATGATAGACACTAGGTTTTTAATCCATGCATGATAACAAGTAGGGTAGTTCCCCTTTCAAACTCAACATTAGGGCCATATTGCATGAAAATAGTAGGATTCAGTCTCCCTTGTAGAGTCTTTTTTCTCTCTCCTCATCTTCAAACAAATTCAAAACACGTAAAAAAGGCTAATGAGTATTGTACGTTACGAGCCTTAAGATACTTAGGAAATGGTTGTTGGAGGGTTTCCTTCCAATAATCAGGATGTTTAGTGTGGCACCCTTTGGGTGACATGCGACGCATTCACTCCTAGGTCATAGTCTCTAGTGCAATATGAATTACAAACATTCATCAAAACACTTCTCCTAAAAGAAAAAAAACAAACATTCAAATTTCTGTTGCGCTTTGGGGTTCTTTAATCAGGAAAATATTTTCAGATAAAAGAGCATTGTTAAGCTTTGGTTCTACCGCAAACAGGCATCGTCCCTAACTGCTAGAATGAAGGTTTAACCGTACTCGGATAAAACAGACGAACAAACCTGTGTTCCCTTTTATCCCGAACTACGTTTGCTCTGATCTCTCATACCTGTTGAGAGTATGTAGGCACAAGACGCGATATCTTGGCGAGCTACCTTCCCATCTTTCACTCGTTGTTAGCCGAACTACGTTGACTCTGACTTTCCCATTGCACGAGGGAATACGTAGGCCCAGAGAAGCGACGCTCTGTCGAGTACTTTTCCCTTTTCTTTTCTTTAACCAGACTTGTAGCTAGATAGATAAACAACCCTTTTAGATAAACAAACAAGCATGGATCCCGTCGAGTACGACGGACGTGAGGGGTGCTAATACCTTCCCCTTGTGTAACCGACTCCCGAATCCAGAGATTTGGTTGCAATGACCGATCTTATCCCTTTTCGCTAGGTTTCTCCTAATCGTTTCCTTTCCCAGTGTTGGGATAAATAACGATAGGTGGCGACTCTTTTGTTTGTGTCGACACCTATTTTCGCAGTAGCGACAGGGTGCTGTTTCGTTTGTCTAGAATGTCGGAGCATCTGCGGTGCCTTCAGTTACCAATACTTGGGGAGGCCATTGCTTGGTGACACTTGGATAATCAGGTACAATCTCTCCATGTTCATTTAGTAGTAAAACTGCTTTAAACATCTATAATAAGAGTGGATTCCAGTGAGATTGATCTATCTGAGTTTCAAGATCAAGATTGGGAGGTACATCCACATATGTGAGTCGGTATGCTAGAAGTTATGAGCAAGTTCTGGAAACACAAATTGTTGGTGCTATGATGCAAGTACCTCAGCTTGACATACACATTGTGGTTGCTGGAGGTGGTTCAAAGTTGAAGTTCCAATTTGGCGTTTTTTAAGCTGGACCAGAATTAGTGGGAGCACACCCGGGTCCTGTATGTTATTCGCAAAGGTGGAAAGTTGGAAAATGTAATAGAAGATGTGCATGAGCCTTATGCTGCAGTTCATGGAACTGAATCTATTAATGAGGCTTCACGACGAGAAGTTGTGCTACTGAGACAAATTAAGCAGAAATTGCAAAGTCAAGGATTTAAATTGGAGAGTATTTCGACGGATACATATTTAAACTTGAGATATGAAGGCACAGACACTGCCATCATGGTCAAAAGGCAAATAGCTGAAGATGGAATACCAATTGACCATGCTACTAAATTTGCGAGACTGTTTCAGCAGGAATACCACTTTAAACTCAAATACAGAAATATTGTGATATGTGATGTCAGAGTTCGTGGTATAGGGGTTACCAATATTGAAGCCAACACTGAAACACAATATTTTTCAACTGAATGGATGTACAAGGTTACAGAGGGTGCAACAACACTCTACATTGAACCATTGTGAAGGATTAAACGTATTATAGATCATGGTGTGCAGCAGCTATCAGTTGACAATGATTATCTAGTAACGTGCTTTCAGCTTTGTCCACGCCAAGCCAAAGCCAAATCACAGCTGTGTTACAAAGTCAAATGAGCCAGCTGCAACAAAGATGAAATAATCCACGTCACAATACAAGAACTGAAATCAAAAAGCAAAACAACGTCATGAGCTACAATTTGCAAATCAAAAACGACATAAGTTTTTCCAGCAAAAATATCACGCGTAAACGTAACAACCAAAACGCAGTGAAAATCTCATAAATGACAAATGCGAAAATCACTCACCTTTTCTATAAATTGGACCACTTCATTCACAATTATTCAAAGCTTGAACAACCCCTCATCACTCTGCAAAAATCAAACCAAACTTCAATCCAAATTTTCTTCAAAATCATCTTTCAGCTTCATTGCATAGCTTCAAACGAACCTTCAATCACCTTCAAGCTTCATTCAATTAACCTTCATAATCCTTGAAAATTCATCAACATTTCCCTTCAATTTTTCTTTAACCATCACCATCAAAATCGCATTTCATTTTCGCATCTCACAAATCGCAGAAAATCTTCATCAATACAACAAATCTTCAGAAACGTGAAGGAGAAGAGAAATCCAACTGTTATTCACCTAAATTCGAAGGTAGTTATCGGTTTCGTCAAAGTCTTGTGTTTTAATTTTGATTTTGAAGTTGAGCTTCATTCGAAATTGTTGGCATATTTAGAATTTGCTGTTGATTTTGAACCTAACCGTGTTGGTTTCGCATCCCGCCGCTCCAATTCATGAGAGCTTCGAAGCGGTATCCATGGCTTTGAATAATATCAGACGTGAGAAGAAGATGATGTTTCTAAATTTTTCTTTTTTTTTTCCGTTTCACTTGTGCTTATTTCAATTTTATTTTTCTTTTTTTATATATTTTTATTTTTATTTTTTCTTAAGAACTTGGTCGTGTGGGCCTTTCCACATTTTTCTTTTTTTTTTTTACTAGTTTATATTTTAAATAACATTCTTGAAAATTATTTGGAAAAAATATTTTAAGTTTGGACCAATTGTTGGTTGATTTGGTTGGATCTAAAATTTTGAGTATGATCTTGTTAATCTCAATGGACCATGGGTGTCAATAGGATAAATTCCAAATCCGCCAAGAGAGGTGATTGATATTAATGACGATTTAATCGAATTAATATTCAGTTTAGTTCTCTTTCTTCTTCTTTTTCTTTTGATCGATGAAATCTATGGATCATGGATTGTTGATTATCAAGGTTGTTTAATATTCATTATTTTAAATCTATGGAAGAATGATCATTGAGATAATTCTCCATACTTTGGAATAGTGATAAATTACCTTTGATTAATCGATGAAAAATCTTGATTATGATGAGATCACTACCTCTTTTCTTTTTGTGTGGCATGTTTTAGGAGAATGATTTACATATCACTTCTCTAACATGTGTTAACACTAACATTTTATTGACCGACCTCAGATAGTCTTGGTTTCTAAATAAACCCGATTACGATTTCTTAACATAACGCTAAAGTGTCCTGTAATCGGAAAATGATCATTCGTGGCTCAAACTTATGTTTGAAAGTCCAAGTATGGTTGGTTGCTTGTCTTAAGTCCACTACCTATAAAACTCATTGTTATGAGGCTTTGATTCTATCAATCCTCTAATGAGTTTTCATTAACCTTGGTCTAAGTACAAGAATTAACCGTCGTTGATCATATGTTCTAACCACTAATCACTAATTCACTAACAATATCCTTGTATAATTTTGTTTATATTTCCTTCTTATCTCTTTACTTTTATGCTTCAATATTATCATTTCATATCATATATTTGTTTATGTTTATGTCATTTCTCTTTTGTCCACTTGGACCATACTTTGTTCAAAACACTAATAAAGGATCGAAACATCTAAAAAAACTCGGTGCTATTAATTTGGTGGTTATGCTTTTGGACCGTTCTTGGACCCTTGGACTTAGAATTAGGACTTTCTTACCTATGCTTGGAATGTTATGGATCTTAGCCTTTATTTGGCTCGCTCATTAGCTTATGCTTTAAATCGGATGGAATTCTTTTTGCTAGCTATGGGATGTGCTACAAGTTAGTTAGATCTTTCTTACCTCTGACTTTTATTTTGTTTTCTAGGATAGTCACTTCATATCCCCCCTTCTCAAATTTTCAAAACCTTCTCCCTCTTTCAAAACCTTCTTGTTTTTCTTCAAACTTCAAAACCGCTTTCACAATAAAACTTTGACTTTTGTCAAGTTATTTTTAAACTTAGTTTCTTCTTAATAAAAGTCAATCAATGTTAATCATGCTTTGACCAATTTCAAAAGACATTAAAAATACAAAAAACTCATCAACTCTTTTTGTGCCTTTATGCACTTTTCACTTTAAAACTTTTCATCAAGTTTAGACATGAGTCATTTCCATAGTTGAGATATAATTCTCCTATTCCCCATAGTATTACGATTTTTCCATTTTCCACTTTGATGTTGAGTGATAGTCTTGTTGATAATCCAAGCAAATCCTCCATCTTTATGTGACGCAAATGTTGTCTTATACTTGTGGGCGACTAGTCGCAGTTTTCTCCTTAAAATGACGACTTGTCTTTACATAAAATCAATCAAAACCAACAAATTTTTGTTGTTTGTACCACAAACTACGGGGTTTTGATCCTATATTGCACTTTGTAGGTACGTAGGCATGAGGTGATAAGTATCTCCAAACACAAAAATCTAAAAAATAAATTCTCTTCTCATCTCCCCAATCTCTTTTCAAACAAACCATTTTCAAACCAAAAAGTGTAAATATTTTTAAGGGCTCATATAAAGTACTATAGACGTTTTGGGTTATAACACCTTCCCATTGTGTAACCAACCCTCTTACCCCGATCCCTGTTTCTTGTTCTTGTTTTAGAACTCTTTGGTTTTGTTCGCTCTTTTTCCATTCCATTTTTTTGGATAAAATAAAAGTGCGGAGGTGACTCTTGTTTTTTGAATTAAGTTAATTAATAGCTTATACTCACGATTTTACCGTTATCAAATTAGGTCACAGCAGCTTCATGTTATGTCCAGCCCTGACTAGAATCTCATCTGAGATAACAAAGAAGCCATACCAGGTTTCCTGAATTATATCCTGAGATATATCATGTATCATAACAGAAAAACAACCCTGCACGCCTGATGTCATACGACCCATGTTATGACATCCAATGTGACATCCAACTTAACTATTAAAATATCTAAGTAAACTTACCCTGCACAGTCCATATTTAGTATGCACTAATTTTAGAAATTACCTGCATACATACTAAAATGTTTTTCCAGAAAATGCAGGCAATCAAGAGCACTTAAAAACTCCCCCTTTGGCAAATTTTTGGCTAAAACCCCTTGTTCTGAAACCAGAGATTTATACACCACAAAAGACTTAACACTTGACCTATCTTGCAGGAAAGTTGTTAGATTCACACTCAGTTAGCTCTCAGCTTCTCAAGCTCTAACTACTCACACACATCTGTTAGTTGTCACTACAGATGTATCATTTCTTAGAGTAACTTGCTGAGTTACTCCCCCTCAAACTGATGCTCTAATCAGCTGAGTTCATAGCCTGCACAACCTGCAGTTACATACCAACATCCAGCCTGTTTTGGATGTCATACCATCCAGGATAACATCCTGAAGTCACACAACTTACTAAGCCTAAAACTCTCTTGTTAGCTTAGACTTCAGCAGACTCACTTGCTTGTGGACTGGCCAGTGCTACTCCCCCTGCAGGGATGCACCACACTCACAATCTGCCACACCTTGTAGATACACACACAATATGCCTAACCTGGAAGATACACACATAATCTGCTCCACAATGGCAGATTCACACACACACTAGCATACATTCCTAATTAGTTCTAGCCAATAATCAGAAATCTACACATGCTAGCATACATTCACAGCAGGACACTCCACAACAAGTCTGTCACCACAGCAGATGGAGATGTTATTGCCTCCTGCTTAATATCAGTGCAGGATCATGTTTTACCAACATTTAGCCAATCATAGAACCATGGAATCATGGAACTAACAATCTCCCCCTTTGGCAAATTTTGGCTAAAACAACTAAACACACTTTTTCAAGGCAGCAACAGTAGTTTTCCCAAAACTATCTTGCTCTCCCTTACTAGTTGCATCAAGCAACTATACACCACTACTCTTTCCTTAGAGTAGCACCAGATAACAACACTTTACTCCTCCTTGGTTTAGTCAAAAATTGACAAAAATGGAGTAAGTGTGTATGGTTACACCAGAGCCAGCTGAATCAGACATATCGTGCTTCCAAGCAAGCCTCAGTTGTCATCCAGTCATCTCACAATCTCCCAAGAGATACACAGACTGCTTGATCCAACAACTATGAAGACTACACTACTGCAGTACCAATCCATTGGCAAGGATTTTAAACCCCTCTGCTGAACTCAACATAGCCAGTGTAAAATGAGTCCTGAACCATTGCTCCTTGAGAGTACACCTTGAACAGTCTTGAAACTTACGTTGTATGAAGCGACACCTTCAGGAAAGACACTTTTGACATCCCCAATTAAAAGATAATCAATTAACTACTTTCCATAAGTAACAATTGATCTTAAATCCCTAATTTGAGACACAAATGTTCTGTGGAGAAAAATAAATTCTCCCAGACAAAAACGACTGTTGTTTCCTAGGTCAGTCATCACAGTCCTAGTCCAAACCAACATCATTGGCCCAAGAACACAAGCTTTCCCATGTACAGGGCTCCATATCAGCAGCTACACATCAGACAGATATACATCTTCCCCTGTCATGCATAAACATTACTCCCCCTGAAAGAGAGAACCCAACCATATGAAGATTTACACCAATATCTTCATATTCACACACTGGGAGTACATGCATCTTTACACCCCTTGATTCACAACCCATACTGGAACCAATAATAGAAGTAGTTGCAGGATAGACATAACTATATGAGAAACTCATCAGGGTGAAAGTCCTTCCATTTGCACAAGATCAAGGTTGATGATGTCTTGATCTTTATCTTCACCAGACACACTTGGATAGAGACCTACAAACTTGACTGGATCCATGGACATCCTAAGGACAAAACCAAAAGGAAGGCACTTGTCATTTTCACCATGAGCTTGGAGCAGTACCATAATGTCACAACATCTTATCTGACATTCTACCTTCATCAACTCCCAAACTGTTTGAAACCACAAACAATCTTGACACATAACTGCACTCTTGCAGCAACACATCCTAGATAGAAGTATATCTCCATATATCAAGGGTAACCAGTGCACATGAATGGAAAACATAAGACGCATCTTCATGTCTTCAAGAATGCATTCTCTGTTCAACCTATATGTTGAACGCCTTCACTTAGTGCTTGAACCACAAGCAAGTAGTGCACCTCTCAACCAAAAGCTCTCCCCTATCTTTGATAAAATCTGCTCCAAGATCACCACATTGTATCTCAAGAATAACCTCATGCTCATACAGAGAGAAGGCACCAAACTGATCCACCTCTTCCTAGAGTTACTTGTAGTAGAAGAGACCACTTCTCCACAAGTATTCTGGCCTTAGGCTGAGTACAAGATAGACACCGTATAATCCAAGACATTCTTTCCTCATCATTCTCCCATATGATAAGTTAGAACACTCTTGAATCAACTAGGGACTTTATCACATCAGACTGCACTCAATCCATGATCCATTCTAATACCTTCACATCATACTCCAAGATAGTTCTTTTTACCTCATCATTCTCCCGTATGACAAGATAGAGTACTTCTTAGTCAAGATGTGAATCACAAGTTCCATACCATATCTTCAAGTCCTTCTTTAAGGAAGAACAAACCCGATGGTACATATCACACCATCTCATGGTTCTTTATGTGCCCATACTGGACTTACTACTGCCTAGTAATCCAACTAAAGATCTTCACAACTTCACCAGCTTGGTCAACACATTTCCAAAAAAATCATCTTCCATACACACTTTAGGGCTTCTACCACAAGCTCTAATATATGAACAAAACTAGATCCTCCTTTGGTCTTCAACCAACTACCCTTATGCACACTAGTAATTGGATCCAAGCATGAACAGATCCAGAACCTTCTTTGGTCTTCAAATAACAACCCTTCTGCCCAAGAGTAGTTTTCTAAAGACACACTGCTTAAATAACCAAATTCCACTGTTTGGTTACTCAGGATCTTTCAGAGCTCTAGAGAATCTGCTAATCCACCAGGCCACCTTGATTTTCAAGTCTCAAATTCTTCTTGCTCCAAAGCAAGGCATCAACTCCTTCACACAGCTCCCGCAAACTGCATGAGATGAAGCCTTAATTCCATTCATACCTAAGAAGATCAACTTATCTTCAACTGATGTGCCACAACATGACTTGAGTCCTTGAGGTTTCTGCTTGATGTCACAACTTCGGTTAAGACATCCTATGGTGAATTAAGTCCTCTTTTCTGCCACTTAGAAGACCCTTATCCCTCTATCAGGCCAAGAGTAGATAGACTTGATGTTGAGTAGACACCCTCTATTCAACTCTAGTGAATCTCAGCAAATACTTTGAGCTGTATTTTCTCCAAAAAATACTCTTTCTAGAACCCAACCTTGCCAAGGCTTGATTCTTCAGAGAAGGAAAAAATCTTTACAAAAGGACTCCCACTTTCCTTAAGTAGAGACTTCTTTAGGAATTTGAGGATAGCTTCCACTTATCATTTCCCTCCAAGATGAGCATGGACACATGCTCCTAAGCACTTAGATCAGACATAAGCTGATCCAAGCAGTGCTATCACCAGCACCATCTTCTAGACCAGTTTCTTTGCCAGGAAACTCTCTAGATGAAGGTCACACCTACTGCACTCCACTTTTTTTTAGGTCCAAAGACTTGTCTTCATCAGCACTACATTCCAACCTTATTTTCTTGCCAAGAACCTTACTAAAATAAATACAGATCCAGGCATATCTCCTTTGATCTAGAGACTCACTTCTTGAGTCAACAGAATTCTGCACAAACTTTGCTGATGGAATGTCACAACATCTGGTTGGACATCAGATCCTTGAAGTAGACCAAGCAAATCAGGGGCTAGGCACTTGTGCTACAACTGATGGAACAACCTGATCATCAACTAAGGATAATTCATTAAATACTTGAGAATATCTCAAATATCAATGAATCTTAAATCCTTATAATATCTCCTTCTCTGAACTTCATGGATAATCAATTAAATAAGTGTGTAGACCACACATAGAAACTGATCTTAAATCCACTCAACATGTTGAGAAGACCACCTGATAGATATCTACACTTTAGTAATACCATAAGTATTCTTTAGTATAAGTATCTCAACCTGCCTATGACTCCTTCTTGTAAATAGAGCTCTACTATTGCCTTGAATGTACATGATAATCATGAGGTCAACATATAACATCAACCAACTCTCTTCAATCCATTGCTCCCGACGTTGGAATGACTAGAGCTTTGTTGATATCTTCAATAATAACATGACCTCCAGAGTTCTTTCATCAGAATAATATGTAGCGGAACCATCGAAAGAACATTTTCAACATGCCCTAACTGAGATGTCAGAACACCTTATAGGACATTACACATAGGTAGCTACTCCTCTATTGGAAAAACATGCACCGGGTCATAGAAGCTCCTATATCAGAGGGCACAACAGCATGTACACAGACTCCTTCACAGCCTCCTTCAACACTCCATAAGTAGCAGCTCAAACATTTAGCAAGTTTAGCAACTCAGCTGCAGCTTCTCCTTGTCCAAAACACCGGAAAGTATCTCCCAAGATCTCATCCAAAACAGACAGGATGCCTGCTCTGATACCAATTGAAATTTTGGTATGCAGATTTCATATGATATGAACATAGATTTCTGCTAACACTGAACAAGGACAGATCATGACCAATTTAAATTTCTTTAAATTGTACCAATGTCATGATCGATGTCATGATGTCTGTTGTAACATCAGCAGACTGACAAACCTATTTATCTAACCATTTAAACTGTGCAGAATTATAAATGCAGAAAGATAAATAACACAATGAATTGTTAACCCAGTTCGGTGCAACATCACCTACATCTGGGGGCTACCAAGCCAGGAAGGAAATCCATTATTAGCAGAATCAATTCAAAGTCAAACCTCTAGTTTTCACTTCTCACATAATCTCTACCCAATGCAATTTCATTCTAGAGACACTCTAGAACCTAAGTATACCCATTCACTCCCCCACTATCACACAACAGTGATATCAGTACAATTCAATACAGAATTACAGACTTTAGAAAAGACACCTCAAAGTCACAAAGCTTGATTTTTCTTCACAGCTTCAACCAAGGACACACACTCTTGCTTCACAGCTTTGAGTGAGAAAATGAACTTAACAGTTCATGCACAATAAGCAGAGCAATTATACAACATACAATTGCTTGGCACACAAGGAATCCTAAGACTCCTAAACACGTGAAGAACAAACCTCTTCACTAATTATGTCTACCACAATGAATCAAGAGATACAAAAGGTGACTACACACAAGGGACTCTCAACCCTAGACCTTTATTTTACACTCTGATTATTCTTGATGTGAGTGCTTACTTTTTCCTTGCTTCTGCTCCTCCTTTTATAGCAAAGCCGTCTGGGCTTGGGCTGGTCGTAAGTAACAAACATTAGGTTTAACAAAGTAACCTAATTTCCACAATTCAAGACACTGTCAAATTAGGTCATAGCAGCTTTATGTTATGTCCAGCCCTGACTAGAATCTCGTCTGAGATAACAAAGAAGCCATACCAGGTTTCCTGAATTATATCCTGAGATATATCAGGTATCATAACAGAAAAACAACCCTACACGCCTGATGTCATACGACCCATGCTATGACATCTAGTGTGACATCCAACTTAACTATTAAAATAGCTAAGTAAACTTACCCTACACAGTCCATATTTAGTATGCACTAATTTCAGACAATACCTGCATACATACTAAAATGTTTTGCCACAAAATGCAGCCAATCAAGAGCACTTAGAAATTGTAACGCCCGTTTTATTTCGATTAAATTTAATTATGAGTTTTGCCGTGTCTCGTTGTGTCATTGTCGTATTTTAATGTGTCGGGTAAAGATTTTTAGTCGAGTTGATTGACTAGTAGTGCGAAACAGAAGTAAAAGAACAGAAAATGAGATTTTGCTGATGTGACGCTCGTCACAAGCGTGTTACGGTCGTCACGATCATTATGATTGTCATGAGACCCTTGCGAATGTCGCACTAACAGAATCCAATAACGGCAGAATTGGAACATGGCCACGAAAAATGCTGAGAAGTTATAGCAGCGTATTTCGTATTCCTCTTACTCTCAATTCTGTTTTCTCGTTTTACAAAACAAAAATCGAAAGGAAGAAGGAGAGTGGATGAGAGAAGTTGAGAACAGAGGAAAATTAACCATCGGGGAAATTGCAAAGTAGTGGCAGAGGAGTCACCGCAGAGCAAAACCAGGACCAGAAGTTTTAGAGTTGGCCTCAATTCTAAGGTAAGGGTGGGGTTCAATTCTATAACCATGGGTATGATGGATTTCATGAAGGGAATGGAATCATGGGTTTAGTTCCCATAGGTTGATATGTATTAACGATAAATGTTGTCTGTGTCTGAAACAGTGTTGTAGTCTGTTATTGGTCTATGTGATACTGTGTGAATTATCGATCCATAATTAACGAAACTTCACCGGAAAACCTATAGATAATTAAGTAAGTAAAAGTTATAATGTCATTTTCTGGAAATGTCTTGAGTTCTTAATTGTCGAAATGATGTTGTTATTGTTCCTTTACACGAACAAATTGAAATGATGAATACATGATGCACATGAAATAGTGATGTTCTGTTATGGACAATTTGGTTGTAGGCTTGATGCCTTGTTGTATGGTTGTTATGGATGTGTTATGGTCCATAATAGATGTATTTCATGGCATATCATCCTGGTTGTCCTGTATTGGCGTTGGTTGTGCCTGTATTGGCGGCCTTTAATGACAGATATATTTGGTTGTGGAGTTTTGCTCCAAATTGGTACCACATGCATATGCATAGTTGAGTTGCGTTGTTGAGTTGCATAGTTGAGTCGCGTCATTATGTGGTTGCAAGTAATGATGAGTTGCTGAATTTTCCTACTAATTGTCGTGGATATGAATAACAAATTACTGCGGTTTATTGTTGATAATATTTTGCAAGCTGCTGGAATTATAATGCTGCGATATGAGCCTGACATGACTTTTATCATGCCTTATGTTATATTGTTGATATCTCACCCTTTAATTTGTATGTTACCTCCGTCGGTGGTAATTTGCAGGTAACTCGGAATGAAGTGTCGTCTTAGTTTAAGGTGTCGTTGGTCGCTCTGATACGTAGAATTCTTGGGGGGATGAACTATTGATGTTATTTCTCTTATTTAATTTCCTTGTTGCTGAATTTTATTATGTGTTTTTCATTACATTGGTTGTTGCTGTTAAGTGCCAAATGTTGGTTGTACGCACTAAGCCGATGAATTGGTAGTGCTGATTTTTATGGTCAAACTAGTTGTTTTCGTTGAATTTATGCAAGACTATTACTGGCTCAATGTTTAACGAAATTTAGTTGCAGATTTTCTAGTCGTTCCGTTGTTTTTGGTTATTATGAGCTGTTTGAAAGTTTATTAAATTCTGCTGCAAAACAAAATGACAGGTTGACTTGTAATTGAGATGTTAAGCAAGCTACTGTTGTTTTTTCATCCAATTCTATGCTATGTATATTACTAAATGCATGTTGTCTAATTTAGTTGAGAATGTATGTTGTCTGTTTAAGTTGATAATGTGACGCCCCATATTTGTGAGTGTGACAACCGTCACCACTCCTTCACGGTCGTCATGACCATCAGGGTCAAGACGGTTCCTTTACGATCGTCATGTAACCAATTTTCATGCACTCTGATTGTTATTTTGCTTGTTTATCTGTTGGGTTAGAATGAGGTGTTACATTAGTGGTATCACAACAGGTCGGTCCATCCGGCCAAGTTGTCTAGTGTTGTCGAGTCAGTCGTCGTGTCTAGCACTAGAGTCTCGTTATTTGTGAGATCTGACTGTTGGTTGTTGCAGTTTAAGTGAAATGGCTGGAAGGAATGATGCTGCAATTGCTGCTGCTCTGCAAGCTATAGCTAATGCTATGGAAAATCAGCTGAATCCTGTTGGAGATGCTGGGTCTCGCAGTTTGGCAACATTTCAGCGGGATAATCCACCTACCTTCAAGGGTAAGCATGATCCTGATGGTGCGCTGGACTGGTTGAAAGAAATGGAGCGAATCTTTCGTGTGATGGATTGTACTCCAACACAGAAGGTTCGTTATAGGACCCATATGCTAGCGGTTGAAGCTGATGACTGGTGGCTAGGGACCCGTCCGGTGTTGGAAGCTGCAGGTGAAGAGATTGCATGGACTGTATTCCGTAGGGATTTTCTGAAGAAGTATTACCCGGAAGATGTCCGTGGTAAGAAAGGGATTGAGTTTCTTGAACTGAAGCAAGGAGACAAAACTGTTACTGAATATGCGGCGAAGTTCAAGGAGTTGGCTAAGTTTTATCCACACTACAGCGTTGAAACCGCTGAGTTCTCTAAATGTATCAAGTTTGAGAACGGATTGAAGTCTAAAATGAAGAAAGCAATCGGGTATCAGAAGATCCGTGTTTTTGATTCATTGGTTGAAAGCTGTAGAATTTATGAAGAAGATAGAAATGCACATTACAAGCTGTTGAGCGAGAGGAGAGGCAAGTCGCATCAGACTCGTGGTAAACCTTATGACCCTCCAGTTGGCAAAGGGAAATATAGAGAAACTGATGACAAGAAAACTAGTAGGGGAGATGCTCCTGCTGGTATTGTTTGCTATAAGTGTGAGAAACCTGGTCACAAGAGTAATGTGTGTAATTCTGGACCAGTGAGATGTTACCGTTGCGGTGAGTTAGGACACGCTATTGCTGAGTGCAAATGCAAGGGGATGGTTTGTTTCAACTATGGTGAAGAGGGACACATGCGTGACAAGTGTCAGAAGCCTAAGAAAGAAAAGATCGATGGAAGGGTGTTCACTCTATCTGGGACTCAGACATCCAGCGATGACCGACTCATTGAAGGTACTTGTTTCATTAATAGTACACCTTTACTTGCTATTATTGACACTGGTGCTTCTCATTGTTTTATTGCTGCTGATTTTGTTGAACGTTTGGGTCTTGTGTTATCTCACATGAATGGGGAGATGGTAGTTGAGACTTCAGCTAAGGGATCAGTGACTACATCTCTAGTATGTTTGAAATGTCCTCTGTCAATGTTTGATAGAGATTTCCTAGTTGACTTAGTCTATTTGCCACTAAGTGGGATGGAAGTAATTTTAGGTATGAACTGGTTAGAATATAATTGCGTTCATATTAATTGATTTAATAAGTCGGTGAGGTTTTCTACTCCCGAGGAGGAGGGAGCCCGTTTAGTAAGTACAAAACAGATGAGGCAGATATTGCTAGAAGACACTCAGGTGTTTCCGTTGGTGGCATCATTATCCATTGAGAATCAAGCGATAATTGATGAGTTAGAAGTTGTTTGTGATTTCCCTGAAGTGTTTCCAGATGAAATTCCTGAAGTTCCTCCGGAAAGAGAAGTTGAATTTTCTATTGACCTTGTACCGGGTACCAAACCTGTGTCTATGGCACCATACAGGATGTCTGCATCTGAATTGGCAGAGTTGAAGAAACAGTTGGAAGACTTACTTTAGAAGAAGTTAGTTAGACCAAGTGTATCGCCGTGGGGAGCCCCGTTATTATTAGTAAAAAAGAAGGATGGCAGTATGAGGTTGTGTATTGATTACCAACAACTGAATAAAGTGACAATTAAGAATAAATATCCGCTTCCAAGAATTGATGACTTGATGGATCAGTTGGTTGGCGCGCGGGTGTTTAGTAAAATTGACTTGAGGTCAGGGTATCACCAGATAAAGGTAAAAGACGAGGATGTCCAGAAGACTACATTCAGAACCAGATATGGACACTATGAGTATACGGTAATGCCTTTTGGTGTTGCTAATGCGTCGGGAGTTTTTATGGAATACACGAACCGCATCTTCCACGAGTATTTGGATCAGTTTGTGGTAGTGTTCATTAATGACATCTTAATTTATTCTAAGTCGAAAGAGGAGCATGTTGAGCACTTGAGATTAGTATTACAAGTGTTGAAAGAAAGAAAGTTGTACGCGAAACTGTCGAAGTGTGACTTCTGGTTGAAAGAGGTTAACTTTCTGGGTCATGTTATATCATGTAGTGGAATTGCTGTAGATCCATCTATGGTTGATGCTGTGTTGCAATAGGAAACTCCGAAGTCGGCAACTAAGATTAGGAGCTTTTTAGGACTTGCTGGTTATTATAGAAGGTTTATTGAAGGTTTTTCTAAGTTGGATCTTCCATTAACTAAGTTGACTTGTAAAGGGAAAACTTTTGTGTGGGATGCTCAATGCGAAGCAGGTTTTGTAGAGTTAAAGAAGAGGTTGATGTCTGCTCTGGTGTTGACCTTTCCTAATGCAGAAGAACTGTTTGCTGTATACTGTGATGCTTCTAAGTTTGGTTTGGGAGGTGTACTCATGCAGAATAATAAAGTAGTTGCTTATGCTTCAAGACAGTTGAGAATCCATGAGAAGAATTATCCTACGCACGATTTAGAACTTGCTGTTGTTGTTTTTGTGCTGAAGATTTGGAGGCATTATCTGTATGGTTCAAGATTCGAAGTGTTCAGTGACCATAAGAGTTTGAAGTACTTGTTTGATCAAAAAGAACTGAACATGAGGCAACGAAGGTGGTTGGAGCTGTTAAACGATTATGATTTTGGTTTAAATTACCATCCGGGAAAAGCTAATGTTGTAGCTGATGCCTTAAGCCGCAAGACTTTGCATATTTCAACAATGATGGCTAAAGAGTTGGAATTGATTAAACAATTCAGAGATCTGAGTTTAGTTTGCAAAGTGACACTGAAGAGTGTGAAGTTGGGAATGTTAAAGATTAATAATGACTTTCTAGACAGCGTCAGAGAAGCTCAGAAATTAGATGTGAAGTTGGTAGACTTAATGCCTAGAGTAGATCATTCGGAAAATAATTATTATCAGTTGGATGCGCAGGGCATGTTGAGGTTTCGTGGTCGTCTTTGTATTCCTGATAGTGCAGATATGAAGAAAGCGATTATGGAAGAGAGTCACAGAAGTAAATTGAGTATTCATCCAGGAGCGAAAAAAATGTATATTGATTTGAAGAATCTGTTTTGGTGGCTTGGTATGAAACGTGATGTAGCCCGTTTTGTTTATGCATGTTTGACTTATCAGAAGTCGAAAGTTGAGCATCAAAAACCTGCTGGGTTGATGCAACCGTTAGAAATTCCATCATGGAAATGGGACAACATTTCGATGGATTTTGTGACGGGTTTTCCGAACACCTTGAGAGGATGTAATTCCATTTGGGTGATTGTTAATAGGCTTACAAAGTCAGCTCACTTTATTCCTATTAACATCACTTTTCCGGTATCGAAGTTGGCAGAGATTTATGTCAGAGTGGTTGTTAAGTTGCATGGTGTTCCGTTGTTTATTGTGTCAGATAGAGAGCCGAGGTTCACTTCTGAATTTTGGAAGAGTCTGCAAGAGGAATTGGGTTCTAAGTTAAGGTTGAGTTCAGCATACCATCCTCAGACAGATGGTCAGACTGAACGAACTATTCAGTCTTTAGAAGATTTGCTAAGAGCATGTGTTCTCGAGGAAGGTGGTTTGTGGGATACCTATCTTTCATTGATAGAGTTTACTTATAATAAAAATTACCACTCTAGTATCGGAATGGCACCGTTCGAAGCTTTGTATGGTCGGAGATGTAGGACTCCGTTATGTTGGTATGAATCGGGGGAGAGTGTGGTACTTGGACCAGAGATTGTCCGGGAGACTACCAAGAAGGTGAAGTTAATTCGAGAAAAGATGAAAGCTTCACAAAGTAGGCAGAAAACTTATCATGATAAGCGTAGAAAAGATTTAGAGTTTGAAGCTGGAGATCATGTACTTTTGAGAGTCACGCCTGTGACTGGAGTTGGTAGAGCTTTGAAATCTAAGAAACTTACTCCTTGTTTCATTGGTCCATACCAGATATCAGACAGAGTCGGAAAGGTTGCATATCGAGTTGCGTTGCCGCCTAATTTGTCGAATCTGCACGATGTATTTCATGGGTCGCAACTCCGAAAGTATATTTCAGATCCGTTGCATGTCATTCCTATGGACGATGTGCAGGTACGTGATAATATTACTGTGGAGACGATGCCTGTAAGAATTGATGATCGTGAGGTGAGGACGTTAAGAGGAAAAGAGATTGCCTTGGTGAAAGTGGTCTGGTTGGGAGCTACTGGCGAAAGCATGACGTGGGAACTGGAGAGCAAGACGCGGGAGTCTTACCCCGAGCTGTTTGATTGAGGTAATTTCGAGGACGAAATTATTTTAAGTAGGGGAGAGTTGTAACTCCCATTTTATTTAGATTAAATTTAATTATGAGTTTTGTCGTGTCTCATTGTGTCGTTGTCGTATTTGAATGTGTCGGGTAAAGATTTTTAGTCGAGTTGATTGACTAGTAGTGCGAAATAGAAGTAAAAGAATAAAAAATGATATTTTGCTGATGTGACGCTCGTCACAAGCATGTTACGGTCGTCACGATCGTTACGATCGTCATGAGACCCTTACGACCGCCACATTAACAGAATCCAATAACGGTAGAATTGGAACGTGGCCACGAAAAATGCTGAGAAGTTATAGCAGCGTATTTTGTATCCCTCTTACTCTCGATTCTGTTTTCTCGTTTTACAAAACAAAAACCGAAAGCAAGAAGGAGAGTGGCTGAGAGAAGTTGAGAACAGAGGAAAATTAACCATCGGGGAAATGGCAAAGTAGTGGCAGAGGAGTCACCGCAGAGCAAAACCAGGATCAGAAGTTTTAGAGTTGGCCTCAATTCTAAGGTAAGGGTGGGGTTCAATTCTATAAACATGGGTATGATGGATTTCATGAAGGGAATGGAATCATGGGTTTAGTTCCCGTAGGTTGATAGGTATTAACAATAAATGTTGTCTGTGTCTAAAACAGTGTTGTAGTTTGTTATTGGTCTGTGTGATACTGTGTGAATTATCGATCCATAATTAACGAAACTTCACCGGAAAACCTATAGATAATTAAGTAAGTAAAAGTTATAATGTCGTTTTGTGGAAATGTCTTGAGTTCTTAATTGTCGAAATGATGTTGCTATTGTTCCTTTACATGAACATATTGAAATGATGAATACATGATGCACATGAAATAGTGATGTTCTGTTATGGACAATTTGGTTGTAGGCTTGATGCCTTGTTGTATGCTTGTTATGGTTGTGTTGTGGTCCATAATAGATGTATTTTATGGCATATCATCCTGGTTGGCCTGTATTGGCGTTGGTTGTGCCTGTATTGGCGTTGGTTGTGCCTGTATTGGCGGCCTTTAATGGCAGATATATTTGGTTGTGGAGTTTTGCTCCAAATTGGTACCACATGCATAGGCATAGTTGAGTTGCATTGTTGAGTTGCATAGTTGAGTCGCGTCATTATGTGGTTGCAAGTAATGACGAGTTGCTGAATTTTCTTGCTAATTGTCGTGGATATGAATAACGAATTACTGCAGTTTATTGTTGATAATATTTTGCAAGTTGCTGGAATTATAATGTTGTGATATGAGTTTGACATGACTTTTATCATGCCTTATGTTATATTGTTGATATCTCACCCTTTACTTCGTATGTTACCTCCGTCGGTGGTAATTTGCAGGTAACCCGGAACGAAGTGTCGTCTTAGTTTAAGGTGTCGTTGGTCGCTCTGATATGTAGAACTCTTGGGGGGATGAACGATTGATGTTATTTCTCTTATTTAATTTCCTTGTTGCTGAATTTTATTAAGTATTTTTCATTACATTGGTTGTTGCTGTTAAGTGCCAAATGTTGGTTGTACGCACTAAGCCGATGAATTGGTAGTGCTGATTTTTATGGTCGAACTAGTTGTTTTCGTTGAATTTATGCAAGAGTATTACTGGCTGAATGTTTAATGAAATTTAGTTGCAGATTTTCTAGTCTTTGCATTCTTTTCGGTTATTATGAGTTGTTTGAAAGTTTATTAAATTCCGCTGCAAAACAAAATGACAGGTTGACTTGTAATTGAGATGCTAAGCAAGCTACTGTTGTTTGTTCATCCAATTTTGTGCTATGTATATTACTAAATGCATGTTGTCTGATTCAGTTTAGAATGTATGCTGTCTATTTAAGTTTAAAATGTGACGCCCAGTATTTGTGAGTGTGACGACCGTCACCACTCCTTCACGGTCGTCATGACCATCACGATCGTGACGGTTCCTTTACGACCGTCATGTAACCAATTTCATGCACTCTGATTGTTATTTTGCTTGTTTATTTGTTGGGTTAGAATGGGCTGTTACAATAATCACAACAATGATTTTTACACAAAATGAAGAACAAATGAAACAAGTATGTTTGTTGTTGAAAGTTGTTTGAATAATGTTCTTTGATTGTTTGTATTCTATCAATGTTGAAATGATGTTGAAGACTTGCTTAAATAGACTTCACATCCATTTCTCAAAGAACGTGCAGTTGCCTTTTGTCTTCTTTGACTTTTCCTTCACAGAATAGGAATGTTCAGAGACATCCTTTTTGTCTGAATTCCTGTGCCAAACACAAATGAGGAATAGTGTCGTTGGTAGACATTGGGTTTGGCAACGAATCTTTCTTTGAACAACATATTTTCAAATGAACAGATATGAAAGTAATACTTGCATCAGATCCTCTAATGTTGTTCCTTGTTCTTCTTTATCAGAGTCACTCTATCCAGAGTTATGTAGCAAAGTGCTTAGCGTGAATGTTTGATCAGAGTTGACTTGATTCTCAGAGCCTCTGTACTTGCAGCGTTTAGTTCTCACAGAGTCTTCTAAATATACTGAATCTTTATACTCTGTGCTCAGAGTCTTATGTAGGTAACGATTTAGAGTCTTCTACAGCTGCGCTTCTACGCTCAGAGCTTAGCGTTATAATGTTCAGAGGAGTTCTTTTTGTCTTCAGAGGGATATTTATTTGATATTTGAAACAAAAGACACTTGAACAAAATTAGAGTATATATTTTCTCCATACAAAATTTCATTAATGTTATCAGCAAAACATTGAGAAATATTAAGAACCAATCTGTGTTCTAACAATCTCCCCCTTTTTGATGATGACAAAAACTATACGAAATTTTGTTCAAAGACAAACAAAAATATATATCTCCCCCTGAGAGTATGAATCTCCCCCTGAAATGAATACTGCTAGAAAAATAAATACCTGCCTTTCAGCACTTGTATTCTTTCCAGAGTCAGAGCAAGCTTGTAGACTCTCAGAGATTGTTCAGAGTTACTTCTATTAAATATTTTCAGATGAATAGTTATAGCTCTGAAACACTGAATATATGATTAGTTATATTTTAAAATGTCTGAGTTTCCATTTAGTATCTGTTTATGTGAACTATCAAAATTTCAAATTTCTCCCCCTTTTTGTCATATCAAAAAGTGGTCTTAAAAAAAAATTAAGACAAAAATTTCAGAGTAAGAAAACAAATATAAGATATAAAACAGAAGGAACAATCACATATATATTGATAAGCTCAGAAAATAGCCAAAAACAAACAATTATCACAGAAGTACACAAACAAGACAATTAAGTGGAACGAGATGCTTAAATCTTTAGAAGATCAGTTATCTCAGAAGTTGACTTTTCTTGCTTTGCCATCCAAGTCTTGATCTCAGATGTTGATTCTTCTTGCTTAGCCATCCAGTCCTTGATTTCTTCTATAGTTTGTTCTTGCTTTACCATCCAACCCTTAATTTCACTAGTGGCAGCCTCTTGCTGATCAAGCTTTTCTTTCACGTCTTCAGATTCTTTCTCAATTTCAGAGTCTTTCACATCCTCAGAATCTCTCACATCTTCAGAGTTGTTATCCAAATCTGTTGAAACTGGAACAACCACTGAAGTAGATGTATTCTCCAAAACCATTGAATCAGATGAATTCTCTAAGATCAAAATAGAAGGCTGATCAGAGACAAGAGTTGCTTTAGTAACCAGAGCCTCTGGAAGAACTTCTTAAATCTGAGAATTTTCATCAATCTGAAGTGCATCAGATTTTTCAAGAGAAGAACACACAACTACAGAAGGTGTATTTTCCAAATACAGAGTTGGAGTTCTTCTGACACTCATCAGAGTAAGTTTCAAAGCTTCAGAAAATCTTTCTTGTGCATCTTCAGAGCAAGCATCCTTAAGATTCCCAGTCACATAGTTGAATCTTCTTTTGAAACCATTCTAAATCTCTTCAGAGTCACTAGGATTCATGCTATGGATGCACTTCTCCCTTATTGCAGAAAGCCATAACTTTATCTTCGCTTCAAAACTGAATAACAGAGTTCCAACATCTCGTCTAGGATTTGGTTTAAGGAAGGCCTCCAAGAAGGATTTCCTAAGGATATCAGAGAAAGAGGGATCAGAGGAAGATGAGGGTTTATCTGGTGAGTTAGAGGGAATGGGAGTGGGAGAGTTGTGAGAAGGTGATGTAGCATCTGATTTATCAGAAGAAGATTCAGATGAATCAGATGAATCAGAAGAAACTGAGTGATCATTCATGAGAGGTTAGATATCAAGAATTGTCATACCACAAATTTGTCCTACCTTGTATATAACTTTTTATATGTTCAACTGCTATTCAGAAAATCAGAAAAAAAAATATGTATGTTGCTTACACGACAAGGTTCATGTGAGTTTACCTTGGCATTGATGTGTGCAGTGGTGTTTTCAGTTCATGTTTGGACTTAATCTTGGTTAAGTAGGATTGTTGTTTTGAGGTCAATGATTCAAGTAATAAATTTGATTCCTTTCAAGGCATGATTAATCATTTTTAAGAGATTTTTGGAATATCTTTGTTTTTTATGTTCCAATATTCCTGGAGCTGTCCTAAGATCAGTATTGAGGTTATGAGAATTAAGCAAGATAAGTCATGCTAGGATTTATTTCAAATTTGTGAAAGTTATGACAATTCATGCTTTAAAGGAGGAGTGACTCATGCTTTTCTCAAGATTCATGATTGAATAGGTTTTAAGATTAACATATTGATATCACAGAGTTTTGTTCTCATTTTTATGTGATGATAAGGTTGAATTTGCAAGATGTCATTATGGATTTTGGGCAAGAAACCAAGAAGTCAAAGATTTGATTCATATTAAATTGGATCATTACAAGAATGGAAAAGCCCGTCAACCTTTTGGATACAAGATAAAGTCCACACACAAAAAAGTGAAAAAATCACAATGGACTACAATCTTTTCAAAGCCCAAAGCCAAAAGCTCATTATTAAATTACAAAATAATAAAACTAGTGAATTATTGAAAAGCTAAAGAGGACTTTCCCAAGTTCAGTCAAGTGGCACAACGTACAAGTCATTCTGCCATTCTTCACGTGACATCACTGAGCCTGATTTTCGTAAATTTTATCCGTGGCCCACACAAACACGTATGTCCCCCAGCTCAACAAACTGCTATGCCCACCTCCTTTCCACAAAACCAATGGCCTGCAATGAATGAAATACAACGTCGCGACATGTACGAAAAGTTAAAGCCTTGTTATTTTCTGTGGCCACTAAGTGGCATTTCTTCTCAACTGGTTTATTCAAGGACAATAACAGTCCATTCATGATAGACAAAATCTGGAAAAAGAATGAAAAAAAGAGAAGTGGTGAGATAAAAATACAGCCAACAACAATCACCATTCTCACGAACAACCAAACGCTGCAGAACCGCGGCACCATCACCATGTACCTTCTCCTCTTTAATCCCCACGCGAACAAGATGACGAAGGCTATTCACCCACACCAACTAGACCCCCACACAAGTGCCTAAAATAACCAAACATTGTTGTTGGTATCCGGGGCTGTATGAAAACTACCTCTAACCTGCATAAGACAAAAGACACAAAACATTCATAAGGCACCTCGCATCAAACCATACAAGAAAGAGGTATTGACACTTTCTCACGCACTGCTATAGCCTGCCCACAACCTGCATAAGACAAAAGTTCACAGACCCCAAGACCAACAAACATACTCTGCACAAACCGTACCTTGCAACACCACTAGCTACAACCTTTCTGCTACCAACAATGCCCCACGCTTTACCCAATTCGTGACAAAAACAGTCCTGCAAAACACAGCCAGGATAAAGACAGAGTGAAATTACAATGAGGGGGGATCATTTTTCAAAAAGAAAAGAGAAAAAAGATAAAACTCTTCAACATTTCATCATTTGCGAGAAAAACTCTCTCACTAGGGATTCACGCGAAACCCTCTTCTTTCTCATATATTTTTCCTCTATCCATCCTCATTTAAAAGGAACTTTTCTTTTTTTTCTTCCGATCCTCTAAGAACTCACTCCAACAAGAAACATGAAACTACAATCTTCATCCATTATTATCATACAAACTTCACGCTAATATCACAAAACTACTCCAACCTTAAAACTCTTCCTTGATACACCTTCAAAATCAGATCACAACCTGTTTCCAACATCATTCAATCATCAGCTTCAATTCCCAGTTTATCACCATAAACACATTCAAACATCTTCAACCTTCAAAACTTCAGCCTAGAAATCCAACACATCAACAACAAGTCAAAGCCCATCCTTCAACCTTCCTTAGCCATGTAACCTCCATCTTTTTTTACTCACCATCATCACCATTACAGTTACCACCCTTATTGCACTCTATACTCCAACCTTGAACCCACCATAACAACCATGCTCATATAAAACTTCACCATACTCGAGCAACAGATGTGAATCAACCTAACAAACAACACCACAACCAGCTCTAGACAAACTTAGACCTGCAGCAACAGACACATAAACCCCCACTTCCGTCTTCGAAACTGTGACGCGAACTCGCCCAACCAGACACATGTCTCTCCATTTCTGTTCCTCACCGTTTCTGCAGAACCAAGTTTGGTCACCATCCTTCAACAACAGCCAGGAAACCCTCATTCCACTCATAAACTCTTCACTCTCCATGAACATAACAAACATCACCTCCGTATACCTCCTACAAACACCACACAACACCTCCTCCATATGAGAATCTTCTTTCAATCTCATAACACCCCTCATGGTTGTGTATCCCTCATTCACTACCATAATCAACAACCAAAAAAATCCTTTTCTATCTCCTTCTTCAGCAATAGAACAACAACAACACTTCCTTTCCTCTTCTCTTTCCGCAAACCCACAGTTCAATTTCTCTCCTTCAAATCCAAAGCTCAAACGCAAACAGAGGTAATTTTCACAAACACTTGGTGTACGACCCCAATCAAACCACACCATACACATCACCTTGCTCGTTCCATAACCAGGTGATATTCATCTCGCTACAAAATGAAAACATCCTCACCGTGACATAATCATCATCGCCAAAAGCTACACAAACCCGTGACCTCCATTTCTTCCCGTCAACAACAAACTCACACCAGAACCTCCATCAGCCGTAAACCTTCTCCGAAAAACCCATTCTCGACACCTTCCACCGCAACTCCCTAAACCAAAAACCACTTCACCATTATCACTTCCTTCTAACGAAACCCAACAATAGCCATGTTCAGCAAAAAACCCTTTCCACCATTGTTATAATCCTCAAGCTTCCCATTTTCTTAACCCTCAATAAACCTAGAAATGTCGCCATTACCATGAAGAAACAACCAACAACCAAAGCATTATGTGAATCTTAAACTCAAAACTAAAATAAGAAGAAGAGGATCACGGCGAAACCTAAACGCCTCTGAAGATGACCACCACTTGAGCGAAGGATGAGAATCGTTTCTGGCTGGAGAATCGTGTTATGAGGAAACAAGGAAATTGGTCGTGAAAGCTATTAGGTTCCCTTTCCTAATTGAATTGAACTGGGTTTGGATCTAAACTAGTACCCAACCGGTCCGACACACATGAAAGTATGAGATCAAATGAACAACTTATGCACAAGTTAAAGACCTATGAATCAACACACAAGACCTATAAAAAACCTCTAATATGAAACAATCAGAATTAGGTTCAACAAAATGCACAACCAAGCTTTTGGAAGCAAAACAAAACAAGTACACAAGTAGAGATGCATGAACATGCAACAACTTGTAAAATACATGAAAAATATGAAAATACATCTAAAAATGCCTAATAAAATCTCAAGGGACCCCCAAGGTATCAGGGACCAGGGGTCAAAAGGGTAGATTGAAAATCAAAAGGGAAGTGCCCCAACAGAGGGAAAACATCAAGAGTGTCCCAAACTAAGGTAGAAATGGAGAGGGAATAAAAAGCAATTCAAACCACATGGAAACAACACTTAAAAATCATGAAAAAAATATTCAAATATCAATCAACATGTTAACACAATGCTCAAAAAAAATCATGCAAAAATAAGAAGTTTAAACATGGAAATAAAATCAAGAAAGAAAAAAACCACAAATTAAATCAAATAAGACAGCTCCAATATTTAATTTGTTTTAAAATAGAAAAGAAAACCAAAAAATAAAATAAAAAATGTCCAGAAAAAACTAGACATCTTCAGATTTAAGAAAAATATTTTTGTGTATTTTTATGATTATTAGAGCTATTTTAAATGATTTAAAATGAAGCAACACCAAAACATAAATTAAAAATAAAAAGAAATAAATGGAAAACAGTTGGTGTAAACAGCAAGAAAAAAACAGGCAAAAGTTGGGTTGGGCTCAAGCTGGGGTGCAAGAAGCGAAAAACATTAGGCCCACGAAACAAAACATAGTAAAACAAAAAGAGAAAAAACAAGAAATGAAAAACGCACGCTGGGAGAATCGAACTCGCGCACACTCGGTCACTCACCAAACGCAAAACGACGTTGTATTGTAAGGCGCACGCGTGGCGCTCTAATAGCGCTCGGATTGGGAGACTTAGTCTCCCTCTTCAACACAATCCAACGGCTGCTGTATTTCTTCTCCAAAATCAATTTTCTGCACATGTGAATAGTAACCCACAAACACTATTCACAGCCGGCCGGGAAGTTTTTCCGGTAACTTTGAACAACCATAACTCTCTCAATTCTTGACCGTTTTGCATGTTTTTTATATCAAAATTCATCTCCAAGCCGAGAGGAACAAGAATCCATCATCAAAAACCAATTATATCCCAACATGAGAGAAACCCGAAGCCAACAAGATTTGTGCACAAAAACAAAAGTTCTCAAAACTCAAATAATTTTATCCCAACATCATCCTCATGTTATGTAGGTCATAGATCAACAAAAATCTAAGCAAAAAACCTTATAAATTGTTCAAACCGAATAAAAAAAGTTTGGAGCTCCACACATCAAACATCATAAACATGAACAAATGTCATCCAGAAACGATCTACATCACTCAAGGATCACAATGCAACAAAAATGGCAGAGAAACATGGCATATTGAGAGTGTATGGTTGAAATAAAGTTACCTAGTGGAGAACTTCCACTGAGCCTTTAATCCTTACTTAAGCTTGCAAATAATTGTCCAGAATCGTTCAATGATCTTCAATGAAGCTTTCTCAATTCACAATTTGGTATGAAATTGCTTGGCTCTCCAAATTCAAAATTGACTTGTTCTTCACTTTTTTGAGATGGTTTTTGCTCCAATTTGCCTCAAATTCGTGCTTCTAGGTTTGGTTCATGATTAAGAACTTTTATATGGTGGATTTGAATGATAATGAGGCCCAATGGAAGCTTGTTTAGCCCAATTGCAAAATTCAAAATTTCACCACTTTTTGCCTTGTAAAAGTGCACGAATTTGCCATGAAGACCACTCCAAAATGGTGCATTTTGCTTGCTGGTATCACATGGGATGTGAATGGCTAGGATTTGTTCCTTAATTTCATCTCAATGGTTGTTTTTGATTATGTAACTTCATGGTGAAGTAACCTTGAAAATGGCTATGCAAATGACCTCAAATCAAAATTCTGGAAATGCCAATGTGTTTAAAACATGTTTTCCACTCAAAATATGTATTCACTTGCACAAAAATGAACCACAATCAATTAATTCCAATTTTCACATTTTAATCATTCTTTTATGAAAATTCAAAAATCAAATTCTCACTCCAAGCCAAATCCATGACTTCTCAATGATTGGCTGACCAATTGACACCATTTGGAGCAAGTTTCATGTTGGAAAAATTTCCATTTGAAGTGTGCAAGTTGGTGAAATGGACCTATAATTTTATGACCTGTAATCTTACTTTCCCAAAATACCCCTGGCTTTCAAAAATCATAACTTGAGCTCCAGAAATCAGAATGGGGACTTCTATACCTTTTTGGAAATCTAAGATCATGAAGAACAACTTTCATGTTTATCAAAAATCCATTTGAAACCTCCTTCTAGCGCAAAAGTGACATGGAAGTCAAATGATTTTCACAGACAAATTTCACATTCATCTGGTGACCTGTAACTTGTCTGGACCATAACTTGAGTTCTATAAATCCCCTTGAGGACTTCTAGTACTCAAATTAAAGGTATTGAGATGATCTACAAGTTCCATGTTGGCCAAAGATCCATTTTAAACTTGTATCTTGACTTATGTGGTCTTGAAGTTAGGCACTAAATAGGGGATTTTGCACTAAAACCCTAATTTAGCAACTTCCCACACTCTCGATTCTTCTTGATTTGATCTTGGCACAACACCACAAATGTCTCAACATATCATTCCATGAACTCCATGACCTAAAAGTAGGCTTTTAACTTCTTCAATTGCACAAATGATTGAGGATTGGCCAGATGAAACCCCAGTTGCAACAACTTCAATTGTAACTTTTCACACTTAGCACAAACACTTGGATGAGCTCCACAATGACCCTCAAGGAACTCAATGAGTTCTCTCAACATCTCATATCTATAACCATGGCTTCACAAACCCCTGATGCCCTGCAGTTGGCCTCCAAGTTAGGAGTTGACCCACATGCATCCATCCTTTCTTTCATAAGACCATTGTCCACTTCTTGATGACTTGATTACCATCCAAACTTGAGTAACACCCATTGCTTAGGCTCAAAACTCTGAGAATACTCCTCTTGCTATGCACAGGCTCTTGATCTCCTGTTCAATGCAAAATGCTATGCCAAAGAAATGAAATTGGGCAAATTTTGGGGTGCAACAAGATGCAAGTTATGTTTTGAAATGCATTTTGGAATTCAAAGTTTTAAACTGATGCATTTAGAGGTAGAAAATGATTTGAGCAAGTTTCAAATATGGTATTGGAGGAGTTCTAACAGAAACAATCATTCAAAATATGATGGATCAAAAACAAACATGTGAGTTGTGTAACGCCCATTTTAATTATTTTTAGTTCCGGTGTTATTTTTATTCATCAGCGTGTTTGGTGTGGGAATTAAGGAAGAAATAGAAGCATAGTATTGATATTAGATAAATGATAATGGTGATGATTAATAATTAATATTAATGTGATATTAGCATTTTTATTAATTATTATTATTATTGTTATTTTTATTAATATTAATATTATGAGTTTATTAATAATATTATTGGAATTAACAAAATAAGAGAAAATGAGGATTTATTTGGGATTAAGGGCAAACTTGGTATTTTTGTGAAAATAGAATTGGAGAAAGAAAGAGTAAGAACACGATTGTGAAGGAGAGGAATAAAAACACGGTTGAAGAGGGAAGAGCAAGAGCAAGTTGGAACGATCATCAAGGTTGTCGATTGTGTAGGATTCTCGGAGCTTCATCACCATCAAGCTGCTATTCGAGGTAAGGGGGGAGATTAATCGGTAAATCGGGTATATTGCATGAATAATTGGTAGAAGGAGAAAAATCCCCAATCCCCATAGATTAATGTTAATGCGATGTGATTTGTGTTTATGATTCTGCAATGGAGGCGTTTATGATATTTGATTTCGTTGCAGGTGGCTGTGAGAGTTATTTGAGAGCGATTGGGGTTTCCGGACAAATTTGGAGTTGATGCTGGAAGGTGAGGAATTGAGTAGAACTGACGAATTACCGAGTATGAGCTAGGATAATCGGTGTAGTCGTGTTGGGTAGTACTGTACTAGTATAGTGTAGGATTTCGTGGGATTTAATCGGGCGAAATCGGGATGAAGGGCTGTTTCTGAACAGCAGTTTTTCTGCTGAATTCGCGTGCATTCGCTGGGCGAATGGGGGGGGGGGCGAGCCTTTGCCAGGAGAACTGGGCAGCGAAGGTTGCCTTTTTGATTCTGGTTGGCTTCGCTAGGGGCTTCGCCGGGCGAGTCTCAGCGAGTGTTCGCTGCGGGGCTTCGCCCGGCGAATGACAGCGAACATGACAGCATTTTGTGACTTTTCTGCTGTGCTGTTCCGTTCTCACGTGGTCGGACCCATGTTGGTCATGAGCGAGTACGTGGTTATCGTGGATCGGTTGAGAGCATGAAGGTGACGTAGAGAGCGTGTGTTTGAATATTTATTGATATGAATGATTGAACTGAAGTACGTTGTGATGCCTAAAGTGGCTATGTATCCTTCGATTAGGAATGAATATGTGTGGGTGCGTACGTGAGATGTATGCACGGTGTGCGAAATATACGGATCAGTAGGATCGTTACGCATTGAATATGTGGTGGTGATGTGTTATGGTAAATGGGTCCGTAGGACCGATATGCTTTCTATGCGTGTGATTATGTACTGTATGTAATATATGATTGGATTAGTAGAATCGGTATGCCTTGTATGCATAGTGTACGATATGTTGTGTGATAGTTGTGATCAGTAGGATCGTGTGCATTGTGTGTGCTGTGTGATTATGCGTAGTGTCTTAAATAGCATGTGGATGTGGTGAATCGTTGCTCGGTGGAGCGTATACGATTCACTCACGTGCTCCAGTGGGGAGCGTGGATGCGGTGTATGAGTTACTCGCATGCTCCAGTGGGGAGCGTGGACGGGAATTTGGATCGTTGCTCAGATGGAGTGTATGCGACCACCCGTGTCCCAAGTGGGGGACGTTGATATTTGTTTATATGAGCTCAGGAGGAGTGTGGTAGGGATAGATCGTTGCTCAGAGGGAGTGTATGCGATCTATCCTGAGTTGAGTCGGTACCGCATTTTGTCGAGTTTAGTGCATGTGTTGCATAGTGAGTTGGGTATGTGTTGCATTGTTGTTTGTATGTATTATGGTTGTTGATGATGGGACAGTAGGTCCGGGTGTGAGAATTATGAACTAAATGATTGATTGATTTCTGCCTTTTATTTCATGTATGCTTATACCGTTATTATTTGATCGAGATTCTCACCCCTTTGTTGTTGTTGTGGTCTGTGCTTCTTCGGAAGTACAGACAATCCAGGTGTCTAGCTAGCTTGGATTGTGGAGTCGTGTAGGATTGCTCTGATACGTAACATCGGGGTCTTTTGGGAGTTTGTGTCGGTTATTGTTTATGTGTGCCCCGTGGCGTATCTTTCTTTTATGGACATGCGAAGATGTATGATGGATATATATATATATATATATATATATATATATATATATATATATATATATATATATATATATATTTTTGGGCAGTTGGCCGATTTTTGTATATATGATGATGTATATATACATGTTATGTGGTTTATGGCAGAATATCCTTATTTACCGCTGCGATATATTTGGAAATTATTTTGAAAAATGATATGTGGAATTCTGTGGAATATTGTGACATCCCGTAAGTGGGAGAAACTTTGATATGTGCTTCTTTTAATCGTTTTATTTTATTTTGGGAAACGGGGTGTTACATGTTGGTATCAGAGCAGGTCGGTCCGTCCGGCCAGTGTAGTGTTGTGAGTCTGTCCGTAGGATAGAGTCAGTTGCTTTCAGTTAACCTGTTGTTGTTGTTGTTGAGCAGTATGGCTGGGAGGAATGATGCGGCGTTGGTTGCAGCGATGCAGGCTATGGCACAGGCGGTGGCTAATCAGAATCTGGCTGCGGGTGCTCAGTTCAGAGACTTGATGCAGTTCCAGAGCAACAAGCCACTGAAGTTTGAGTGTGGAATTCTAGATCCGGTAGCTTCACAGAAATGGATGAAGGCGATAGAGAAGATCTTCAGGACCATGGGGTGCAGTGACGAGCAGAAGGTGAGATTCGGTACCCACATGCTCGAGGGGGAAGCCGAAGCTTGGTGGGACAATTGTCGTCAGAGGATGGAGGCTTCGGGGACCCCGATTTCTTGGGAGGTGGTTCGATCTGGATTTATGGAGAAGTATTTTCAAGAAGATATCAGAAGTTCTAAAGAGGTGGAATTTCTGGAATTAAAACAGGGCAGCATGTTGGTAGCCGAGTATGCGGCCAAGTTTGAGGAGCTGGCTCAGTATTGTCCTTATTACAATACTGAGGAAGCTATGACTTCCAAGTGCCTGAAATTTGAGAATGGGCTGAGGCCGGAGATCAAGATGGGAATCGCATGTCAGAAAATCAGGAGCTATCCTGAGTTGGTGAGTAGGAGTCGCATTTATGATAACGACAACCGTGCGAGGATTGCACACTACAAGGCGGCGAGTGACCGCAAGGGTAAGCAAAGGTTTGGTGGTACACCATACAGTGTGCCGACCGATAAAGGAAAGCAGAAGGTTGTGTCTGATAAGAGATTCTGAGATAGGAAGTCATCGACAGATCTGAAATGTTATCGGTACGGTGTCGCTGGGCATCGTGCGAGTGAATGTCCTCAGGAGACTAAGAAATGCTTCAAATGTGGGAAGTCGGGCCATGTGATGGCGGATTGTAGGACTAATATGCCTACTTGCTATAACTGCGGTGAGAAGGGCCATATTAGCACTCATTGTGAGAAGCCGATGAGGGTTCAAGCACCTCAGATTAGCGGCAAAGTGTTTGTAGTGGTGGGTACTCAATCGGCGGACGAGGAGCGTTCGATCAAAAGTACATGTTTTATCAATAACATCCCTTTGCCTGCTATGATTGATACGGGTGCAACCCACTCGTTTATCTCTGTTGATTGTGTGAAGAGGTTAGGTTTGGTGCCGACTACTCTTGAGCGGCGGATGACTATTGAAACTCCCTCGATTGGTTCAGTGACTACTTCGCTTGTGTGTTTGAAGTGTCCACTGACTATCTTTGGCCGAGATTTTGGCGTGGATTTGATTTGTTTACCACTTGGTAGTTTGGATGTTATACTTGGCATGAACTGGTTGGAGTTCAACCGAGTGTACATCGACTGTTTTCAGAAAGTGTTATTGTTTTTGACTCCGGAAGAGGAAGCGTTGGCGGATTCTTTGTCCGGTAAGGAGCTGAGAACTTTGTTGGAAGATGAAGCTCAGGTGTTTGATTTATTTGCATCACTGTCTGTTGACAACAATGCATTGTTGGATGAGTTAGCTGTTATGAATGAGTTTCCGGAGGTGTTCCCGGATGATATCACTGAGTTGCCTCCGAAGAGAGAAGTTGAGTTTAGCATTGATCTAGTACCTGGTACGAGGCCTATTTCTATGGCGCCGTACAGGATGTCGACAGTGGAGTTGGCCGAGTTGAAATCTCAGATTGGAGAGTTGCTGGATAGAAAGTTTATCAGACCAAGTGTGTCGCCGCGGGGAGCTCCAGTGTTGTTAGTGAAAAAGAAGGACGGTAGCATGCGGTTGTGTATCGATTATCGTCAGGTGAACAAAGTGACCATCAAGAACAAGTATCCTCTTCCAAGGATTGATGATTTGATGGATCAGTTAGTGGGAGCTCGTGTGTTCAGTAAGATCGACTTGAGGTCGGGTTATCATCAGATAAGAGTTAAGGAAGGTGATATTCAGTAGACGGCGTTTAGGACTCGATATGGACATTACGAGTATGCGGTAATGCCTTTCGGAGTGTCTAATGCAATGGGTGTGTTTATGGAGTATATGAATCGTATCTTCCATTCTTATTTGGATCAGTTTATTGTCGTATTTATCGATGATATATTGATTTACTCTAAGTCTGAGGAAGAGCATGCGGAACATTTGAGGATTGCCTTGCAAGTGTTGAAGGACAACAAGTTGTTTGCTAAGTTATCGAAGTGTGAGTTCTGGTTGAAGATGGTGAGTTTTCTGGGGCATGTTATTTCGGGTGATGGTGTTTCTGTAGACCCTTCGAAAGTTAGTGCGGTGTTACAGTGGGAACCGCCGAAGACGGTAATAGAGGTTAGAAGCTTCTTGGGTTTAGCTGGTTATTACCGAAGATTTATTGAGGGCTTTTCTAGATTGGCCTTGCCATTGACTCAGTTGACGAGAAAAGATCAAGTGTTCGTGTGGGATGCTTCTTGTGAAGAGAGTTTTGAGGAGCTGAAAAAGAGATTGACTTCAGCGCCGGTGTTGGTGTTATCGAATCTGTAACGCCCCCTTTCTATACCCCAAAATAATCACATATCAAATCATATAGTCACGAATACAAGTGTTTTTATTTTCATCAGAGTGTATTTACATTAAAGTATAAAAGAAGTGCGTCACAATACTCACGAAATGACCACATGAATATTAATGTTTAAAAAGAATTAACTCAAAAGGGGTAAATCTCAACTAAAAATAAACGCATGATTCTTCGAAATTACATATTCATGTTTTCTCTTAAAGCGGAAGACTAAAACATATATATATATATTCACTTAAGACATGAAAAAACGTAATTACATGTCATCTGGTTGTTCACAACTTCATTCACATGCAAACAAAACATCATTAAGACATTCTACAAGCCTATCTACCCAAAGTTATATATCAGAGCGACCGACACGAGGGAAAGGAACTATACTCCAAAGGAAACCTCCAGCGAATCCTAATCTGCAATACCTCGTAGGGCATTATAAAACAACAGAAGGGTGAGAAACATTATCATAATAATCAAGGCATAAGATATATATATATATATATATATATATATATATATATATATATATATATATATATATATATACATACATATATATATATATATATATATATATATATATATATATATATATATATATATATATATATATATATATATATATATATATATATATATATATATATATATATATATATATATATATATATATATATATATATATATATAAATGTACAAGTACCGAATGCCTATACCTCATGCTTATTCACTACAATGCATAACCATAGATTCTCACCGCATCAAATACACATAGACGTAATCGCTCACACTTAACCGTCTATTTATTGGTCAATATCTTTCACATTTATTTATTTGCTAACGCATCTCATCAATTCCTGCACATAGGCATATTTACATATGACAATCGCGATCATACCATGCGATCCATATAAGACTCATTCACTACCCTCAATCCTCTTTTCGGATTATGGGTACGTCGCTTATGCTCTACCGGGAACAACGTCTCAGCCATTCTACCCCGGTAACTACCTCACTAGGAACGACGCATCGCCGTTCTACCCTAGTGAGTAGAATCTCTCTACATATACATCGACCTCATTCTCATATTTACCAGACGCAATAAATATATATATATATACATACACTAATGCATTCTCAATGCATTATTTTCAATTCATCATATGAAGATGATAATGCACTCATAGAGACCGATACCTCGACCCTATGCAGCTACAACCACGGTACCGACTCATTCGTCCGTCAGATTCTCTTAGAACTCACTCCTCTCACACTTATACGGTTATGCTATAACTCATCAGATTTCCCTAGGAATCACTATATAACCGTCGCATCAAGCGAGGTTCTGCAAATCCTCCAAGGGATCAAATATAACCATCGCATCAAGCGAGGTTCTGCAAATCCTCCAAGGGATCAAATATAACCATCGCATCAAGCGAGGTTCTGCAGATCCTACACGGGATCAAATATAACCATCGCTCACACCCCACATGGGCATACGAGGTTCTGCAGATCCTACACGGGATCAAATATAACCATCGCATCAAGCGAGGTTCTGCAGATCCTACACGGGATCAAATATAACCATCGCTCACACCCCACATGGGCACACGAGGTTCTGCAGATCCTACACGGGATCAAATATAACCATCGCTCACACGCCACATGGGCACACGAGGTTCTGCAGATCCTACACTGGATCAAATATAACCATCGCTCATACCCCACATGGGCACACGAGGTTCTGCAGATCCTACACGGGATCAAATATAACCATCGCATCAAGCGAGGTTCTGCAGATCCTACATGGGATCAAATATAACCATCGCTCACACCCCACATGGGCACACGAGGTTCTGCAGATCCTACACGAGATCAAATATAACCATCGCATCAAGCGAGGTTCTGCAGATCCTACACGGGATCAAATATAACCATCGCTCACACCCCACATGGGCACACGAGGTTCTGCAGGTCCTACACGGGATCAAATATAACCATCGCTCACACCCCACATGGGCACATGAGGTTCTGCAGATCCTACACGGGATCAAATATAACCATCGCTCACACCCCACATGGGCACACGAGGTTCTGCAGATCCTACACGGGATCAAATATAACCATCACATCAAGCGAGGTTCTGCAGATCCTACACGGGATCAAATATAACCATCGCTCATACCCCACATGGGCACACGAGGTTCTGCAGATCCTACACGGGATCAAATATAACCATCGCATCAAGCGAGGTTCTGCAGATCCTACACGGGATCAAATATAACCATCACTCACACCCCACATGGGCACACGAGGTTCTGCAGATCCTACACGGGATCAAATATAACCATCGCTCATACCCCACATGGGCACACGAGATTCTGCAGATCCTACACGAGATCAAATATAACCATCGCATCAAGCGAAGTTCTTCAGATCCTACACGGGATCAAATATCACAAATGCATACATATTCGCAAATATATTATCATGCATTCTTCACACATCAACACGTACAATTATCATGCACTCACAATGTGTATTATATTCATCATTCATCACAATTGCCATGCATTTTTATTCAATTCTAAACAATGCATAATTTGCCCAAAGGCCACGATTCAAAATCACATTCATACACTAGGATTCACGCCTTACGGCTACCCACAACACATCACAAACCACCATATAAGCTATTAAATCAAAGAAGGGTCGATTGCAACCGAAACCCCAAGCCACGACGGCACCACGCGACAGGGAAAATTCATCCTACTACGTTCGCTACACGCTCGTCTAGCGAGCTGCTAGCGAACGTTCGCCACCTTCTCGCCTAGTTAACTGCTAGCGAGAAAGAACAGAAGCTACAAACTTCGTTCGCTACCTCGTTCGCCACAGTGAACCCCCAACAAGTCATTCGCTACTCCATTCGCTTCCAGCGAAGGAGACCAAAACACCACTGTCCCAAGTTTGGGACCATTCGCTACGCACTCGCCTAGCGAGATGCTAGCGAACACTCGCGACCTGCTCGCCTAGCGAGCTGCTAGCGAGCGTTTGCGGACTGAACTTTCTCCCACTGTTCAGAATCCAAACACCCGATGAAATCCACCGATAAATCTCAACTTGTTTCCAGTAGCCTTAGTCCAACATTCCTCGACTAAATTCTACCACTTATTCTCATTTTCAATCATTAAAACTCGGCTTCTACCGATCGAATCAATTTCGACCTAAAATGGAAGCTTATGGAAAACTCTCCAAAACTCTAACCAATCAACCATACACATACATAACCAAACATATTGATTAAGATAGTAAGATTTCACACCCTTACCTTGGATTAATTGAAGCTTTTAGTTGCTCTTGATGATTCCACTCTTTTCCTCTTCTTCTTCTCTTTTCTCTTCCTTTTTCCTTCTTCTCCCTTTCTTTCTCTCCTTCTCTTATATCTTTTCTTTCTATTTCTATTCTTTATATTTCTTTCCATTCTATTTCCTCCAATACACCTATTATTCCAATCAATTTCCATCAACCATCCACTTAACCATTAATTGAGACTGTCCGAAATATTTCCCACTAAACTTTCCAAAACTCTACAAATGATAAAATAGCATAATATGTAGACTTAACATATTATCACACTATCCCATAATTAAAATAATTCCAATAACTAAATTAATTAGTTAAACCGAAATTGGGCTGTTACAACTCTCCCCCACTTTAGGAATTTTCGTCCTCGAAAATGTTATCCAATTCAGACAACTCGGGATGTGACTCACGCATCCCAATCTTCCCAATCCGATTCCATCTAGTTGATTCTTCCCAAATACCTTTACCAAGACAATCCCTCTTTCCTCGAAGTTGCCCCAGTATTCAAATTCTCTCTCACTCACACACCATCCATCCGGATTGATGCGCTTCCTCAGCTTAGACACGCGAACACATCGTATAGTTTCCTCTAGTGACAACGGTGAAACAATCTAACATGTTATTCCCCACGCTTCCGCTGCACTACTATGATACAGTTACAACGAGTCACGGTGTGCTCCCGAGACTTCAAGCTCGACTACACCAGTTACTATCGTAACTCTCAAAACACGTCTTTTCTTGGGTCCTCTAATCTCTTCAGTTGTCTTTTGCACAAACCTCAGGTCCGAGTACAACACTCTCGCCTGAATCATATTAATACAAATGAGCCTTACACCTCCTGCCATACAAGGCTTCGGATTCCCATCCGACACAATATTCGGTGATACTACATACGGTCTTTATCACTTCGGTGATATCCATCATAACTAGTTCCAACATAGAATGATTAATCTTCTTTGACAGAAAAAGGGTCAATCCAGTCATTCCATCCAGAATCTCATCAACAAAATCATATTCTCACATCCTTCGGAAAACCCCACGCAAAATTCATGGAATTACCCTCCGATCTCAACTCTGGAATATACAACGATCACATTAGACCTATCAATCTCAAATGTTCATTCTTCGACTCTCGACAAGTCACACCAGCACATACAACTGTTGCTTTCTCCATCTGTGGCTACCAAAATAATTCTTTCAAAATACTCTCATCCAATCCCCTTTATTCGGACTCTTAGACTCTATCACAACATCTCATGTCACCATCTCCACCAATCCAAACATCACTCATTCGATTTTTAATTCGTCAAACTCAATCACCCTATTAACTCCAATTAGAATTCCAACCTTCTCGAATCTCGTCGAGAATACCAATAATCAGTCTCATCACCTAAGGTTCCGCAATTCGTTGCCGTAGCATACACGCCAGACACAAGTTTCCAAAACAACTCAATCAATTTTAATCCTTTTACCATCTAAGCAGACATACCATACGGAGCTCTCAATATCTGACTAGTTTCCGCAACTAAGTCGATTGCAACTCCACTTCACGTCCTGGTTGTACAACACTTATCTTGTCAGGATAACTCTCGGGCAACAACAATCAACCGGTAAACCGCCAACTTCCCACTTTCATTAATACTCAAAATTTCCCTCAAAGTTAAACATCTTAAGCTCTCAAGGCCATTACTCGCCTCAAATCTCAACTAAACAATTGAAGCTCTCAAACTCTGGCACAAACACACAACAAATGGTCCGATCGGGTTCGACATAACCGACACACAAGTTGTTGACGGTTCTTCCAAAACTCCTTGAACTTATTCATAGTGACATAAAACTACTTTCTCCTCCAACACGGATAACACCAGCTCTTGATGTTCAACAATACACCTAGATACAGATCCACACTTGTAGCATCTTGGAGAACCATAAGTTCTCCCCCACTTGGATCATTCCTACCTCTGCAGACAATGGCTAAACAGCAAACACGTACCGACAGTGTCTTCACACACATGTCGTGTACAAGGGAACAACCAACATTAGACAACTTGGCCGGATGGACCGACCTGCTCTGATACCACTTTGTAACGCCCCTTTTTTATACCCCAAAATAATCACATATCAAATCATATAGTCACGAATACAAGTGTTTTTATTTTAATCAGAGTGTATTTACATTAAAGTATAAAAGAAGTGCGTCACAATACTCACGAAACGACCACATGAATATTAATGTTTAAAAAGAATTAACTCAAAAGGGGTAAATCTCAACTAAAAATAAACGCATGATTCTTCGAAATTACATATTCGTTTTCTCTTAAAGCGAAAGACTAAAACATATATATATTCACTTAAGACATGACAAAACGTAATTACATGTCATCTGGTTGTTCACAACTTCATTCACATACAAACAAAACATCATTAAGACATTCTACAAGCCTATCTACCCAAAGTTACATATCAGAGCGACCGACACGAGGGAAAGGAACTATACTCCAAAGGAAACCTCCAGCGAATCCTAATCTGCAATACCTCGTAGGGCATTATAAAACAACAAAAGGGTGAGAAACATTATCATAATAATCAAGGCATAAGATATATATATATATATATATATATATATATATATATATATATATATATATATATATATATATATATATACATACATATATATATATATATATATATATATATATATATATATATATATATATATATATATATAAATGTACAAGTACCGAATGCCTATACCTCATGCTTATTCACTACAATGCATAACCATAGATTCTCACCGCATCAAATACACATAGACGTAATCGCTCACACTTAACCGTCTATTTATTGGTCAATATCTTTCACATTTATTTATTTGCTAACGCATCTCATCAATTCCTGCACATAGGCATATTTACATATGACAATCGCGATCATACCATGCGATCCATATAAGACTCATTCACTACCCTCAATCCTCTTTCCGGACTATGGGTACGTCGCTTATGCTCTACCGAGAACAACGTCTCGGCCATTCTACCCCGGTAACTACCTCACTAGGAACGACGCATCGCCGTTCTACCCTAGTGAGTAGAATCTCTCTACATATACATCGACCTCATTCTCATATTTACCAGACGCAACAAATATATATATATATATATATATATATATATATATATACATACACTAATGCATTCTCAATGCATTATTTTCAATTCATCATATGAAGATGATAATGCACTCATAGAGACCGACACCTCGACCCTATACAGCTACAACCACGGTACCGACTCATTCGTCCGTTAGATTCTCTTAGAACTCACTCCTCTCGCACTTATACGGTTACACTATAACTCATCAGATTTCCCTAGGAATCACTATATAACCGTCACATCAAGCGAGGTTCTGCAAATCCTCCAAGGGATCAAACATAACCATCGCATCAAGCGAGGTTCTGCAAATCCTCCAAGGGATCAAATATAACCATCGCATCAAGAGAGGTTCTGCAAATCCTCCAAGGGATCAAATATAACCATCGCATCAAGCGAGGTTCTACAGATCCTACACGGGATCAAATATAACCATCGCTCACACCCCACATGGGCACACGAGGTTCTGCAGATCCTACACGGGATCAAATATAACCATCGCTCACACCCCACATGGGCACACGAGGTTCTGCAGATCCTACACGGGATCAAATATAACCATCGCATCAAGCGAGGTTCTGCAGATCCTACACGGGATCAAATATAACCATCGCTCACACCCCACATGGGCACACGAGGTTCTGCAGATCCTACACGGGATCAAATATAACCATCGCTCACACCCCACATGGGCACACGAGGTTCTGCAGATCCTACATGGGATCAAATATAACCATCGCTCACACCCCACATGGGCACACGAGGTTCTGTAGATCCTACACGGGATCAAATATAACCATCGCATCAAGCGAGGTTCTGCAGATCCTACACGGGATCAAATATAACCATCGCTCATACCCCACATGGGCATACGAGGTTCTTCAGATCCTACACGGGATCAAATATAACCATCGCTCACACCCCACATGGGCACACGAGGTTCTGCAGATCCTACACGGGATCAAATATAACAATCCCTCACACCCCACATGGGCACACGAGGTTCTGCAGATCCTACACGGGATCAAATATAACCATCGCATCAAGCGAGGTTCTGCAGATCCTACACGAGATCAAATATAACCATCGCTCACACCCCACATGGGCACACGAGGTTCTGCAGATCCTACACGGGATCAAATATAACCATCGCTCACACCCCACATGGGCACACGAGGTTCTGCAGATCCTACACGGGATCAAATATAACCATCGCATCAAGCGAGGTTCTGCAGATCCTACACGGGATCAAATATCACAAATGCATACATATTCGCAAATATATTATCATGCATTCTTCACACATTAACACGTACAATTATCATGCACTCACAATGTGTATTATATTCATCATTCATCACAATTGCCATGCATTTTTATTCAATTCTAAAAAATTATAATTTGCCCAAAGGCCACGATTCAAAATCACATTCATACACTAGGATTCACGCCTTACGGCTACCCACAGCACATCATAAACCAGCATATAAGCTATTAAATCAAAGAAGGGTCGATCGCAACGGAAACCCCAAGCCACGACGGCACCACGCGACAGGGAAAATTCATCCTGCTACGTTCGCTACACGCTCGCCTAGCGAGCTGCTAGCGAACGTTCGCCACCTTCTCGCCTAGCTAACTGCTAGCGAGCAAGAACAGAAGCTACAGACTTCGTTCGCTACCTCGTTCGCCACAGCGAACTCCCAGCGAGTCATTCGCTACTCCATTCGTTGCCAACGAAGGAGACCAAAACACCATTGTCCCAAGTCTGAGACCATTCGCTACGCACTCGCCTAGCGAGATGCTAGCGAACACTCGCGACCTGCTCGCCTAGCGAGCTGCTAGCGAGCGTTTGCGGACTGAACTTTCTCCCACTGTTCAGAATCCAAACACCCGATGAAATCCACCGATAAATCTCAACTTGTTTCCAGTAGCCTTAGTCCAACATTCCTCGACTAAATTCTACCATTTATTCTCATTTTCAATCATTAAAACTCGGCTTCTACCGATCGAATCAATTTCGACCTAAAATGGAAGCTTATGGAAAACTCTCCAAAACTCTAACCAATCAACCATACACATACATAACCAAACATATTGATTAAGATAGTAAGATTTCACACCCTTACCTTGGATTAATCGAAGCTTTTAGTTGCTCTTGATGATTCCACTCTTTTCCTCTTCTTCTTCTCTTTTCTCTTCCTTTTTCCTTCTTCTCCCTTTCTTTCTCTCCTTCTCTTATATCTTTTCTTTCTATTTCTATTCTTTATATTTCTTTCCATTCTATTTCCTCCAATACACCTATTATTCCAATCAATTTCCATAAACCATCCACTTAACCATTAATTGAGACTGTCCGATATATTTCCCACTAAACTTTCTAAAACACTACAAATGATAAAATAGCATAATATGTAGACTTAACATATTATCACACTATCCCATAATTAAAATAATTCCAATAACTAAATTAATTAGTTAAACCGAAATTGGGCTGTTACAGAATCCGTGTGAGCCTTTTGTGGTGTATTGTGATGCGTCCAAGATGGGATTGGGCGGAGTTCTCATGCAGGATGGAAAAGTGGTAGCTTATGCGTCGCGACAATTGAGGGTGCATGAGCGAAATTATCCCACTCATGACCTTGAATTGGCTGCGGTGGTTTTTGCTTTGAAGATCTGGAGACATTATTTGTATGGTTCAAGATTCGAGGTGTTCATTGATCACAAAAGCTTGAAGTATCTGTTTGATCAAAAAGAGTTGAATATGAGGCAGAGAAGATGGTTGGAATTTTTGAAAGACTATGATTTCAGTTTGAGTTATCACCCAGGGAAAGCGAATGTTGTTGCTAATGCATTGAGCAGGAAGGCAATTCATATGTCAGCTCTGATGGTAAAAGAGATGGAGCTTATTGAGTAGTTTTGAGATTTGAGTATGGTTTGTGAGTTTACTACAGGTGGTGTAATGTTGGGTAAATTGCAAGTAAAGAATGATTTCTTGGATTTGCTAAGGGAACGTCAGAAGTTGGATGTGAAACTTGTAGATTTGATGCGTAAGGGCGGAAGTGACTCCGGTAGTGATTTCAAGTTGGATGTTGCGGGTGTATTGAGGTTTCGGGGCAGAATTTGTGTGCCGGATGATGACGAGCTGAGGAAGTCGATTTTGGACGAAGGGCATCGTAGTAGCCTGAGCGTTCATCCAGGAGCTACGAAGATGTATCAGGATTTGAAAAAGTTGTTTTGGTGGTCGGGCATGAAGAAGGACATTGCTCTTTATGCGTATGCTTGTTTGGTATGTCAGAAGTCGAAGGTAGAACATCAGAGACCTTCTGGGATGATGCAACCATTAGAGATTCCGGTTTGGAAGTGAGATTGTATCTCCATGGATTTCATTACGGGTTTGCCGAATACGGCGAGAGGATTTGATGCCATATGGGTGATTGTGGATCGGCTTACTAAGTCCGCACACTTTGTGCCGATTTGTATCAGTTTCCCGTTGGAGAAGTTAGCCGAGATCTACATTCGGGTAATTGTGAAACTGCATGGTGTGCCTTTGAGTATTGTGTCGGATAGAGATCCGAGGTTCACTTCTGTATTTTGGAGGAGTTTGCAAGAGGCTTTGGGTACTGAATTGAAGCTGAGTTCAGCTTATCATCCGCAGACGGATGGGCAGTCGGAGAGGACTATTCAGACTTTAGAGGACTTGTTGCGGGCTTGTGTGTTAGAGAAAGGTGGTACGTGGGATACTCATTTGCCATTGGTCGAGTTCACGTACAACAATAGTTATCATTCCAGTATCGGGATGGCACCGTTTGAAGCTCTTTATGGTAGGAGGTGCAGAACTCCTTTATGTTGGTATGAGTCAGGGGAGAATATGGTGTTGGGACCAGAGTTGGTGTAGCAGACTACTGAGACAGTACAGATGATCTGTGAGAAGATGAAAGCATCTCAGGATCGGCAGAAGAGTTATTATGATAACCGCAGAAAAGAGTTGGAATTCAGTGAGGGTGACCATGTATTTTTGAGGGTTAACCCAGTGACGGGTGTTGGATGCGCATTGAAGTCCAAGAAGTTGGATCCAAAGTTTATCGGGCCGTATCAGATTTTGCAGAGGATTGGTGTTGTGGCTTATAGGGTGGCGTTGCCACCGGAGCTTTCGAACTTGCATGACGTGTTCCACGTGTCGCAACTTCAGAATTATGTACCCGATTTGTCTCATGTGATTCAGAGGGATGAAATCCAAGTTAGAGAGAATCTGACTGTGGAGACGTTGCCGTTAAGGATCGAGGATTGCAAGATGAAGCGACTCAGAGGGAAAGAGATACCTCTGGTGAGAGTGGCTTGGGGAGGTGCTGCAGGAGGCAGTGTGACTTGGGAACTAGAAAGCAGGATGCGGGAAGCGTATCCAGAGCTGTTTCCATCAGGTATTTTCAGGGACGAAAATAATTAAAGTGGGGGAGAGTTGTAACGCCCATTTTAATTATTTTTAGTTCCGGTGTTATTTTTATTCATCAGCGTGTTTGGTGTGGGAATTGAGGAAGAAATAAAAGCATAATATTGATATTATATAAATGATAATGGTGATGATTAATAATTAATATTAATGTGATATTAGCATTTTTATTAATTATTATTATTGTTATTTTTATTAATATTAATATTATGAGTTTATTAATAATATTATTGGAATTAACAAAATAAGAGAAAATGAGGATTTATTTGGGATCAAGGGAAAACTTGGTATTTTTGTGAAAATAGAATTGGAGAAAGAAAGAGTAAGAACACGATTGTGAAGGAGAGGAAGAAAAACACGGTTGAAGAGGGAAGAGCAAGAGCAAGTTGGAACGATCATCAAGGTTGTCGATTGTGTAGGATTCTCGGAGCTTCATCACCATCAAGCTGCTATTCGAGGTAAGGGGGGAGATTAATCGATAAATCGGGTATATTGCATGAATAATTGGTAGAAGGGGAAAAATCCCCAATCCCCATAGATTAATGTTAATGCGATGTGATTTGTGTTTATGATTCTGCAATGGAGGCGTTTATGATATTTGATTTCTTTGCATGTGGCTGTGAGAGTTATTTGAGAGCGGTTGGGGTTTCCGGACAAATTCGGAGTTGATGCCGGAAGGTGAGGAATTGAGTAGAACTGACGAATTACCGAGTATGAGCTAGGATAATCGGTGTAGTCGTGTTGGGTTGTACCGTACTAGTATAGTGTAGGATTTCGTGGGATTTAATCGGGCGAAATTGGGATGAAGGGCTGTTTCTGAACAACAGTTTTTCTGCTGAATTCGCGTGCATTCGCTGCGCGAATGGGGGGGGGGGGGGGGGCGAGCCTTCGCCAGGAGAACTGGGCAGCGAAGGTTGCCTTTTTGATTCTGGTTGGCTTCGCTAGGGGCTTCGCCGGGCGATTCCCAGCGAGTGTTCGCTGCGGGGCTTCGCCAGGCGAATGGCAGCGAACATGACAGCATTTTGTGACTTTTCTGCTGTGCTGTTCCGTTCTCGCGTGGTCGGAGCCTTGCTGGTCGTGAGCGAGTACGTGCTTATCGTGGATCGGTTGAGAGCATGAAGGTGACGTAGAGAGCGTGTGTTCGAATATTCATTGATATGAATGATTGAACTGAAGTACGTTGTGATGCCTAAAGTGGCTATGTATCCTTCGATTAGGAATGAATATGTGTGGGTGCGTACGTGAGATGTATGCACGGTGTGCGAAATATGCGGATCAATAGGATCGTTACGCATTGAATATGTGGTGGTGATGTGTTGTGGTAAGTGGGTTCGTAGGACTAATACGCTTTCTATGCGTGTGATTATGTACTGTATGTAATTAGTAGAATCGGTATGCCTTGTATGCATAGTGTACGATATGTTGTGTGATAGTTGTGATCAGTAGGATCGTGTGCACTATGTGTGTTGTGTGATTATGCGTAGTGTCTTGCATAGCATGTGGACGTGGTGAATCGTTGCTCGGTGGAGCGTATGCGATTCACTCACGTGCTCCAGTGGGGAGCGTGGACACGGTGTATGAGTTACTCGCGTGCTCCAGTGGGGAGCATGGACGGGAATTTGGATCGTTGCTCGGATGGAGTGTATGCGACCACCCGTGTCCCAAGTGGGGGACGTTTATATTTGTTTATATGAGCTCAGGAGGAGCATGGTAGGGATAGATCGTTGCTCAGAGGGAGTGTATGCAATCTATTCTGAGTTGAGTCGGTACCGCATTTTTTCGAGTTTAGTGCATGTGTTGCATGTTGTTTGTGTGTATTATGGTTGTTGATGATGGGACAGTAGGTCCGGGTGTGAGAATTATGAACTAAATGATTGATTGATTTCTGCCTTTTATTTCATGTATGCTTATACCGTTATTATTTGATCGAGATTCTCACCCCTTTGTTGTTGTTGTGGTCTGTGCTTCTTCGGAAGTACAGACAATCCAGGTGTCTAGTTAGCTTGGATTGTGGAGTCGTGTAGGATTGCTCTGATACGTAACATCGGGGTCTTTTGGGAGTTTGTGTCGGTTATTGTTTATGTGTGCCCCGTGGCGTATCTTTCTTTTGTGGACATGCGAAGATGTATGATGGATATATATATATATATATATATATATATATATATATATATATATATATATATATATATATATATATATATATATATATATATATATATATATATATATATATATATATATATATATATATATATATATATTGGGCAATTGGCCGATATTTGTATATATGATGATGTATATATACATGTTATGTGGTTTATGGCAGAATATCCTTATTTACCGTTGCGATATATTTGAAAATTATTTTGAAAAATGATATGTGGAATTCTGTGGAAAATTGTGACATCCCGTAAGTGGGAGAAACTCTGATATGTGCTTCTTTTAATCATTTTATTTTATTTTGGGAAACTGGGTGTTACAAGTTGCAAGGGATGAACATGATGTGAGCATAAACGAAAACAGCAAGGCCACGACATTGAAACAATTGCTCATTCTGTCAAGAGCTTAGTGCAAGATCAATATGACCTAAACCACACAAATAGCATGTGAATGAATTCTCAAATCAGATCAGCAATGACTTTCACCAACAACAAATAACTTACACAATTAACAAAAACATGCAACTCACAACATCAAACTTCTCACATAATTCAAACTCGTTTAAACAACCAACAAGTTCATCATGATGAATAGCATTTTCACAACAGAATCAAAATCAACACAGTTTTGGCTTAAAAAGGGAACAACAACAGGTTCTTGGACATGGAAATATCAAGTAACAGTTCAAAGTATAGCCTTAAAAGAAAGTTGTTATTCATGACGGCAGACTGATGTATCCTATTTCAACTACATGATATGGTGAGTTTCAAGCAACATGATAAAAGGCTCTAAAGGGCAGTCCCCAAAGTCTGGTGACAATTTTCAATTTTTGATGCAAGATGAAACATACCAAACCACACATCAACTTCAACAACCAATTCACACATCAGATTTGAAACTTATTTGAAAACAGCAACAACAAACAGTTTTGTTAAGAATGAAAACAAACAGCTCAAAGTCATGCTTTTAAGGATGGTTAATATTTCAAAGTAAACACTGATTGAACCACTCAAGATCAAAACAGTTTCAACAACAAAGTTAACTTAAAACATGACAATGTCCAATCTATCCAACAATCTGTTTAATGCATTTCCATAAAATTGCTCAGTGCACACATGTAATCACAACTTACAAATTAACACACAAACACCTGGTACAGACTAGGTAGGCTCTTATCATACTATCATGGTATTTCTCAACTCAAAAAGTCACTTCCAAGACAACTCTCAAATTCTTGCACACCAATGAAACAGTTTGATCACTTCATGCCTTTGACAACATCAAACAGAAACAACAACATTGCTACACAACTCTCATCAACATTTGTGGCTAATGCAAAAATGACTTGTGATAACCATCAAACAAACAAATTATGGCAGGACTCCAATCATGATTCATGAGACATAAAAAACACAAGGCAAAACATACATGTGTTCAAACAGTTGACAAATACCAAAACTCACAACAAATGGTATCAACGCAAAACCAAACAGACATATGCATTCTGCTCTAACATCATGGCCAAGGATTGCAACATCATGCTAAAACAACACCTCACAGTTCAACCTACCTCAACCAAACAGCAGCCATGGAAAAACTTACATTTTTAACATGATTAGCAGGTAATCAAACAAACATTACACATGGAAACATAACAGCCATACTTGCACAACAGTAAGCATCATACCTTAACAACACAAGAAAGAGAACAATAGTTGTTTTGTTAAAACAGAAACCACACACTTTGATATTAAAATGCAACATCAGCAAAATAATGCAAGTAGCAAAAGTTGGGCCAACTCAAACCAATACAGTTCCGACAATGTTATCCTAATTATCTCAGAGCTATTGTCATAAAGACAAACTAGGGGCAGCACTGTCATGAGTTTGAATAAACTCAACAATGTCGACAATGACAACAAAAGACTAATTATAATAATATCCACTATGCAGCAAGTCAATGGTATCAGTCAAACCACAAGCCTCATGACAAAAACAAAACTTGGCCCTTGCAATGACAACCTCAAACACTAAATCCCACATGACTCACAAAGACAATCATCAATTTTACAACAAAATACAAAATCAAACTTAGTATGAAAAATAGTTTGGATAGCACATGATCAAGAATTCCAAAGTCATCCCAATCAAGTCTCAATGCTCCCTATATTCCAACAACCTATCTCAATGCCTTTCCAAAAAACAACAACATTACCCTAATGACAATCCTCCAACTGAATATCCAACTCTAATTCAAAACACACTAAACAGGAACATCTAGAAAACTTATCAAACTTGGATCACAAACACATACAAACTTCTCAAACCAACATTCTAGTTGATCTAAAACAGCATCCTAACCAGCTAGCATGACAGTTTTGTGCAACAAACAAAAATGACCAATAAAGTATATCTTAAAACAGAAACAACAACAAGCTTCTTATTATCACAATACAAACATCAATTTAATACCTCTTGCAAGCAAACACAAGTTTGAACAAACTCAATTCAAAAACAATACATTAGCACAATTGTGAATTCAATCATGACAAAGTTCAATCCATCCAACAACTAGTTCACCACTTTCTTAATGTGATAGCTACAAGCTTATGACAGCGAGCTCAACCAATCTATAGCATAATGACTAGCTCAAGCAGGCAGAAATGCAACCTTTTGACATAACAGTGCCAAATCCATTCTAATATGCTTCAAAATAGGAGTTGTCATTATATGACAGCAAACATGTGCTAACAGATTCAAACCAAAGAAGACTCCTAACATAACCATTGTAAACTTAAACATAACAATGACAGGTCATAACCTCATGATAGCAAGTATGCCAAAAAAAATCAATCATTTTTTACATGAGAGTCACAACTCTTAAGAAAGCATAAATCAATTTCAAAACATGATGCATATCAATGATAGGGTTTTAAAACACATACCTCTTGTAGTCCTCCTTGAGAAAACTTCCAGCAAGATATTCTTCCCTACTTTGAGCTAGCTTTGAAATTCTTTCTTTTTGGAACAACGAGTGATTTTGAGCAGTTGAAGAAATGAGTGCTTCAAGTTGTTTCTTTTGCACACAGCAGCAGGATGATGTTGAGGTGAGGATGTTTTGATGGAAGGTCTGTAGAATGGTTCACAAATGCAAGGGTTTCAAGATGAAATTTCAGAGGTTTTGAAAAACTCAAAACTCTGATTTCTTATGCAAATAGAGGCTGCTAGGGTTTTGGTTGAGCTGACAGTTAGCTTATATGGGATGTGAAAAAGGGGTCTTGGGGAATTTTACTGAGATGGAAGATCAATGGACATACTTGCACCAATTCAAAATTCCCTTCATCAAGGGTGGATGATGAGCAAGGACAAAGACATGCCTATCCTGGAGGTAGCTCTATTGGGGCAGAAAAACAAAACAGAAACAGACTGCAGGCACTAGTATAGAGGGCAGCTTGTCCTTTCTTGTTTTGGCTAAAGATTCAAAATGCATACATGAGTGGTACAAGCTTGGTTGGTTTCATTTTGGCAATGTTTGGAGGGAAAAGTTAGCAATTCAGGCTGTATGATGAAAATACCAGGTTATGCCAAAATGCTACATAACAAATGCCTTGCAAGTATGTTTAAAAAATTTTTCCAAAATGCACCTCCAAACTTCCTCTTGCATTTTCTATCGGGTTTTAATGTACACACATGATTTGAGAAAACTAATGATGCCATCTTAATCCTTGTTGAAAATCACACAAAATGGACTTTGAGTTTGCTAAAAATGATGATGTTTTGCCCAAGTTTGAAACTTCACGCATATGGCCATGTGGTTTGTTCATTTTGCCCAGAAATGCTTGATTATGAAGGTTCTTCTATATTTTGGGGTGGCATAATACACGGATGTATCGCCACCCCAGTGGTTGTGACCTATGCGCTAAAAATACCTTGCACGCTTCTGACCTGAGTTCGATCCGTGTGGAGATCAACTCTTTTTCTTTATTTTTCAGCATTTATCATGTTTTAACATATACCTCTTTCTTTCCCTTGCTTGTAACACGCGCCCATGTTGCTGAGATGGTAAAGTGTCATACTTATGACTCAATGGTTGTGGGTTCAACACTTACCAGGTTCATTTCTAACTCTCTTTTTTTTTCAATTGGATTTTTATGCTTCTGAGGGCAAATTTTGGCCTCCTAGACAGGAGGTGAACCATATACATTTGTCTGCTTATCCAAAGGGGTTTGACTTGTCTCTTATGACGATAACCCCCCTGTTGACTTGAATACAAACTCTTGATTAGGCCTAGACCCTTGATAGCTCCCTTTGCTAAGCACAACTCATTTGATCCCATGTACATGGACTATGGTATGCAAATGCTAATGTTATGAACGCAATGATAAATGCAATGAAACAAAAGCCAACTGAATAAAAAGGTTGGGCAAATTTTGGGGTGCAACACATAGTAATGAAACCCAAATTAAAAATAGAATTGGAACGTGGCCACTAGAATGTTGAAAATTTAGTAACACATTCTCGTATTCCATTACGCTCAATTCAATTAGGAAGTTTTCACGAAAAGAGAAACCATAAATGAAGAAAGAGAGTGGCTGAGAGAAGTTGATAACAGAGGAAGATTATCGATCAGAGTTAGTGCAAGGCAGTGACAGAAGAGTCACCGCAGAGATAAGCCAGAACCGGAAGTCTAGGATTGGACTCAATTCCAAGGTAAGGGTGGGGTTCAATTCTATAACCAGGGGTATGATAGATTTCATGAGGGATATGGAATCATGAGTTTAGTTTCCGTAGGTCGATAAATGTTTAACGGTAAAAGTTTGTTTGTGTATGAGACAGTGTTATAGCTTTTGGTCTGTATGATAATATGTGGATTATTGTTTGGTAATTGATAAAACTTTACCGTAAATGTATACCTATAAGTAAGTATGAAAAGTTGTAATGTTGTTTTGTAGGAACGCTTTGAGTTCCTATTAGTAGATATGATGTTGTAATGTTCCTTTACATGAACAGTTTGGGATGATGAACGTATGATGCATATGAAATAGTGATGCTTTGTTATGGACGCTTTGTTGTAGGCTTGATGCCTTGTTGTATGGCTGGTTGTGTTGTGGTCCATAATAGATGTATTTCATGGCATAACATAGTTGATGGCCTGTATTGGTGATTTTTTTGGCCTGTATTGGCGATTTGATGGCCTGTATTGGCGGCCCTTAGTGGTAAATATTTGATGGCCTGTATTGGCGGCTTTTATGGCAAATTGGTACCACATGCATATGCATAGTTGAGTCGCATTGTTGAGCTGCTGATTTTCTTGCTAAATGTTATGGATTTGAATGATGAATGTTATGATTTATTATTGGTGAAAATTTGTAAGCTGCTGGAATTAAGTTGTTGTGATAATATTCTGGCATGACTTTTATCATGCCTTATGTTATATTATTGATATCTCACCCTTTCCATCGTATGTTACCCCCACCGGTGGTAATTTGCAGGTAATCAGGAATAGAGCGTAGTTTTCGTCTAAAGGGTCGTTGGTCGCTCTGATACGTAGCATTCTTGGGGAGATGAACGATTGTTGTCATTGTTTTAATTTATCTTCTTGTTGCTGAATTTTACTAAGTGTTTTAATTGAGTTGGGTGCTTTTGTTAATGCGCCGAATGTTGGTTGTACGCACTTAACCGGTGGATCGGTTGTAACACCCCGTTCCCAAAAATAAAATAAAATGAATAAATAAGCAAATATCAGAGTCTTTCCCTCAAAAACGGGATGTCACATTTTCATCAAAATTCCACAAGTCATTTCTAAAAATAATTTTTCAACAAAATGCAGCAGAAAAGAGTAATCTGTCATAAACACATAAATGTATATATACAACATCAACATCATATACAACAAGTCGGCCATCTGCCCAAAATATACACCATGTCATCAACAAATCTAAACAACACATGATACGCCATAGGGGCACCCAAAATCATCAAATAAACATAAAACTCCCAAAAAGCCCTGGTGTTACGTATCAGAGCATCCCTACGACATCGCCACAATCCAAGCTAGCTAAACACCTGGATTGTCTGTACTTCCGAAGAAGCACAGACCACAACAACAGCAAAGGGGTGAGAAATCACGATCAAATATTAACGGTATAAATGCAGATGAAATAAAAGGCAGAAACATATAAACACCATTTCATACACATCGAATCCGGAACTACTGTCCCATGCCAACACAATATACATACAACAAATGCAACACATGCAACTCGACTCAACAATATGCGGTACCAACTCAACTTAGGATAGATCGTATACACTCCATCTGAGCAATGATCTATCCCTACCACGCTTCTCCTGAGCCCATATAATCAAATCTCAGGATAGATCGCATACACTCCATCCGAGCAACGATCTATCCCTACCAACATTCCCCACTTGGAACACGGGTGAATCGCATACACTCCATCCGAGCAAGGATTCAACTCTCGTCCACGCTCCCCATTTGGAGCACGTGAGTGAATCACATACACTCCACCGAGCAATGATTCACCACGTCCACGCTCCCCACTTGGAGAACATGAGTGAATCACATACACTCCACCGAGCAATGATTCACCACGTCCACATGCTATGCAGACACCATGCACAACAACACAACACTCATGGTGCACACGATCCTACTGATCTATCGCATCATATAATGCATACACACCAAGCACACAAAGTGCATTCGATCCTACTGGTCCAATCATCACACAACATATACACACAACGCACATAAGGCGTATCGATCCTACTGATCCACTCATCACAACATATTAATATACAACGCATATAAAGCACATCAATCCTACTAATCCACTGTCGCACAACACATAATGCATACATATCACATACTCGATCAATTATGTCAAACGCGCTAAACGCCGGCCACACATCCCTTTAACCCTCAACATACTCTCAACACCCATATATCATCACGGTACATCAGACCGATCGGACTCAGCATCAACAGCTGCACACAGCTCTCAAAAACCAAAATCTGCTACGTTCGCCACCTGCTCGCTACGCGAGCTCCTAGCGAACGCTCGCTGCATGTTCGCCTAGCGAATGAGCTAGTGAACACAAGAAAATAGCTACTGTTATTGCTCGCTACACGCTCGCTATGCATTCGCCTAGCGATGGGCTAGCGAATGTCTGCATTTTCTGAAAATTTCTGCTATGTAGAAACGCAACAGCAGCTCCCCATTCATCGGTTTCTCACCAAACCACACCAATATCATCGGCTAAACATTCTATAACCTCACTACAACGTCTAATCTCGATTCTACCCAATAAATCCTCTCCTCTATTCAATTAACCATCTTCCGGCTCAGAGCTACATTCTACTCCGAAACCCTCAATTCACCCAAACAAACACTCTACAACACATGCAACAATTTCTAACACAATAATCACAATCATAAAAGAATTAACAACATGCAACAACATCAATTCATAATCAATCATGGGGATTAGGGAATTTCCCCTTTCTACCAATTACTCATGCAAATTACCATTTAACTGATCAATTCCCCCTACCTCGAATGCAGATTGACGATGATGAACCTTCAAAAATCCCCACGAACTGATAGCCTTGCTGATCTTCTTGCCAAGCTTGCTTCTACCGTGATCGTGTTCTTTCTCCTTCAACCGTGCTTCTCCTCACGCGTGTTCCTCTCCTTCCAATTCTTTTCTAAATGCCACAATTGCCCTCCATCCCAAATAATCCACTTTTATTTCTTTTTATTTCCAATTACTAATAATTTCACAATTTCTTAATTCCAAAATAATATTAATATTCCAATAATATTTTTAAATATAACAATAATAACAATAATGTTAATAATAATAGCATCACACTATTAATCATCATATTATCATTATTATTATGGGCGTTATATCGCCTGTGCTGAATTTGATGACTGAACTAATTGTTTTGTTGAATCCATGCAAGAGGATAACTTGCTGAATTTTAATGGAGTTTATTCAAGTCTCATGGTTTGTCTTAAGCATTATGAATGTTGGAAATGTTTTATATTCTGCTACAAATTTATAAAACTGCCTTGTAACCGAGATGTTAGGCAAGTTATTGTACGTTCATCTAAGATTTTGTGCTATGTATCGTTACTAAATGCATGTTGTGTAATTAAATTGAAAAGTGTATGTTTCTGTCATCTGAAAATGTGATGCCCAGACTTGGTGAGTGTGATGACCATCACCACTCCCTTACGATCGTCACGGCCCTCACGGTCGTCATGGTTGTCACGATCGTCATGTGTTGTAATTGTGTGCACTCTGATTGTTATGTTATTATTTATCTGTTGGGTAGAAATGGGGTGTTACATTAGTGGTATAAGAGCAGGTCGGTCCGTCCGGCCAAGTTGTCTAGTGTTGTCGAGTCAGTCATCGTGTCTAGCATTAGAGTCTCGTTGTTTGAGAAATCTGAATGTTGGTTGTTGCAGCTTAATTGAAATGGCTGTAAGGAACGATGCTGCAATTGTTGCTGTTCTACAAGCTTTAGCTAATGCTATGGAACATCAGCCGAACCCTGCTGGAGATGCTGGGTCTCGCAGTTTGGCAACGTTCCAACGAGAGAATCTACCTACCTTCAAGGGTAAGCATGATCCTGATGGTGCGTTGGAGTGGTTGAAGGAAATGGAGTGAATCTTTCGTGTAATGGATTGTACTCTAACACAGAAGGTTCGTTATGGGACTCATATGCTAGCAGTCGAAGCTGATGACTGGTGGCTAGAGACTCGTCCAGTGTTAGAGTCTGCAGGTGAAGAGATTACTTGGACTGTATTCCGTAGGGAATTTCTGAAGAAGTATTACCCAGAAGATGTTTGTGGTAAGAAAGAGATTGGATTTATTGAACAGAAGCAAGGAGACAAATCTGTCAATGAATATATGGCGAAGTTCAAGGAGTTGGCTAAGTTTTATCCGCACTACAGCGCTGAAACCGCTGAGTTCTCTAAATGCATCAAGTTTGAGAACGGACTGAAGTCTGAAATTAAGAAAGTAATCGGGTATCAGAAGATCTATGTTTTTGATTCGTTGGTTGAAAGTTGTAGGATTTATGAAGAAGACATCAATGCTCATTACAAGTTGTTGAGTGAGAGGAGAAGTAAGTCGCAGCAGACTCGTGGTAAGCCGTATGACCCTCCAGCTGCCAAAGGAAAACAGAAAGCAACTGATGGCAAGAAAACTAGTAGGGGATATGCTCCTGCTGGCATTGTTTGCTATAAGTGTGGGAAACCTGGTCATAAGAGTAATGTGTGTAATTCTGGACCATTGAGATGTTACCGTTGTAGAGAGTTGGGACACGCTGTTGCTGAGTGCAAACACAAAGGAATAGTTTATTTCAACTGTGGTGAAGAGGGACACATTAGTGACAAGTGTCAGAAGCCTAAGAAAGAGAATATTGGTGGAAAAGTGTTCGCTCTGTCTGGGACTCAGACGTCCAGTGGTGACCGGCTCATTGAAGGTACTTGTTTCATTAACAGTACTCCTTTACTTGCTATTATTGACATTGGTGCTTCTCATTGTTTTATTGCTGCTGATTGTGTCGAACACTTGGGTCTTATGTTATCTCACATGAGTGGGGAGATGGTAGTTGAGACTCCGGCTAAGGGATCAGTGACTACGTCTCTTGTGTGTTTGAAATGTCCTCTGTCAATGTTTGATAGAGATTTCCTGGTTGACTTAGTCAGTTTGCCACTAAGTGGGATAAACGTAATTATGGGTATGAACTTGTTAGAGTATAACTGCGTTCATATTAATTGCTTTGATAAGTCGGTGAGGTTTTCTACTCCTGAGGAGGAGGGAGCCCGGTTGGTGACTACGAAGCAGATGAAGAAGATAGTGCTAGAAGATGCTCAGGTGTTTGCATTGGTGGCATCATTATCTGTGGAGAATCAAGCGATAATTGATGAGTTAGAAGTTGTTTGTGACTTTCCTGAAGTCTTTCCAGATGAAATTCCTGAAGTTCCTCCGGAACGGGAAATTGAATTTCCTATTGACCTTGTACCCGGTACCAGACCCGTGTCTATGGCACCGTACATGATTTCTGCATCTGAATTGGCAGAGTTGAAGAAGCAGTTGGAAGACTTACTTGAGAAGAAGTTCGTTATACCAAGTGTGTTGTTGTGGGGAGCTCCGATATTATTAGTGAAGAAGAAGGATGACAGTATGAGGTTGTGTATTGATTACCGACAACTAAATAAAGTGACAATTAAGAATAAATATTCGCTTCCAAGAACTGATGACTTGATGGGTCAGTTAGTTGGCGCGTGGGTGTTTAGTAAAATTGACTTGAGGTCGGGGTATCATCAGATTAAGGTAAAAGATGATGATGTGCAGAAGACTGCATTCAGAACCAAATATGGACACTATGAGTATACGGTAATGCCCTTTGGTGTTACTAATGCACCGAGAGTTTTTATGGAATACATGAACCGTATCTTTCATGAGTATTTGGATCCATTTGTAGTAGTGTTCATTGATGACATCTTAATTTATTCTAAGTCGAAGGAAGAGCATGTTGAGCACTTGAGATTAGTACTGCAAGTTTTGAAAGAAAGGAAATTGTATGCGAAACTGTCGAAGTGTGACTTCTGGTTGAAAGAAGTTAGCTTTCTGGGACATGTTATATCAGGTAGTGGAATTGTTGTAGATCCATCTAAGGTTGATGCTGTGTTGCAATGGGAAACTCCAAAGTCAGCAACTGAAATTAGAAGCTTTTTGGGACTTGTTGGTTATTACAGAAGGTTTATTGAAGGTTTTTCAAAGTTGGCTCTTCCGTTAACTAAGTTGACTTGCAAAGGGAATACTTTTGTGTGGGATGCTCAATGCGAAGAGGGTTTTACAGAGTTAAAGAAGAGGTTGACGTCTGCTCCAGTGTTGATCTTGCCTAATGCAGAAGAACCGTTTGTTGTATACTGTGATGCTTCTAAGTTTGGTTTAGGAGGTGTGCTCATGAAGAATAATAAAGTGGTTGCTTATGCTTCAAGACAGTTGAGAATCCATGAGAAGAATTATCCTACACACGATTTAGAACTTGTTGTCGTTGTTTTTGTGCTGAAGATTTGGAGACATTACCTATATGGTTCAAGATTCGAAGTGTTCAGTGACCATAAGAGTTTGAAGTACTTGTTTGATCAAAAGGAACTGAACATGAGACAACGAAGGTGGTTGAAGCTGTTAAAAGATTATGATTTTGGTTTAAATTACCATCCGAGAAAAGCTAATGTGGTAGTTGATGCCTTAAGTCGCAAGACTTTGCATATGTCAGCGATGATGGCTAAAGAGCTGGAATTGATTGAGCAATTCAGAGATCTGAGTTTAGTTTGCGAAGTAACACCGAAGAGTGTAAGGTTGGGTATGTTAAAGATTAATAATGATTTTATGGACAGCATCAGAGAAGCTCAGAAATTAGATGTGAAGTTGGTAGATTTAATGCCTGGAGTAGATCATTTGGAAGATAATGATTATCAGTTGGATGTGCAGGGTGTGTTGAGGTTTCGTGGTCGTATTTGTATTCCTGATGATGCAGATATGAAGAAATTGATTCTGGAAGAGAGTCACAGAAGTAAGTTGAGTATTCATCCAGGAGCGACAAAAATGTATAGTGATTTGAAGAATCTGTTTTGGTGGCCTGGTATGAAACATGATGTAGCACGATTTGTTTATGCATGTTTGACTTGTCAGAAGTCGAAAGTTGAGCATTAGAAACCTGCTAGGTTGATGCAACCGTTAGAAATTCCAGAATGGAAATGGGACAGTATTTCAATGGATTTTGTAACGGGTTTGCCGAACACATTGAGAGGATGTGATTCCATTTGGGTGATTGTTGATAGGCTTACAAAGTCAGCTCACTTTATTCCTATTAACATCACTTTTCCGATATCGAAATTGGTAGAGATTTATGTTAAAGTGGTTGTTAAGTTGCATGGTGTTCCATGGTGTATTGTGTCAGATAGAGATCTGAGGTTTACTTCTGAATTTTGGAAGAGTCTGCAAGAGGCTTTGGGTTCTAAGTTGAGGTTGAGTTCAGCATACCATTCTCAAACAGATGGTCAGACTGAACGAACTATTCAGTCTTTAGAAGATTTTCTTAGAGCATGTGTTCTTGAGGAAGGTGGTTCGTGGGATACTTACCTTCCGTTGATAGAGTTTACTTATAATAACAGTTATCACTCTAGTATCGGAATGGCACCGTTCAAAGCTTTGTATGGTCGGCGGTGTAGGACTCCATTGTGTTGGTATGAATCGGGAGAGAGTGTGGTACTCGGACCGGAGATTGTTTGAGAAACTACCGAGAAGGTGAAGTTAATTCGAGAAAAGATGAAAGCTTCACAGAGTAGGCAGAAAAGTAATCATGATAAGCACAGGAAGGATTTAGAATTTGAAGCTGGAGATCATGTGTTTTTGAGAGTCACGCCTGTGACTGGAGTTGGTAGAGCTTTGAAATCTAAGAAGCTTACTCCTCGCTTCATTGGTCTGTACCAGATATCGGACAGAGTTGGAAAGGTTGCATATCGAGTGGCGTTACCGCCTAATTTGTCGAATCTGCACGATGTATTTCATGTGTCGCAGCTCCGCAAGTATATTTCAGATCCGTCGCATGTCATTCCTATGGACGATGTGCAGGTACGTGATAATCTTACTGTGGAGACAAGGCCTAGGAGAATTGATGATCGTGAAGTAAAGACATTAAGAGGAAAAGAGATTTCCTTGGTGAAAGTAGTCTGGTTGGGAGCCGCTGGCGAGAGCTTGACGTGAGAACTGGAGAGCAAGATGCCAGAGTCTTATCCCGAGCTGTTTGATTGAGGTAATTTCGAGGACGAAATTCTTTTAAGTAAGGGAGAGTTGTAACGCCTGTTTTATTTCGATTAAATTTAATTATGTGTTTGTCTCGAAGAAAGGAATTGAGTCGGTCGAATTCTCGGGCAAAAGTGCAAAATCTCGTACCCGTGTTAGGAAAACTTTGAAAATTCATATCTTTTGTTCGGTAAGTCGGTTTTAGTTCCCGTTCGAAGTGTTGGAAAGCTAAAGAGATATTCTGTCTAGAAAAAATGAGATTTTGCTGATGTGACGATCATCACAGACACGTTATGGTCGTCACGATCGTGATGTTCGTCATGAACCCATTACGACCGTCATGTGTTTCACGGTCGTGACAGTTGTTACGAACGTCATAGTAATGAAACCCAAATTAAAAACAAAATTGGAACGTGGCCACTAGAATGTTGAATTTTAGTAACGCATTCTCGTATTCCATTACGCTCAATTCAATTAGGAAGTTTTCACAAAAAGAGAAACCGTAAAGGAAGAAAGAGAGTGGCTGAGAGAAGTTAATAACAGAGGAAGATTATCGATCGGAGTTAGTGCAAGGCAGTGACAGAAGAGTCACCACAGAGATAAGCCAGAACCGGAAGTCTAGGATTGGCCTCAATTCCAAGGTAAGGATGGGGTTCAATTCTATAACCAGGGGTATGATAGATTTCATGAGGGATATGGAATCATGGGTTTAGTTTCCGTAGGTCGATAAATGTTTAACGGTAAAAGCTTGTTTGTGTCTGAGACAGTGTTGTAGCTTTTGGTCTGTATGATGATATGTGGATTATTGTTTGGTAATTGATGAAACTTTACCGTAAATGTATACCTATAAATAAGTATGAAAAGTTGTAATGCCGTTTTGTGGGAACGCTTTGAGTTCCTATTAGTAGATACGATGTTGTAATGTTCCTTTACATGAACAGTTTGGGATGATGAACGTATGATGCATATGAAATAGTGATGTTCTGTTATGGACGCATTGTTGTAGGCTTGAAGCCTTATCGTATGGCTGGTTGTGTTGTGGTCCATAATAGATGTATTTCATGGCATAACATAGTTGATGGCCTGTATTGGCGATTTCTTGGCCTGTATTGGCGATTTGATGGCCTGTATTGGCGGCCCTTTGATAACGCAAAATCATATATATATATATATATATATATATATATATATATATATATATATATATATATATATATATATATATATATATATATATATATATATATATATATATATATATATATATATATATATATATATATATATATATATATATATATATATATATATATATATATATATATATATATATATATATATATATATATATATATATATATATATATATATATATATATATATATATATATATATATATATATATATTGACGTATAATTCAACTAATATTTGACTGGTTTCAATCCGATTTCGGGTTTTTCCATGCTATTTGTCTGATATTTTGCAGGTATTTGAAGATCATGTCCAAACAAAGCAATATGAAGAAAAGAAGCAATTACAGATGAAATATGGACGAAAACCAGATGAAAACAACATGAAAAACAGCAGATGCGAATTTTGCTGCTGTGACGACCATCATGCAGGCAAAAACGCAGAACTTCAATAAACGTGCAAAAACCAGTTCCAAGTCCCAAAATAATGGACTATACTTCTTATTTTCTCTGACCCCAAGTCCACCTTCTGCAAAATATAACCGTTAGTATTTCACCTCTATAAAAGGGGAAGGAGGGGAGCTGAGAAAGAGAGCCGCCTTCAAATAACGAAGTGCTGCCCAAATATTTTCCAGAGCAAATTTAGTTTAAGTCTTGTTTTTGTTTTCCTTTCCTTTTTCCTGTATTCTATTACTGCAATATTCCTTTGTACGCTCTACTGGCTTGAAGACACAATCATGCCGCCATCGTTGGGATTTGGCCAAAAGCCAATTGGATACTTTACAGGTTTTTATTATTTCGTTAATTGTAACTTTACTTCCCAGCAGTATGTATGTTCTAAATTTCCGCTTTTATTTACGCTTTACCTGTTCCAAATCCATGTCTAGCTAAACCAGAGTAATCGGTATGTAATAATAATTCAGACGGGATTTGATAATAACCGGTTAAAACCTTTCTTTTTCAAAAGTTTTTTATGGCCTGAGTGTTTAGACTTATTTCCTGAATAAACGTTCGTCGCGACAGCGAGAACTTATTTAAAAGTAGTTTTGCCACGACAGTGGGAAATTAATTAAGGTACGAACCAACAAGCGACAGCTGCGGCTAGGACCAGATAGTAAACACTAGGCATTTGTTTTAATAACAGCGAAAGCACTTTAAAATAGATTAGAATTTAGAGATCTCCAAAAAGCGATTTTAACCCCGAACAGGATAGCGACAGCATACGTTCCGCCTTAAAGTTGCGACTAGCGTCAACAACCATCGTGAGACAAAGGTCTTTAGATCACTATTTTCTTCTTAAATAAATTCTGAAAAGATTTTATATACCGGTAACTTGTCAAATCCTCGAAGAACATAATTATTGCATATCGTTTCGCGTAATTATACTTTAAGTAACGCTTTTAGTTCCCTTTAGTAATAGCAATTATTCCCTTAAACATTATCTACCTAGCTAAACATAGTAACTCCCGTGAACACTAGTTTGATTACGAGTCCCTATGGGATCGATATCTTTTATTACTACGCGATAGACTGTGCACTTGCAGTTAAGTTGTATTAGACATAGAAAGTCGCGATCAAGTTTTTGGTGCCGTTGCCGGGGACCCGTTTAGTCAATAGTGTAATCCTTTGTTACACAGTATAGACTAGGTTAACAATTCTCTCTCCCCCTACTCGTTCTTCGATTGTATGCCAAGTACTCGCTCACAAGGCGAAATCTTACAACCTACAATCGCTAAACTAGAGCGCTTCTTACATCTAAGAAGGCGCATCGTCGAATATCAACGAAGACACAACATTCCTGATCTTCTATCTCATCCTCCAGTTAAAGAAGAAAAGATGGCTGAAGGACCTCAAAACAAACCGCTGAAGGCATACGCTACACCCTCTCAGATGGAGCCTAGAAGTAGCATAGCTGCCCCAGCTATTACTCGAAACGATTTCGAACTAAAACCCTCATTGCTGTCAGCTGTACAACAAAACCAATTCTCAGGAAATGCAACTAAGGATCCAAACGAACATTTAACGAAGTTTGTGCAATACGCAGACACAGTGAAAGCAAATGGTATAACTCCAGACGCAATAAGACTTCGTCTTTTCCCTTTCTCTCTTAGAGATAAAGCTTGGACATGGTTACAATCCTTACCATCCAACTCCGTTACGACATGGGAACAGTTGAAGAATGTTTTCTTAGCTAGATATTTTCCGCCAAGCAAAATTGCTATGCTTAGAGCTCAAATCAACGGATTTCGACAAAAAGATACTGAATCTCTCTACGAAGCGTGGGAAAGGTTCAAAGATATGATAAGAACATGTCCTCACCACGGTCTAGAAGACTGGGTGACGATCCATACTTTCTATAATGGGCTTCTATACAACACTAGATTAACGGTAGACGCCGCCGCGGATGGTGCACTTATGGATAAGCCATACGACGAAGCCTATCAACTAATCGAAAACATGTCTCAGAACCACTGCCAATGGGGAGGTGAACGCATTCCAGCAGAGAAACCCGCAGCGAAAGGTGGGATGTACGAGATCAGCAGCCTTGAAAATTTCAACGCTAAAGTAGATGCTCTAGCACAGAAAATCGACAGTCTGACCGTTAACCCCACTGCAACCATCGCTGCCGTAACTCCAAACTGCGAGTTATGCGGAATCGCCACTCATAATGCGCCCGAGTGCCCATTGTTGGCCGGAATCCCACCAGACCAAGTAAATTATGCTCAAGGTAATCCTTACGCAAATACTTACAACCCAGGATGGAGGAACCACCCAAACTTTTCCTACAAGAACGATAATGCCTTGCAAGCACCAGGTGCTCCGCCAGGATATCAGAAACCAGCTGCTGCCCAGACTGCCCCTAGGAAATCAAACCTCGAGTTGATGATGGAAAAATTCATAGCTACTCAAGCTCAAACAAACAAAGAATTCCTAAATCAAAACATACACACTAGCGAGCAAATTAAACAGCTGACCGGAAAAGTAGACGCTTTAGCCACCCACAATAAAATGCTAGAAACACAGATATCACAAGTGGCTCAACAACAAGCCTATGCTGCCGCACCCGCTGGCACATTTCCTGGACAACCCGAACAAAATCCAAAAGGTCAAGCAAATGCTGTAATACTAAGAAGTGGAAAAGAATTCGACGAACCGATCGATCCGAGGACCGAATACTCAGCCATGCAACAAAAACCAACTGAACGAGCAGAAAATGAGTCCGAGTTAGAGAAGAAGGAAGACAATGAGAAGGAGGACACCGCAAGTGAAAAAACTCAAGCACCTCCAGCGCCATATAAACCACCGATTCCTTATCCTCAAAGACTAATAAACTCCAAAACTACAGGGCAGTTTAAGAAATTTGTAGAGCTCCTAAAACAGTTGAATATCACTATTCCTTTTACAGAGGCTATCACTCAAATGCCCTCGTATGCTAAATTTCTCAAAGAAATCATATCAAATAAGAGAAAGATCGAGGATAACGAAACGGTTACACTTACTGCAGAGTGTAGCGCTATTATTCAAAACCACATGCCTCCTAAATTAAAAGACCCAGGTAGTTTCTCCATACCCTGTGTCATTGGAAAATTCGTAATAGACAAAGCCCTGTGCGATTTAGGAGCCAGTATCAGTGTTATGCCCTTATCCATATGCAAAAAGCTAAATATGGGTGAACTAAGACCAACCAAGATGTCCGTTCAATTAGCTGACCGATCCGTCAAATATCCTGTCGGTATACTGGAAAACGTTCCAGTACGCATAGGACAATTCTATATCCCAACCGATTTCATAATTATGGATATTAAGGAAGACTCTGTTACCCCAATTATCCTAGGAAGACCGTTCCTAGCTACAGCCGGAGCTATTATAGACGTAAAGAAAGGAAGGCTAACATTCGAAGTAGGAGAAGAAAAGATAGAGTTCATTCTCACCAAGTTCTTACAAGCACCAGCCATAGATGATACCTGCTATTTAGTAGATGTAATTGACGAATGCATAAGAGAACTTGAAAATGAAGAGACCACGTATTCAGAAATAATAAAGATTCAAATACCCGATATTTCTGAAGACGATGATTGGCGTAAACCGTATAAAGACGACAGTCTAAGCGAAAGCTTAGCACTAACCCCAAACCATATGCCAGGTCCGAAGAACCCATCTTTAGAACTTAAAACACTACCCAAAAACCTTAGATATGAATTCCTAGACGATGAACTAAAAAGACCAGTGATAGTCAACGCCGACTTAGGACAACTAGAAACCGCAAAGCTATTAGAAGTCCTAAAGAAGTACCCCACCGCATTAGGCTATAACATAAGCGATCTAAAAGGTATAAGCCCTTCGATCTGTATGCATCGAATTACAATAGAGGAAGACTGTAAAACCTCTAGAGAGCATCAAAGGAGACTGAACCCCATCCTAAGCACTGTAATCAAAGACGAAGTAAAGAAATTGCTAGATGCAGGAATCATCTATCCAATCTCTGATAGTGAATGGGTCAGCCCAGTTCATGTCGTACCTAAGAAAGGAGGAGTCACAATAGTTAAGAATGAAAAAGGCGAATCAATAACAAAAAGAGTCGTGACTGGAAGCAGAATGTGCATTGATTATAGAAAGCTTAACAAAGCCACACGAAAAGATCACTTCCCCTTGCCCTTCATAGACCAAATGTTGGAAAGATTAGCCAAACATTCATATTTCTGCTATCTAGATGGTTATTCGGGATTTTTCCAAATTCCCATTCATCCTGATGACCAAGAAAAGACTACATTCACATGTCCTTATGGTACTTTTGCTTACCGCCGAATGTCGTTCGGACTTTGTAATGCTCCAACAACCTTCCAAAGATGCATGATGGCAATCTTCGTAGATTTCATAGACGACATCATGGAAGTATTTATGGACGATTTCTCAGTATGTGGACAAAGCTTCGAAGGATGCCTACAAAACTTAGAAATGGTATTAGAACGTTGTGTAAAAGTGAACCTCGTCCTAAATTGAGAAAAATGCCATTTTATGGTCCGACAAGGAATAGTTCTAGGACATGTCATATCTAATAAAGGGATTGAGGTCGACAAAGCTAAAATAGAAATTATAAAAGACCTCCAACCTCCAAAATCCGTACGCGAAATACGGAGTTTTCTAGGACATGCCGGTTTCTACCGCAGATTTATAAAAGATTTTTCAAAAATCACAAAACCTCTAACCGGCCTGTTGATGAAAGATGTTGAGTTCGTCTTTGAGTTCGTCTTCGAAACATTAAAATCAGCTCTTATCACCGCACCAATTATGCAACCACCCGATTGGCGATTACCATTCGAAATCATGTGCGATGTGAGTGATTATGCTGCAGGCGCAGTTCTAGGACAAAGGAAGGACAAGAAGCTTCATGCCATCTACTACGCCAGTAGAACCTTAGATCCTGCCCAAATGAACTACGCCACAACAGAAAAGGAACTTCTAGCAGTTATATTTGCACTTGACAAATTCCGTTCTTACTTAGTAGGAGCAAAAATTATCATATACACAAACCACGCTGCCATTAGGTACCTAATAAGCAAAAAGGATGCCAAACCAAGATTATTGAGATGGATCCTATTATTACAAGAGTTTGACTTAGAAATTAAAGATAAGAAAGGAACCGAGAACGTAGTTGCAGATCACTTATCCCAAATAGAAGGCATCAAACATGAACCAGTACCGATAAATGACGATTTTCCATACGAACATCTGATAGCCAAATTAGAAAGTGACATGCCTAACTTAATCTCGGAAGATCCCGAACTCGAAAAATCCGTAGAAGCCGTCTATGCCCAAGTCACATTACCTTGGTATGCCGACATCGTTAATTACCTAGCTGCAGGCGTGCTTCCACCGGATCTCACTTATCAGCAAAAGAAGAAATTCTTCCATGATCTGAAACACTATTATTGGGAAGAACCTCTACTCTTCAAGAGAGGGGCCGACAACATATACCGTCGCTGTGTCCCAGAGGAAGAAATAGAAAACATTATTTCCCAATGCCATTCAGCACCATACGGTGGTCATGCCAGTACATCCAAGACGTGCGCTAAGATTCTCCAAGCCGGCCTATTTTGGCCTAACCTCTGGAAAGACGTTCACATTGCTGTGCTAAAATGTGATCGATGCCAATGAACTGGCAACGTCTCACGACGCGATGAAATGCCTCAGAAAGGAATCTTAGAGGTAGAAATCTTTGACGTATGGGGAATAGATTTCATGGGACCCTTCCCGTCTTCTTTTGGGAATAACTACATACTCGTCGCTGTCGACTACGTGTCTAAATGGATAGAAGTCGTTGCCGCTCCAACAAATGACGCACGAGTAGTAATCAAGCTCTTCAAAAACACAATCTTTCCTAGATTCGGTGTGCCCAGACTCGTCATTAGTAACGGCGGATCACACTTCATATCGCGAATCTTTGACAAACTTCTTTCTAAATATGGAGTCCGACACCGCGTAGCTACACCATATCATCCGCAAACTAGCGGACAAGTAGAGGTCTCGAACAGGGAAATAAAACAAATATTGGAAAAGACTGTCGCTACCTCAAGGAAAGATTGGTCATCAAAGCTGAATGAAGCTTTATGGGCTTATAGGACCGCTTTTAAGACACCAATAGGTACTACACCCTTCAAATTAGTTTACGGTAAATCCTGTCATCTCCCTGTAGAATTAGAGCATAAAGCCTTCTGGGCCATTAAGACACTTAATTTCAACTACACTGAGGCAGGAGAGAAACGAATCTTGAACTTACACGAATTAGAAGAACTTAGATTGGACGCTTACGAAAATGCCCGTATCTACAAAGAACGAACTAAGAAATGGCATGATAAACGTTCAGTCCGGAAACAATTCAGTGTGGGAGACATCGTACTTCTATTTAATTCAAGATTGAAACTTTTCCCAGGTAAACTAAAATCTAGGTAGTCTGGAACTTTTGAAGTGACTAAAGTACTTCAAAGTGGAGCTGTTGAAATTACCGATAAGACGAATGCACCGTTTATCGTAAACGGGCAACATTTAAAACATTATAATAAGAACGAAAATAGCCCTCAAGTCAGCAGTATAACATTGCTCGAGCTTCCTGCTCAAACCCCCGAATAGCTTGTCACCAAGCTATCGTCAGACTTTTGACGTTAAAAACAGCGCTTAATGGGAGGCAACCCAATTTTCCCGTATTTCCCTCTTTATTGTATTTCACTCTCATTTTTATTTGAAATCTTACTTTGAAATTTTAACAAAATTTTCAACTTAAATTGCTACTATTTTTATTTTATTTTATTTTCTCTTTTATTTAAATTTTGTTTTTATTTTTACCACCTTTTGTTTCTAAAATTTCTGACTTAAAATTTCTGTTTTAAACCTTTTCAGGATTTTAAAAGCCTTCATACCTTCCTCCTGTTTTTCTCTGACTAACCTGCGAGTATGGTCGAGTACGACTTCACAAAAGTTCATTTTCGAGGATTAGCTCAAAAGGCGAGATTTGCAGCATTAACTGAGAGAGACATAGCCTTAACACTGTATTATGATAAGTCTACCATGGAGAAGCTAGGAATTACTGATAGCATTCAATTCCTGTTTAATTAATTAGGCTGGGAGAACACCTCCTTGAAAACCCGTTTTGCTACCTATAAGGACCTCACCTACGAATTCCTTAGTTCCTTTAGGTACTTACCCAACTATGGTTTTGGATCAAACACAGAGCTGATAACCTTTAGAATGTTTGGAATGGACCAAACCCATAGCCGGATGTCATTAGCTAACCTCCTAGGATTTCCTAGCGGACCACATGTGTTCATCAGTGCCGAAGATGACGATCTTGATTTTGAACTAAACCAGTTCTGGGGTAAAATCACAGGCGACTATCACCCTGACCCAAATGGCATGTATAACGATGAGATTCATAACCCCGCTTTCAGATACTTTCATAAGATCCTAGCTCACACCCTTTTCGGAAAGGAAGAAAACATTACTACAGTATCTAAAGAAGAGTTGTTTATCTTGTTTTGTGCTTCTCAGGGCCGTCCGGTGAATGTCGTGCCTTTTATGATGAGATCCTTCCTACGCCTCACTCAGGAACCACAATCACCCATTCTAATAGGAGGCCTCGTGACAATGATTGCCCACGAGCTTGGCCTTAGATTCCACCTAAATGCAAGCACTAGTTTTGGCACAGTCCGACCCATGAATATCCAGTTTTGCTTTAACAGTCGCATTTTAAGAACCATGGGACCTGGACCCTACGAGTACCTTATCAATGACAAACCTGTCCAGCTATTCACATTGCCAAATCATCAGATGACAAGTATCCATAACACGGACAATTGGGTTTATGAATTGGATGAGCCTATGGGACCTCCTTCACCTTAATCCACACCACAGGATTACATGTACGACAGTGATCACATCTCTGAAGCACATGATTATATGTATTATGAGGATGTTGTATCCGAAGCTGAGGTAGACCCTGAGACCCCTCCACATTACAACACCTATCCTGAGCCCATTCCTGAAGAAAACACTGACAAAATGGATACTGTTCTGCACCGATTAGACACCTTCAACGCAGCTCTGACCACCGCAAGAAATGAAATAACAAGCATCCACGCCGAACTATCAGTTTTCATGGACTTAGTTTGTGACCAGCTCGATTACTACACCCGAAAGTTTGACGAATTGAAGACACAAAAGGACTGAGATTTTAGCTTTAGTTTAGTTTATTTTTCCTGTTTTTCTGTACGCTTTCAATTATTTTTATTTTCGCATTGTTTCATTTCACTTATGTATTACATTAAAAACAATCCTTTTTAAATGTTATTTCAATTTCATTCATTATTCCCTTATTCTGTTTTTATGTTATCATATGCCTCTTGGCTAATTTATTACATTGCGGTATCAATTACAAGCCTTAAAAACATGTCAAAAGCACCCCTGTAGCAAAATTCTGCGTTCTGCAGAATTTGCTGGTGTGACGACCGTCACAGAACCATGACGCCCGTCACACGGGTGACGACCGTCACAGATGTGTGACGACCGTCACGAGTCCAGAATATGATATCTGCTATAACAGAGGTTACGTTTCTTCCCCCACTCCCATTTTATCAACTTCCCATCACCACACATCCAAACCACATTTCAAAATTTCGTTTTCCCTCCTTACTACACATAATCCCAACTCCCATTTCATCTTCATTAACCAATTTTGTGCAATATCTCATTCCGCAGAAACCACATTCTTCCCCCATTTCAACCGTATCATTCAGCAAATGGCAAGAAACAATGAAACCCCTGACCTTAGCAATATCATTTTCAGCGACGGCGACTCCGGCGAGAAACAGAGAGCAAACTACGTAGCCTTCCATCAACGGTCGCTACAGCCAACCCATTATCCGCACATACCATCTCTCACGGAACTCGGCCTCCTTGACAGCGTCACTTGGATGCTCCAGAGAGCCGGCATTTGGCATCTATGCACAAATCCGCAACCCACTTACGAACAACTCACACTTGAGTTCCTCAATTCGTTCAGTTACTTCACCTCTAGCGGCGACCTTAGCCAACACGTCGGCGCCGCTTGCTTCCGTATGTTCGGCACGAACTACCAATTGAATCAAAATCAGATTGCCGACATCCTACATTTCCCTCGCATCGAAGATGCTCACCGCCGCATTACCGAACAATTTCAACATGAAGCTTTTGCGCTTTGGTCCCAATTGACCGGAATCGATGCCGACAGCTGGGATTCTCTGCATGCAACACACATCCACAACCCAGCCATCCGGTATTTCCACAGAGTACTGAGCAATACTATCTTCGCAAGAGATAGTAACCACAAGGTGAACTCCAAAGAACTTTTCTTTCTCCGCTGCGTGTTCAATTCCAAACCCATCAACGTCACACCGTTCCTCCTGGCCGACATTCAGGCCAACTGTAACCGTGGCTCTAAGCCATTTTACTTTGGCGGGATTGTTACCTCCATTGCACTAGGCCTGAACCTCGGTAACCAACTCCAGAATCTCCATACAATCCCTTCGGTATTTCTCGACACCGACCATTGCAGAGCTTCTCACCTCATCCGCTCCAGGTCCAATGGCAGATACCATCCGGTCGTGCGTGGCAAAACCATCAGAAGCTTCATCATGCCGTCACGGACCCGGATGCACCCACAGGATCGTGCCAACTGGCTTTTTGACCCGAATGCCCCCGCTGCTACCGCTGCCCCAACTCAAACCAATACCCAAGGGTCTGTTGATGAAATGCAAGATGAGTTGGACAGAACTGAGCAACCTGAGGCATCACAACCACTTCCTTCTAAAGGCACATCCTACCGTCGTCGACGCCACTGTCCCGAGCCCGACTTCTCTGAAGAAGACCTCCGCCGACCCCTCGACCAACAAACACAGATACTCGCCATGATGCAGCAACAAAATCAGCGAGCAGAGCAATTCGAAGCTTGGCAGAGGGAGCAGTACGACTACATGAGAACTTCGATGCAACAGCTCCAGACTGGCCAGGAAACCATCACTGAGAACTTGGCAAATCTTACCTTGCAATTTGAAGGACTCCGAGATTATGTCTATCACACTGGCACTCTGAACTTTGAGGCCCGAGTCGAACATGCCAGAGGTAGAGGTCGCGACAGAGGATGTGACTGAGGCAGAGGTCGTGACTAGTTCTTTCTTTCTTTATTTGTTTCCTGTATTTTCTGTTTCCTGTATTTTCATTTCCCTTGTATTTCCCTCTCGCATTCTTTCAAATCAGTGAGGACACTGATTGAGATAGTGTAGGAGCGGAGCGTTTTATTTCCCGTTTCCTTGTACTTTCAATTCAGTAATTTCAATTCAAGCATTTTCCCATTTTAGCAAATAAAAGCTCATTTATATGTCCTTTTCCGTTACGCAAATTTCCCCACTTTATTCGACATAAACAAAAAAAATTTCAGTTGTTCCTCAAAAGCATCACGAGAATGCGCCAAAGTTCAAACCAAGTTTTGAAACTCCGAGACAAAAATTCTAACAAAACCAGTACCGTCCTGACACCTTAGACCTCCGGTTTATGCGAGTCGGTTCCACTACCTACTTGTACCAAAGTTTCAAGTTTCTACGCAAACTCAGCCCCAAATAGTTTATACAAGCAGTCAGCACCATCCTAAACACTTCTAAGCGAGCGACCAATGCAAATAAGTGTATGATCTCTAAAAAGATGAAAAATCATGAAAAGAAAGCCACATAGCCCGAGTATAGAGACATGTTCCCTCTAAGTTAGGTGCTCCTCACCCGAGCATTTAGCCCAACGGTACAAAAACTCATTGAAAAATCAATAGTATAAGCTTATGAGCAATGAAAAGATCAAAACAGCAACGAGATCATATTCACTAACAGGTTGACTTGCCATGAAAGTGTATGGACAACGGGCTTAATGTGATTGCGCTAGAACAAACAGGGTAAACTTAACGCGAGAACCTTGATACCAAGCTGCAGTAGCATGATTGGGACTGATTTGCATAAAAAGGAGACCTCCGAAGACTTATAGTCCAGTGTCGTCACCATACTCGTTTTGTTCCTATTTAGAATCCCGGTTTTTCCCAACTTTCTGAATGAGGAAGTTGCCTCGTGCTTGCCGACTTTTATTCTTCCCGCTTTTACTTGAGGACAAGCAAAGATTCAAGCTTAGGGGAGTTTGATAACGCGAAATTGTATATATATATATATATATATATATATATATATATATATATATATATATATATATATATATATTGACGTATAATTCAACTAATATTTGACTGGTTTCAATCTGATTTCGGGTTTTTCCATGTTATTTGTCTGATATTTTGCAGGTATTTGAAGATCATGTCCAAACAAAGCAATATGAAGAAAAGAAGCAATTACAGATGAAATATGGACGAAAACCAGATGAAAACAACATGAAAAACAGCAGATGCGAATTTTGCTGCTGTGACGACCGTCACACATCCATGACGACCGTCACACGGGTGACGACCGTCACACATCATGACGACCGTCATGCAGGCAAAAACGCAGAACTTCCGTAAACGTGCAAAAACCAGTTCCAAGTCCCAAAATAATGGACCACTACATCCTATTTTCTCTGACCCCAAGTCCACCTTCTGCAAAACATAACCGTTAGTATTTCACCTCTATAAAAAGGGAAGGAGGGGAGCTGAGAAAGGGAGACGCCTTCAGATAATGAAGTGCTGCCCAAATATTTTCCAGAGCAAATTTAGTTTAAGTCTTGTTTTTGTTTTCCTTTCCTTTTTCCTGTATTCTATTACTGCAATATTCCTTTGTACGCTCTACTGGCTTGAAGACACAATCCTGCCGCCATCGTTGGGATTTGGCCAAAAGCCAATTGGATACTTTACATGTTTTTATTATTTCGTTAATTGTAACTTTAATTCCCAGCAGTATGTATGTTCTAAATTTCCACTTTTATTTACGCTTTACCTGTTCCAAATCCATGTCTAGCTAAACCAGAGTAATCAGTATGTAATAATAATTCAGACGGGATTTGATAATAACCAGTTAAAACCTTTCTTTTTCAAAAGTTGTTTATGGCCTGAGTGTTTAGACTTATTTCCTAAATAAACGTTCGTCGCGACAGCGAGAACTTATTTAAAAGTAGTTTTGCCACGACAGTGGGAAATTAATTAAGGTACGAACCAACAAGCGACAGCTGCGGCTAGGACCAGATAGTAAACACTAGGCATTTGTTTTAATAACAGCGAAAGCACTTTAAAATAGATTAGAATTTAGAGATCTCCAAAAAGCGATTTTAACCCCGAACGGGATAGCGACAGCATACGTTCCGCCTTAAAGTTGCGACTAGCGTCAACAACCATCGTGAGACAAAGGTCTTTAGATCACTATTTTCTTCTTAAATAAATTCTGAAAAGATTTTATACACCGGTAACTTGTCAAATCCCCGAAGAACATAATTATTGCATATCGATTCGCGTAATTATACTTTAAGTAACGCTTTTAGTTCCCTTTAGTAATAGAAATTATTCCCTTAAACATTATCTACCTAGCTAAACATAGTAACTCCCGTGAACACTAGTTTGATTACGAGTCCCTGTGGGATCGATATCTTTTATTACTACGCGATAGACTGTGCACTTGCAGTTAAGTTGTATTAGACATAGAAAGTCGCGATCACCCTTAGTGGCAAATATTTGATGGCCTGTATTGGCGGCTTTGATGGCAAATTGGTACCACATCCATATGCACAGTTGAGTCGCATAGTTGAGTCTCATTGTTGAGCTGTTGATTTTCTTGCTAAATGTTGTGGATTTGAATGATGAATGTTATGATTTATTATTGATGAAATTTTGTAAGCAGTTGGAATTAAGTTGTTGTGATAATATTCTGACATGACTTTTATCATGCCTTATGTTATATTATTGATATCTCACCCTTTTCGTCGTATGTTACCCCCACCGCTGGTAATTTGCAGGTAATCAGGAATAGAGCGTAGTTTTCGTCTAAAGGGTCGTTGGTCGCTCTGATATGTAGCACTCTTGGGGGGATGAACGATTGTTGTCATTGTTTTTAGTTATCTTCTTATTTCTGAATTTTACTAAGTGTTTTCATTGAGTTGGGTGTTTTTTTTAATGCGCCGAATGTTGGTTGTACGCACTTAACCGGTGGATCGGTAGTGCTGAATTTGATGACTGAACTAATTGTTTTGTTGAATCCATGCAAGAGGATAACTTGCTGAATTTTAATGGAGTTTGTTGCAAGTCTCATGGTTTGTCTTAAGCATTATGAATGTTGGAAATGTTTTATATTCCGCTGCAAATTTATAAAACTGCCTTGTAACCGAGATGTTAGGCAAGTTGTTGTACGTTCATCCAAGATTTTGTGCTATGTATCGTTACTAAATGCATGTTGTGTAATTAAATTGAAAAGTGTATGTTTCTGTCAGCTGAAAATGTGACGCCCAGACTTGGTGAGTGTGACGACCGTCACCACTCCCTTACGATCATCACGACCCTCACGGTCGTCATGAATGTCACAATCGTCATGCGTTGTAATTGTGTGCACTCTGATTGTTATGTTATTATTTATTTGTTGGGTAGAAATGGGGTTTTTTAAGGTGCGCCCTTGAGTTGTTATTAGTTCATTCTTTCATTTTCAAAACATCCAACTCTTTGTCTTCAACCTATTCAACCCAACTTCCGAAAGAATCGAGTTCTTGGAATCTTGCATTCCTTAAATTCTTGAGTGAAAAGCTCTCGAGGCATGCCCTTGGGTTGCTTGTCAGTCACTCTTCTGTCTCTCAACTCAACTTTCAAACCCATTTTAAACCTCGTCTTTTCGTGGCTGTTACCACGAACTACGGACGCTCTGATTCTTCATTCATTATTGAATGTAAGATACGTAGGCACAAGATTGCAATGATCTTGGCGAGCACACTTCTATCTTCCTCCATTATTCTGTCCAATTCCACCATCCTTTCTCGTGGTCGAACTACGACGCTCTGATTTCTCATTCTCGTCTGAATGAGCATACGTAGGCACAAGGACCCCAATCCTTGGCGAGCACCCTATCCTTTAACCACCCATTTTCCCTTAGCGTCTTTTATCCTACCAATTCTTCTTTATCATCGAGAAGAAAAACAAGCAAACCTAGACAATGCTCACCACAAAATACCCTAAGAGGTTCCCGTTGAGTATGACGGATGTGAGGGGTGATAATACCTTCCCCTCACGTAACTGACTCCCAAACTCGGAACTTGGTTGCGACAACCCTATTCCTATCCTTTCGTTTTAAGAGGTTTTTTCGATATTTTCCTCTCCCATTTATTTGGGATAAATAAAGTTCGACGGCGACTCTGTCGAACCGCATTTCTGCGCCTTTCGTGCGAGGGTCGTTTCTCTTAAATGTCTCCGTGATTTTTCGAGGTTCGACACTCTCAAGGAATTTTCAAACGATTGAGAAACTTGGTCAGTGATCCTATCAGGGTTAAGTTCCTTCCAAATCCAGTTGAGAATCAGTTCAAGATTTATTGTTCAATGCAAGTCCTTCTCATAATTGGTTTACTCATAAGATCTTTCAAGACTCGTACTAGGGCATGCTTTCCAAGCGCAAAGTAAAATAGTCATTTCAAGAATCAGAAAGGCTGAAGCAATGATCAGCTCATCTATAATAGTCAGCTAATCTGGGGCAATTTACTTGAAGAAACCCCAAGAAGCTCCACATCCTTCCTACAAGGATCATCAACTTGATATAGTTTACCAGTGTGGCAGAGATATGTTTAGTAGTAGCATATTTAGTCCCCAAGCAGAATGGCAGTGATTTGTATGTTGAGGAATCAGTCTTTTAGGCTTGTCTTCTCCCCAAAGAGTCGAGCCATATCATCGATATGTGCATTTGCATTTGATCATGTATCATAGAAAAGTTCATATACATATGCATAGTAAGAGCGCTTCATCCTCATTTGCATTCTCCAGAGGTCATGTCGTTACCCATGTCTTACTGTCGTTACTCGAAAAATGCAACGACAAGGAGGCAAAAAGAAAGACAGAAGAGTCGCCACTGAACTTTATTTATCCCATGATGGGAAGGGAAAACATCGAGAAAACCCTAAGAAAAAAACGGATAAGATGGTCTCGCGACCAAGAAAGGGTTCGGAAGCTGGTTATGCGAAGGGAAGGTATTAGCACCCCTTGCATCCATCGTACTTGATGGGAACCATTTGTTTGTCGATGTGTGAAGGTATTTGCTAAAAGGTTATTGCTTTAAAGAGTGTTCCTAGGGGAGAGAAGAAGGGTTAGAAACAGGGAAACGAGGGATGATGGGAAAGAAAGGATAACGGGGGAAGAAAAGACTTGGTAGGACTTCACGGTCCTAGGCCTACATATTCTCAACAGACATGAGAAAGTCAGAGTCAACGTAGTTCGGGGAACTAAAGATAAAAAAAGGGGAATGTGATCGCCAAGACATCGTCGTCTTGTGCCTACGTATCCTCATCGAGTATGAGAAATCAGAGCAGTCATAGTCCGGCCAACTACGGATGAAAGGTGAAAAAGTGAGTTCACCAAGACATCGTCGTCTTGTGCCTACGTATTCTATATGGCATGAGAAATTAGAGCAAACGTAGTTCGGGTAATGGTTAACCGGTGTTTTGTGGATGATGTTATCGTGCATATTCTAGCAGTTTAGGTGTATTAATGGTTAACCGGTGTTACCTATTTGCGGTAGAACGGACGTAACATATCGTTTTTGAAGAGATTACTTTCCGCCATGCGAGGAAAAATGTCACATTTGATTTGTGAGAGTTGTTTTTAAGGGGAAATAGATCCTTGGATAGTAAACCCTTGCAGGTGGTATCCAATTCTTTATCTCAAAGTTTTATTATGAAAAGGTGTGGCGAATACAAGCGTGTCTTCGTATTGAAAGACGAGTATCTAGACCACACACTCTATAGTGGGTATCCCGACACTCGGAGAGGAAGAAGTCACTCAATCCTCTCTCTTTAGTTCAATACAAAGAGAAATTCAATCTCTTATTAAATATTTTTTTGGTCTTGAATGGTAAGTGCTTTGCGACAGTGAACCCTACGATAATGTCAAGCACTCGGGATAGGAGAAAGCCTACGCCTAACCACTCCACAACCATTCAAGTTTTGTTGTGAAAAGAATTTTAAAATACACTCGATGCGAGACCGAGGTTTTAGGAGATAAAGTGAAATGAATACAAGTGTCTTCGTATTGAAAGACAAGTATCGAGACCACACACTCTACAGTGAGTATCCTGACATTCGGAGAAGAAGAAGTCTACACTCAATCCTCTCTCTTTAGTTCAATACAAAGAGAACTTTATTCTCTTATTAAAGATGGTGAATTAGTTTAATGATTATTTGAGAAAATCCGCTTGAAGTTGGATCAAGGGTTTGATTGCTTAAAAAGCTTAAGGCGATGCGAACAAGGTTGATGGCGATGCGTGAAGCAACCGACTTACAAGGTCAAAAATGGCTCGACGAGAATCGAGAGCTTGTTTTCTTAAAAATAGTTTTTTAGAACCAAAGGTGAAAAATGACCATAACAAAATATCCACATACAAAGGTCATGCAAGTACAACGAGTTACTCGGCTTAAAAAAACAAAATACAAAACAAAAAAAACAACGAACTCTTTGAGAAATTTTTTTAAGGAAAAAACCAGAAAAACTAGGGGGAATTCACAAGGCGAAAGTGCTAGCGAAGTTAACCAGAAACACACGAAGTTCGTTAGGTGAACTTCCCAGCGAACGCAAACAGAGGCAAAAAGGGACTGAAGTTCGCTAGGCGGAGGTACCAGCGAAACTGCCCAGAAAAAACAGTAATAAGTTCGCTAGGCGAAGGTGCTAGCGAACGCAAACAGAGGCGAAATAGGGCAAAGTTCACTAGGCGAAGGTGCCAGCGAACATGACAGAAAAAAACATCAAGAAGTTCGTTAGGCGAACTTCATGCTGTTTTGCCCAGAATGCACGTTTTTTTATGGAAACAGTGAGGAAATGGGGCAAAGTTCGCTAGGCGAACTTGCCAGCGAACGTGACAGTATTTTGAGGTTTTCAACTCATGTCACTATGAAAACTAAACTATGTTCTACCTTCCTTCTTTGTCCTTTTTCAATGGTTTCTTGGTCATATCAAGACCTTATTACAGCATACAACACAAGCAAAAACACAAGAAAATAAAACATACAAAAAATGTAACGAGGTGAGAGTTTTAAAGGAAAAATACCCAAGAGCTACTAGTTCCCTTCACCACCAATGGCTTTGTTGGATGTCCTTCTCCTTCTTCTGGTTTTCTATGCACCTTTTTTTCTTTCAATGGTTGGTGAATACTCTCAATGTTTCTCTCTTTTTCTGTTTTTCTCTCTATATCTCTTGCTCTCAATATCTCTCTATATGTTAATGTGTCATCTTACCCTCTACAAAAATGCCTTCTTTTTTATTTGCCGCCCCCTCTCCCTTTTATCTCAGCACACTAGGGTTTTCTCTTCCTTCAAGACTTCAGATTTTTACTTTGAAATGTCCAAGGAAACTTTCTTGATGTCACTCTCTTTCTTTCCATTTTCATGTATGCTTTGCTGTATTTTTCTGCACTATTGCTAGGCCTGTTTTTTGCAGCACTTTGTGTCTTGTACCCTTTTGTTGGCTTGTGCTTGGACAACCCTCGTGGTCAAATGCTACTACCTTTGGACAGATTTTTAAAATTCTGATATTTGATGTGTAGATGCATTATCATAAGTCTATTCCTTTGATTTTGTGACATGAAATGGTTTTGTGATATAATGCAAATTGTCACTTCTTGCATGGGGCTGTTTTGGATTTCATTCATAGTCTTGATCTTGAAATATTCCAATATTGAGTTAACTCTTAAATATTTTTCTTGGATGTTTGTAAGCATAAAGAGGATCATGTGGACTTGATGGGGGCATAAAGGGTACCATAGCATGAAGTTAATTAGAAGCTTGAATTAAGACTAGAAATAACTTAATTTTCTAAGCATTACTAAGAGTTTGAAACTTTGTGACAAATGTGACGTTCTTGCAAATGTCATGAAATTTCTCTTTGTAATATTCTTGAATCTAGTCTTGAATTCATGAACCTTGAATTTGGAATGATGGGTCTCCCTTATACCATTGAATTTGAAAGGGATGAGGGCAAATTTTGGGGTGCAACAGCTGTCCCTATTCAAACAGCTTGGACCTGAAGGGATGAAAAGCAACCGCTTTCAAACATTCAAGGTAAAAGGTGATTGAATACAAAAGAACTCAGAAATTTGCCAATCGCGGGATAGTAAACTGTAGAATTGTCCACCGGAGTGGAAATAGGATCATTGGAGAAATGTATCTGAAAGTTGCAGGAAAATGAGCTAACTCATTGCCAATTAGGAAGCATCGACATGCAGTCGGAAGAAATTCTGCTAATCCAAGCAGGCATCGAACCCGAAGGTCGGCTCAACACGAAGTTGAAAACAGAATCTGTCGATTCACAATCTGTAAGAAAAATTCCGCTGGGGGAATAATGAACTTGAATAAGTAAACTCTGTTAGGGAAAATGTGATAAGATGAACGCGTACATCAAAGACATCACAATATGTCGGGGTCTGGATACCACACAGGTTCAACGAGGTAAAACGAAGTCAGTCGAGGTCTGGATACCGCACGGGCTAAAGAAATCATTTGTCGGGGTCTGGATACCGCACAGGCAAAGGAAAACATTAAAATCTGACGAGGTTTGGATACCGCACAGGCAAAAATAAATCATTGGTCGGGGTCTGGATACCGCACAGGCTTAAGCAAATGAAACGGTGGAAGCTGGGGTGTAGGTACCGCACAGGCTTAAGCAAATAAATTGGGGGAAGTCGGGGTCTGGATACCGCACAGGCTAAAGAGATAAACCGGTGGAAGCCGGGGTCTGGATACCGCATGGGCTTGAGCCAATAAACCGGTGGAAGTCGAGGTCTGGATACCACACAGGCTTGAGCAAATAAACCGGTGGAAGCCGGGGTCTGGATACCGCACAGGCTTGAGCAAATAAACCGATGGAAGCCGGGGTCTGGGTACCGCACGGGCTTGAGCAAATAAACTAGTGGAAGCCGGGGTCTAGATATCGCACAGGCTTGAGCAAATAAAACTGGTGGAAGACGGGGTATGGATACCGCACGGGCTTGAGAAAATAAAACTGGTGGAAGACGGGGTCTGGGTACCGCACGGGCTTGAGCAAATAAAACGGTGGAAGTCGGGGTCTGGATACCGCACGGGCTTGAGCAAATAAACCGGTGGAAGCCAGGGTCTGGATACCGCACAGGCTTGAGCAAATAAAACGGTGGAAGCCGGGGTCTGGATACCGCACAGGCTTGAGCAAATAAAACAGTGGAAGCCAGGGTCTGGATACCACATAGGCTTGAGCAAATAAAACAGTGGAAGTCGGGGTCTGGATACCGCATAGGCTTGAGCAAATAAAAAACCGGTGGAAGTCGGGGTCTGGATACCGCATAGGCTTGAACAAAAAGAACCAGTAGAAGTCGGGGTCTGGATACTGCACGGGTGTCGCTACTGCGAAAATCGGCGCCGGCTGACAGAAGAGTCGCCACCGTGCGTTATTTATCCCTCGGAGCGGGAAAGGAAACGCTCGAAGTAAACCTCGCAAAAAACGGGGAAAAGGTATGGTCATCGCAACCATAGCCTGGGTTCGGGAGTCGGTTACGCAAGGGGAAGGTATTAGCACCCCTCACGTCCGTCGTACTCGACGGGATCCACGCTTGCTTGGGTTGTCTACTGGATGCAAAACAATCTATCTACGGCTGCTAAATCTAAACGGAAGAGAATTGACTCGATAGAGCGTCGCACTCTATGCCTACGTATTCTCGAGAGAGAAAGTCAGAGTCAACGTAGTTCAGACTAACTACGGCTAGAAAAAACATTCTCACACAGCAGTGAGAAAAACAACTGGCTTCACAGGGTCGGGAACCTATGGGCAAAACTATGGCTTGGTCTCAAATGCACTCGGGCAAGAGAGAAAAAGGGTACTCAATTAATCGTCAGCGGGAACGTCTCGATCGCACAGCAGCGAGAGAACAACAGGTTAGTCGTTAGTGTGCTCGCTAGGATATCGCATCCTATGCCTACATATCTTCGTCTGGTACGAAGAATCAGAGCAGCTGTAGTTCGGCTACTATCGGGACCACAGCTCAAATCTCGTTTAATCTCTGAAAAATGATTACAATGAATGGATGCTGAAAAATAAATCTCCTAGGAAACGCTATCCTATTCTATCTTAAAAAATTGAATGAAAAATGGCCCCCTAACAAATGGGCTTCTAAACTATCCTAAAAATCGGGAAAATAATCTCTATGAAAATATCCTAAAAGAAAATGGACTCTAAAAATATTAAATCGACACTTTAATATTTTTTCCTTTTTCTTCTTTTCTTTTCAACATATTTTTCCCTTTTTCTCAAAATATTTTTCTCTACTTTTTTCACAATATTTTTCTCCTTATTTTTCCATATTTTTCTCCATTTTCAAATATCTCTTTTCTTTCTTTTTCATAATATTTTCTTTTCACAATATTTCTTTTCTTTCTCTATTTTTCAAATATTTTTCTTTATTCTTTTCCTTTTTTCATAATGTTTCTTTTCTTTTCTTTTCATATTTTTCTTTTCACAATATTTCTTTTCTTTCTCTATTTTTCAAATATTTTTCTTTATTCTTTTCCTTTTTTCATAATGTTTCTTTTCTTTTCTTTTCATATTTTTTCACAATATCATTTTTTATAACATTTTCTTTCTACAAAATTAAACAAAAATGGAAAAAATAAAGAAAAGAAAAACAGGGGGTATTGGATTACAGGGGGGGTCAGTAAGCAGAAATAAAAAAAAACAGCCAGTTGGGCCCAGCCCAATTGCTTTCTGCAAAAAAAAGAAAAAAAAAAGAAAAAAAAAAAAAAAAAAAGGTGCGCTGAGTACACTGGGGATGTGTGCTAGCACTTGATTTCGTTGGGCCCAGCCCACTCTCCTCAGAAAAAACGTGAGGTGCCTCCAAAAAAAACGCAGTTGGGCCTGGCCCAGTACTCTCGTGGACCTCCTCCTTCTCCCTCTCCCTTCACTCTGTCTCCATTCTGAAAACCCTAGAGATTTTCCTCTCAGCCGCCGCCGCCGGTCCCTTCTTTCCTTCTCGTCTCTCTCAACCTTGTTCTCCTGAAACCATCCCAGATTCCCTCTCAACACCATGCTCACTCACAACAAACACCAAACTTCTAACCTCTCACAACTTGTTTAATCAAACCGAGTAAACACCAACACTGCTTCTTCCAAGTACTCGAAGACTCTCGAAGATGAGCCTTGGATGAAGACGAAAATGCAAAGGGAAACTACTCGCGGATAACAACGTCACCAAAGATAGTTACTAAGAAACCTGGAGATTTGAGGGTTAGTTCGTGTTCTTCGTAGATCCAGGTGAAGACGAAGGTGCTCTTACGAAGATCTTCAGTGTTCCGTAGCCTGGAGACGTTTTTGTGAACGTTTGTGGACGAATCTTGAAGATGGCTAAAAGATCTTTGGAGATCTGTTGATGAGTGCTCTGATGAAGGCTTCTGGATCTTTCGTTGAAGAACGTTGTTAAAGAGCGCGCTTGGAAGATCCTGGTGATTGGTGAATCAGAGAGGATGGAGACGAGATTGAAGGATTCTGGTGAAAGATCGTGGTGGTGTTCTTGACCATTGTTGATGAACTTTCTGGGAACTCATTGAAGGAACTGACGAACATGATGAAGGTTTCTGTGGGATCTTCATGCAGATGAAGAAATGACGAACACTATGAAGGCTTCCTGAAAGCAACAAGAAGAAGATATGAAGAAGACCTAGAAATTGGTAAAGAACGCAATGGTGTTCTTGAGTGTTGTTGATGATCTGAAGAACAAAAAGCAAAATCTGGAAAACGCTGAAGATTGATGAAGTTTCTGGAAAACGGAAGAAGAACGGATGATGAAGTTCTTGGGGAATGATTTTTTGGGTTGAGAGTGATGTAGCTTGATCGGAGGTGGAGGTTCATGGTGGCCACCGGGAGGAGGAAGATGAAGATTAGGGAGGTGGGAGATGGAGAGGATGAATGTGGCCGGATTCTGGGGATGTAGGGTTTTCCGGCGACGGCGCGGTGGCCGCCGGCCATGCAGGCCGGCCGGAGGCGGCTTTCAGGAGGGAGGCTTGGTGGTTGCCACGTGGTGGAGAAGTGTAGTGGTTGCACGCATGTGCACCACGTGTTGGGTGGTGTGGCTGAGAGAGGGAATGCATGCGTGAGGTGTGGCATGCATGTGATGAAACGCGTGGGGCCCTCCCCTGGTTAACACGTGTCGTGCAGAGTTTTATAGGCTGATGAATTCTGGAGCCTTCTAGAAGCTTCTAGGACTCGCTGGAGAGAACTGGAGAAATCTGGACAATGGACTTTGGACTGATGCCTGGACAAAAATGCACTAACTGGGCCTGCGAAAATGAATAAAGCCCAACGAAATGGACTCCAAAAACTCAGAAAAAAAACTGAAAAACAATATAAAAAAAAAGCTAAAAAAAAAAAAGCTAATTAACACTTAATCCTAAACTAATAATACTATAAAAAGAATCTAATAAAACTATATTAAATTCTAAAAAGACTATTATTTATTTAAATTCTATAAAAGAAAATAAAAATGAAAAATCTATTTATTTCTATAAAATGAAAAATCTATTTATTTATTATTTCTATAAAAGAAAATAAAAAATGAAAAATCTATTTATTTCTATAAAATGAAAAATCTATTTATTTATTATTTCTATAAAAGAAATTCTAAAAAAAACAATTAATTTCAAAAAACTATTAATATACTTCTAATAAAATTCTCTAATATCTACTAATCTTTTATTAAACTCTAATTAACTATAAAAGAAAAAACAAAACTATATTCATTTATATCTAAAACAATTATTTAATTTCTATTAACCCTAATTTTTATTATTCCATTTAATATGCTAAGAAAAATTCACTAATATACTATACTAATCTAAAAATGATTTTAAAAACTATTAAAACTATTTAAAAATTATATTAATATTCTAGAAAATCCTATATTATCCTAAAAATCTATTAAATCCTAAAATGGTTAAAACCTATTTTAAAAAAAGAATTAAAACTATTAAAAAAAAAAATCTATTAAACCTAAAAATGATTTAAAAATCTATTTGAACCCTAAAAAATCCTATAAAATCCAGAAAAATCACCATAATTCCCAGAGGGACAAAATGAGCACCGAACGACACAAAAATAATCGGTAAAAATAAACGGGCACCGAAATAACCCAAAAATCGATTCTACTGATTTAAACTGATAAAAACACCTAAAACACGAGACGAGAGCTGTGATCCCAATAAAATCAGAACAAATGAAAATATGCAATGTATGCAATATGCAGATGCGAATGCGGTTATGCGTCGAAACATCGAGCCAGATACGAGACCCGGTTGGTCAAATTTTGGGGTGCAACAGCTGCCCCTATTCAAGCGACTTCGACCTGAATGGGTGAAGAGCGCTCAGCCTTCAAACATTCAAGGTAGATGACGGTTGAATACAAATGAAACCCTGAAATTTGCCAACCGCAAGAATATACTGCAAAACTGCTTGAGGAATAGCCTCCAATAAACTGAAGTTTGGTTGTCACGGCAACAACTGGTCAATTTTCTGATACAATTTTCTTCTCATTTTCAACACCTGTGTAACGCCACAAGTATTGAAATAATGCTTCGGAAAAGCAAACGACTTGATTCCCATTTCTCTCATGGGATCAAATCTGGTCAACTCACAGTTCACTGCGAACTTGAGGACAATTCTCCTGGGGGAATTCTGAATCGACTGCTTGGCACCCATTCTGTCAACAGGCCGCAGCTTCAGAAAAGCTTGATATATGTCAATCTCCGTTGTTGTTGTTGTTTTTTTCCGATGCTGATGTAACAACCAAATGAAGAATCACTCCGCTGGGGAAGAGAAGCTTAACCAAACAACTCTGCAGGTGAACAAATTCGAAATCCAATAGGTAACCACCCTGGTCTATGTTTCGACATGCGTATGCTTGATAATGATGCAATGTCCTATATGACATGTAAATGTTATACATTCTGTTTGAAAATGCGATGCCCAGACGACATGGATATGTTATGTTTGATAGATGCAATGACTATATATGCAAATGCTAATGCGGGCTCGAGCTGCCAGAGAACACCAGGTCTGAAAACCACTTGGCAAAATAAATGCCAAAGATAACGTCCACTCTACTGGGGATGAACTGAAGTCACAGAATTGTCTCAGCAAAATAAATGCTGGAAACGAGAAACCAAATCCGCTGGGGATAACTGCCCTGCTGGAGAAATGAAAAGGCAACCCTACTTGGCGACTTCACTGGGGGAAGAAAACAACTCTGCTCGGGAATGCTTCCTTCAAACCATTGGCAACTGATTGTACTCTGCGGGGATTGACCCAAAATGAGGTTGATTGCGCGCGGCACACTGCTGGAAATGCTCATACTATCAGGGATATCAGTCTTAATCTGCTGAGGATCCTTCTGATCCTACTCTGATATGGGATAAAAGACAATCTCGACTCTTCCGGGGATAATAAGCAACTTTCATCTGCTGAAGAGTGGCAATTCTGATCTGACAACATCCACGAGGAATTCAAACATTACTCGGAGCACTGATATCCGTCGAGCTTCGTATCGGGGAACATGACAACATGCGGGTCATTGGGAAATACTGTGTCAGATACCTTTAGGTTTTTTTGTTTTTTGGTTTAACATGGATTATGTACACGGTGGAAGATATGGAAAATACTAGACGAGAACTAGCATTCAAAGGTAGACTACCAGGCGAGAACTGATAGGAAAATTGATTATCAGACGAGAATTGATTTGGTTTTTGACCATCAGACGGGGCTGACTGGAATAACAGACTGAGAAAAAGACAACCAGGCTGTCGCTACTGCGAAAATCGGCGCCGGCTGAACAGAAGAGTCGCCACCGTGCGTTATTTATCCCACGGGAGGGAAAGGAAACGCTCAGAGTAAACCTCGCACAACACGGGAAAGGTATGGTCGTCGCAACCAAAACCTGGATTCGGGAGTCGGTTACGCAAGGGGAAGGTATTAGCACCCCTCACGTCCGTCGTACTCGACGGGATCCACGCTTGTTTTCGGGTATGGATTGTTGTTCTATCTAAACTATAGGTCAAGGGTGAAAAAGAAAAAAAAGAATGAGAATAAAAATGACTCGGCAAAGTATCGCACTTTATGCCTACGTATTCCCGTCTGGAACGAGAAATCAGAGTCAACGTAGTTCGCCTACCTACGGGAAAGGAGGGGAAGGTTGCTCGCTAGGATATCGCATCCTATGCCTACGTACTTCCACACAGCATGGAAGATCAGAGCAAACGTAGTTCGGGCCACGTACGACACAAGCTTGTCTTGGTTGATTTTATTCCTTCTGAAAAAGGGTTTCTTGATTAACAGTCCCGGCGGACAAAAATGACGCTTTGATGAGTTCATGTTCTTTTACGGAAGAAGTGTCTTTTATTGTGTTTGAAATCTTTATGTGTTTTTCTGTTTGTTTTGAGAAAGAAAGAGACAGAACTCTAACCTACGGTTGCGAAGGGAATCAAACTAACCTAATGTTATCATGCATGGGTTAAGACCTAGTGTCTATCATGCTCCTCTCTTGCACAGAGAGAAACAGAGATCCTACGGGATAGGCAGAAACAAAAACAATAACAGGCATATACAGCAAAACAGTAAAATGCATGGATGCAGCAACACAAGCGAGGCAAGGGAGTCCCACTCAACCTCGAACCCAGAAAACAATAGGCGAAAGTGAACAGACTTCACTTTCAACCCAGCAGGGTAAACAGCAAACAATACAGTCAGGAAAACCAATCAATACATCAGCAAATGAAATACAACAGCAAAAGAAACAGCATCAGCAGCTCTGATTCAACATCTGGCTTCAAATAATCTCCAATCAGCTACAGGCTTCAACAAGCATCAATCTCCCTCTTCATGACCTTCAGGCAAGGGCTTTGATCATCTGCCTTCCATCTGCAATGGCTTTTCTTCATATCTCAGGCCTCCAGGATGAGGGATCAGTCACAAGAGTGAAGTGAATGAATGTTATACAGTTAATTACCTACCAAGGGTGGTTCATCAACTGTTAACATTAATCAGAAAGTTTCCTCTCAAAAGTTCTATCTTTCAAATATATTCACTGATCCTTCCAAAGGAAGGAGGTGGATATTTGAAAGAGACTTTGAATCATAGAGAAAGGATGGATGCAGACAAGGCATTCCATGTTTGAGAAATAAGCTTTCTAATCTAGAGCTCTGCCTAGCTCCTAAACCCTAGTTCCTCAGCATCTGCTAGCAAGAACCTCCTCCTCAACTCTGGCAGTTGATCTTCAATCTTTGGATCTCCAATGGTCTTCATCTCCTCAAATCTTCAGCTTCCCCAGGTCCCCAGACAAACCCAATACCCAAGCAAGCAAGCAATAATCCCCAGAGGGCACACCACACCAGTCAATCAGATATACAGACAGTATTAATAGCAGTAGGGGAATCTTAACTTTCTCTAAGGGATCTAATAACTACCCATAGCCCCTATAGCCCCATAACTAAACTAGTCAAACCTTAAGTCCTAAGGGAAATGAATTAAACTTCCTAAGTCATCACCTAAAAACCCTAATTTGTTCATGTTGTTCAAACCTATTTTAATCACCTAAAATTAACTTCTAAAAATGGGAATTAAAATATTTCTACAAGTTTAACATCTAATCTAAACAGCATAAAAAGAATGAACAAAAAATATGAAAGCATTTAATAGAACCAAAATTATTAAAATCATGCATGAAATGAATCTACTTAAAATGACATTTATTTAGAAAATATGGAAAAAATATGAAATAAAAATAAAAATGCAATTTTATTTTTCTATAATTTTCTACACATCCTAAAGAAAATAGTGTAAAAAGAATGAAGTGAAAATGATTTTTTATGAATTTGTTATGAATTTATGAAAATTGGTAAAGTGAATTAAGAAATTAAATTGAATTAAAATGAGGGAGGGGGTTAGAATAGCAGGCGCGCGCAGTTATAAATCCATTGGGCCAGCGAACAGGGGGTGCTACTAGCGAATTGGTTAAGCCCAGAACAACTCAGAGTTAAAGAAAATAAAAAAACACAAGCTGGGGGTGAAAATAGAAGAGAAATTACGTTCAGATTGGAATGGGCCTATAACTGGGGGGTGGGAATAACACATATCATTCAGGCCCGCCCGTTTCTATTAATGAAACGGTGCGTTTTGGCCAACTCACTTCCCTCCAAATTCTGAATTGAATAATGGCCACAGGATCATCCTCTTAGTCAAAGGTCACACGCGAAATGAATGGACACGATTATATCTTCTCCAATGGTTCTGAACTTAGGGTTTCAACCTCCATGAAACTCCATGCACGAGCAAGCTTCCCTCAATCGGTTCTCCCTATCCAGGCCATGAATCAACATGCTATAAACATGAAAATCACTCTAAATTCTTCCCTCTACAAGCCTATGGTCTTGGATTATTCTGAAACTCAACAAATCAACAAACTCGCGTGCAACAAACTCTGGTTACCATGAAATTACTCTGAGATGCACCAACACAATTCTCCATCAAACTTGCACTAACCTAACCTATAACCAATGGTGATTATCCTGATCCATCAAGCTAAGATTATGATGCACTAACCTAAGAGTTTCAAGCCCTAACAGTTTATTGCACCTGCTAACAATTGTCACCAAATCACTCCAAATTCATCCTAATTACTCTACTAACCACCTAGATCATATCTAAACTAACAACAACATGCTAAACCAACTAGATCAAGCTGTTTGAATGAAAACATACCTGGTGTAAAAGCTTGAAAACAGCTATGGAGACTTGTGGATCTGAGGCTTCCAAGGCTTGGATCTTGATCAATTAACTCAATACTCAATTCTGTATGCAATGCTTTGATGATTCCTGGCTTGAATTGTGCTGTCCAATGGAGATTGCAGTTTTGATGTTCTTGAAGAAAGTGCTCGAAAATGGATTCTAACCACCTTGTTCTTGATTGAATTCTACTCTATGATGATGAATCAATAGAATGAAGTTGATTTTGATGATAATTGGTGAAGATTTTGAGAGGTTGAAATGAAACTTCAATGAAAAAGAATGAGAAAGTTTGTGAAATTCTTGGTGAAAATGAAGCCAACCCTTGATCAATCCTCATCTCATGAATATATAGACCCCATATGAACATTCTAGATCCATCTTGCACATTCCCTTGCTTTCCAACTTTGATCCATTTTTGGTCATGTTTCTTCAATTACAAGTAACCAAAGATAACTTTCTTTTTTCCTTCTAAACTCAAAAAAGTGTTTGAACCATTGTTCTTAGAATTGCTTTTCCATTCAAAATCATATATTGGAAGTCTCCATTTGGACTTGTAAATCTCCCAAACCATTTTTCACTTTGAATTTCTTTGAATTATAAGCCATTTTAGTTCACATTTTGACCAATCATGCAACTTCATTCTATGAGCTTTTCCAATAATTTGTGACCTTCTTTCTAGACTTAAAATCTCATTTGGAGCAAGTTTGATGTTGTAAGTTTTTCCATTTGAGGCCTCCTTGTATGAGTTTTGGACATAGGTTAAAATGACCTATAATTCACAAATGCCCAAAATACCCTTTGCTTGCCAAGACCATAAGTTGAGTTCCACACATCATATGAATACATACTATACCATTCTAGAAAGCTAAGACAATGAGGAACAATTCTTATGTTGACCAAGAATTCATTTGAAATCTCCTTGAGGGGTAAAACTAGCTTGGAAGTCAAGTCACTTTCACAGACAAAATTTCAGATACCTCAGATGACCTGTAACTTTCAAGGACCATAACTTGAGTTCTATAAATCTCCTTGATGTCTTACACCACTCAAATTAAAGGTTTTGAGATCCTCTACAAGTTTCATGTTGGCCAAGAAGCCATTTGAAGCTAGCATTTTGACTTATCTTGCTTGGAAATTTGACCTAAACTAGGGGATTTTACACAGAAACCCTAATTTAGTAACTCCTCTTCTCCTTGATTTCTCTTGAATTCTCCTTGGCATATCTCCATATCCTTCTTCATATGTACAATGATGAACCCCACATCTCTCCAATAGACTTGAATGCCCCTTAAATCAGTCAATTGACCTAGGGTTGACCTAGGGTTGACCCAGATGAAACCCTAGTTGACTGCCTTCAGCTATAGCTCTTGTGCTCTCATCAATGACTTGTCTCCTTCTCCAAATGACTTTATAAGTCTCTCATAATGTCTAGATACTCTCCATGCCTTCAACTCACAGCTCACAACCCTCTTGTTGATCCTCAGATACCCTCAGCTAGGAGATGGGCTCAAGGCTTGATCTGCTGAACTCTTTGCTTTCAAATTCTTTCCTGATGACTTGAATGAGATTGACTTGGGATAATAACCTCTTGATAGGCTTCTAGAGATGAGAATAATGATTGGTCCCCTGTTGAATGACTTGCTATGCTTATGCTATGCAGATGGTTAGTCTATGTACATGACTCTATATGCAAATGCTAATGACATTGAAACATAAACCAAGTGAATAAGGTTGGGCAAATTTTAGGGTGCAACAGCTGCCCCTATTCAAGCGACTTGGACCCGATTGGGTGAAGAGCCCGGAGCCTTCAGACATTCGCGGTACGAGACGGTTGAATACTAGTGGAACCAGAAATTTGCCAACCACAAAACTAAATTGCGCTCCTGCTTGAGGAACGACATTCATCAGCTGAATCTGACTGTTACAGTAACCCACTGATCTCGCGCGACCGTGCTGGGGATCGTCTTCATCGTTCTGAAGAGGATTCTGTCATAACAGATTGCTTGCTTGTCCACATTAGGACTCTGTCTGTCATCAATACAAAGAAATCTCAACTAAAACCTGTCCACGTTAGGACTCCATTTGCTGTTAACCCAGAAAAATCTCGGCAACTCCGCTGGGGATAATTCGTCTGCATTTCCATAAACTGAATCGTCCACGTTAGGAATAAAATTCTTCCACGTTAGGAGTAACACCTGTCCACGTTAGGAATCATCTTTTCTGTATCTGTCCACGTCAGGACTAAACTTTTCATCTTTCCACATCAGGAAGCAATCCTCTTTCCGCGTAAGGAGAACTATATCAATCTGTCCACGTAAGGACTCCAATACCACTTGACATGTCCGCGTCAGGACTCCAATCTTTCCACGTAAGGAACTCAACTTTTCTGAACCTGTCCACGTCAGGACTCAACTCTTCTTGCATCTGTCCACATAAGGACTCAATCTTTCCACGTAAGGAATAAATCTTCTTCCACGTCAGGAATCAACTTTGATATGTCCGCGTGAGGACCCAACTCTTCCACGTCAGGAATAATCCATTTCCTTCCACGTCAGGAACCAATCTTGATACGTCCGCGTGAGGACTCAATCTTTCCACGTAAGGAATAAACTGTCTTTCCACGTAAGGAAACCATCTTTCTTCCACGTAAGGAATGCTCTTGATATGTCCGCGTAAGGACTCTGATCTTTCCACGTAAGGGATACCAACTTCTTTCCGATTTGTCCACGTCAGGACTACATTTTTCCACGTGAGGAATACCATCTTAATATGTCCGCGTAAGGACTCCACTCTTTCCACGTCAGGAATGCAACTTCTGATATGTCCGCGTAAGGACTACATCGTCCACGTTAGGACCCACTTCTCCATGTTAGGAATAATAGTTTCTTTGATTTGTCCGCGTAAGGACACTGACCTCGTCTTGATTTGTCCACGTTAGGACTCAGGCGTCTTCGACCTGCTGAGGAAATAAGACTTGTCCACGTAAGGACCCACACACTGGTCTGATCTGTCCGTGTCAGGACACCAATACAAAGAGTAATTACTTTTGTCAACGTCATGACCTACCATTCCACTAATTTCGAGCAACTGAATCTGCCCACGATAGGACTAACACACCTCACCGATTCGGGGAAATAAACCTGTCCACGTTAGGACGCCCACTTCTGAAGAAATCCCGTCAATCCAGGAGTAAATTGTCCGCGTCAGGACTTAGTTCTCCGATGATTCTCACCCACAAACTTCTTAGCACTGACGCGACAGCGACTTTGAGATGAACTCTACTGGGGATGTCTGGAAACCAAACTACCAGACGCCTGTTCTGATAACCGGCGGCAGCCTCTGAAATTCTGATTCATAGAACCCGTTGATGACAAACAAACTCTGCTTGGGGATAAGGAGAAACTTATCCTGGTAACTCTGCGGGGAAAATAAGAGACATTTGCATAAACGACTCTGTTAAAGACAAAGAGGATCTCTTCATGCTAACTCTGTGGGGAATACTGCCGAAACTGACATTGGATGTCCCATGCCGAGATCTTGAATGTTTGATAGTTTATTTGAGCAAGAGCTCTCTTCGCCTGAACTATTAGAGTACGGAACTGCTTCAGCAAAATAAATGCTGGAAGATAATGCCGACTCCGCCGGGGATAGCCAGATGTTACAGAATTATTCCAGCAAAATAAATGCTGGAAGGGTGAAGTCAACCCTGCTGGGAAATTGGGAACTCAAACCAAACACCCTGTTGAGGTAACCCCCTGCTGGGGAGAACAACTTTGCTGGGGAATAGCAGATGTGCGCAGTACGATCGGACTTTCTGCTGGAACGTGAACTGATATCACCAGTATCTCTGACAAAATAAATGACAGGACCCACCATCAACTCTGCTTCGGAGAGTCTTAATCTTCGAATTCCACTGGAAGGAATGAACACTTGCAAAGAGAATTCCGCTGGGGATGGGATGATTCTCTTGGGGAAAATTAACCGACTCCACTGGGGGAGAGTGCATGACCCTGCCGGGAAAGATGAACTTGTCTAAATACAGCCTTACGATCTTGGAATCGCCAAACTCTGCTGAGGACGAATAACTTTTCTGGAGCACGTCCTTTGGATAAGCTACGGCTAGCTGGAGAATTCTATCCTCCTTCAGGAAAAACATGCATGACCTGCGTGGAGACTGAGTCTTTCGTTATCGCAATCTTTTGATCGTCTTCCTCGTATGGTTACGCAACCTGCAACAACACAAGCAAGACACGACAAGCCTATGCAACCAAATCAATTCAGGTTAGTGACGTTACACTCAGTTAATTCAAAGCTTTAACAATTGTTGGAAAGGGCCAGTGATGTTATACTCATGCTAGCTTCATCAAACTTAGGCGTTAATCATGCACAAAACAGTAAAGAACAGTATCAAATGCTGAATAACATATTTTCATTGATTGGGCCCCTGAATGGGCGGAGTTTTTGTACACGGGATGTAACTCCTGAAAAGAGGAAGCTACGCAAAGCAAATATACAAGTATGCACAAGTATGCACAAGAAGCATGAATATTTTGACAAATTAAATTTTGTACACATGTCGGCAACGGGATGCAGATGAACACCACGAACTGATCCTCCCATGACTCGTCCGACTCTAATGCTTTCCCGGTATCCCCACTTCTGAAGAGATTGTATCCGATAACTGACTCCTCAAATGTATTCTCCCGCATTGATGCTCATTGTAATATCAAATTCGGACCGCAGTCATTTGCTTTTCACATCCCTAACTTTTGCGTGAACCGCCCTTTACGGGTTTTCAGTTCACCGGGATACCCCTTTTTGCCGAAGCCGCCCAGTGTAGGTTTTCAACTTCGCGGGTGTACATTTTTTCAATTTTATCCCTAACTTTTGCCCGAACCTTTCATTCTGTTTTTGGTTCGCCAGGATGCCCCATTTTTGCCTGGACTCTCTTTTTTCTGTCCAGCGGGTCTATTTTAAGCAAAGTATTTTTTAACTGCGTCCGAATTCACAGGTGACGCAAAGTCTTCTCCGTCCATGGTGGACAACAATAAAGCTCCTCCTGAAAAAACCTTACTGACAACGTATGGCCCTTCGTAGTTGGGGGTCCACTTGCCCCTGTGATCTGCTTGCGGCGGGAGAATCCTTTTCAGCACAAGGTCGCCCGTCTGAAAGCTTCGCGGAAGTATCTTCTTGTCGTACGCTTTCTTCATTCGTCTTTGGTACAAACGACCGTATGCCAGAGAAGCGAGCCTCTTCTCATCCATCAAACTCAGTTGGTTCAATCTATTCGTTACCCATTCTGCCTTGTCCAGCTGAACGTCTCGCAATACCCTCAGAGAAGGGATCTCAACTTCCAATGGTAATACCGCTTCCATTCCGTATACCAACGAGAACGGAGTTGCCCCGGTTGATGTGCATACCGTCGTACGATAACCGTGCAAAGCGAAAGGTAGCATTTCATGCCAATCCTTATAGGTCACCACCATTTTCTGAACAATTTTCTTGATATTCTTATTGGCCGCTTCGACAGCGCCATTCATCTTGGGTCGGTAAGGGGAGGAGTTGTGATGTTCGATCTTGAAATTCTGACAGAGCTCCTTCATCATTTTGTTGTTCAGATTTGAACCGTTATCCGTGATTATCCGCTCGGGAATCCCATATCGGCAAATGATATCTCTCTTGATGAATCTGGCCACCACTTGCTTCGTTACATTTGCGTAAGACGCCGCTTCCACCCACTTGGTGAAATAATCGATTGCCACTAGAATGAACCGGTGCCCATTAGAAGCCGTCGGCTCAATCTTTCCAATCATATCGATTCCCCACATCGAAAATGGCCATGGAGATGACATCACACTTAGAGGACTCGGAGGCACGTGTATCTTGTCCGCATAGATTTGGCACTTGTGGCACTTCCTTGCGAACTTGAAACAATCAGTTTCCATCGTCAGCCAAAAATAACCTGCCCTCAGCAGCTTTCTCGTCATGGCATGCCCACCAGCATGCGTACCAAAGGTACCTTCATGTATTTCCTCCATGAGCAGCTTCGCTTCTCTTTCGTCTACACAACGCAACAACACCAAATCGTGGTTCCTTCTGTATAAGACGCCATCCGGGTTCAAGTAGAAATTACCCGCTAATCTCCTGAGAGTCTTCTGATCTTGGCTGGATGCCCCAGCCGGATACTCCTTATTCTTCAGGAAATTAAGGATATCGAAATACCACGGTTTGTCGTCAGATGCTTCATTGATAGCAAATACATAAGCTGGTCTGTCCAACCGAGAGATAGTGATCTGGGGAGCTTCGTTCCAGAAGTTGACCTTGTACATGGAAGACAAAGTGGCAAGGGCGTCAGCCATTTGATTTTCCGCCCGCGGTACGTGATGCAATTCAACCTTGTCGAAGAAAGGCAACAATCTCCTTGCATAATTCATGTAGTGTATCAAATTAGGCTGCCGTGTCTCCCATTCCCCTTTTATCTGATTCACTACCAGAGCGGAGTCTCCGTATACATCTAGATGTTTGATTCGCAAATCAATGGCTTCTTCAAGCCCCATTATACAAGCTTCGTATTCGGCCTCATTGTTGGTAACGGCAAAGGTCAATCGGGCAGTAAACGGGATGTGCGACCCGTGTGGCGTAGTGATAATTGCCCCTATTCCGCTACCGTAAGCATTCACAGCTCCGTCAAATATCATCTGCCATTTGGACCCCAACTCTGGTCCTTCGTCTGGCAACGGTTCTTCGCAATCCTTCATCTTTAAGTACATGATATCCTCGTCAGGAAAATCAAATCTCATCGATTGGTACTCTTCAATAGGCTGCTCCGCCAGATACTCAGACAGCACACTCCCCTTTATAGCCTTTTGCGAGACGTATTGTATGTCATATTCAGTCAAGACCATCTGCCAACGGGCAATTCTACCTGACAACGCCTGCTTTTCGAATATATATTTGATTGGATCCATCTTCGAGATGAGCATGGTTGTATGATTCAGCATGTACTGCCTCAAACGCTTGGCGGCCCAGGCTAGCGCGCAACACGTTTTCTCCAGCATTGTGTATCGAGATTCACAATCTGTAAACTTCTTACTCAAGTAATAGATCGCATGCTCTTTTCTCCCTGTCTCGTCGTGTTGACCGAGAACACAACCCATGCTTCCCTCAAGAACCGTCAAATACATTATCAAGGGTCTCCCTGCCACTGGGGGTATCAAAATAGGAGGCTCCTGCAAATACTTCTTTATTTTATCGAACGCCTTTTGACAATTTTCGTTCCACGTTACAGCTTGATCTTTCTTCAACAGCTTGAATAATGGTTCGCACGTGGCCGTTAGGTGAGATATGAACCGGGCGATGTAGTTCAATCTCCCTAAAAACCCGCGCACCTCTTTCTCTGTTTTAGGCGTCGGCATTTCTTGAATCGCTTTTATTTTAGCAGGATCGACCTCTATTCCTCTTTCGCTTACGATAAACCCCAGGAGCTTACCCGATCTCACCCCGAAGGTGCACTTATTAGGGTTCAGCCTCAGCCTGAACTTCCTAAGTCTTTTAAACAACTTCAGCAGATTCACCAGATGCTCCTCCTCCGTCTGGGATTTAGCAATCATATCGTCAACATAAACTTCGATCTCTTTATGCATCATGTCATGAAAAAGAGTCGTCATCGCACGCTGATATGTTGCCCCAGCATTTTTCAAACCAAAGGGCATCACTTTGTAGCAAAATGTTCCCCAAGGCGTTATGAAAGTAGTCTTCTCCATATCCTCTGGCGCCATTTTAATTTGATTATAGCCTGAAAAGCCATCCATGAAGGAGAATACGGAGTACTGAGCAGTATTATCAACTAACACGTCAATGTGAGGGAGTGGAAAATCGTCTTTTGGGCTTGCTTTATTCAAATCTCTATAATCCACGCACATCCGAACCTTGCCATCTTTCTTTGGCACTGGTACGATGTTGGCAACCCATGAAGGATACTTCGTCACAGCCAGGAAACCAGCGTCCCACTGTTTCTGAACCTCCTCTTTGATCTTCATTGCCATATCCGGTCGCATTCTGCGAAGCTTTTGTTTGACTGGTGGGCAATCTTCTTTCAGTGGCAGGCGATGCACAACCATATCAGTATCGAGCCCTGGCATATCTTGATACGACCAAGCGAATACATCACTATACTCTCGGAGCATTTCAACCAGTCTTCGCTTGATATCACTCTGCAATGCGGCTCCGATACGAATATTTTTCTCAACCCCTTCCGACCCCAAGTTGATAATTTCGATAACCTCGTCGTGAGGCAGAATGGCTCTTTCCTCTTGCTTCACTAACCAAGACAGTTCTTCAGGAACGTCGCTATCTTCGACAACCTCTTCTTCGGTCTGGAATACCGGGTGCTCGAAGTCGGGACGAGTCATAGGTGGCTCAAGGATGTCATCTGAAAATGTTATCCTGCAAAAGGAATGGTTAAGTGCTTCAAAATGCGTATAAAGCGAATAACCACATTGCCATTTTATTGAAAAATACAAAACAGGAAAGACAGGGATTACGGTATTTGCACATGAAAAAACGCCATTTATTTAATGATTAACACGCAATGTTTATAACAACACAGCCCTAAGCAAATCCTGATGCCCCGGGCAAGACATCAGATTATTCAACAATTAATAAAGCAAAGCATTACTGTTTAAAAGTCACAGGAACAAGCTCCTGAATAGACCAGTTGCACAGTCCTTGTCCTGGCGTGCTTGGCTGAATCCAGGCATCCATATCACAGTCGCTGTCACCTTCATCGGACTCTGAAGCAGCATTGACAGTTTCATGACATACTCCACTGGCAGAGATGGCGATTGACTTTCTGAAACGGGGGGCCCCCACGGAAGGAGTTGATGACGACGGTCGGTACCCCAGCCCGAACCGGTCCGTTTTCACAGGAATGTCCAACACTTTGCCCCAGCCCTTGGCTTCTCCTGCTTCCACTAGCGCTTGAGCTTCTTTATACGATGAGACAGCTATCTCTGGCACTTTGCTCGGCCCGGGACCTTTGTCCTTGATGCGCAAACCTTCGAATGCCTGGCATGGCGTCTCGTGGATCTCCCCGTCGACTTCCACATATTTAAACGAAGATAGATGGCTGACCAGGATGTCTTCTTCTCCGCACACGGTGACTACGCTGTCTCCAACCATATATTTTAACTTCTGATGCAGGGTAGACGTGACTGCCCCTGCCCCATGAATCCAGGGTCTCCCAAGCAAGCAGCTGTACGCAGGCTGTATATCCATGATATAAAACTCAGTTGCAAACACTTCCGGCCCCACTTGCAGAGGCAAGGTAATCGATCCGAAGACTGTTCTCCGCGTGCCGTCAAACGCTCTGACTACCAAATCACTGGGTGTACACAAGATCCCTCGAACATCCAGCTTCATCATCGCCTTCTTGGGCAGCACATTCAAAGATGACCCGGTGTCAACCAATACGTGCGACATTGTCGATCCTCTACACTCAACAGATACATGTAATGCCATATTATGATCTCTCCCTTTCGGAGTCAAGTCAAAATCAGTAAAGCCCAGACTGTGGCCTGCATTTACGTGTGCCAATACTCCTTCTAGCTGATTTACGGAGACATCCTGGGGTACAAAAGAAGTGTCCAGGACTTTCAGCAAAGCATTTCGGTGAGCTTCCGAACACAACAACAATGACAAGATAGATATTTTGGACGGTGTCTGCTGCAGATGCTCCACAATTTTATAATCACTTTTCCGAATCAAGCGCATGAACTCTTCTACATCCTTAGATGCCGCTTCTTTTTCATTTGCTTGTACCGGAACATTCTCAACCGCTTTCCCTTTTCCTTTCGCCAGCCTTTCGGCCTCCACTTCAGGAGATATAAAGATCCTGCCACTCCTCGTCATGCCTCCTGAGCCCACAACATTATCCACAATCTCCGCTGACTGCTTGTTAACATCAATCTTAATCCCATCGCAATACACCTCTAGCCCATATGACCATGGGACTGCTTTCGTGTTCTCATACGGGATTGGCCCGGCCTTAGTTATGGTAATCGGTGGGTGCTGAGCTGGTGCTGCAATAGTGATCGCCTTCCGCGGAATCGTTACCGTGGCCACATCACTCCGATTATCCACTACTGCCCCTGCAGGCTCATCAGTTGCCGCTCGATCAAACTGCAATATACCTTCATCAATTAAGGCCTGAATGCCTTTCTTCAAATCCTCACACCCCTTAGCCAGGGCCCAACAATCTAAACAGTACTCATTACAACCCGGGTAAACACCTCCTTGCAACAGTCGGCTCTTTATCTCGCTCAGCGGCGTCTTTAAATCCTCAACATTCATAATAAGATTCAAACCTTCCTCAGTCAGCACGGCGTTGGCCCCATGATTAGGCATGGGTTTCTGGACTATGTTCGGACCTGCCGTGCCGAAATTGATAGTCTTGTTGTCCAAAAGATCCTGCACAACGTGCTTAAAAGCATGGCAACCTTCTATATCGTGACCCGGGGCCCCAGAATGAAACTCACAGTGCCTGTTTGCATCGTAGCCGAACGGGGGAGTTCCCGTTATCGGTGCCAGCGTTCTTTTCTCTACCAGATTCAATCCCAACAATGTCTGCAATAAATCAGCATAGGTAGAGAGAGGCTTCTCAAACACTCTTCTCGGCTTACCACCCTGGAATCTTCGCTGAGCTTGCTGTGCCCCCTGCTGAGGCTGCTGCTGCTGTGGCATTGGTTGCTGCTGAACCGGTTGTTGTTGCTGGATTGGTTGTTGTTGCTGATAGGGGATAGTAACACTCGACACTTGCTGCGGCTGACGATATTGGTTTCTTCCCCTGCCTCGGCCTCGGCCTCGGCCTCCAAATACTGCGCTAGCTTCGCCCTGACGGCGCCCACCATAAGCTTTCCTATTACTGCCAGATGCAGGTGATTCATCGACTTGGAACTTTCCTTGCTTAATATTACGCTCAATCTTTTCCCCCATCAGAATCAGGTCTGAAAAACTAGCCAGAGACGTATGAAACAGCATATCATGAAACAACCCTGTGAAGGTGCCAACAAACATATCATTCATTTCCTTATCTTCCACAGGAGGACGGACCCTGGCAGCCATATCGCGCCACCTCTGCGCGTACTCTTTAAAACTCTCCCCCTTCTTCTGCGAAAGCCCGGCCAACTGGACCCGATTGGGTGCCAGGTCGCTATTATACTTGTAATGGGCTACAAATGCCTCCGCTAATTGCTTCCATGTCTTGATATCAGTTGGCTCCAACCCCATGTACCACTCTAGGGAAGGGCCCGATAGACTATCCTGAAAGAAATGCATTAGCATTCTTTCGTCAGTTGAGTATGCAGACATCTTTCTGTAATAAGCTCGTACATGCACTTTCGGACATGTGTCTCCTTTGTACTTATCGAACGCAGGCGCTTTGAACTTGATTGGCACCCTCAAGCCAGGTACCAAACCCATTGTTGCCATGTCCAATCCCACAGCACTTTGATTTAGGACTCCCTTCATTTGCTCTTCCAGCATTCTAATCTTTTGGGAATCATCCATCGGCCCTTCAAAACCTCCTCCGGAGAAGGCGTCTTCCTGCTGATCCTCTTGCCACATACCATTTCCAGCCCCGTACCCATCGTACGCATTATTACGTCCAGCTCTGACCTGATTCATCCCCGGACCTCGGCCTCTGTTGCCGTACCCTTGAACACCTCCAGCAGGACCGCAAGCCATAAATCCAGTACCATTTCCGTTTCCAAAGCCTCCGTAACCCTGATTGACCATACCATAACCATCTTGCCCAAAGCCTTGAGCATTAAAACCATACTTGCCAGTGTTATCGAATCCCTGATCGTTGAATCCGAACCCAGTATTGACAAAGCCATTGCCTCCTAGATTATCTCCCAAATTGACATCACCCAGCCCAGCGTTATGGACAGCAGTTTCATTCCCCACTCCGACGTTACCATTCACAGCAGCGGTAGCGTTGTTGACATTAGCAGCAGTTGTATTGACTACGGGCGGAGCCACTGGCGTGGGAGTGCCGTCTCCATGAGCAGTATCAACCCGGACAGACTGATGATCTTCATTACCATGACCAGCGTTGCGAGCCAACAGAGGCTGGACCATGGCCTGCAAATTCTCTTGCCCTTTTGCTATAGCTTCCATGGTTTGCATGAAGAGGGCGAGCTTCTCGCGCACATCCTGCATCTCGTTCTGAATTTGGTCCATGACTTTCCGACAGTTGGAGCGTGTAGAATAGCGGTGCGGATGTTGATCTGGAATCCTGTTAGGTACCTGGTACAGAGCAGGAAATAAGACACCATTCAAAGATTACCTGTAATGCAATATGAATATGAATGCAATGCAATGTGTCTGTGCATTAGGGAAGTTCATTCCCCCAGTCCTAGTGCGAAGGTGCCGGTGCAGTGACAGTGCTGACAATAGGAATATCGGAGTTGAATCATAGAAAGCCTCATATATTGCAGAGATAATCAAATAAGCCCAGGGTACAATATCACTGAGAATACAAAGAAGGCATGACCTCAACCAACAATCCTGGTGATGGTCAGCGCTGTGCAAATAAAGCATACAAGTCACTACATGAAATGATCAAATCCTCCCAAAAGTCTGGTACTCCTCTATCAACTTCTTGGTCTCCGGATGGCTTGGTCGATCAAGCAGCCCTTCAACAAGCTGGTTTCTACTTTTAAGGACACGGCGTACGTCTTCAGCAGTTTCTTCCCATGTTGCTTCTCCGAAGCAATCTTCTAGCTTTCGCTTCTGAGTCACTGCTTCATCTCTGGATTTGATTGCCTTGTTCAGTGCATGCTGGACACTATACCGGGTCATTACTTCTTCCTCGCACTTCTTGATGCTAGACTTCAACTTCTCTTCGAGGTCGGAGATTTGCTGCTTCAGCTTATCTTCCCTCTTCTTGTTATTAGTGAGTGTAGCATTCCAAGTCTTGTTGCAAGAGGATATCTCTCGGTGTGCTGCGTCAAGCGCCTTCTTTTTTGATTCCAGCATGTCATGGGAACTTCTGAACTCTTGCCCCAGACGTTCGCGCTTTTTCTTTTCCTCGGTCAACTCAGCTCCTAACCTGTTTACCAGCTCGATATGTTGTTGGAAAGCATATACGGCCTTGTTTTTCTCACTGCGTGCATGGGCTAACTCTTGCTCTAACCCTTCATTAATCTTTATCAAGGCTTCTTTCTCCCTCACAACCTGTTCATAGACTTCCCTAGAAACAGTAGTTGGCTCTTCTACCGGAATAGGAACAATGACGGGTGCAGCTGGAAATGGCATCCTCAACTGACTAGCCCTCTCCTGAATCCAAACTCTATAAGGTTCATAGGCCTGACAATCATTCTTACCTAACAGTGGCTTCCCTCTGCGGTTAATACGCGTCCAGGCATGTTGCAACTTGGCCAATAACTCCCCCTTCACATCTCCAGTGAAGTACAGAGATTCCTGTACTTCTTCCTTCTGTGGCGGATTCTTCAGCACATATCCGAACTGGCGAATGAATAGAGAAGGGTTGTAATTGATACACCCTTTTCTTCCTATCAGCGGCACATTAGGGTACCCAGAACAACTGAAGATGAGCTCAGATCCCAACAGGTCTCGATCAAACCATACAACATCTTCGGAAGATAGCCTCATCAAGCGTTCTGACCAACTGGCTGAGGTTGCACTGTCTACAAATGGTCCCTTTGTGGGAAGGTGACTCTTGAACCACATATTCAACAGAGGAGTACAACAGTAGACAACTTTTCCTCTTCGGTTTTCATTCTTATAGTGCAATGAATGGTAGAAGTCTCCGATCAAAGTTGGCACTGGGTTGCCTGCAGCAAACAGATAGAAAGCATCCAAATCCACAAAGTTGGGCAAGTTAGGAAACAGCACGATTCCATAAATGCATAAAGCCAGAATAGCATTGAAAACCACCCAACAACCGCTCTTGGCGTACTCTCGAGCTTTGACAACTAGGAAATCCAGAGAGAAACCTGACACCCCAAGCCAAGAAGTCAATAACAGATCTGCAGCGTTCATATGCAAGGCTTTGGCTAAGTCCTCCAACTTGGGCTCAGCAGCAGAGTGAATAAAGGGAACCTTGTTCTGCACGGGAAGCTCAGTAAACTCCACATACTCCTCAATGGTAGGCCCTAGAATGAAGTCAGCAAAAGTAAAGCATCTCAATGCGGGGTCATAGAACTGCATCAAGGTGTATAGCCCGTTCATCTCATCAGCAGTGGGCTTACAGACTAATCTCATTAATCTCCCGTGGCTCATTCTGAAGCTTCTCCTAACCTCCTCATCAGCAAGAGATATCAGACCAAGCAAAGAAGTAATATCAGGTGAAGGCAGCTTATACGCAACTGTTTTCCTCAAACCAGCCATAACCAATACTCAGAAGTCCGGGCACTAGAACTAGGGAAATGCAAATGCACCTGCAGCACAGACACACGTTAGTGAAATGCAAATGGTAATGGATATGCAGGCAATGCAATGCAAGTATCATGCAACAGGGACCAAAGCTGCAGCTGAATAGCCTGAACTCAATCAAGAAAGGTCTCAGATAGACCATCCAGAAGTCATCAAACCCTGGTCTCAGATAGACCTAAAACAAAACTCCAATACTAGTCTCTGACAGACCTCAAACCATAACTCCAACTGGTCTCTGGTAGACCTCAAATCACATCTCTAATTGGTCTCTGACAGACCTCAGAACTCTCCCAAATGGTCTCTGACAGACCTCAGAACTCTCCATAAATAACCAGGATCTCTGATCAAGAAGTAACCGGTAGTCTGAAGGTCTGGTTACCTGCATAACCCCAAATCCCCTCACAGGTGGGTGGCCCTATAACTGGCAATGGTACGGCATCCTATGCGGTCGTTGGCGTCACAGACTTTCAGGGTTGATGATACGATTCCTAGAAGGAGTGGCATCATCAAATCCTGAAGAGGCCTCACTCAGCCAACTTCCAAATGATCGGTTCCCGGAGTCGACAATTCAGCTGACCAACAACCCCTTCGACCCAAAGGGTAGAAAAAGAAGCCAACCAGAAGAACCTCGTCCGAGTGTAGATTTCATGAGACACTAATGCAAGCAAAGCCGGCACGCGCCCACTACTTTCTACGCTAATTCTAGGTGCACTCAAGCCCAGGTCCGGCTTATCTCTCAATATCAGAACACCCGTCACACCCCAAATACAGCAATAATAATCAATATACAAAGCTGAAAATACAAGGTTAGAAATATACAATAACTCCATACAAAATCCTCGACGGGAAAACAAGCGCTAGGATTGACTCGCTCAAAGGGACGTTGGATCCCAAATGCATAAGAACCATCGCAGTTCTTAGCAGCCAGGGGACGTTGGATCCCCAGCAGAGTCGCCAGCTGTCGCTACTGCGAAAATCGGCGCCGGCTGAACAGAAGAGTCGCCACCGTGCGTTATTTATCCCACGGGAGGGAAAGGAAACGCTCAGAGTAAACCTCGCACAACACGGGAAAGGTATGGTCGTCGCAACCAAAACCTGGATTCGGGAGTCGGTTACGCAAGGGGAAGGTATTAGCACCCCTCACGTCCGTCGTACTCGACGGGATCCACGCTTGTTTTCGGGTATGGATTGTTGTTCTATCTAAACTATAGGTCAAGGGTGAAAAAGAAAAAAAAGAATGAGAATAAAAATGACTCGGCAAAGTATCGCACTTTATGCCTACGTATTCCCGTCTGGAACGAGAAATCAGAGTCAACGTAGTTCGCCTACCTACGGGAAAGGAGGGGAAGGTTGCTCGCTAGGATATCGCATCCTATGCCTACGTACTTCCACACAGCATGGAAGATCAGAGCAAACGTAGTTCGGGCCACGTACGACACAAGCTTGTCTTGGTTGATTTTATTCCTTCTGAAAAAGGGTTTCTTGATTAACAGTCCCGGCGGACAAAAATGACGCTTTGATGAGTTCATGTTCTTTTACGGAAGAAGTGTCTTTTATTGTGTTTGAAATCTTTATGTGTTTTTCTGTTTGTTTTGAGAAAGAAAGAGACAGAACTCTAACCTACGGTTGCGAAGGGAATCAAACTAACCTAATGTTATCATGCATGGGTTAAGACCTAGTGTCTATCATGCTCCTCTCTTGCACAGAGAGAAACAGAGATCCTACGGGATAGGCAGAAACAAAAACAATAACAGGCATATACAGCAAAACAGTAAAATGCATGGATGCAGCAACACAAGCGAGGCAAGGGAGTCCCACTCAACCTCGAACCCAGAAAACAATAGGCGAAAGTGAACAGACTTCACTTTCAACCCAGCAGGGTAAACAACAAACAATACAGTCAGGAAAACCAATCAATACATCAGCAAATGAAATACAACAGCAAAAGAAACAGCATCAGCAGCTCTGATTCAACATCTGGCTTCAAATAATCTCCAATCAGCTACAGGCTTCAACAAGCATCAATCTCCCTCTTCATGACCTTCAGGCAAGGGCTTTGATCATCTGCCTTCCATCTGCAATGGCTTTTCTTCATATCTCAGGCCTCCAGGATGAGGGATCAGTCACAAGAGTGAAGTGAATGAATGTTATACAGTTAATTACCTACCAAGGGTGGTTCATCAACTGTTAACATTAATCAGAAAGTTTCCTCTCAAAAGTTCTATCTTTCAAATATATTCACTGATCCTTCCAAAGGAAGGAGGTGGATATTTGAAAGAGACTTTGAATCATAGAGAAAGGATGGATGCAGACAAGGCATTCCATGTTTGAGAAATAAGCTTTCTAATCTAGAGCTCTGCCTAGCTCCTAAACCCTAGTTCCTCAGCATCTGCTAGCAAGAACCTCCTCCTCAACTCTGGCAGTTGATCTTCAATCTTTGGATCTCCAATGGTCTTCATCTCCTCAAATCTTCAGCTTCCCCAGGTCCCCAGACAAACCCAATACCCAAGCAAGCAAGCAATAATCCCCAGAGGGCACACCACACCAGTCAATCAGATATACAGACAGTATTAATAGCAGTAGGGGAATCTTAACTTTCTCTAAGGGATCTAATAACTACCCATAGCCCCTATAGCCCCATAACTAAACTAGTCAAACCTTAAGTCCTAAGGGAAATGAATTAAACTTCCTAAGTCATCACCTAAAAACCCTAATTTGTTCATGTTGTTCAAACCTATTTTAATCACCTAAAATTAACTTCTAAAAATGGGAATTAAAATATTTCTACAAGTTTAACATCTAATCTAAACAGCATAAAAAGAATGAACAAAAAATATGAAAGCATTTAATAGAACCAAAATTATTAAAATCATGCATGAAATGAATCTACTTAAAATGACATTTATTTAGAAAATATGGAAAAAATATGAAATAAAAATAAAAATGCAATTTTATTTTTCTATAATTTTCTACACATCCTAAAGAAAATAGTGTAAAAAGAATGAAGTGAAAATGATTTTTTATGAATTTGTTATGAATTTATGAAAATTGGTAAAGTGAATTAAGAAATTAAATTGAATTAAAATGAGGGAGGGGGTTAGAATAGCAGGCGCGCGCAGTTATAAATCCATTGGGCCAGCGAACAGGGGGTGCTACTAGCGAATTGGTTAAGCCCAGAACAACTCAGAGTTAAAGAAAATAAAAAAACACAAGCTGGGGGTGAAAATAGAAGAGAAATTACGTTCAGATTGGAATGGGCCTATAACTGGGGGGTGGGAATAACACATATCATTCAGGCCCGCCCGTTTCTATTAATGAAACGGTGCGTTTTGGCCAACTCACTTCCCTCCAAATTCTGAATTGAATAATGGCCACAGGATCATCCTCTTAGTCAAAGGTCACACGCGAAATGAATGGACACGATTATATCTTCTCCAATGGTTCTGAACTTAGGGTTTCAACCTCCATGAAACTCCATGCACGAGCAAGCTTCCCTCAATCGGTTCTCCCTATCCAGGCCATGAATCAACATGCTATAAACATGAAAATCACTCTAAATTCTTCCCTCTACAAGCCTATGGTCTTGGATTATTCTGAAACTCAACAAATCAACAAACCCGCGCGCAACAAACTCTGGTTACCATGAAATTACTCTGAGATGCACCAACACAATTCTCCATCAAACTTGCACTAACCTAACCTATAACTAATGGTGATTATCCTGATCCATCAAGCTAAGATTATGATGCACTAACCTAAGAGTTTCAAGCCCTAACAGTTTATTGCACCTGCTAACAATTGTCACCAAATCACTCCAAATTCATCCTAATTACTCTACTAACCACCTAGATCATATCTAAACTAACAACAACATGCTAAACCAACTAGATCAAGCTGTTTGAATGAAAACATACCTGGTGTAAAAGCTTGAAAACAGCTATGGAGACTTGTGGATCTGAGGCTTCCAAGGCTTGGATCTTGATCAATTAACTCAATACTCAATTCTGTATGCAATGCTTTGATGATTCCTGGCTTGAATTGTGCTGTCCAATGGAGATTGCAGTTTTGATGTTCTTGAAGAAAGTGCTCGAAAATGGATTCTAACCACCTTGTTCTTGATTGAATTCTACTCTATGATGATGAATCAATAGAATGAAGTTGATTTTGATGATAATTGGTGAAGATTTTGAGAGGTTGAAATGAAACTTCAATGAAAAAGAATGAGAAAGTTTGTGAAATTCTTGGTGAAAATGAAGCCAACCCTTTATCAATCCTCATCTCATGAATATATAGACCCCATATGAACATTCTAGATCCATCTTGCACATTCCCTTGCTTTCCAACTTTGATCCATTTTTGGTCATGTTTCTTCAATTACAAGTAACCAAAGATAACTTTCTTTTTTCCTTCTAAACTCAAAAAAGTGTTTGAACCATTGTTCTTAGAATTGCTTTTCCGTTCAAAATCATATATTGGAAGTCTCCATTTGGACTTGTAAATCTCCCAAACCATTTTTCACTTTGAATTTCTTTGAATTATAAGCCATTTTAGTTCACATTTTGACCAATCATGCAACTTCATGCTATGAGCTTTTCCAATAATTTGTGACCTTCTTTATAGACTTAAAATCTCATTTGGAGCAAGTTTGATGTTGTAAGTTTTTCCATTTGAGGCCTCCTTGTATGAGTTTTGGACATAGGTTAAAATGACCTATAATTCACAAATGCCCAAAATACCCTTTGCTTGCCAAGACCATAGGTTGAGTTCCACACATCATATGAAGGCATACTATACCATTCTAGAAAGCTAAGACAATGAGGAACAATTCTTATGTTGACCAAGAATTCATTTGAAATCTCCTTGAGGGGTAAAACTAGCTTGGAAGTCAAGTCACTTTCATAGACAAAATTTCAGATACCTCAGATGACCTGTAACTTGCAAGGACCATAACTTGAGTTCTATAAATCTCCTTGATGTCTTCCACCACTCAAATTAAAGGTTTTGAGATCCTCTACAAGTTTCATGTTGGCCAAGAAGCCATTTGAAGCTAGCATTTTGACTTATCTTGCTTGGAAATTTGACCTAAACTAGGGGATTTTACACAGAAACCCTAATTTAGTAACTCCTCTTCTCCTTGATTTCTCTTGAATTCTCCTTGGCATATCTCCATATCCTTCTTCATATGTCCAATGATGAACCCCACATCTCTCCAATAGACTTGAATGCCCCTTAAATCAGTCAATTGACCTAGGGTTGACCTAGGGTTGACCCAGATGAAACCCTAGTTGACTGCCTTCAGCTATAGCTCTTGTGCTCTCATCAATGACTTGTCTCCTTATCCAAATGACTTTCTAAGTCTCTCATAATGTCTAGATACTCTCCATGCCTTCAACTCACAGCTCACAACCCTCTTGTTGATCCTCAGATACCCTCAGCTAGGAGATGGGCTCAAGGCTTGATCTGCTGAACTCTTTGCTTTCAAATTCTTTCCTGATGACTTGAATGAGATTGACTTGGGATAATAACCTCTTGATAGGCTTCTAGAGATGAGAATAATGATTGGTCCCCTGTTGAATGACTTGCTATGCTTATGCTATGCAGATGGTTAGTCTATGTACATGACTCTATATGCAAATGCTAATGACATTGAAACATAAACCAAGTGAATAAGGTTGGGCAAATTTTAGGGTGCAACACAGGCGAGAACTGGCTGAAAGCTGACGTACACCAGGCGAGAACTGGTATAACACTCGGGTTAAAACACACGATGACCAGGCGAGAACTGGTTATGCAACGGTATGTACCAGGCGAGAACTGATACAACACTTGAAGCAACGGTGACCAGACGAGAACTGGTTACCAATAAACTGCACCAGGACGGGAACTGCTGCTTACAATAAACTGCACCAGGACGGGAACTGCTGCTTACAATAAACTGCACCAGGACGGGAACCGCTGCTTACGGAAGGTTGGCCAGACGAGAACTGGTTACCGATTTGCCAGGCGAGAACTGGACTTTGGAATGACTGGTTACTGACACGCAACAGGTTTAAACTGCAGGATAATGATCCAACGACAACAAGACCTTCTTATTTGAAAGGTTCAGGTTTTTGGTAAGGGTACTTGACATGATTCCCCGATACTCAGCTCCGGCTGGGGATAAACAGACTTTTTTGAACAACTTGCTTCAGTGCACTCAGCTGGGGATAACAAGACTGGCTTGCACAACTTGCCCCAGTTCAATTCAACTTGCCCCCAATCTAACTCTTGGGAATACTTGCTCTGAACAGCTTGCTACGGGAAGACTTCGAGAATGCTTGCCCCGGTATCTGTATGACAACAGAATTCAATCTCCATTAGACGCCTATTACCCTGAATGGTTTCATCATTTCTGAACTGACTTGCCCCTGAATGAGCGATGAGCGACTCAACCCGATCTGATTATCCACTGGAAGCATCTGCTTTCAAATATCCGCATTCTGAATGATTGCCCCTGATTGGGTCTCGAGAAGACTCACTTCTGATCAACTACTTCTCAAATGAACTGCCCCTGATCAACTGAAGCTTCGGGACTTGTCCTCAGACTAACTGATTCTGAACTCACTGGAAGTCAATGCCCTTGATTCACAAGGCTTCACAACATACCCCATTCTGATTCAGACTGCTGAATTACTCAGTCCTGCTCGACTATTCCCTGGTGGAGTTTCTTTCATGCCAACCACTAACCTGCAATTAGAATCGTCTGTCTACGAATGGTAATCTTAATGCAATGGTTATGCAGATTTTGAAAAACTTTGAGCTGTCACTCATTTACATACATATGATTGTGAGTGACGAGTGAACCAAAGTTCAAACGTAGTGCTTACGTGATCGGTGAAAAATACAACAAGGATGTGACTAGCAAGTCAAGAAGGAGTCAGGTTACTCAACCTTATCGTAATACGCTTCAGACTAACCCTACCTCAATTAGGTCTTTTAAGGGTTGTATCGTGGTCGGGTTCACGGTTCGTGAAACAAAGGATATTTGGCTCAAATTTTGATTTGTACCCACCCCTTCTACGTGATGTTCTCCGATCTTAAGGTTCAGTTAACCTGGCACAAGCGCTCGCCTCTTCGAGAGGTATGTTGAATGGTAAGACCTACAGTTAAGGAATTCACAATGCTTTTCTGGAGTGATAGTTACTCCTTCTTCGCTTTCAGTGTCTGTGTACACGACTTTGTGCTTTGCTGGGGAAAATTTTCTTTTTATCCCTTCTTTTTCATTCTTTTGATTCCCTAATTTTTTCCTGGACTGACTCATTTTGAGTTCTTTTCAACTTTCTTTTTGAAGTCCAGCGGGATGCCCTGATTTTTGCCTAAGCATTAGCTTTCTAGCTTTTTCTTTCTTTTTACTTAGCGGGCTTTCTTTCTTTCTTTCTTTTGGAACAAAGTCGTGTGACACTGGTTGTCTTGATTGCTCCGAAAGGATTGTAACTGTCTCACTCCTGATTGGTGAGGTTTAACCTCTTGAAAGGTATAAACTGATTGGTCCTTGAAAGACAACACTCCTCTGGAAGACTTGAACGCTCGGTCAAGCTAACTGACAACTACCCTACCCCGGGTTAAGATGCAAGGGTTTAACAGTCCGAAAAAACTTCTACTTCCTGGCTCGAAGTGGTTAACAAGGGACTGACTCCTTATATCTCCAGTGTTTGGGGAATTTGAAACAATGCCTTGTACGTCATCGGTAAGGTCTTGTCTGAAAGCATACGATCATCGGTTATGAGTTTATTTCGTCATCCTCCCTCCTAACTTTGCTAGTCACAGCGAAAAAGTGGAGTGAAAAAATGCAAGTGTCAGTGCAATGCAATAAATGAGCGACATCGACATAACTAATTCAGAAAAATGCATAGTCACTTTATTATTATCACCATTCGAAACATACAAGGTTTTAAAAGCAGGTAGTAACTAACAGAAAAGAAACTACAAATGCAAAATGGTAAGAAGTCCGAGGACTGCCAAAGCTGAGGCGCCTGCCTGTCTGAGCCACTGGCTTTTGCTGGAGAATACCTTCCGAGTCCACGAGCTTAGACAGCTGAGCGGTTGGGATGAACAAACAGAAATCCTTCTCGAAAGGAAATGCGATCCTGATCAATCAACTGCTGTACCTTCGCCTGAAATGCTTTACAATCTTCGGTTGAATGCCCTGGAGAGCCACCATGATAACCACACTGAACGTGGGGATTATACCCGGGAGGGTAAGGTTCTGGAACTGGCTTAAGAGCTTTCGGTTCCACCAAAGACTTCTGGATCAAAGATGGTAGCAACTGGCTATACGGCATCGGCACTGGGTGAAAAGGAGCTTTCCTTCGTTCCAAATTGCTACGAGGTCGATTCTGATTCTGACGCTGATTCTGGTAACCTTGGCCACGGGCTCGCTGATTTGCCATGGAAGCGACACAAGATTCCTGATGGGGTGCCCCAGGCATGACTGTTTGTTCAGTATAACAAGCCACAGGAGGTACTGATCTCTGACAAGATGATGAACCAACAAAATTCACTGATTCGCTTCGAGGATATTCAACCTTTGGCATGACTGAGTTGATCACAACTTCTTCTTCTGATTGAGAGCTATAGAGGGATTCAGTTTCACTAGCCTGACCATACGGGATTCTTCCAGTCTTTACGCCATACTCGATGTGCTCTCCCGTCCTTACCAACTCAGTGAAATTTGGTGCGGTTCCAAGCATTCTTTCGAAGTACGGGCTCTGCAAGGAGTTTACGAACATGTCTTTCAGCTCTTGGTCTAGGAGCGGTGGTTGCACTCTACCGGCAAATTCTCTCCATCTCTGAGCATATTTCCTGATAGGTTCATTGATCTCTTGAGACAATTCTTGCAGCTGCATGCGAATAGGAGCTTCGTCAAGATTATAGTCGTACTGCTTCAGAAAAGCATTGGCTAAGTCCATCCATGACTGGATCTGATCACGCTCTAACTGCATATACCAACTCAGAGGTGCGCTAGTCAGACTATCTTGAAAGCAATGAATCATCAGCTTGTCGTTGTGCACAAACGAAGTCATTCTTCGGCAGAACATCACCAAATGTTGCTTCGGGCAACTATCTCCTTTGTACCTTTCAAATCTCGGCATTCTGAACTTCGGAGGTAACACTAGGCCAGGAACCAGACACATATCTGCAGCACTAGGAGTAACAGCGTCTTTACCTTTCAAGGCTTTCAATCTCTCCTCTAATGCACGAAACCTTTCAGCATACACGGGAGCTAATGGGTCTTCATTCTTTGCTGTCGGGACCTCTCTTCGGGGCTTTGGCACAGGGAAGGCAAAACCCTGGTAGTCTGAGACATCAACAGAAGGAGAACGTTCATCTCGGATAACAAACTGCTCACGCAGACCTTGGTCTTCAACAGATGGCTGCACAGGCTGAGCTGTAGTAAGGTTGTTCACTTGCGGAAAGTCTTCGTCGCGCGGAGATCCATACAGAGGATTGGACGCCACGGTGAAACCTGACAAGGTATCAACAAACTGGAAGCTGCTCTTTGACATAACTATCAACAACTGTCAGCTGACTTCGATGCTTGACTCTGATCAATTCTGCTCAATCCCCAGGTCGGTCTTCTGACAATCAACAGCTGCTCAATCCAAACTCCGGGTAATCACCTTCAGGAAACAAAGGCCGGATCAGAACTCTGGCTAGCTGGCGAATAGTATGCAATATGATGTGAAGATGCCTATGCAAATGCAATGCAATGCAGCAAACACGGGATCACAGCTCCCACACAATCTAAATACTGCTGCACTGCTGACGGAGTACGATTGCTCTGAAGAGAAGACCAGAATAACGGGTAGGTTGGAAGTCAAGTTTCCTGCACAAAAAAAACCCCCCACTCACAGGTGTGGACCTATATCTGACAAGGTACGGCATCCTATGCGGTCGTCAGCGTCACAGACTTTCAGAACTGACGATACGATTCCCAGAAGGAGTGGCATCATCAAGTCCTGAAGAGGCCTCACTTAGCTAACTTCCAAATGATCGGTTCCCAGAGTCGACAATTCACCAAACCAGCAACCGTCTCAACCCAAAGGGTTGAAAGTGAAGCCAACCGGATGAACCTCGTCTGAGCGTGGATTTCATGAGACACTAGTGCCTACAAAGCAAGCACGCGCTCACTAATTTCCACTCTAAGTCTAGGGTGCACTCCAAGCCCAAGTTCGGCTTCTCTCAATATCATAGAACACCCGTAACACCCCAACAACAACAGATAATATCGATAAATAAACACCTAATAGACAAGCAAACAAACGCTAGGATTGACTCTCTCTTAGGGGACGTTGGATCCCCAAAATTGACTCGCTTTCGGGACGTTGGATCCCTAGGAAACTATCAAGTTCCCCAGCAGAGTCGCCAGCTGTCGTTACTGCGAAAATCGGCGCCGGCTGACAGAAGAGTCGCCACCGTGCGTTATTTATCCCTCGGAGCGGGAAAGGAAACGCTCGAAGTAAACCTCGCAAAAAATGGGGAAAAGGTATGGTCATCGCAACCATAGCCTGGGTTCGGGAGTCGGTTACGCAAGGGGAAGGTATTAGCACCCCTCACGTCCGTCGTACTCGACGGGATCCACGCTTGCTTGGGTTGTCTACTGGATGCAAAACAATCTATCTACGGCTGCTAAATCTAAACGGAAGAGAATTGACTCGATAGAGCGTCGCACTCTATGCCTACGTATTCTCGAGAGAGAAAGTCAGAGTCAACGTAGTTCAGACTAACTACGGCTAGACAAAACATTCTCACACAGCAGTGAGAAAAACAACTGGCTTCACAGGGTCGGGAACCTATGGGCAAAACTATGGCTTGGTCTCAAATGCACTCGGGCAAGAGAGAAAAAGGGTACTCAATTAATCGTCAGCGGGAACGTCTCGATCGCACAGCAGCGAGAGAACAACAGGTTAGTCGTTAGTGTGCTCGCTAGGATATCGCATCCTATGCCTACATATCTTCGTCTGGTACGAAGAATCAGAGCAGCTGTAGTTCGGCTACTATCGGGACCACAGCTCAAATCTCGTTTAATCTCTGAAAAATGATTACAATGAATGGATGCTGAAAAATAAATCTCCTAGGAAACGCTATCCTATTCTATCTTAAAAAATTGAATGAAAAATGGCCCCCTAACAAATGGGCTTCTAAACTATCCTAAAAATCGGGAAAATAATCTCTATGAAAATATCCTAAAAGAAAATGGACTCTAAAAATATTAAATCGACACTTTAATATTTTTTCCTTTTTCTTCTTTTCTTTTCAACATATTTTTCCCTTTTTCTCAAAATATTTTTCTCTACTTTTTTCACAATATTTTTCTCCTTATTTTTCCATATTTTTCTCCATTTTCAAATATCTCTTTTCTTTCTTTTTCATAATATTTTCTTTTCACAATATTTCTTTTCTTTCTCTATTTTTCAAATATTTTTCTTTATTCTTTTCCTTTTTTCATAATGTTTCTTTTCTTTTCTTTTCATATTTTTCTTTTCACAATATTTCTTTTCTTTCTCTATTTTTCAAATATTTTTCTTTATTCTTTTCCTTTTTTCATAATGTTTCTTTTCTTTTCTTTTCATATTTTTTCACAATATCATTTTTTATAACATTTTCTTTCTACAAAATTAAACAAAAATGGAAAAAATAAAGAAAAGAAAAACAGGGGGTATTGGATTACAGGGGGGGTCAGTAAGCAGAAATAAAAAAAAACAGCCAGTTGGGCCCAGCCCAATTGCTTTCTGCAAAAAAAAGAAAAAAAAAAGAAAAAAAAAAGAAAAAAAAAGGGTGCGCTGAGTACACTGGGGATGTGTGCTAGCACTTGATTTCGTTGGGCCCAGCCCACTCTCCTCAGAAAAAACGTGAGGTGCCTCCAAAAAAAACGCAGTTGGGCCTGGCCCAGTACTCTCGTGGACCTCCTCCTTCTCCCTCTCCCTTCACTCTGTCTCCATTCTGAAAACCCTAGAGATTTTCCTCTCAGTCGCCGCCGCCGGTCCCTTCTTTCCTTCTCGTCTCTCTCAACCTTGTTCTCCTGAAACCATCCCAGATTCCCTCTCAACACCATGCTCACTCACAACAAACACCAAACTTCTAACCTCTCACAACTTGTTTAATCAAACCGAGTAAACACCAACACTGCTTCTTCCAAGTACTCGAAGACTCTCGAAGATGAGCCTTGGATGAAGACGAAAATGCAAAGGGAAACTACTCGCGGATAACAACGTCACCAAAGATAGTTACTAAGAAACCTGGAGATTTGAGGGTTAGTTCGTGTTCTTCGTAGATCCAGGTGAAGACGAAGGTGCTCTTACGAAGATCTTCAGTGTTCCGTAGCCTGGAGACGTTTTTGTGAACGTTTGTGGACGAATCTTGAAGATGGCTAAAAGATCTTTGGAGATCTGTTGATGAGTGCTCTGATGAAGGCTTCTGGATCTTTCGTTGAAGAACGTTGTTAAAGAGCGCGCTTGGAAGATCCTGGTGATTGGTGAATCAGAGAGGATGGAGACGAGATTGAAGGATTCTGGTGAAAGATCGTGGTGGTGTTCTTGACCATTGTTGATGAACTTTCTGGGAACTCATTGAAGGAACTGACGAACATGATGAAGGTTTCTGTGGGATCTTCATGCAGATGAAGAAATGACGAACACTATGAAGGCTTCCTGAAAGCAACAAGAAGAAGATATGAAGAAGACCTAGAAATTGGTAAAGAACGCAATGGTGTTCTTGAGTGTTGTTGATGATCTGAAGAACAAAAAGCAAAATCTGGAAAACGCTGAAGATTGATGAAGTTTCTGGAAAACGGAAGAAGAACGGATGATGAAGTTCTTGGGGAATGATTTTTTGGGTTGAGAGTGATGTAGCTTGATCGGAGGTGGAGGTTCATGGTGGCCACCGGGAGGAGGAAGATGAAGATTAGGGAGGTGGGAGATGGAGAGGATGAATGTGGCCGGATTCTGGGGATGTAGGGTTTTCCGGCGACGGCGCGGTGGCCGCCGGCCATGCAGGCCGGCCGGAGGCGGCTTTCAGGCGGGAGGCTTGGTGGTTGCCACGTGGTGGAGAAGTGTAGTGGTTGCACGCATGTGCACCACGTGTTGGGTGGTGTGGCTGAGAGAGGGAATGCATGCGTGAGGTGTGGCATGCATGTGATGAAACGCATGGGGCCCTCCCCTGGTTAACACGTGTCGTGCAGAGTTTTATAGGCTGATGAATTCTGGAGCCTTCTAGAAGCTTCTAGGACTCGCTGGAGAGAACTGGAGAAATCTGGACAATGGACTTTGGACTGATGCCTGGACAAAAATGCACTAACTGGGCCTGCGAAAATGAATAAAGCCCAACGAAATGGACTCCAAAAACTCAGAAAAAAAACTGAAAAACAATATAAAAAAAAAGCTAAAAAAAAAAAAGCTAATTAACACTTAATCCTAAACTAATAATACTATAAAAAGAATCTAATAAAACTATATTAAATTCTAAAAAGACTATTATTTATTTAAATTCTATAAAAGAAAATAAAAATGAAAAATCTATTTATTTCTATAAAATGAAAAATCTATTTATTTATTATTTCTATAAAAGAAAATAAAAAATGAAAAATCTATTTATTTATTATTTCTATAAAAGAAATTCTAAAAAAAACAATTAATTTCTAAAAACTATTAATATACTTCTAATAAAATTCTCTAATATCTACTAATCTTTTATTAAACTCTAATTAACTATAAAAGAAAAAACAAAACTATATTCATTTATATCTAAAACAATTATTTAATTTCTATTAACCCTAATTTTTATTATTCCATTTAATATGCTAAGAAAAATTCACTAATATACTACACTAATCTAAAAATGATTTTAAAAACTATTAAAACTATTTAAAAATTATATTAATATTCTAGAAAATCCTATATTATCCTAAAAATCTATTAAATCCTAAAATGGTTAAAACCTATTTTAAAAAAAGAATTAAAACTATTAAAAAAAAATCTATTAAACCTAAAAATGATTTAAAAATCTATTTGAACCCTAAAAAATCCTATAAAATCCAGAAAAATCACCATAATTCCCAGAGGGACAAAATGAGCACCGAACGACACAAAAATAATCGGTAAAAATAAACGGGCACCGAAATAACCCAAAAATCGATTCTACTGATTTAAACTGATAAAAACACCTAAAACACGAGACGAGAGCTGTGATCCCAATAAAATCAGAACAAATGAAAATATGCAATGTATGCAATATGCAGATGCAAATGCGGTTATGCGTCGAAACATCGAGCCAGATACGAGACCCGGTTGGTCAAATTTTGGGGTGCAACAACGGGCTTGAGCAAATAAAAACCTGGTGGAAGCCGAGGTCTGGATACCGCACGGGCTAAAGAAGTAAATCGGTGTTAGCCGGGGTCTGGATACCACACGGGCTAAAGAAGTAAATCGGGGTTAGCCGGGGTCTTGATACCACACGAGCTAAAGAAATAAATCGGTGTTAGGCTAGGTCTGGATATCACACGGGCTAAAAAAATAAATTGGTGTTAGCCGGGGTCTGGATACCACACGGGCCAAAGAAATATATCGGTGTTAGCCGGGGTCTGGATACTACACGGGCTAAAGAAGTAAACGGGTGGGATGAACACATCTGTTAATAACTCTTGTCAAGGTCTGGATACCACACAGGCTTGAGAAAACACCGTTGTCTACTGGAGATACAACTGGAAACAAAAAGTAACAACCTGTCCTATGTTTCAAATGCACATGTTTGAATATGGCATAATTCTTCATACAAAATGGAAATGCTACGCGTTTGAGAGGATGCTATGCATAAATAAAAATGCAAAGGAATCACTCCAACAAAATAAATGTTAAAGAGACGAAACCAACCCCGCTGGGACAATCAGGTGCCATGTATGATTGGACTTTTGCTTGGGAAGACGGTGATTGGTTTTCTGTGAAGGGTCATGTACGAATGATGTTGGAAAAAGTCCTGTCTGGATACAAGGTCGGAAAATTACTTGTCTGGATACAAAGTTTAAAGGTTTTGTCTGGATACAAGGTTTATGAGTGACTTATTTGGATACAAGGTTTGAAAATGACTTGTTTGGATACGAGGTTTGAAAATGACTTGTCTAGATACAAGGTTTGAAAATGACTTGTCTAGATACAAGGTTTGAAAGTGACTTGTCTGGATACAAGGTTTAAAAGTGGCTTGTCTAGATACAAGGTTTGAAAAATACTTGTCTGGATACAAGGTTTAAAAATGGCTTGTCTGGATACAAGGTTTAAAAATGGCTTGTCTGGATACAAGGTTTGAAAATGACTTGTCTGGATACAAGGTTTGAAAATGACTTGTCTGGATACAAGGTTTGAAAATGGCTTATCTAGATACAAGGTTTGAAAATGACTTGTCTGGATACAAGGTTTGAAAATGACTTGTCTAGATACAAGGTTTAAAAATGACTTGTCTAGATACAAGGTTTATATGGCTGAAGGGTCAGGGAATGGTTTACATGACTCCCCGACACTCGTCTTGAACTTGAAGGTTGATTGAACCGGCTTGAATAACTCTGATAAGCTCTGAAGATATGGAGAAGAACAATTTCTTTGTTTCCAATTTTTCCCCAACCTGTGGGATCTTTATTGAGATCTTCCTAACGAGGATACTTGAAATCTCTATACCCTGATGGTTTAAATATGAACTACCTCAGCATTTTGAACCTCGAAGAAGTGCTTCAAGTTAATTTGTCTGCTGGATAAGGAAGGCTTTCGTGCTCTTGGGGTAGCTTGCCCTAGTCTTGCAATGATTTTGCCCCTGAATGGCTGATTTGGAGAAGTACCTCTGACTTCGAGAGATTTATCGAATCTTGACCTGATTGCCCCAGATTAACTGAATCTTGGAATGGCTGACTCCCCTTACGTGGTCATTTGGCATGCCCCTGCTCGACGGATCTCTCAAGCGCTTTGTATCTTATCTCGATCAAACTTCCCATTGTTGAAACTCTCCTCATGTCAAGTGCTCACTTGCAAATAAAACAATTCATTTTGCAAATGATAATATTAATGCAATGCATATGACAGTTTTGAAATCCAAGTTTGTTCACTGGAAAAAGTTGTGACATTTAGTGAACGCATCACTTATCAGAATGTCAATACCCATAGGGTAAGAAAGTCCTTTTAGGAGTCAGTTTCGACGCGATTTTTACTGAAGTATGCTTTCGAAACAAACCTGCTTTAATTAGGTCTTTGGAAGGTTGTAACGTGGTCAAGTTCACAGTTTGAAAGAAAGGATATAAGGCTCAAAGTTCTATTTTAACCCACTCATTCTCCTTGATATCTCTAATCCTATGTTCATCTAATTCGACACAAGCACTCACCTCTCAAAGGTTGAATGACAGGAGTGATGGTTAAGGAAACCACAAGCTTTCAGAGGGACAGTCACTCGATTTTCGTCTTTGGTGTCTGAATCACACGACTTATTTTTTTATTTCCCTACTTTTTCCTAGACTGACTCTTTTGAGTATATCTTTTGATTTCGAAGTCCAGCGAGGTGCCCTAATTTTTTCCTAAGCCAGTTGTTTTCAAGAGTTATGAATTTTCGAAGTTTTCCAAAAAACCAGAATTTTGCCGAAAAACTGCTACGGGATTTCTGCATTTTTACCCGAAAATCCGACCGATTCAATTCCTTTCTTCGAAACCAACACATACTCATACTCCCTTAACATATGGCATTGAATTAGAACCATCAAACGCTATTTCTACGACGTCCGATTTCAATCCGAATCTTAAATCCTCAAATCTCCAAAAATGCAAAACTTCCAAAATCAACCCAATTCGATAACGCAATCATGCTCAATCACAGCCTAACATTCCTACACAACTACGCAATCTTTTCCGACTTTCATCCGTAAAATATCGATTCCTCTCAAAATCTCAGATTAAACGATTTCAGCCTCCAACTCCGGCACAACTACAACAACAACCAACTTTAGAACACTGGTCAGATGATTCTTCTTACGTACTTCAAGTTGCCTTAAAACATAACTAAACTCGCCGAAGTTACCTTTAACATATCTCCCAATGCGATACAACTTCGGCCACCAATAACGGACTAGTTCCAAGAACGAAGTCGATGTGTAAGCTTCGCTTCACATTCCGGTAGTAATTCACTTACCTCCTCAGGAAACTTCCGGACAATTATTATTAATTGGCAAACCCCCAACTTCCCTACCTCCAGCAACTCTCGAAATTTCAACTGAAATACACATTTCAGCACCTTCTTACATCAACCGACTCATCAAACAATTCTCAAGCACTTAGCTTACTCAACCAGTTCACTGCTCGCGCCACCTAATCTTGCAAGACACGTCTATCCCATCCAACACAATCCCGTCTATTATTAACAAGAGATTAAGGGTGATCAGTTCCTCAATTTGTCAATAGACAGCCGAAAATCATGATGGGGTACAAACCATCTTTGCCAAACTATGAGAGCATCCAACTTTCCACTGAGCTACAACTCCACACTTACAGCATTCCGGAGAAGCACAAGCTTCTCCCCCACTTGAATCATTCCCACTTCTGCAGACTAAGGTTAAACAGCAAACACGTACCGACAGTGTTTTCACACACATGCCGCATACAAGGGATTAAACAGCAACATTAGACAACTTGGTCGGACCGACCTGCTCTGATACCACTATTGTAACACCCCATTCTAACCCAACGCATAATTAAAATAAATCAAAATCAGAGTGCACGAATTTTGCAGGCATGACGACCGTCATGGAGTCGTGACGACCGTCACACGCACAAAAACTGGACGCATCAGAGATGTTACACTTCAACTTGAACATAAACCATACACTTGCAATTATTCATTCAATATCATACATAGCACATATTTTTGGATGAACAAGTAACAACAACATGCTCAGCATCTTAATAATAAAACACCCTTTTATTTCGCAGCGGATCTTAATAAACTTTCAACATTTATGATAATCAACGTAATACCAGAAATTTTCAACAAAACTCCATTAAAATTCAGCAAGTACTTCAGCTTGCATATATTCATTAAAACAACTAGTTTCCCATCAAAATTCAGCACTACCGATTCTCCGGCTTAGTGCGTACAACCAACATTTAGTATTCGACAATAATAACCAATTTAATGAAGAATACTCCATAAAATTCAGCAACAAGAAAACAACTAGAACAAAACATTACACGTTCATCCCCCCAAGAGTGCTACGTATTAGAGCAAGAACCTCTAAGTTAACCATAAAGGCTAACGACTCTAAAACTTTGAAGATCCTCAACGGCATCCACAGCTACAACTGGTATCTGCGTATTACCCACGTGGAGGTAATATTCAAACAGGCAGGGTGTGTAAAACAGTTCATAATAATCAATGTATAACAATTAGTGCATAAATGGCACATTACTCATAATTATTATTCAACATAATCATATTACTCATAATCAACACAACCATATTACTCATAATCAACACAACCATATTACTCATAATCAACACAACCATATTACTCATAATCAAAAGACTTCTCAATGCAACTCGACAATGCGACTCAACTGTGCATATGCATGTGGTACCAATTTGCCATTAAGGCCGCCAATACAGGCCATTACAGAATTTTCCACTAAGGGCCGCCAATACAGGCCATCACAGAATTTGCCACTAAGGGCCGCCAATATAGGCCATCACAGAATTTGCCACTAAGGGCCGCCAATACAGGCCATCACATATGATATGCTATGAGACGCAACTATTATGGACCACAACACAACAACATCAATCGTGCAACAAGGCATCAAGCCTACAACCAACTATCCATAACAGAAACATCACCGTTTCGCACATATCATGTACTCACCATTTCAACCTGTTCATATCAGAGAACAAACGACAGTATCGTTTCAACCAATAAGACTCACAACAAGTCAAGTAATTACAATTTCAATTTCATCATGTAAGAACACAACAACAGCAACCTTGCAACAAGGGAAAATAACGTGTGTCCGCACGTTCTCAATTATTCTCATACAAGCGACACTACAACCTGTTCTTACGTAGTTAATCACATAATCTCACTGTCATAATCATGCTATCACATAGCTCATCAATTCATAGTAATTTCATCATATTAATTCAATCAATACATCATAAAACTCATCAAAATCAAAACATCAAAACATCATTGAACCAGAACATGATTCGTTACTAGAACACATACACAACTGACTTCTCAACCATAATTAGATATAAAAATAATGAGAAAACAAATCCATTATCTATCCTATGTTATATCTCTGTTTGTTAGCTTTCCAACGCTTCGAATGAGGGTTAAAACGGACTTACGGATCCAAAGTTACGTCCAAAACAATTTCGACCGAAAACATGAACATCCGTGACGGACAGAAAGACGGTGTTACGCTCCGGAACTGATTTTTACTCAGTTATTCTTACGAATCACTCACTCAACATACCCAAAACATCACTAAAACGTTCCTAAGGTTATACGGCAATAACAACACAACTTCTATGGTTTATTAGGCTCAACTGGCAACATTCGCAACGCCTAAAACACTATTTCCTGCAATTACTCTGAGTACTTCAGAGTTACTCACATTTGAATATTCTTATTCCTATAGGGACAACATATCAGAATTTTTCCTTCAATTACACCCTACGGCATTAAAATTACTCACTATCTAATATTTAACCCCTTCAGGGTCAGACATATAACAATGTCAAGGTTCTGGCCAAGAAGGTTCAATTTCCCATAAGTTTTTCCCACAAGAACATATTAATATTCAACGATACATACCATTTGGCCATTTCGCCATAACCTCAGATTCTTACGCTTACTTTCCTATTTTCCACAATTAGCCCAAATCTCTAAACCTTAGGGAAACCTTAGAGCATAGTACTAATAACGATATAACACATTCATTTCTACATATTTGCCCAAATCTCTAAACCTTACATCACCACAACACACCGAAAGCTATACATAGAGAACTATGAAAAGCAGTACTCCCCATACCTTAGCCGATTCAATGCTTTCACGGTTTACTCCGGCAATTTTCCAAAGCTTTTGCCTCCATTCTCTCTCTCTACCTTTTTCCTTCATTTTTTCGTTTCTGAACAGTTTAACGTGTTTTCTTCTTTTCTCCCACAACCTCTCTCATAACTCCCTCATTCCACTTATTCCATCCACTAATATTATAATTAATAATAATAATAATAATAATAATAATAATAATAATAATAATAATATTACTACTAATTATTAAATTATCATCATTATTAATTATATTGTATTATTATTACACTTTATATTATATTAAATGATTTTCTATACTTTAAGGACAACCACCAACACCCTCAGGCATACTCCCACATAAAGGCACCCCAACCAATTCACAACATAACACCCAAAAACTAATTAATTAAAAGTGGGTGTTACATCTCTCGGATTCCGCTTAAACAAGCGTTTGACATCAATAAAAAGTATTAAGTGAACACAAATGGATTTAATCAAAACGTGCATATTCATTTCATTATAATTATCAATCAAAAATAGACAATTTTTACAGATAAGTTCGCAGTTTAACAGAAAAGAAACTACAAATGCAAAGAAATGACATGATATAAAGGATTGCTAGCTTCGGGGGACTGGGCTTTCCAATATTGGTTCGCTAATGAACTAGCCATCTTCATAATTGTTCTCCGAAGTTAGCCTGATATTATGCAGAACACCCGCTCTCGGTGAATTCCTCCATAACATGAACTGAAGAACCCACATGACTGGATGAAGGAGGATTGTTGATCTGAATACCCTGAAGCGTAACTGAGAACATGTTAGAGTCAAGCAGAGTTTGTATCTTGCTCTTAAGCACCTTACCGTCTTCGGCCGAATGCCCTTGTGCACCAACATGGTAATCACAATAGGCGTTGACATCAAAACTTGGAAGATATAGAGGAATCTCTGGATTAATCTTCTTCGGCACTATCAATCCACCTTTGACCAAATCTGGCAACATCTAATTGTACGACATCGGCAACTGAGTGAAATGCTTCTTTGGCTTCCTAGATCTTTGTCGAGCGTACTATCATGGCTAATGACGGTATGATCGTTGACTCTGGAGGGGAACATATATTTGATACACGGACCCAACAGATTGCGGATTCTGAACATTCAAAATGTCTGAAGACTGAATCTAAGGTATCAGGGACTCCCTTTGTTCAGGTACTTTCATCCTCAGGCTTGGACCAGGAACAGACAATAGCTTTGGGCACGGAGATTCTGAAACCAAAGATTGTAAGATACGCTTCTGGCCCAATGCCTCTTCAGGGGAGAGAATATGAATATCAGCTTCTTTCGCAACAACTGGAATAAAACAACCTGGTAAGCCCATGCCGCTTGGTGTGAACTCAAATGCTTTTGAATCGATCAAGTCCTGAACTTTGTGCTTAAAAGCCTTACGTCTCTCCACATTATTCCCTGGTGCCCCATAATGGAAATTACAATGGGCACTTGCATCATAGTCTGGTGGTGGCTTACCATCAAACGGAGCCATAGTCCGAAGTTCAATCAATTGTAGTTGAAGCAAGAGTTACTAACCGGTAAATTAGCAAGTGTACTAATTGTCCCAATGTAGTAATAATAGGGGTCTTTCTCAGTATCGATCTCTGAGGACTGCGTGTAAATTTTAAGTACAAATGTTCTTTCAATTAAACAAAATAACTCTTGGGTTTTGTTTAGGGGTTTCCAACAGGAAAAAGCAAAATGATAAAATTATTTTAACGATTAAGAGAAAACATGCTAGGGGAAGTGTTTGAATTGCTTGTAACGAACCTTGAGTAAACCAATGAGATTTCTCACAACACCTTAATTTTTATTGCCTCTCAAAAGTGTTTTTCTTAAATTCCTTAACTGAAAAGCCTTTGATATTCTTCCTTGACCCTAATTCCTTAGCAGTCAAGGAAAGACATCAAGCAATAGTTCTGACAAAGAGATTTTTATAATCATTATAGGGTATCTCTATTCCTAAGCAATACTACTGTAATGTGTTATACAAAGTAATCGATCAGTTTTTTAGGCCAAATCCCTAATCGTACATCATTCCCAATTTATACGATCTTTAAAAGTTTAAACGAATTTCATAACAAAAATATTAAGGAATGAAACAAAATCTCATTAGGAAAAGTAACAGAGGTTCATTACAACACAATTCAGGGACACCCCCCTAGCAATGGGGGTTTTAGCTATTCATAGTATTCAATAAAAACAACAGGGCAAATAGAAACATTACAAGATTTAGGGAGTAAATTCGATCTTCAATTTCTTCCGAGCATGAAAATCTCCTTGTCCTCCCAATTCTCCAGAGCTTCAATCTCCCGTTCTCTTTTCTTTCGTACAATCAAAAGTGTCCTCCTTATCCAAAATGTGGCTAATATAACTAAAATCAAATTACATCACGAAATATCTAAAATGCCCTTCGAAACAGCTCAGCTAGCATCAAAACAGGAAAAACAACAAAATCACTATCTGTGGCCCTGACACGGGCCGTGTTGTGTGACACGGGTGGCCGTGTCAGGCTGCTGCTTACGAGTGGCGCAACATTCCTCTTTAGGGGCTGAAACACGGGTCGTGTTGTGTGACATGGGCACCCGTGTTGCTCTTCTGTTCTCCTATTTTTCTCTTCTTATCTTGGTTGTGTCCCTCCTGACACGGGTCGTGTTGTGCAACACGGGCACCCGTGTCAGGCCTCTGATTTCTACTTTTTCGGCTTTTCTTTGTTTCCAAAATGGCACGGATATCGAGTCACCACTTCCTGCCAAAAACACACTAAAAACAACCAATTCAAATGCACCAGCGACAAAAGTGATACAAACCAAACCACACGTAGAATGCGCTAAAGACAAATAAAATGCGACAAGATAAAACAAATGATTAACAGAAACAAACGGTAAAAGAACGTGTAAAAACCACCAATCAAACTCCCCCAAACTTAAACCATTGCTTGTCCTCAAGCAAAAAGCTTGGATAAATAGTTTCAAATCAAACAGCACTTCAAGCGAAAGGTTCAGGGTGTAAGGCGTGTCGATACTCATACGTGAGTCTTAGTTCCGATCGGCTCAAACCAGCTCTCTCGGTACTCATCCGTTAACGAAGGCATTACATAAACACATACCGCAGTAAACTTACGGACCTAAATCTCCCTTTCGGCCACCTCTCCAACTATGCTTTGGGCTTATGTCTTTTCTTCGATTTTCTACCCATTTCATTCGGATAATCAGATTAAGGCATGCACATTTTGCTTGAGACTTTTTCCGTGACACCTTTATTCTCTTTTTCCCGCTCACAGGCGTTTATTAGTCCACTTTGGGACGACTTAGAGATTCAACCGCCGTTAGGCTAAATAACCGGTGAGGGTTACCCAAATTAGAAGGACAGGTTGTCTTTACGTCATTATTCAACTCTTTTTTTTTTGGTGCCACAAGTCATTTTCAATCATGTCGGACTATCACAATGAACTAATTGGGGAATACTTCTCAAATCCGAGTACTATGGCACAAGTTTACACGTAGGACTCGTTTCCTTACTCTGGGGAACCTAGGGTGTTCACATTATACCTCAATTTCCAAACTTTCCCAAGTTCCTTAGTTCAAACTCTTCTTCCCTTGAACTCTAAATACCTTCTCGACTACCTTACACGCATACCGTTCACAAGAAAATTTTTTACGGTCTTCGTAGAGGCGAATTAGACGTGATTTTTACCGACTAAAAATAAAAAGGTATTTAAATTGACAATTCAAAAACGGTAAAACCTCCCCCAAACATGAACTAAACATTGTCTCAATGTTCAAGAACGAGAGAGAAAGAGGTGTACTCACAGAGATCCTCACAGAGGGGTCGACAGGTAATGCAGCACCTCTTTGCTGCTTCCACGTTTTCATTTGCAAACTCTCATTGTTCCTTCAAAAACAATAACCATAAAAAACAAAAAGACAAAAACATCAATACTTAAAATCCGTGGGTTCCCTCCCACGTAGCGCTTCGTTTAACGTCGCATGGCTCGACAATCGACTCCCCATTGTTATGGGGGGTACTTTAGCCTCCAAACTTTATTGCTTGACTTCTTCACCACATAATTTTTGTTACGTTCAGAGATATGTGCAACTTGAAGTGGTTTTGGTCGTTCTCCCTTCTTAGTTGTGTTGATCTTCCCAACTGAAGGTTTAACATCTTTCTCCTTACCTTTCTTCTTAACCTCCACAACCTTTAAAGTGATCTTATCATCAAAAGATTTCAAGGTGAGCGTACCTGTTTACACATCAATACTACACCTACTAGTAAGCAAGAACGGTCGGCCAAGTATGATTGAAGTCTCTTCATCTTCTGGAATATCTATGATTTGAAAGTCAACTGGGAATGTGAATTTATCGATTATCACCAGTACATCCTCTGCTAGCCCATATGCCATCTTAGTTGTGTGGTCGGCGAACTTAAAGCTTGTTCCCGTGTCGCTCACTTTTCCAATATCCAACTTTTTAAAAATTGATAACGGTATGAGACTCACACTAGCACCTGAATCAATTAAAACTTTCTTAAAAGTTCGATCTTTTATAGTACACGGGATTACAACTGGTCCAGGGTCCTTCCTCTTGATGGGGATTCTCTTTTCTTGCGATATTTCCTTACATTGCTCAATTGTGGTCTTCGGTTCTTCACCCATTGATCTCTTTTTACCTATAACCTTTTTCATGAATTTCTTGTACAACGACATTTGCTCGAGTGCTTCAAAGAACGGCATGTTGATTTCCAATTTGTTGAACATTGCACTGAACCTTCCAAAGTCTTTCTCTTTCTCATCTTTCTTTGTAACTCTTTGAGGAAACGGTAGTTTGATTTTTGGTTTGACCTCCTCTTTCTTTTTCTCCCCAGTTGACTTTTCAGATAGCACAGCTTCTTCTGGTTCTTTTATTTTTTCTCTTACCTCAACTTTCACCTCTATGCATTCTTCCTCCAATGTTTCCTCCTCTTCTCTCACTTTTTGACTTCTTGTTGTGACAACATTAATACTCTCTTGATTTTTCGGATTCGGTACTGTCGCTCTCGTGAGGGTTCCTTGAGCGTGTGTTGAGAGGTGTTTGGTTATCTGTCCCATCTGCGACTCAAGGTTTTTGATGGAGGCTGTGTTATTCCTTTGAATGTTTCAGGTCTCTTCTTGGAATTGCATACTTTGAGCTGCCATTCTTTCAATAGCTGACTCCCATTCTGCTTTTTGAGGGGCATGTTGTTGTTGTTGATATGGAGGTTGGTTTTGGTCCTTCCAAGAAAAATTATGATGATTCTTCCATCCTGGATTATAGGTCTGAGAATACGGATTGTTCTGCCTCAAAACTTTTATCTCTTCGACTTGTGGAGTAGTAGCAAGACAATGCACAGTAAAATGAGGACCATTACAAACCTCACAACTCACAGCTTGGACCGGTTGAACTTGAGCTCCAATTGCAGTACTCGCATTCATCCCTTTAATCCTTTTTTCCACTTCAGCCTTGATTTGATCTTCTATGTTCACAACTTGTTCCGCTAGTTTCAAATCAATCTTACCCTCTGGTTGGTTCACAGTGCGATCATACAACACAAGATGTTTGTTGGAGGCAATTGCTTCTATAATCCTCTTGATACCAGTGGCTGTTGAAAAATTAGTTGAGCCACCGGCAGCAATATCTATAAGCTGTTTTGTCTTGATTCTCAAACCATTCACAAAATTTTGCATCTGCTCAGTGGCACCCATATTGTGAGTTGGGCATGCAGTCAGACACCTCTTAAACCTCTTGTATTCATCTCCTAGAGATTCCCCTTCTTTTTGTTTGAAGTTGACAATGTCGTACCTTTTTCGAATAAACACGGAAACGGGGAAATAGTCGTTAAGGAATGCAGTTTCCATCTCTAGCCATGTGGTAATACTCCCGGCTGGAAGTGAATAGAACCATTCCTCCGCATCATCGGTCAGTGTGAACGGGAACATAACCAGTCTCTTGACCTCTTCGGAATGACCTTCTATCTTCAAAGATGTGGTAGTCATAAGGAATCTCTGAAGATGCTTGTTTGCATATTCGTTGATTCTTCCTGCGAACGGCTTGCTCTCCAACTGGCGGATGGTGGAAGGGTGTAGCTGAAAATATGAAACATTCACCGGTTGATTCACGATGGTCCTCCGGTTTGGTTGAGCATTGGCCCCTCCATAGTCTCCCAACAGTCTTTCAGGCTGAGGTGGATTTCCAGCCATTTGAACAGTTTCAGGTGTAGTTTCTCTCTCTCTCTCTCTGCTTCTGAGTCACTATGCACATATATAATTTCTTCTATTTCTGCCAGTGTCGCTTGCGCGAAAATAAGGTGTCGGCATGACAGAAGAGTCGCCACCTTTCGTTATTGATCCCTCAGAGCGGGAAAGGAAACGATCGGGAAAACCTGACGAATAAGGGTAAGACAAGGTCATCGCAACCATTGTCTGGGTTCGGGAGTCGGTTACGCAAGGGGAAGGTATTAGCACCCCTCACGTCCGTCGTACTCGACGGGATCCTTGCTTATTTGTTTACTTGGACGGGTTGGTTATAATCTATCTACCTATCAAGGCTGGCTGAAAAAGAAAAGAAAAATGACTCGGCAAAGCGTCGCGCTTTATGCCTACGTATTCTCATCAGAGAATGAGAAATCAGAGTCAACGTAGTTCGGCCTACGAAGGGTTATGGGGGAAGGTAGCTCGCCAAGACTTCGCCATCTTGTGCCTACGTACTCTCAACAGGTATGAGAGATCAGAGCTCACGTAGTTCGGGAAACTACAGCTTATTTCCTGAAAGAAGTGTTTTTTATTGTGTTTGCGATTTCAACCGCACTAGAGACTATGACCTGAGAGTGAATGCGTCGCATGTCACCCAAAGGGTACCATACTAAACATCCAGACTGTGGGAAAGAAACTCTCCCACAATCCTTTCTCAGATAGCTTAAGGCTCGTAACGTACGAAAGAAATCATTCATGATTACTGTATCTTAAACTGTTTTGAGATGAGAAGAGAACAGACCCAACTAGGAGGGAGACTATCAAGTCCTACTGTTATCATGCCATGGATTCATCCTATGGTCGAGGTTTGAACAGGGAACTCCTAGATGTTGTCATGCATAGGTTTCAACCTAAAAGTCTATCATCAAATCCTTATCAAAGGAAATGAGAGTCCTAAGGGATCATGTCAATGATACACCAAAACAGACAAAGCATCAGCTTAATAGTAAAATGCATGCAATGCAAGTGAGGGAGGAAATGTGTGTGGGGCTTCAGCCTCCACAAGCTCATCTCAACCTCAAGCCAGTCATGAAATAACAATAATCATACTGAAAAATAAACAACATGCTATCAAGCAATAAACAGTAAACTGCAATCATACAGATAAAAAGAAATGAAATGCCATCAGGCAAACGAAACACATGGGCAAGGGAGCTGGGCTCTACCGAATACCCGCAAGCAAAGCCAAGCAATAACAATACAAGCAGAGGGAGCAACTCAACCTCTAATGCAATCATGCTCCTAGACTGAACTTACTCTAGATGAACTTAGTCTAATGCAACAGACAAATCAGACAAAACACACAATACAGAAAAGAAAACAGAAGAAAGCCTCAGCTCCTTCAGCAGCAACTCAGTCTTCAGACTTCAAGAATCACTTGCTTTCCAGGTATCAACCCTACAACATGAGTATCAACTCATCTTCTCCCTTAAGCTTCAGCTTCCTTGATCAGCTCCACCTTCAGGATTCACTATCTTCAGGGATATTCAGTCATCAACTTGATCTTCACAAAGTCTTTAGACTTCAACAATCTTCAAGGAATCATCCTTTTCAAAGCTTCAGCTTCTATCTTCAATGGCTCAAATGCTCCAGCAAACAAGATTCAGTCAACAAGATGAGGTGAGGATGTTACAGTGCTCACTGACTTCCAAAGGATGCCATTGAGGACTTAACATCAAAGGGAAAGGCTCTCTCAAAGTTCTACCTCATAGGGCAAGGTCACTAATCCCTCCAAAGGAGAGAGCTGAATACCCTTAAGGGACTTTAGGTCATAGAGAAGGAAGGAGGTGGACAAAACACTCCTTGTTTATTGAATGGAAGTATCCTATCTAAGGCTCTACCTATGTACTTATAAACCTATAAACAAAACAAACAAAATCTAAGCTAAGCTCCTCTGCAAGGTCTTCAAAGCTTCAATGATGATCCACAAGGTCTTCAACTCAATCTTCAAGGCTCACACACTCAAAGGAGAAGAAAAGAAAACAACACAATACAAGCTATGCCTTTAAGCAACACACATACTAATCATACATTCAAAAATCAATTAAAAATACTAAAGCACCATACAATATTCTAGCAAAATTCTAGGGGATTCTACACATACTTACCCTTAATCCATATATTCCCCATACACTAATTTGGCCTATAAACCCCAAAACAAAATGGTTCAAGTCTACTTATACAACCTAAAACCCTAATTTGAGCACCTAAATGTCAAACAAGCAAACTATACCAAATTTTAACCTATAAATTGAGAATTAAATCCTAGGTGAACTAGGGTTCAATACCTAACTATGCCAAAAAGAATGGCTCAAAAATCCTAAGGGAAAGTCCTAAAAGAAATTACACAAAATTGGGTATCAACTAAAATCAATTAAAAATACCATCTACATAGAAAATATGCTAAAAATATTAAAAGGAAAATAAAATGGAATTTTATTTATTTAAATTTTTCTAGACAGAATTATGAATATGTGAAAAAAAGAAGAACTGAAAAATATTAATTTTTCTATTTTATATGATTTTCTTAATATGCAAGAAAAATAAAACAAATGGAAATAAAAGAAAATGAAATAAAGGGGAGGGGGTGTCATGAGCAATGCGCCTCAGTTGTATTCCATGATGGGCCAAGATCCTGGGGGTGCAATTAGTAAGCGTGGTAGGCCCACCTGCGCTCAGAAAATGAAATAAATATTAACAGAAAAATAATTATAGGCACGGTGCAAATAGCAGTGAATTGAAGTGTTATTCTGGATTGGGCCCATTGGTGGGGTGTGAATAGCGAGGTCTTCATTCAGCCCAGGATTCACAACTAATCCAAACGATGCGTTTTGAAGCTGGAATTTCCCTCCCCTGTCAGAATTAAATCCTGGCCGTGCGATCAACTGAATTAGTCAACTATTAGGGACAATCCAACGGTGGAGAGATCGTCTTCTCCAAATGCATGCTAGGGTTTCAGTCCAACAGGTTCCATGCACACTTCTTCTTCAAGCTCGTGCTCCCTCATTACCTAATGAAATCACAAACTTCCAACGGCAAAAATGTTCTATTAATCCCCAAGAACATGATGATACCCATGATCTTCCCTGAAGCCTCTTGTATTGTTCTAACAGAATGCACGAATGTTAGGGTTCCACCATGGTTCTCTGCTATCAACCTTAACCAACCTCAAATCCAATGACCTAAACTTGTTCCTTAGGTTACCCTCATTAATCTAAACCCTAACATATCAGTTAATGCTCAACACACGATCCATTCTTGAAACTGAAAGAAATTAGGGTCTGCCATGGAACCTCATAAAACTTCCTCAAATTCTCAGAATACAGTCCTCTATCTTATCTTAACAAGTCTAAACCTAGAACTATGATGGAGTGCATTTAAATAAGGTGATACGAGTAAAATCACCAACCTGTCAAGTTGTAATGGTGGATGTGGTCTCACTCCAATTCAATGCCTGCAACCTTCCCTGATTGATCTTCAATGGCAGATAAGAATTCTGTATGCAAAAAGATTGATGAATAATGCTTGAATCTTGTGTTTGATCTCAATATGTTTTTCTTGCAAATTCTTCAATGAAGCTTCAAACCTCCATGGATCTTCCTCTAACTCAGTATGCAAGCAATCATGAGGATCAGAAGAATGTGTTTGTGGAGAAGAAAAGAATGGAAATGGCAGAGAATGAGAGTTTGTTATGGAATTGCAAATGGAAGAATCTCACTTTTTTACACCCTAATCTCACCACTCACCAACAATTATCACCAACCTTGGCCACATTGTGATTCAACCTTCTTATAACAATCAAAAGAATAATCTAGATCCATCTAGAAACTTGTGGAATCATTTGGAAAGTTTTAGAACTTCTCTTGAAGTGATACATGGTATATCTCATATCTCATGCCTTAAGCTTGTCAAATTGGCCTTAAAATCTCCTTACAAGAGATATTGAGAAAGAATGAGTAAAAAACATGCACTTCCTTGCCTTTGGTGAAGTTTTGTCAAGTTGCCTTAATATGCAAGTAACAACATTACAAAGTAACCCCCATTTCTAGGCTTCAAATCAAAATTATACTTGAACCATTTTTTTTAAAATATTGCTTGGAGTCAAAATGACATATTGGATGACCCATTTTGGATTTGTAGATCTCTCAAACCAAAATTCCATTTCAACTTTTTCAACTTATAAGCCATTTTTAGGTCATTTTTACCCAATCTTGTAAATCCTTGCTACAAGCTTTTTCAATAACTCATGACCACTTTTCTAAGCTTAAAATCCCATTTTTAACAACTTTGATGTTTTGAGTTTTTTCATTTGAGGCTTGGAAATAGGAGATATGGCCTTTGCTTAAAATGACCTATAACTGACAAATGACCAAAATACCCCTGTCTTGTTCAAACCATAAGTTGAGTTCTACAAATCCTATCAAGGACTTCTAGTACTCTATAGAAATCTAAGAAGATTCTCTTCAACATTCATGTTGACCAAGAGATCATAGGAATCATCCTACTAGGGCAAAAGTTGTCTGCAAGTTGGGTGACTTTCAAGGACCCAGATTCACACACCTCAGCTGACCTGTAATTTGTCAAAACCATAACTTGAGCTCTGCAACTCCTATCAAGGACTTCCACCACTAAAATTAAATCTATGAACAAGCTCTACAACATTCATGTTGTGGGGAAGATGAGATATCAATCACATCTTGAGCTAAAACTGCCTGGAAGATAAGGATCAAACTAGGGTTTTTTCACTGACAATCCTCAGAAACCCTAACTCAAAACTTCTCAAACTCCTCAATCATGATGAGTTGGTCTAGGAATCATCTTTATAACATATCTATGCATCATTCCATGACCTCATGGCCCTTGGATTAGGTCTCAACCTTCTCCAAATCTTCAGCTGGTCTAGGGTTGACCCAGTCAAAACCCTAATTCTACCATTCATGGTTGAATCTTCTGAATTCTCGCACAATGACTTCTCTGGGCTTCATGATGGCTTTCAATACATCTCATAGGCTTTATAAAAGCTTCAAGTTCATTCTCAAAGTCTCAGAATCATCTGAGGAGCTCCCACAACTCTCAAGCTATGAAGCACACAACCCTGGTTTCAACCAATTCTCTGAGGATCTCTTGAACTTTCTGATGAAGGCATCAACTTTGAAACACTTGATGGATAAATAATTGTTGGTCAAATTTTGGGGTGCAACAGCCAGTCTTTTGACTTTAGCTTTTCTCAGTCTTTCGTGCAACGCTCTTTCAGGTTTTGAGTCAAAAGAAAATAAAGCTGAGGTCTTACCTCGCATACACAGGTTAGGAAATTATTAGTAATAACAGAAATATATAATCAGAAAAATAACTTAAAATTTTAGTCACAGAGTGACAAAATTCTAATTGAACGAACAAGCTACTTAAAAATTTTGGCAATCCCCGGCAACGGCGCCAAAAACTTGACCGATAAATTAGAAAGTGTACTAATTGTCCCGATGTAGTAATAATAGGGGTCTTTCTCAGTATCGATCTCTGAGGACTGCGTGTAAATTTTAAGTACAAATGTTTTTTCAATTAAACAAAATAACTCTTGGGTTTTGTTTAGGGGTTTCCAACAGGAAAAAGCAAAATGATAAAATTATTTTAACGATTAAAAGAAAACATGCTAGGGAAAGTGTTTGAATTGCTTGTAACGAACCTTGAGTAAACCAATGAGATTTCTCACAACACCTTAATTTTTATTGCCTCTCAAAAGTGTTTTGCTTAAATTCCTTAACTGAAAAACCTTTTATATTCTTCCTTGACCCTAATTCCTTAGCAGTCAAGGAAAGACATCAAGCAATAGTTCTGACAAAGAGATTTTTATAATCATTACAGGGTATCCCTATTCCTAAGCAATACTACCGAAATGTGTTATACAAAGTAATCGATCGGTTTTTTAGGCCAAATCCCTAATCGTACATCATTCCCAATTTATACGATCTTTAAAAGTTTAAACGAACTGCATAACAAAAATATTAAGGAATGAAACAAAATCTCATTAGGAAAAGCAACATAGGTTCATTACAACACAATTCAGGCACACCCCCTAGCAATGGGGGTTTTAGTTATTCATAGTATTCAATAAAAACAACAGGGAAAATAGAAACATTACAAGATTTAGGGAGTAAATTTGATCTTCAATTTCTTCCGAGCATGAAAATCTCCTTGTCCTCCCAATTCTCCAGAGCTTCAATCTCCCGTTCTCTTTTCTTTCGTACAATCAAAAGTGTCCTCCTTATCCAAAATGTGGCTAATATAACTAATATCAAATTACATCACGAAATGTCTAAAATGCCCTTCGAAACAGCTCAGCTAGCATCAAAACAGGAAAAACAACAAAATCACTATTTGTGGCCCTGACACGGGCCCTGTTGTATGACACGGGTGGCCGTGTCAGGCTGCTGCTTACGAGTGGCGCAACATTCCTCTTCAGGGGCTGAAACACGGGTCGTGTTGTGTGACACGGGCACCCGTGTTGCTCTTCTGTTCTCCTATTTTTCTCTTCTTATCTTGGTCGTGTCCCTCCTGATACGGGTCGAGTTGTGCAACACGGGCACCCGTGTCAGGCCTCTGATTTCCACTTTTTCGGCTTTTCTTTGTTTCCAAAACGGCACGGATATCGAGTCACCACTTCCTGCCAAAAACACACTAAAAACAACCAAATCAAATGCACCAGCGACAAAAGTGATACAAACCAAACCACATGTAGAATGCGCTAAAGACAAATAAAATGCGACAAGATAAAACAAATGATTAACAGAAACAAACGGTAAAAGAACGTGTAAAAACCACCGATCAAACTGCCCCATACTTAAACCATTGCTTGTCCTCAAGCAAAAAGCTTGGATAAATAGTTTCAAATCAAACAGTACTTCAAGCGAAAGGTTCAGGGTGTAAGGCGTGTCGATACTCATACGTGAGTCTTAGTTCCGATCGGCTCAAACCAGCTCTCTCAGTACTCATCCGTTAACGAAGGCATTATATAAACACATACCGCAGTAAACTTACGGACCTAAATCTCCCTTTCGGCCACCTCTCCAACTATGCTTTGGGCTTAAGTCTTTTCTTTGATTTTCTACCCATTTCATTCGGATAATCAGATTAAGGCATGCACATTTTGCTTGAGACTTTTTCCGTGGCACCTTTATTCTCTTTTTCCCGCTCACAGGCATTTATTAGTCCACTTTGGGACGACTTAGAGATTCAACCGCCGTTAGGCTAAATAACCGGGTGAGGGTTACCCAACTTTGAAGGACAGGTTGTCTTTACGTCATTATTCAACTCTTTTTTTTGGTGCCACAAGTCATTTTCAATCATGCCGGACTATCACAATGAATTAATTGGGGAATACTTCTCAAATCCGAGTATTATGGCACAAGTCTACACGTTGGACTCGTTTCCTTACTCTGGGGAACCTAGGGTGTTCACATTATACCTCAATTTCCAAACTTTCCCAAGTTCCTTAGTTCAAACTCTTCTTCCCTTGAACTCTAAATACCTTCTCGACTACCTTACACGCATACCGTTCACAAGAAATTTTTTTACGGTCTTCGTCGGGGCGAATTAGACGTGATTTTTACCGACTAAAAATAAAAAGGTATTTAAATTGACAATTTAAAAACGGTAAAACCTCCCCCAAACATGAACTAAACATTGTCTCAATGTTCAAGAACAAGAGAGAAAGAGGTGTACTCACAGAGATCCTCACAGAGGGGTCGACAGGTAATGCAGCACCTCTTTGCTGCTTCCACGTTTTCATTTGCAAACTCTCGTTATTCCTTCAAAAACAATAACCATAAAAAACAAAAATACAAAAACATTAATACTTAAAATCCGTGGGTTCCCTCCCACGCAGCGCTTCGTTTAACGTTGCATGGCTCGACGATCGACTCCCCATTGTTATAGGGGGGTACTTTAGCCTCCAAACTTTATTGCTTGACTTCTTCACCACATAAATTTTATTAGGTTCAGAGGTATGTGCAACTTGAAGTGGTTTTGATCGTTCTCCCTTCTTAGTTGTGTTGATCTTCCCAACTGAAGGTTTAACATCTTTCTCCTTACCTTTCTTCTTAACCTCCACAACCTTTAAAGTGATCTTATCATCAAAAGATTTCAAGGTGAGCGTACCTGTTTACACATCAATACTACACCTACTAGTAAGCAAGAACGGTTGGCCAAGTATGATCGAAGTCTCTTCATCTTCTAGAATATCCATGATTTGAAAGTCAACTGGGAATGTGAATTTATTGATTATCACCAGTACATCCTCTGCTAGCCCATATGCCATCTTAGTTGTGTGGTCGGCGAACTTAAAGCTTGTTCCTGTGTCGCTCACTTTTCCAATATCCAACTTTTTAAAAATTGATAACGGCATGAGACTCACACTAGCACCTGAATCAATTAAAACTTTCTTAAGAGTTCAATCTTTTATAGTACACGGGATTACAACTGGTCCAGGGTCCTTCCTCTTGATGGGGATTCTCTTTTCTTGCGATATTTCCTTACATTGCTCAATTGTGGTCATCGGTTCTTCACCCATTGATCTCTTTTTACCTATAACCTCTTTCATGAATTTCTTGTACAACGGCATTTGCTCGAGTGCTTCAAAGAACGGCATGTTGATTTCCAATTTGTTGAACATTTCACTGAACCTTCCAAAGTGTTTCTCTTTCTCATCTTTCTTTGTAACTCTTTGAGGAAACGGTAGTTTGATTTTTGGTTTGACCTCCTCTTACTTTTTCTCCCCAGTTGACTTTTCAGATAGCACAGCTTCTTCTGGTTCTTTTATTTTTTCTCTTACCTCAACTTCCACCTCTATGCATTCTTCCTCCAATGTTTCCTCCTCTTCTCTCACTTTTTGACTTCTTGTTGTGACAAAATTAATACTCTCTTGATTTTTCGGATTCGGTACTGTCGCGCTCGTGAGGGTTCCTTGAGCGTGTGTTGAGAGGTGTTTGGTTATCTGTCCCATCTGCGACTCAAGGTTTTTGATGGAGGTTGTGTTATTCCTTTGAATGTTTCAGGTCTCTTCTTGGAATTGCATACTTTGAGCTGCCATTCTTTCAATAGCTAACTCCCATTCTGCTTTTTGAGGGGCATGTTGTTGTTGTTGATATGGAGGTTGGTTTTGGTCCTTCCAGGAAAAATTATGATGATTCTTCCATCCTGGATTATAGGTCTGAGAATACGGATTGTTCTGCCTCAAAACTTTTATCTCTTCGACTTGTTGAGTAGTAGCAAGATAATGCACAGTAAAATGAGGACCATTACAAACCTCACAACTCACAGCTTGGACCGGTTGAACTTGAGCTCCACTTGCAGTACTCACATTCATCCCTTTAAGCCTTTTTTCCACTTCAGCCTTGATTTGATCTTCCATGTTCACAACTTGTTCCGCTAGTCTCAAATCAATCTTACCCTCTGGTTGGTTCACAGTGCAATCATACAACTCATGATGCTCGTTGGCGGAAATTGCTTCTATAATCCTCTTGATACCAGTGGCTGTTGAAAAATTAGTTGCGCCACCGGCAGCAGTATCTATAAGTCATTTTGTCTTGATTCTCAAACCATTCACAAAATTTTGCATCTGCTCAGTGGCATCCATATTGTGAGTTGGGCATGCAGTCAGACACCTCTTAAACCTCTTGTATGCATATCCTAGAGATTCCCTTTCTTTTTGTTTGAAGTTGACAATGTCGTACCTTTTTCGAATAAACACAGAAGCAGGGAAATAGTCGTTAAGGAATGCAGTTTCCATCTCTAGCCATGTGGTAATACTCCCGGCTGGAAGTGAATAGAACCATTCCTTCGCATCATCGGTCAGTGTGAACGGGAACATAACCAGTCTCTTGGCCTCTTCGGAATGACCTTCTATCTTCAAAGATGTGGTAGTCGTAAGGAATCTCTTAAGATGCTTGTTTGCATCTTCGTTGATTCTTCATGCGAACGGCTTGCTCTCCAACTGGCGGATGGTGGAAGGGTATAGCTGAAAATATGAAACATTCATCGGTTGATTCACGATGGTCATCTGGTTTGGTTGAGCATTGGCCCCTCCATGGTCTCCCAACAGTCTTTCAGGCTGAGGTGGATTTCCATCCATTTGAACAGTTTCAGGTGTAGTCTCTCTCTCTGCTTCTGAGTCACTATGCACAGATATAATTTCTTCTATTTCTGCCAGTCTTTTGACTTTAGCTTTTCTCAGTCTTTCGTGCAACGCTCTTTCAGGTTTTGAGTCAAAAGAAAATAAAGCTGAGGTCTTACCTCGCATACACAGGTTAGGAAATTATTAGTAATAACAGAAATATATAATCAGAAAAATAACTTAAAATTTTAGTCACAGAGTGACAAAATTCTAATTGAATGAACAAGCTACTTAAAAATTTTGGCAGTCCCCGGCAACGGCGCCAAAAACTTGACCGGTAAATTAGAAAGTGTACTAATTGTCCCGATGTAGTAATAATAAGGGTCTTTCTCAGTATCGATCTCTGAGGACTGCGTGTAAATTTTAAGTACAAATGTTCTTTCAATTAAACAAAATAACTCTTGGGTTTTGTTTAGGGGTTTCCAACAGGAAAAAGCAAAATGATAAAATTATTTTAACGATTAAGAGAAAACATGCTAGGGGAAGTGTTTGAATTGCTTGTAACGAACCTTGAGTAAACCAATGAGATTTCTCACAACACCTTAATTTTTATTGCCTCTCAAAAGTGTTTTTCTTAAATTCCTTAACTGAAAAACCTTTGATATTCTTCCTTGACCCTAATTCCTTAGCATTCATTGTTGCACCCCAAAATTTGCTCAACATTTCTTTACCTAGCTTGTGTTTCATTTCATGCACATTAGCATTATCATTTGCATTTCATTGACATGTATGCAGGAGATCAAGAGGTATGAGTACCAATCAAGATCTACACAAGAGTTTGAAGCTAGCTAAGAAGGTTATTTAGGTGTTCAAGGGTTGATATCATTGTCAGAGAAGTTAAAAGATCCTCAGAGAGACTGGTTGAAACCAAGAGGGTGTGCCCCCTAACTTGAGAGTTGTGGGAAGTCATCAGATGATTCAGAAGCCATGAAGTTAGACCTGAGGTCTTGAGAGAGCTCATGAGAAGTGTTTAAGATCACTTTGAGGCCTAGACAGGTCATTGTGCAAGATTAAGAAGACTCGGCCATGAGTGGTGCAATTAGGGCTTGACTGGGTCAACCCTAAGTCAACTAATGATTTGGACAAGGTTGAGACCCAATCCAAGAGCCATGTGATCATGGATTGATACATTGAGATGTTATAAGGATGATTCCAAGGTTAAATCATCATGATTGAAGAGTTTGAGAATTTTCAAGCTAGGGTTTCTAAGGCTTGACAGTGTAAAATCCCCTAGTTTGACCCCTATCTTCAAGGAAATTTAGCTCAAGATGTGATTGTCATCTCATCTTGCCCCCAACATGAATGTGGTAGAGCATGGTCTTAGATTTAATTTGAGTGCTAGAAGTCCTTGATAGGATTTGTAGAACTCAAGTTATGACTTTGACAAGTTACAGGTCATCTGAGGTATGTGAATTGGGAGCTTGAAAGTTGTCCAACTTGCATGAAACTTTTGCCCTAGAAGGATGATTCCTATGAACTTTTGGTCAACATGAATGTTGTTCCTTATCCTCTTATATTTCTAGATAGTACTAGAAGTCCTTGATAGGATTTGTAGAACTCAAGTTATGGCTTTGATAAGTCAAGGGCATTTTGGTCATTTGGAGATTATAGGTCATTTCAACCATAAGGCCATAACCCCTATTTCCAAGCTTCAAATGGGAAAATGTTCAACATCAAACTTGTTCAAAATTATGTTTTAAGGCTATTCAAGAGGTCATGAGATGTTGGAAATGCTTGTAACTCAAAGTTGCAAAAATGACCTAAAATGAGGGTATAAGTTAAATGAACCAAAGTTGGAAATTGATACTTTTGATCTACACATCCAAACCAAGGCATGTAATAGGTCATTTTGACTCTAAAAAGCATTTTATGAACATTGGTTTAGCCACATTTTTGAATTTAGGTCTAATTTGTGGACTTGCTTTGAAAAGTAGTTACTTACATCATAAGTAACATGTGCAAAACTCAAATTCAAGGCATGAACAAGATCCCTTGCAAGCCAAACACTTCCAAAATGTCATGAGGGGAGAAATTGGAAGGAATTGAGGTTGGTTTCAATCTGTTAACAGAAGTTATGCATACAATGGCATATCATGAGAATTCAAGTGAACTTCTCATGTCATGAGAGATTGATCTTCTCATTGGAAGGATCTAGAGGTTTCTAGATCATCCCTACACACTCTATATATGGAATAGAAGTGGTTCAGATCATTTTTTGGTGAGAATTGAGAGGGAAAAGAGAGAGTGAGTTTTGAAACTTCCATTATGCAATTGAATTCGGTTACTCCAATTGAGTTCATTTCAATCCATTCTCTTGATCCCAATAGATTCCATTTGCATTGTTGAGTGATCCCAGGGTGAAATCACAGCAAAAGCATTGAGGATTTGAGTGTTAGCATTTGGATTTTTCAGTCTGCAACTCACCATCGGGTTTCAAGTTTCAGGAGGTTTCAACCAGTTCTTGTGCATACAGAAGCAAGGGAATGATCCATTGATCGTGTCTGAAAGGTTTGAGAGCTTGATTTGAAGATTTGGTGCATCTGTTCATCAAGAATTGACAGGTATGTAATCTTCTTCCTCCAGCATAAATTAGGTAGAATTAGCACGATTTGTTAGGTTAGAATGATTGTAGGTTAGTATGTGGAGCTTTCTGGTAGCATTTGGTGAGGTTTGGTGACGATTATTGGAGTGACCAAATTTCTGTTCTTGAGCATATCTTGGTGGTTCTTGAGAGTTAACCCTAGCTAGATGGTGGAATCAACTCAGGATAACATGGTGATGATGTTAGGCACTTTAATTTGGAGAATGGTGATGATTCGATCTTGGTCAGTTTCTGAGCTTTTGATCGTGTTTTGAGAATGATGATGATTCAGTAAGAATGATTGGCATGGTTAGAATCAGGGTGAAAAATGGAGTGGATTAGGGTTTTAGAGTTTGATTTTTAGTGAAGATTTGATGGAACCCGAGTTGGAGAAGATGAGTGTTCTTCACCCTGCATCCATGGCGTTTCTCCCTCCATTTTTGGTTCAAATGAAGAAGATGATTAGAATACCGTTGGATTAGCATGAAGACTTTGAATGAGCAATGTATTCCACGGCCAGGATTGATTTGGATTCATGAGAGAGTCTGAGTAAGTGAAACGATGCGTTTCACTTACTAGGTCGTTTTGGGCTTAAGTTCTAATTGTTATCCCCACCCCCCTGATGGCCCATTTGTTATAATGAACTGATCTTCATTACTATCTGCACCGTGGTTTTGTTATTTTATTTTGATTTTCTTTAATTTTTCATTTTATTCATGGTTATTGATAAAATCATAAAAAATGGAAAAATGATTCAATTAATCCCATTCTTTTTGCATTAGATTCATGATAGAGTCTAGTATTTTTTAGATAAAAAATATTTTTATTTCATGCATTTTCTGATTTTAGGGGAATTTTCACATTTTAATTGATATTAAAATAGTCATGTTTGATACTTGATTTTGTGGAATTTTGTATGATCATGTGATGATGATTTTGATCTTAATTTTTTGTGAGTAGTTAGCATAGATATGCATGATCCCCATAGATTTTTCTCACATTTTTGTGATGAACATAAGTGGTAGTTTAGGTTGAAACCTTTAGAAGCTCCATTTTTAGGGTTTATGGTTGATACCTTTGGATTTAGGACTTAATTTTAGGACTTAATAGATGATTTAGTCCCTGGTTTTTGTATGAGGCATTCTTAATTGAATTAGGATCCCTTAGGAATTTTTGTAGAAATTTATAAGATAGTTTACTATTTTTGATTGATTTTAGATTAAGTGCTAGTTTTAGATGATTCTAAGGCACTAACTCAACTAGATTAACATCTTTAGTTCCCTTAGATTAGGGTTTTGTTTCTCTTGCTCTTGGATGATGATGAAGACAAGTTGAAGATGCATTGGATTGCTTGAAGAGGCTTGGATTTGAATATCTTCCCTTCTTTTGGTGTAGTTTTGATTAGGTTAAGATTAGGGTTTTGTAGGCAGAGCTTCTAGATGGTTCTCTTCCTTCATAAACATGGATGATGCTGATCACTTCCATTCTTCCCTATGATGAAAGGTCCCTTTGTAAAGGCCTCATCCCTCCTTTGGTAGGATGTGTGGCTCTTTGCAAATTGGTAGAACCTTTGAGGGTCCCTTTCTCTGATGACAGGATGCTCAGTGGTGACCTTTGGTCTTCACTCTGCTACCAATCATCCCAACTTTGCTCTTGACAGGTGAATCTTTCTCCCTTGTTAGAAGATGGAGTTCCTTGCTTGAATAGTTTGAAGGATGAAGTTGATATTTCTTTGTATTTGAAGACTACTCTGAGAAGCTGAAGCTTGTAGATGAAGAGGACCAAGTTGATACTGGCAAAGAAGAGAGAGCTGAAGCTTGAAGACCAAGTTGATACTTGTGAAGAAGATCCAATTGGGATTGAGTGAAGAGCTGAGGCTTGAAGAATGAAAGATAAGTTGACACTTACATTGATGCATTGAGAGACTGAAGGAGTCAAGTTGATACTTGATATTAGGATTGAAACCTGAAGGTGGAATTGACTGAAGAGCTGAGGCTTGGAGAAAGAACAAGTTGATACTTGTGTTTGATGCATTGAAAGCCTGAAGAAGCAAGTTGATACTTGCTATTGAAGATGATAGCCTTGAAGAGCAATTGAAGTCTGATGACTGGGCTGCTGTCAAGTGGGTTTAGTGGTAGGAGTTGTTGATCTGTTTCCTTTCTTGTCTGCTTGCTTTCTGTGCAACTGTATTGATGTGCCTTGCTTGATGTGCTTGATGCATTAGAATAAGTCCATATCTAGACTGATGTAAGCTAGGAGCATGATTGCACTAGAGGTTGAGTTGCTCCCTCTGCTTGTATTTTTATTGTATGGCTTTGCTTGCGAGTATTCGGTAGAGCCCTGCTCCCTTGCCCATGTGGTTTGTGTTTCCTTGATAGCATTTTATTTCTTCTGTATGATTACAGTTACTCTATTTTGCTTGATAGCTTGTTATTTCTTCTGTATGATTACAGTTATTCATATCTGGCTTGAGGTTGAGATGAGCTTGTGGAGGCTGATGCCCCACACACATTTCCTCCCTCACTTGCATTGCATTGCATTTTACAGTCGTTTACTATTTACTGTTTAAGCTGATGCTTTACCTGTTTCTGTTTATCATTGACATGATCCCTTAGGAATCTCACTTCCTTTGATAAGGAAGTGATGATAGAATTTTAGGTTGAAACTTATGCATGATAACTTCTAGGAGTTCCCTGGTTCAAACCTCAACCATAGGATGAATCCTTGGCATGACAACATTAGGACTTGATAGTCTCCCCTTAGTTGAACCAGCCTGTTCTCTCTTCTCATCTCAAAACAAATTAAAATACAGTAATAAAGGTTAACTGACGTCGTACGTTACGAGCCTTAAGCTATCCGAGAAAGGATTGTTAGAGAGTTTCTTTTCAACAGTCTGGATGTTTAGTATGGCACCCTTTGGGTGACATGTGACGCATTCACTCTCAGGTCATAGTCTCTAGTGCGATACTAGTTGCAAACAACCATAAAAAACAGTTCTTCCGTAAAAGACAGAAAACAAACTTCAAATCTTTTTGCCCCGTGGGCCCGTAATTCAAAAGAAGCTTTTCTGAAGAAAAGAGTGTCGTTAAACTTCAGCGCCACCGCAAACAGGCTTTGTCCCTAACTGCTGGAACTGCTGTTTAACCCTACTCGATAAAACAGATGAATCTGAATCCCCATAAGCCGTATTATCCCGAACTACGTAAGCTCTGATCTCTCATACCTGTTGGGAGTACGTAGGCACAATACTGATGTATTGGCGAGCCACCTTCCCCGTAACTCGTAGTTAGCCGAACTACGTTGACTCTGATTTCTCATTCTCTGATGAGAATACGTAGGCATAAAGTGCGACGCTTTGCCGAGTCATTTTCTTTTCTTTTTAAGCCAGCCTTGATAGGTAGATAGATAAAACCAACCCATCAGATAAACACAACAAGCGTGAATCCCATCGAGTACGATGGACGTGAGGGGTGCTAATACCTTCCCCTTGCGTAACCGACTCCCGAACCCAGACAATGGTTGCGATGACCTTGTCTTATACCCTTTTCGTCAGGTTTTTCTGATCGTTTCCTTTCCCGTTCTGAGGGATAAATAACGAAAGGTGGCGACTCTTCTGTTTTGCCGACACCTTATTTTCGCGGAAGCGAGAGCTGGCGACTCTGCTGGGGACTTGATAGTTTCCTGGGATCCAACGTCCCGTATGCGAGTCAGTTTGGGGATCCAACGTCCCCTGTGAGAATCAATCCTAGTGCTTGTATGATTACTTGTTGGGTTGTATTTATTTATCGCATTTTATTTCCCGCACTTTATTTAAAGTACGATATGATTATCTGTGCTGTTGTGGGAGGGGCATTCTGATGAGTGAGAAGCCAGACCCAGGCTTGAGTGAACATAGCATTAGTTGTGGAAATTAGTGGGTGCGTGCTTGCTTGGCAGGCACTAGTGTCTCATGAAATCCACGCTCAGACGAGGTTCTCCCGGTTGACTTCTTTTTTAACCCTTAGGGTTGAGGGGGTTGTTGGTTTGGAGGATTGTCGACTCTGGGGACCGATCATTTGGGATTCAGCCGAGTGAGGCCGCTTCATGAGCTGGTGATGCCACACCTTCTGGGTATCGTATCACCCCTCTTAAATGTCTGTGACGCTGATGACCGTATAGGATGCCGAACCTGTGTCAGTTTAGGTCCATACCTGTGAGCAGGGTTGGGTTTGTTGCAGGAAACCTTAACCTTCAGACTACCTGGTTTTCTTGATAGTGAATCAGTTTCGTTGGTACCAGAGGTTCTCATCACCAGATATATGATTGTTCTTGACAGAGCAGAGTTATGGTCCTGTATCAGGGGGCCTTATTTTCAGATGTATGTTTGTTCTTGACAGAGCAGAGTTATGGTCTTGTATCAGAGGACCTTATCTTCAGAGATGTACGTTTGTTCTTAAAAGAGCAGGTTTTTGATTGGGATCAGAGGATCTCATCAGCAGATGTATAGTTGTTCTTGACAGAGCAGAGTTTTGGTCTTGTATCAGAGGTCCTTATTATCATATGTTTGTTCTTGAAAGAGCATAGTTTTGGTCCTGTATCAGAGGTCCTTATTATCAGATGTGTGTTCTTGACAGAGCAGATTTGTGGTCTGACGCCAGGGATTTCCTCTCGTCAGATCTATGGTTGTTCTTGACAGAGCAGTATTATGGTTTTGTTGACACAGAATCTCCACAGCACAGTTGCCTTGATCTCCTGCTGCATGATTGCATTTTGCATTGCTTTGCATACCCATTTGCATTTCATTAACGTGTGTCTGTGTTGCAGGTACCGTTTCCCCCGATCCAGGATTTCTTGCCTCCTATTGTGTTATTATGGGTTCTCTGAGGAAGACCGTGGCTTACAAGCTCCCTGTTCCTGATGTTGTTCAGCTGACTGGTTTGATTGCTTTAGCAGATGATTCTGTGAGAGATGAGTTCAGAAAGTCTTACGGCAAACTGCTCAGTCTGGTTCGTAAACCTTCTGCATTTGAGTTGAATGGGTTGCACGCCTTATTGCAGTTCTACGATCCTCCGTTGAGATGCTTCACTTTCCAGGATTTTGTTCTCGCACCTACGCTAGAGGAGTATGTTGATTTGTTAGGTGTGCCTATCAAGAGTCAGATGCCCTTTGTTCATAGGGATGCTGAGCCTAATCTGGCTAGTCTAGCTCCCTCACTTCATCTGGATGCCTCCGAGTTGGTATTGTCTAGTTGGAACAAGGTTCCCGGTTTCTCCTTGCAGTTCTTAGTGGGAAAGGCTCAGCAGTGCGCCAAAGACGGATGTTGGGTCGTGTTCAACGCCATTCTCGCTCTGTGCATATATGGCATCATTCTGTTCCCCAATATGCCCGACTTTGTGGACTTCGATGCCTTCCACATCTTTGCTTCAGGGAATCCAGTCCCTACTTTGATAGGAGATGTCTACTACTCCATCCACTACAAGAACGAGAACAGAAGGGGTAAAAATGTCTCGTGCTGTGTGCCCTTGCTCTATAAATGGCTTGATAGTCATCTACCCAAGAGGGGTCCCTTTGCTTCGTCTACGGCCACAGCTGAGTGGTCTGAGCGTTTGATGAGTCTATCTGCAGAGGATATTGCCTGGTTTGACAGAGATAGGTTGGGTACCGAGATTATCTTCAGCTGCAGCGGATTTCCGAACGTGCCTTTGATAGGCAGGAAGGGCTGTATAAACTATAATCCATCTCTGCTAGTCCGACAATTTGCTTATGCTTTGAGAGCTCCGCCGAAGGATGAAGAGGTGCAGGAATCTCTGTACCTCACTGGTCTTCTAGAGGGGGATATGTTATCTAAGCTTCAGCGCGCTTGGAATGGTATTAGTAAGAGGGGAAAACCATTGCTGGGGAAAAGCAATAGCCAAGCCTACGCTCCGTATGTGACTTGGATCAGAGCCAGAGCAGATGCTATAGGGATGTCGTTCCCTCCTGCCAAGCCAGAAAGCCCTCCAGTGATTGAAGAGCCCACCACCGTGCCCATTCAGCAGCATAATCAGGTGTTAGCTGAGAGAGATGAATTGAAAAGGGCAAATGAAGAACTGGAGAAAGAATTGGCTCAACTCAGAAGCGAGAGAAGCGGAGCCGTTCATTCCTTCAAGAGGCAGACAGAGCTGGTGAACCAGCTAGGGACAGATTTGACTAAGCAGATAGCTGAGCGCGAGCGCATGGGCCGAGACTTCAAAGCTGTCAACGATGTACTGGCCACGAAGAAGCAGCACTTGAACGAAGCGTATCGGAGGATATCCAAGTTTAACCAGCATTGGAAGGCCACCCTAGCCAACAGGAAAGAGCGGGAGGATAAGCTGATGCAACAGATCTCCAAGTTGAAAGCCCAGGTGAAGGCCAGCGAGAAGAGGTTTGATGAAGAAACCGCTCGCAGATATGCCGCTGAAGGCCAGCTCAACAGGGCTCTTGCTAACCTGAAGGAGCGCAAACTGACGTTTGAGTCCAAGAAGCGAAAGCTAGAAGATTGTTTCGGCGAAAGAGCATGGGAAGATTCGGTAGAAGGTCTTCAATATACCATTATGCAGAGGGAGTTACTCGTCGAAGGGTTACTCACTCGGCCTGGTCATCCGGAAACGAAGGGGTTGTTAGAAGAGTTTCGCGCCCGTGGTCGTGCTTGACTATTTGTATTCCTTTTGTTTTGATCATCGTTGTATGTTGACCATCACCAGGCTTATTGGTCGAGGTCATGTTGTTGATTCTGCCTGTACTCAGTGATGTTATGTACTGCCTTGATGGGCTTTCTTCATATATGAGATGTTATTTCCATGATTGGACTCGGACTTCTTATCAGCACTGGCACTCAGGCACTAGGATCGGGGGATATCTCCCTAACGCACAGACACACGTTTGCATTTGCATGAAGCATTTGCATAACGAACACTTTGTCGTTTTTCCTAACCCTTTAGTGTTTACAGGTTGTTTCAGGTTGTTCCAGGATTGATCAGAGACCAATCCACCGCTATCCGACCAGAGCAAATCAAACCAGAATCATGGAGCAAGTGCAAACTGATGTTCAAGAACTCCGCGAAAGAATGGACCGCTTCATGGAGCTCATGCAAGCGGTCGCCAATGGCCAGGATCAGCTCAGAACCTTGGTTCAGCCTCCGATTTCAAGGGTTGATAGCAATGGCGTACTCCATGGTGGGACCGTGCCTACCCCTCCACTAGTGGAAACTACTCAGAATGGCGTCCCCGTGACCAGGGTGAACGGCAGTGCCAACGGCAATGTGATAGCTAACATGGGACTCAACGGCAATACGACGGGCGTCGGTAATGGAAATTTTGAAGCTAACGTCAATGTTGGGCTGGGCAACGACAATGCGGGTGTTGGAAATCTGCTTGGGCCTCAGCCGTGGTTAGAAGACCGTCAAGACGATATGTTCTCTCAGAGAGGTGCCGAAGGTGAGCTGACTGCTGAAGCACGTCTAAGGTTCAAGGCACTCGAGGATAAGATGAGGAATATCGAGAACCAGAACACCCTGGGTGTTGATATGTCCAAGTTGGGACTGATTGGTGATTTCAAGGTGCCTCCCAAGTTCAAGGTACCTGACTTTGAAAAGTACAAGGGCACCACTTGCCCTCGTGTCCACCTGAGATCATATTACAGAAAAATGTCCGCTCATTCTGAGGACGAGAAGTTGCTGATGCACTTCTTTCAGGACAGTCTGTCCGGACCCTCCCTCGAACGGTACATGAGTCTGGAACCTACCAGTGTGCACACGTGGAAGGAACTTGCTGAAGCATTTGTGCACCACTACCAATATAACAGTGACTTGGCTCCAAACCGAGTCCAACTGCAGAACCTGTCGCAAAGGAACAACGAAGGGTTCAAGGAATACGCCCAGCGGTGGCGTGAATTGGCAGTCAGGGTTCAGCCGCCGATGGTTGAACGTGAGCTTGTGCAAATGTTCATAGCCACCCTCCCAGGGGTTTATTATGAGAGATTGGTCAGCGGTATGTCTGGAAACTTCTCAGATCTCATTATCACAGGTGAGCACATTGAGAATGGGATCAAACTGGGGAAAATTCAAGGTGATTCATCCTCAGCTGGAGGAGGCAAGAAACCTTATGGTGGCAAAAGACGGGAAGGAGAGACGAGCGCCGTGTCCAGCGCTCGAAGGAAGGGTAAAGGCCCTCACCAACAGGTGGCCAACATAACTATCCCGGCAGTTCAATAGCCACAGCAGCAGCAGCCGCAGCAGCAGCAACAACGGAATCAACAAGGGTACAGAAAGTATCAGAACAGGGCACCGCTGTCAAGCCGTCACCTCGAGACACCGCCCATGTCCTACGCTCAGCTATTACAGACTCTGCTCCAGTTACAGCTGATCCAGAAGAGAACCTTGGCTCCCTTTATAGGGGCACCTCCGCCAGGTTATGACGCGAATGCAACTTGTGAGTTTCACTCAGGGGCACCAGGCCACACAATAGAGAATTGCAAAGCCTTCAAGCATAAGGTGCAGGACATGGTGGACGCTAAGATCATCAACTTCTCAAATAATGTTCCAAACGTCACGAAGAACCCTATGCCGAATCATAGGGGAGGTGGTGTAAACGCCATTATTGAAGACGAGAGTTTGGATTTGTTGACTGATGTCATAGATCTGAAGACACCGCTTAGCTTCGTTAAAGCTAAGCTGATGAAAAGAGGTTTCTTTCCAGGTTGTGGAGAGCTGTGTATGGGCTGCGCGACTAGCCCTGATGGATGTGAACAGATGAGAGAGGGGATTCAAAGTCTGATGACCAAAGGAATCCTACAGTTCAGCCGAAGGGCCGAAAGCGGATCGGGAGAGGTAATGCTGAAGCAAGGTGATGAGGTTGCCACCGTCACCATCCCTCGCCAGACGATAACTAGTTTTGCACCCAGGCCGCCCACAATTACCATCACCAAAGCTGGGCCGATACCGTTCGAAAGCACTAATGTTGTCCCATGGCATTATGGGGCAGAGGTCTACTACAACGGACAGAGGTTGGAACTAGAACCGTTTGGGTCGTATGTGGAGAACCTAGCGGGCGTTAGCGGAGTTACTCGCAGCGGAAGAGTATTTGCACCACCTGAGGTCGTGGCGGACAAAGCGGACAGAGCTGATGCAAGTGATAAAGGGAAGAGTAAAGTCGTCGAAGAGACCCCTCGTGGGGTAGAAAAAGACTTACTTGTTAAAGACGCTGAGGAATTTATGAGGTTGATTAAAAAGAGTGACTACAAGATCGTGGATCATCTCCATCAAACACCCTCGAAGATTTCCATCCTGAACCTGTTGCTGTGTTCTGAGGCGCACCGCAACGTGTTGCTGAAGGTGTTGAATGCTGCGTATGTACCGCAAGAAATATCGGTAAACCAGTTAGAAGAGGTCGTAGCCCACGTGAATGCTGGAAATGGGTTAGGGTTCACTGACCTGAAGCTGACGCCGAAGGGAAGAAACCACAATAGCGTCATGCACATCTCGATAGAGTGTAGGGGAACGATTATGTCTCACGTGTTGGTATACACAGGGTCATCGCTCAATGTGCTTCCGAAGAAGGCATTAATGAAGTTAGATACTTGCGGAGTGATTTGCACACCCAGTGACTTGGTTGTGAAAGCGTTCGATGGAACCAAACGCCATGTTTTCGGGGAGGTGACGTTGCCAATCCAAGTCGGGCCGGAAACATTCGACGCGGTCTTTTACATTATGGACATCATGCCTGCCTACAGCTGTCTCCTGGGCCGGCCATGGATCCATTCTGCGGGTGCCGTGACCTCCACGTTGCACCAGAAACTCAAGTATGTTGTCGGAGGTAGCATCGTGACTGTTTGTGGGGAGGAAGACATAATGGTGAGCCATTTGTCGTCCTTCAAGTATGTTGAGATGGATGGGGAAATCCACGAAACCCTATGCCAAGCGTTTGAAGCTGTTAAAGTCAAGGAAGTAACTCCTGCAATCACTGAGAAGCCAGAGATGACTCTCTCCTCCTTCAAGGAAGCCCGGGCCGTTGTCCAGGCCGGATCTACCCCAGGCTGGGGACGAATCTTGGAGATACCTAACAAGCAGGACAAGTTCGGGTTGGGATATTCTCCTGGAGCTGAAGCCTCCTCTTCTGGCAGTGCGTCGCGAGGTAAAGGGCCGATCTAGTTTACTAGTGGCGGGGTGATATTTGAAAGCGTCAACGCAGTGTCTGAAGACAGCGGAGACAGCGACTGTGACCTAGACTCTTGGATCCAGCCAAGCAAGCCAGGCGAGAGCCTCAACAACTGGTCCGTCAAGGATATCATCCAGATGACAAGCAAAGAGTAATGATTTACTTTTTCCAATCATTGTACAACCCTATGTCCTACCCGGGGCATAGTGGTTTTATTGTCAGGGTCTCGTTTGATTATGTACATGCATTTTATCAATAAATCAAAAGGCGTTTTTTTTTCGTATTCAAATGTTGTGATCTCTGTTATTCCTGTTTTATATTTGTTTTGAAAAACAATAAAATGGCAATGGGGTTTGTGCTAACCTGCATATCCTTGTCTTAAGCTTAACCCTTGTTATTGCAGGATCCACATAGCAGATGACATCGACTCTGGACCTTCTACGACTCACTTCGACTTCGATTGCCCGATCTATCAAGCCAAAGAAGAGATTGATGAAGACGAAGACCTTCTTGAAGAGTTGGCCCGCTTGTTGAAACAAGAAGAGAAAGTTATTCTGCCTTACGAAGAAGAGATCGAGATTGTGAATCTGGGTTCTGAAGAACTAGTCAGGAATGTCAGGATAGGGGCTGCATTGCAGAGTGATGTCAAGCAGAGATTGGTCGAGATGCTAAAAGAGTATAGTGACTTCTTTGCTTGGTCATACGAAGATATGCCCGGACTTGATACTGACATCGTGGTCCATCACTTGCCGCTGCGAGAAGATTGTCCTCCCGTTAAGCAGAAGCTTAGGAGGACGCGACCAGATATGGCCGTTAAGATCAAAGAAGAAGTCCAGAAACAGCTTGATGCTGGCTTCTTAGCGGTCACTACTTACCCTCCGTGGGTCGCCAACATAGTGCCTATACCGAAGAAGGACGGTAAGGTGCGAATGTGCGTCGATTATCGGGATTTGAATAGGGCGAGCCCTAAAGATGATTTCCCGCTGCCTCATATCGATGTGTTGGTCGACAATACAACCCAGTTCTCCGTATTTTCTTTCATGGATGGCTTCTCCGGCTACAATCAGATCAAGATGGCGCCGGAGGACATGGAGAAAACTACGTTTATTACTTCTTGGGGAACATTTTGCTACAAGGTAATGCCTTTCGGTCTGAAGAACGCAGGGGCCAATTACCAACGAGCAATGGTTACTTTGTTTCATGATATGATTCATCATGAGATTGAAGTCTATGTTGATGACATGATTGCGAGGTCCCAAACGGAGGAAGGACATCTGGTCAATTTGCTGAAGCTTTTTGAGAGGCTTAGGAAGTTCAGGTTGAGGCTGAATCCTAACAAGTGTACTTTCGGAGTACGGTCTGGAAAACTACTGGGGTTTATCGTGAGTGAAAGAGGCATTGAGGTTGATCCTGCGAAGATAAAAGCAATACAAGAAATGCCAGAGCCAAAAACAGAAAAAGAAGTTTGTGGTTTCCTGGGCAGGATAAACTACATTGCAAGGTTTATTTCTCAGCTCACGGCTACGTGTGAACCGATTTTCAAACTACTGAAGAAAGATCAGGCGATTATCTGGAACGAGGATTGCCAGAAGGCATTTGATAAGATAAAACATTATCTCCAGGAACCTCCGATCTTGATACCCCCAGTGGCCGGAAGACCCCTAATCATGTACTTGACAGTTCTTGAGAATAGTATGGGGTGTATTCTCGGTCAACACGACGAGACGGGCAGAAAGGAGCATGCCATTTACTATTTGAGTAAGAAGTTCACAGAATGTGAATCTCGCTACTCGATGCTGGAGAAAACTTGTTGTGCACTAGCCTGGGCTGCCAAACGTTTACGATAGTACATGCTCAATCACACCACCATGCTAATTTCTAAGATGGATCCGATCAAGTACATCTTCGAGAAGCAAGCGCTTTCGGGCAGGATTGTCAGATGGCAAATGGTGTTGACGGAATATGACATTCAGTACGTTTCCCAGAAGGCCATCAAGGGAAGCGTATTGTCTGAATACCTTGCCGAACAGCCGATCGAGGATTATCAGCCGATGAAATTTGAATTCCCTGATGAGGATATCATGTTTATCAAAGCGAAGGATTGCGATGAACTGTTGCCCGACGAGGGTCCAGATAGGAAATCCCAGGGGAAATTGATATTTGACGGGGCGGTTAATTCTTACGGAAGTGGCATCGGGGCAATCATCACGACTCCCCATGGATCCCATATCCCGTTCAGTGCGAGACTGACGTTTCCGGTCACCAATAACGAAGCGGAGTACGAAGCATGCATCATGGGTCTAGAAGAAGCAATTGATTTGAGAATCAAGAACCTAGATGTATATGGTGACTCGGCACTTGTGATTAACCAGATTAAAGGGGAGTGGGAGACTCGTCAATCGAATTTGGTTCTGTACATGAACTATGCCAGAAGGTTGCTTCCGTTCTTTGATCGAGTGGAACTCCATCATGTGCCCAGGGCCGAGAATCAGATGGCTGATGCCTTAGCCACGTTGGCTTCGATGTATAAAGTCAATTTTTGAAATGAAGCTCCAAGAATTGTCCTTTCTCGTCTTGATAGACCTGTTTTTGTCTTTGCGATCGAGGAAGCCTCCGATGGCAAGCCATGGTTCCATGATATCCAGACCTTCCTTATGACTAAGGAGTATTCGGCGGGAGCGTTAACCCAGGATAAGAAGACTCTGAGGAGGCTGTCTGGAAATTTTTATCTCAATCCTGATGGAGTTTTGTATAAAAGAAACCACGATCTCGTGCTACTCAGATGTGTAGATGAGAAAGAAGCGAGTATGCTCATGGAAGAAGTCCATGAAGGCACATTTGGTACGCACGCCGGCGGGCATGCTATGACGAGAAAGATCCTGAGAGTAGGATACTACTGGCTGACGATGGAATCGGATTGCTTTAAATTCGCGAGGAGATGTCATAAATGCCAGATTTATGCTGATAAGATTCATGTACCGCCGTGCCCATTGAATGTCATGTCCTCCCCGTGGTTGTTCTCCATGTGGGGAATCGACATGATAGGCAAGATCGAGCCCACTGCATCTAACGGTCATCGCTTCATTCTAGTAGCCATCGACTACTTCACCAAGTGGGTGGAGGCAGCCTCATATGTTAATGTGACCAAGCAGGTGGTGGCTAAATTCATAAAGAGGGACATCATCTGTCGTTACGGAATTCCCGAGCGGATCATTACTGATAATGGTTCGAATCTGAATAACAAGATGATGAAGGAGCTGTGCCAGAGTTTCAAGATTGAACATCACAACTCATCTCCTTACCGGCCGAAGATGAATGGCGTCGTTGAAGCGGCCAATAAGAACATTAAGAAGATTGTACAGAAGATGGTTATGACCTACAAGGACTGGCACGAGATGTTGCCATTCTCATTGCACGGTTATCGTACGACAGTACGTACGTCAACCGAGGCCACTCCTTTCTCGCTGGTGTATGGTATGGAAGTTGTCCTACCGTTAGAAGTTGAGATCCCTTCTTTGCGAGTTTTGGTTGACGTGAAACTCGATGAGGCAGAATGGATTAAGAACCGACTAAACCAACCCAGCCTGATGAACGAGAAGAGGTTAGCATCGATTGCATATGGTCATCTGTACCAAAGCCGAATGAAGAAAGCTTATGATAAGAAGGTGCGTCCTAGAAGCTTTCAGACGGGTGATCTCGTCCTGAAGAAGATTCTTCCTCCACACTCCGATCACCGGGGCAAGTGGACTCCCAATTACGAAGGTTCGTACATCGTCAGCAAGGTCTTCTCGGGAGGAGCTTTGTTGTTATCCACGATGGATGGCGAAGATTTTGCATCCCTGGTGAACACGGACGCAGTTAAAAAATACTTTGCTTAAAAAACGACCCGCTGGAAAGAAAAAGAATATCCAGGCAAAAATGGGGCATCCCGGCGAACCATAAAAAAGGGAAAAAGGTTCGGGCAAAAATTAGGGATATAAAGAAAAGAATGTACACCCGCAAAGTCGAAAACCTGGAAGGGCGACTTTGGCAAAAAAGGGTATCCCGGTGAATCGAAAACCCGAGAGGGCGATTCAGGCAAAAGTTAGGGATTTGAAAAGAAAATGACTGCGTTCCGCGTATGGACTGTATTTGTTTAGTGGTTTGGAAGACCTGAGGGCCGTTTATCTGAATCAATCTCTTCTGAAGCTGAAGCGTCGGAGAAGTATCAAAGTCGAGTGGGTCATAGAGGGATCAACTCATGGTGTTCGTCTACGCCTCGTTGCCGACATGTATATATACTGATGTATATTTATGTTTTTATATTTGTGCGGCTTCCTCATTCCAGGAGCTTGCCTCTGTTGTAAAACATTTTGGCCCATTCAGGGGTTCGTTATCAATAAAATGTATACCATTCAGCAATGATGTTTGTTTGTTTAGCATTTATCTGTTTTGTTTTCGAAAAAGAACGCCGATGTTTTTGATAAAATGTGCATACATAAACCTACTGGCCTAGGCCACTGATTGTTGAAACAATGAATTACTTGAACATTGTCACAAGATGATAACCTTGATAGGTCCCTTTGAGAAGGGTATCTTGTCTGTTTGTTTGTGTTGTCGCAGGTATAGCATATTCTAGACAGTACGTTGTATGCGTCCCCAGGCAGGATGACTCCTTCCTCTCCAGCAAGTTCAGCAGCCTCTCCCCACAGAGTCTGAACGTGAGATCGTAAAGCATTTATATGTCTCCCCAAGCAGAGAAGATTCTCTCCCCCAATCAGATGCATCCCGAAGGGTCGTCATCTCCCCAGCTGAGTCATATACTGAAGTGTGCAGTAATTGATGGTTCAGACTGAAGTCCCCAGGAGAATTGAAATTCCCCACAGAGTCGTACTCTCCCCAGTAAGTAGGATGGTTCCTTCTTCCCCAGCCGAGTATGCGGATCCTCAAGAGAGCCGAGTCATTGGAGAGCGTTCGGGCCATGATTGGTTTTCCCCAGTAGAATGTTGAATAGCTGATGTTGTATTTCCCCACCGGAGTCGTTATCTCCAGGAAGGTTTGGCCGCGAATGTCGTGCAGTTTATTTCTGCGATTGACATCGTTTTCCTCAGCAGGTCCAGGTTCTCGTAGAGCTTCGTTCCCCTGCCGCAGTTGACTGAAGTTCATTTCCCCCAGGCGGAGTCCGATTGAAATTGGTGTGACCTCTTCCCCTTAGCAGGATGAGTCCTCCCTCCACCAGAGTGGTTCTTTCTCCTTGACAGGAGGATTCTCCCTTCAGCATTTATTTTGCTGATGGGGTCATAGCATTTTGCATGATTGCATAGCATTTATCATAAATGCGTAGCATTTCCACCGTGTGGAGCATTACGCCGTTGTCAAAGCATATGCATACTAAACATGAGCTAGGTCGTTATTGTGCTTGTTTTGCAGGTGTTCCTCCACAGAGTCGCTTGCTCAAGATGATTCTTGAATCCCCCAGCGAAAGTCGTTTGCCCAAGATGATTCTTGAATTCTCCGGCGAAGGCGCTCGTCTAAGATGATTCTTAAAATCCCCGGTAAAGTCGCAAGAGTTGGTTGCTCAAGTTGACGCTTAGAGTCCCCGGCAGAGTGTTTGCTCAGGATGATCCCTGAAACCTCCAGCAGAGTTATTGCCTCAAGATGATTCTTGAAGTCTCCAGCGAAGTTATTTGTCCAAGATTATTCTTGAAGTCTTTAGCAGAGTTGATTCACCCAGAATGATTTTTGGATCTCTGAAGCAGAGTTACTTGATAGTTCTCCAGAGTCCCCAGCGGAGATGTGTCATCCCCAGCAGGTTCTAAACCGAGAAGTTGAAACTTCCTTTGAAGACTTGATGATTGAAGTCCAGCAGCGGTGCCGAAACCCCAGACTTACTGACGAAGTCCAACTGTGATGTCGAAGCAGTGCCCTCAGCTGACGCGGAGTGCCTGATGGCAGAAGTTTGGATATCCCCAATTGGTTCATGATTGACTGAGAATTCTATTCCCGACTTGGTGATGAAGTCCGGCTGATGCCCGAAAATTTCTTTGAATGCCCGATGGCATGATTAACTTGGTTGTTGACCTGATGAGTCCCGAGGAATCCTGAGGCCTAACCGCATGATCGACCATGTATTACCAGTTACCGTGTGACCAATCCCCCAGCTAGTTTCCGTGCAGCTAATTTTTCAGTTTTCGAAGATTTGTCCCCATCAGAGTACCGTGTACTTGTGCAGTTGGAAAATTTCCGGGTTTGTTAGTATTCAACCGTCTTTTACCTTGATTGTTTGAGAGCCGTTCTCTTCTCACTCAGTCAGGTCCAAGCCGCTTGTATAGGGGCAGCTGTTGCACCCCAAAATTTGCTCAACATTTCTTTACCTAGCTTGTGTTTCATTTCATGCACATTAGCATTATCATTTGCATTTCGTTGACATGTATGCAGGAGATCAAGAGGTATGAGTACCAATCAAGATCTACACAAGAGTTTGAAGCTAGCTAAGAAGGTTATTCAGGTGTTCAAGGGTTGATATCCTTGTCAGAGAAGTTAAAAGATCCTCAGAGAGACTGGTTGAAACCAAGAGGGTGTGCCCCCTAACTTGAGAGTTGTGGGAAGTCATTAGATGATTCTGAAGCCATGAAGTTAGACCTGAGGTCTTGAGAGAGCTCATGAGAAGTGTTGAAGATCACTTTGAGGCCTAGACAGGTCATTGTGCAAGATTAAGAAGACTCAGCCATGAGTGGTGCAATTAGGGCTTGACTGGGTCAACCCTAAGTTAACTGATGATTTGGACAAGGTTGAGACCCAATCCAAGAGCCATGTGATCATGGATTGATACATTGAGATGTTATAAGGATGATTCCAAGGTTAAATCATCATGATTGAAGAGTTTGAGAATTTTCAAGCTAGGGTTTCTAAGGCTTGACAGTGTAAAATCCCCTAGTTTGACCCCTATCTTCAAGGCAATTTAGCTCAAGATGTGATTGTCATCTCATCTTGCCCCCAACATGAATGTTGTAGAGAATGGTCTTAGATTTAATTTTAGTGCTAGAAGTCCTTGATAGGATTTGTAGAACTCAAGTTATGACTTTGACAAGTTACAAGTCATCTGAGGTATGTGAATTGGGAGCTTGAAAGTTGTCCAACTTGCATGAAACTTTTTCCCTAGAAGGATGATTCCTATGAACTTTTTGTCAACATGAATGTTGTTCCTTATCCTCTTAGATTTCTATAGAGTACTAGAACTCCTTGATAGGATTTGTAGAACTCAAGTTATGGCTTTGATAAGTCAAGGGCATTTTGGTCATTTGGAGATTATAGGTCATTTCAACCATAAGGCCATAACCCCTATTTCCAATCTTCAAATGGGAAAATGTTCAACATCAAACTTGTTCAAAATGATGTTTTAAGGCTATTCAAAAGGTCATGAGATGTTGGAAATGCTTGTAGCTCAAAGTTGCAAAAATGACCTAAAATGAGGGTATAAGTTAAATGAACCAAAGTTGGAAATTGATACTTTTGATCTACACATCCAAACCAAGGCATGTAATAGGTCATTTTGACTCTAAAAAGCATTTTAAGAACATTGGTTTAGCCACATTTTTGAATTTAGGTCTAATTTGTGGACTTTCTTTGAAAAGTAGTTACTTACATCATAAGTAACATGTGTAAAACTCAAATTCAAGGCATGAACAAGATCCCTTGCAAGCCAAACACTTCCAAAATGTCATGAGGGGAGAAATTGGAAGGAATTGAGGTTGGTTTCAAGCTGTTAACAGAAGTTGTGCATACAATGGCATATCATGAGAATTCAAGTGAACTTCTCATGTCATGAGAGATTGATCTTCTCATTGGAAGGATCTAGAGGTTTCTAGATCATCCCTACACACTCTATATATGGAATAGAAGTTGTTCAGATCGTTTTTTGGTGAGAATTGAGGGGGAAAAGAGAGAGTGAGTTTTGAAACTTCCATTGTGCAATTGAATTCGGTTACTCCAATTGAGTTCATTTCAATCCATTCTCTTGATCCCAATAGATTCCATTTGCATTGTTGAGTGATCCCAGGGTGAAATCACAGCAAAAGCATTGAGGATTTGAGTGTTAGCATTTGGATTTTTCAGTCTGCAACTCACCATCGGGTTTCAAGTTTCAGGAGGTTTCAACCAGTTCTTGTGCATACAGAAGCAAGGGAATGATCCATTGATCGTGTCTGGAAGGTTTGAGAGCTTGATTTGAAGATTTGGTGCATCTGTTCATCAAGAATTGACAGGTATGTAAACTTCTTCCTCCAGCATAAATTAGGTAGAATTAGCACGATTTGTTAGGTTAGAATGATTGTAGGTTAGTATGTGGAGCTTTCTGGTAGCATTTGGTGAGGTTTGGTGATGATTAATGGAGTGACCAAATTTCTGTTCTTGAGCATATCTTGGTGGTTCTTGAGAGTTAACCCTAGCTAGATGGTGGAATCAACTCAGGATAACATGGTGATGATGTTAGGCACTTTAATTTGGAGATTGGTGATGATTGGATCTTGGTCAGTTTCTGAGCTTTTGATCGTGTTTTGAGAATGATGATGATTCAATAAGAATGATTGGCATGGTTAGAATCAGGGTGAAAAATGGAGTGGATTAGGGTTTTAGAGTTTGATTTTTAGTGAAGATTTGATGGAACCCGAGTTGGAGAAGATGAGTGTTCTTCACCCTGCATCCATGGCGTTTCTCCCTCCATTTTTGGTTCAAATGAAGAAAATGATTAGAATACCGTTGGATTAGCATGAAGACTTTGACTGAGCAATGTATTCCACGGCCAGGATTGATTTGGATTCATGAGAGAGTCTGAGTAAGTGAAACGATGTGTTTCACTTACTAGGTCGTTTTGGGCTTAAGTTCTAATTGTTATCCCCACCCCCTAATGGCCCATTTGTTATAATGAACTGATCTTCATTACTATCTGCACCGTGGTTTTGTTATTTTATTTTGATTTTCTTTAATTTTTCATTTTATTCATGGTTATTGATAAAATCATAAAAAAAATGGAAAAATGATTCAATTAATCCCATTCTTTTTGCATTAGATTCATGATAGAGTCTAGTATTTTTTAGATAAAAAATATTTTTATTTCATGCATTTTCTAATTTTAGGGTAATTTTCACATTTTAATTGATATTAAAATAGTCATGTTTGATACTTGATTTTGTGGAATTTTGTATGATCATGTGATGATGATTTTGATCTTAATTTTTTGTGATTAGTTAGCATAGATATGCATGATCCCCATAGATTTTTCTCACATTTTTGTGATGAACATAAGTGGTAGTTTAGGTTGAAACCTTTAGAAGCTCCATTTTTAGGGTTTATGGTTGATACCTTTGGATTTAGGACTTAATTTTAGGACTTAATAGATGATTTAGTCCCTGGTTTTTGTATGAGGCATTCTTAATTGAATTAGGATCCCTTAGGAATTTTTGTAGAAATTTATAAGATAGTTTACTATTTTTGATTGATTTTAGATTAAGTGCTAGTTTTAGATGATTCTAAGGCACTAACTCAACTAGATTAACATCTTTAGTTCCCTTAGATTAGGGTTTTGTTTCTCTTGCTCTTGGATGATGATGAAGAAAAGTTGAAGATGCATTGGATTGCTTGAAGAGGCTTGGATTTGAAGATCTTACCTTCTTTTGGTGTAGTTTTGATTAGGTTAAGATTAGGGTTTTGTAGGCAGAGCTTCTAGATGGTTCTCTTCCTTCATAAACATGGATGATGTTGATCACTTCCATTCTTCCCTATGATGAAAGGTCCCTTTGTAAAGGCCTCATCCCTCCTTTGGTAGGATGTGTGGCTCTTTGCAAATTGGTAGAACCTTTGAGGGTCCCTTTCTCTGATGACAGGATGCTCAGTGGTGACCTTTGGTCTTCACTCTGCTACCAATCATCCCAACTTTGCTCTTGACAGATGAATCTTTCTCCCTTGTTAGAAGATGGAGTTCCTTGCTTGAAGATTTTGAAGGATGAAGTTGATATTTCTTTGTATTTGAAGACTACTCTGAGAAGTTGAAGCTTGTAGATGAAGAGGACCAAGTTGATACTGGCAAAGAAGAGAGAGCTGAAGCTTGAAGACCAAGTTGATACTTGTGAAGAAGATCCAATTGGGATTGAGTGAAGAGCTGAGGCTTGAAGAATAAAAGATAAGTTGACACTTACATTGATGCATTGAGAGACTGAAGGAGTCAAGTTGATACTTGATATTATGATTGAAACCTGAAGGTGGAATTGACTGAAGAGCTGAGGCTTGGAGAAAGGACAAGTTGATACTTGCGTTTGATGCATTGAAAGCCTGAAGAAGCAAGTTGATACTTGCTATTGAAGATGATAGCCTTGAAGAGCAATTGAAGTCTGATGACTGGGCTGCTGTCAAGTGGGTTTAGTGGTAGGAGTTGTTGATCTGTTTCCTTTCTTGTCTGCTTGCTTTCTGTGCAACTGTATTGATGTGCCTTGCTTGATGTGCTTGATGCATTAGAATAAGTCCATATCTAGACTGATGTAAGCTAGGAGCATGATTGCACTAGAGGTTGAGTTGCTCCCTCTGCTTGTATTTTTACTGTATGGCTTTGCTTGCGGGTATTCGGTAGAGCCCTGCTCCCTTGCCCATGTGGTTTGTGTTTGCTTGATAGCATTTTATTTCTTCTGTATGATTACAGTTACTCTATTTTGCTTGATAGCTTGTTATTTCTTCTGTATGATTACATTATTCATATCTGGCTTGAGGTTGAGATGAGCTTGTGGAGGCTGATGCCCCACACACATTTCCTCCCTCACTTGCATTGCATTGCATTTTACAGTCGTTTACTATTTACTGTTTAAGCTGATGCTTTACCTGTTTCTGTTTATCATTGACATGATCCCTTAGGAATCTCACTTCCTTTGATAAGGAAGTGATGATAGAATTTTAAGTTGAAACCTATGCATGATAACTTCTAGGAGTTCCCTGGTTCAAACCTCAACCATAGGATGAATCCTTGGCATGACAACATTAGGACTTGATAGTCTCCCCTTAGTTGAACCAGCCTGTTCTCTCTTCTCATCTCAAAACAAATTAAAATACAGTAATAAAGGTTAACTGACGTCGTACGTTACGAGCCTTAAGTTATCCGAGAAAGGATTGTTGGAGAGTTTCTTTTCAACAGTCTGGATGTTTAGTATGGCACCCTTTGGGTGACATGCGACGCATTCACTCTCAGGTCATAGTCTCTAGTGCGATACTAGTTGCAAACAACCATAAAAAATAGTTCTTCCGTAAAAGACAGAAAACAAACTTCAAAACTTTTTGCCCCGTGGGCCCGTAATTCAAAAGAAGCTTTTCTGAAGAAAAGAGTGTCGTTAAACTTCAGCGCCACCGTAAACAGGCTTTGTCCCTAACTGCTGGAACTGTTGTTTAACCCTACTCGATAAAACAGATGAATCTGAATCCCCATAAGCCGTATTATCCCGAACTACGTAAGCTCTAATCTCTCATACCTGTTGGGAGTACGTAGGCACAATACTGATGTATTGGCGAGCCACCTTCCCCGTAACCTGTAGTTAGTCGAACTACGTTGACTCTGATTTCTCATTCTCTGATGAGAATACGTAGGCATAAAGTGCGTCGCTTTGTCGAGTCATTTTCTTTTCTTTTTAAGCCAGCCTTGATAGGTAGATAGATAAAACCAACCCGTCAGATAAACACAACAAGCGTGGATCCCATCGAGTACGATGGACGTGAGGGGTGTTAATACCTTCCCCTTGCGTAACCGACTCCCAAACCCAGACAATGGTTGCGATGACCTTGTCTTATACCCTTTTCGTCAGGTTTTTCCGATCGTTTCCTTTCCCGTTCTGAGGGATAAATAACGAAAGGTGGCGACTCTTCTATTTTGCCGGCACCTTATTTTCGCGGAAGCGACAGTCATGGAAAGACATCAAGCAATAGTTCTGACAAAGAGATTTTTATAATCATTACAGGGTATCCCTATTCCTAAGCAATACTACTGTAATGTGTTATACAAAGTAATCGATCAGTTTTTTAGGCCAAACCCCTAATTGTACATTGTTCCCAATTTATACGATCTTTAAAAGTTTAAACGAATTGCATAACAAAAATATTAAGGAATGAAACAAAATCTCATTAGGAAAAGCAATAGAGGTTCATTACAACACAATTCAGGGACACCCCCTAGCAATGGGGGTTTTAGCTATTCATAGTATTCAATAAAAACAACAGGGCAAATAGAAACATTACAAGATTTAGGGAGTAAATTCGATCTTCAATTTCTTCTGAGCATGAAAATCTCCTTGTCCTCCCAATTCTCCAGAGCTTCAATCTCCCGTTCTCTTTTCTTTCGTACAATCAAAAGTGTCCTCCTTAGCCAAAATGTGGCTAATATAACTAAAATCAAATTACATCACGAAATGTCTAAAATGCCCTTCGAAACAGCTCATCTAGCATCAAAACAGGAAAAACAACAAAATCACTATCAGTGGCCATGACACGGGCCGTGTTGTGTGACACGGGTGGCCGTGTCAGGCTGCTGCTTACGAGTGGCGCAACATTCCTCTTCAGGAGCTGCAACACGGGTCGTGTTGTGTGACACGGGCACCCGTGTTGCTCTTCTGTTCTCCTATTTTTCTCTTCTTATCTTGGTCGTGTCCCTTCTGACACGGGTCGTGTTGTGCAACACGGGCACCCGTGTCAGGCCTCTGATTTCCACTTTTTCGGCTTTTCTTTGTCTCCAAAATGGCACAGATATCGAGTCACCACTTCCTGCCAAAAACACACTAAAAACAACCAAATCAAACGCACCAGCGGCAAAAGTGATACAAACCAAACCACACGTAGAATGCACTAAAGACAAATAAAATGCGACAAGATAAAACAAATGATTAACAGAAACAAATGGGAAAAGAACGTGTAAAAACCACTGATCAGTTACAACAACTGAGTATAAGTCATAGGGATTTGGCCGAAGATTCTGTCGGGCCGCCTCGGCCTCTGCGCACACCTCTTAATCTTAGGATTGTCTTGGGAAACAGGAGGTAGCTGCTGACGGGGAAATTCTAGAACCCTAGGTTGTGCAGAAGATCTCTGAGGCGCATCACGCCCTAGGAGAGGTTCCACGGGTAAAGGTTGAATAACCATTTCTTCTGCAGCTTTAGGCACATGATCGCCTTCCTTTCTTAGAACGTTTCTTATCACTTCTGTGATCAGGCCCATTTGAGTCTTCAACTGATGAACTTCTTCCCTTAGTATTTTATGATCCTGACATAGCGCTTGCATGTCCACCATGAATTGTCCCATCTGCCTTTGGACTTCCCTCAATTCTACTTGAATCTGCTCCATAGTCAACTTCTGTCTTCTTTGAAGAATTAACGTCAAAGAGTTCGAAGGAAATCAGATCAGGATAACAAACACCCCGCCTCGAAGACCTGTTATGCAAATGAAATGCAAATGCCATGCAATGCAAAAATGAAATGCAACAGACACAGGATCAAGGTCACACATCTTGCAAGGCATCGCAATGAGATATCTCTCACCTCGGGCAGGAAATCTACTAGTTTATAAGATGGCATCCCAAAGGCTTTTAAACAAAGTCCCATGCACTAACCCTCAAAAATTTTCCATCATAACGACGATTTGTAAGACGGTAATCCCTTCAAAGGATGAACACAGAGTTATGTTTTAGTAAACCTTCGGAAGAAGGTTCTACAAAAGGTCCTCAGAGTCACAGACTCCCGTGTTGGAAATAAAGACGCCATTACGACTACTCATAAGACATAGTCATCCCAAAGGGGTCTCATCTGAGCGGTGGAATTCAAACCAACTCAACGAGTCCTAAGTCTCAAAAATCAGAAAGAAACCACCTCCTAACTTAGTGTATACTAGAAAGCTCGGGTAGAAAGCCTTCATCCTCACAAACCATCCCCAATAAACCCAACAGTTAGAGAACACAACATATTAAATAATAAAAGCAAATAAAACACAAATGCGACAAGAAAACTAGGTTTGACTTGCTAGGAATCCCCATCAGAGTCGCCAGTTGTCGCTACTCGAAAAATGCAATGACGAGGAGGCGAAAAGAAAGACAGAAGAGTCGCCACCGAACTTTATTTATCCCATTAGGGGAAGGGAAAACATCGAGAAAACCCTAAAAAAAACTGATAAGATGGTCTCGTGACCAAGAACGGGTTCGGAAGCCGGTTATGCAAAGGCGAAGGTGCTAGCGAAGTTACCCAGAAACATAAGAAGTTCGCTAGGCGAACTTCCCAGCTTACGCAAACAGAGGCAAAAAGGGACTGAAGTTCACTAGGCGAAGGTGCCAGCGAAACTGCCAAGAAAAAACAGTAATAAGTTCGCTAGGCGAAGTTGCTAGCGAATGTAAACAGAGGCGAAATAGGGCAAAGTTCGCTAGGCGAAGGTGCCAACAAACATGATAGAAAAAAAACATCAAGAAGTTCGTTAGGCGAACTTCATGCTGTTTTTCCCATAATGCATGTTTTATATGGAAATAGTGAGGAAATGGGGCGAAGTTCGCTAGGCGAACTTGCCAGCGAACGTGACAGTATTTTGAGTTTTTCAACTCATGTCACTATGAAAACTAAACTATGTTCTACCTTCCTTCTTTGTCCTTTTACAATGGTTTATTAGTCATATCAAGACCTTATTACAGCATACAGCACAAGCAAACACACAAGAAAATAAAACATACAAAAATGTAACGAGGTGAGAGTTTTAAAGGAAAAATACCCAAGAGCTACTAGTTCCCTTCACCACCAATGGCTTTGTTGGATGTCCTCCTCCTTCTTCTGGTTTTCTATCCACCTTTTGTTCTTTCAATGGTTGGTGAATGCACTCAATGTTTCTCTCTTTTTCTGTTTTTCTCTCTATATCTCTTGCTCTCAATATCTCTCTATATGTTAATGTGTCATCTTACCCTCTATAAAAATGCCTTCTTTTTTGTTTGCCGCCCCCTCTCCCTTTTATCTCAGCACACTAGGGTTTTCTCTTCCTTCAAGACTTCAGATTTTTACTTAGAAATGTCCAAGGCAACTTTCTTGATGTCACTCACTTTATTTCCATTTTCATGTATGCTTTGCTGTATTTTTCGGCACTATTGCTAGGCCTGTTTTTTGCAGCACTTTGTGTCTTGTACCCTTTTGTTGGCTTGTGCTTGGACAACCCTCGTGGTCAAATGCTACTACCTTTAGACAGATTTTTAAAATTCTGATATTTAATGTGTAGATGCATTACCATAAGTCTATTCCTTTAATTTTGTGACATGAAATGGTTTTGTGATATAATGCAAATTGTCACTTCTTGCATGGGGCTGTTTTGGATTTCATTCATAGTCTTGATCTTGAAATATTCCAATATTGAGTTAACTCTTAAATATTTTTCTTGGGTGTTTGTAAGCACAAAGAGGATCATGTGGACTTGATGGGGCATGAAGGATACCATAGCATGAAGTTAATTAGAAGCTTGAATTAAGACAAGAAATAACTTAATTTTCTAAGCATTACTAAGTGTTTGAAACTTTGCGACAAATGTGACATTCTTGCAAATGTCATGAAATTTCTCTTTGTAATATTCTTGAATCTAGCCTTGAATTCATGAACCTTGAATTTGGAGTGATAGTTGTAACGCCCATTTTAATTATTTTTTTAATTTCGGTGTTATTTTCATTTTCGACGTGCTTGTGTGGATTTTGGTTGAGGAGTAAGTTCCATAATATTATGAAAATATGATTAATGATGATAATATTATGATAATTAGTAAGATGTTACTATTATTAATATTATTGTTATTATTATCATATTAAATAATATTATTGGGATAATGATATTATTATTTGGGAATTAATGGAATTTTGGAAATTAAAAGAAATAAAAGGATTATTATTATTGTGGAATTATTATTAGAAATATTTGGAATAAAAGTAATTTTGGGGTATTAAGGGTGATATTGGTATTTTGGAAAATAGAGAATTGGAAGAGAAGCACACGCACGGTGGAAGCAAGCGAAGAACACGATTGAGGAAGGTCTGTAGCAAGGGCAAGCTTGGCAAGAAGATCATCAAGATCATCAATTCGTATGAATTGGGAAGCTTCATCAACATCAGAATTGGATTCAAGGTAGGGGGAATTGATCGGTTGAATGGGTATTTACATGAATAATTGGTAGGAAGGGGAAATTCCTAACCCCATGAATGAATATGTCTGCATGTTGATGATGAATTATATGATGAGTTGATGTTGTTGCATGTTGTTCTTTATGTTCTGATTTTAATTACTATGTTAGAATTCGTTTGCATGTATTGTGGAGTATCGGTTTGAGTGAATTGGGAGTTTCGGAGTTGGACATAGTTCTGAGTCGAAAGTGGATTAATCGGCTAGAGTCAATATTTCATCGGGTGGAATGGGTACTAGTTGGGTAGAACAATTGTAGAATGATGAGCTAGTGAGGCTGGTGTGATTTTTGGTGGAATTGGTGTTGTGGGGTTGCTGCTGATTATGAGCAGCAGAGTTTATTTTTCCAGATTCGCAGACATTCGTTAGCCCATCGCTGGGCGAATGCCTGGCGAGCATACGCTAGCAGCTCGCGTAGCGAGCGTGAAGCAAGCCATTACAGTGGTTGTTTTTCTGTACTCGCTAACAGGTTCGCCGAGCGAGGTGGTAGCGAGCACTTCCAGTAGCTCAGAAGTGTGGTTCGCGAGGAGGTTCGCTAGGCGGACGTGTAGCGAACACTTGCTAGGAGCTCGCGTAGCGAGCAGGTAGCGAGTGTAGCAGGTTTTGGTTTTTGAGGGTTGTGTGCAGTTGTTAGTGCGGAGTGCGATCGGCCTGAAGTGTCGTGATATTATATGAGTGTGGAGAGTATGTTGATGGCTATGAGGGTTGTGTGACCGACGTTTATCGCATTGGACATAATCGGTGGATTATGTGATGTCTATAGTTATGTGTGTGATATGTATGCACTATGTGTTGTGCGAGAGTGGATCAGTAGGATCGATACGCTTTATATGTGTTGCGTTTATGTGTTGTTGTGTTAATGGATTCGTAGGATCAATACGCCTGTGCGCGTAGTGTTTATGTGTTATGTGAGAGAATATGTTGGATCAATAGGATCGATACGCCTTGTGTGTGTTATATTGATGTGTTATGTGATGATTGGATCGGTAGGATAGGATTGCACCTTGTGTGCTAGATGTGTGATAAATGTATGTTTGATACATGTTGAGATATGGTCAGGGGACCGTGTATGTTATTTGTGTGTGATTGTTGTTGTGTGTGTGCATTGGGGTTATGCATGGCATGTCGTGTTGTGGTGCTCCCATTGTGGAGGGTAATGGTCAGGTGTCCATCGATATTGTTGATGTGCTCCCTTAGTGGAGGGGTGATGGCTAGGTGTCCATCGATATTGTTGATGTGCTCCCTTAGTGAAGGGGTGATGGTCAGGTGTCCATCGATATTGTTGATGTGCTCCCTTAGTGGAGGGGTGATGGCCAGATGTCCATCGGTGTGGTGTGCTCCCTGTGAGGAGGGTTGATGGCCAAGTGCTCATCGTTGATGTGTGCTCCTTTGTGGAGGGTTGATGGCCTGGTCTCCATCGTTGTTGTGAGTCGGCACCGCATATCATTGTGTTGAGTGTCATGTGTTGCATTGTTGGGTGTTATGAATGTTGATGATGGGACAGTAGGTCCGGATGATTGTATATGAAATGATGCTTATATGTTTCTACCTTTATTTCATGTACATGTATACCGTTAATGTTTGATCGTGAATTCTCACCCCTTTATTGTTGTTGTGGTCTGTGCTTCTTTGGAAGTACAGACAATCCAGGTGTTTATCTAGCTTGGATTGTGGTGTCGTCGTAGGATTGCTCTGATACGTAACACCGGGGCTTTTTGGGAGTTTTATTGTTTATTGATGATTATGTGTGCCCCCGTGGCGTATTTGATTTTGTGGGATATGTGACCATGTTTGATGGATGTATATTTTGGGCAGTGGTCGTACGTGATGTACATGATGATATTGATGATGTATATATATATATGATGTGTTTTGGCAGACTACTTCTTTTTCCGCTGAAATTTTATTTAAAAATTAGTTTTAAGAAATGAGTTGTGGAATTTTGTGAAAAATGTGAAATCCCGTTTTTGGGAGAAAAACTCTTATATGTGTGTATTTTAATTGTTTTATTTTAATTTTGGGAACAGGGTGTTACAAGTTGGTATCAGAGCAGGTCGGCCTGTCCGGCCAGTGTAGTGTGTTGAGTCTGTCTATAGGATAGAGTTGCTTGTTTTCTGTTAACCTGGATTGTTGTTGTTGAGCAGTATGGCTGGGAGGAATGATGCGGCATTGGCTGCAGCTATGCAAGCAATGGCGCAATTGGTGGCCAATCAGAATCTGGCTGCGGGTGCTTAGTTCAGAGACTTGACGCAGTTTTAGAGCAACAAGCCACCAAAGTTTGAAGGTGGGATCTTGGATCCGGTAGCTGCACAGAAATGGCTGAAGGCAGTTGAGAAGATCTTCAGGACCATGGGGTGCAGTGACGAGCAGAAAGTGAGATTTGGTACTCACATGCTAGAGGGAGAGGCCGAGGCTTGGTGGGATAATTGTCGTCAGAGGATGGAGGCTTCGGGGACTCCGATTAATTGGGAGGTGGTTCGATCTGGATTTCTGGAGAAGTATTTTCCAGAAGATATCAGAAGCACTAAAGAGGTGGAATTTTTGGAATTGAAACAGGGCAGTATGTCGATGGCCGAGTATGCGGCTAAGTTTGAGGAATTGGCTCAGTATTGTCCCCATTATAATACTGAGGAAGCAATGACTTCTAAGTGCTTAAAATTTGAGAATGGGCTGAGGACGAAGATCAAGATGGGGATCGCGTGTCAGAAAATCAGGAGTTATCCTGAGTTGGTGAGTAGAAGTCAGATCTATGACAATGACAACCGTGCAAGGATTGCACACTACAAGGCGGTGAATGACCGCAAGGGTAAACAAATATTTGGTGGTACTCTTTACAGTGTTCTAACTGGTAAGGGGAAGTTCAAGGGTGATATTGATAGGAAGCCCAGAGAGGGTAGGGTGTTTGCTGGTACGAAGTGTTTCCGGTGCGGTGGCATGGGTCATCGTGCCAATGATTGTCCTCATGAAGCGAAGAAGTGCTTCAAGAGTGGGATGTCGGGCCACGTGGTGGCGAATTGTAGGACTAATATGCCTACTTGCTATAACTGCGGTGAGAAGGTCCATATTAGCACTCATTGTGAGAAGCCAAGGAGGCCTCAGGCGCCTCAGGTTGCTGGTAAAGTGTTTGCGGTAGTGGGAACTCAGGCGGCGGACGAGGAGCGTTCGATCAAAGGTACCTGTTTTATCAATAACATTCCTTTGACTGCTATGATTGATACGGGTGCAACCCACTCGTTTATCTCTATTGATTGTGTGATGAGGTTTGGTTTGGTGTCGACTACTCTTGAGCGGCAGATGATTATTGAAACTCTCTCGATTGGTTTAGTGACTACTTCGTTAGTGTGTTTGAAGTGTCCACTGACTATCTTTGGCCGAGACTTCGGTGTGGATTTGATTTGTTTGCCACTTGGTAGTTTGGATGTTATACTTGGTATGAAATGGTTGGAGTTCAACCGAGTATACATTGATTGTTTCCTGAAAGTGTTATTGTTTTTTACTCCAGAAGAGCAAGCGTTGGCAGATTCCTTGTCTAGTAAGGAATTTAGAACTTTGTTGGAAGATGAAGCTCAAGTTTTTGCTTTATTTGCATCACTGTCGGTTGACAACAAGGCGTTGTTGGATGAGTTAGCTGTGGTGAATGAGTTTCCGGAGGTGTTCTCGGATGATATTACAGAGTTGCCTCCGAAGAGAGAAGTTGAGTTTAGCATTGATCTTATTCCTGGTACGAGGCCTATTTCTATGGCGTCTTATAGGATGTCGGCAGTGGAGTTGGCCGAGTTGAAATCTCAGATTGGAGAGATGCTGGATAGAAAGTTTATCAGACCAAGTGTGTCGCTGTGGGGAGCTCCAGTGTTGTTAGTGAAGAAGAAGGATGGTAACATGCGGTTGTGTATCGATTACCTTCAGTTGAACAAAGTGACCATCAAGAACAAATATCCTCTTTCAAGGATTGATGATTTGATGGATCAGTTGGTGGGAGCTCGTGTGTTCAGTAAGATTGACTTGAGGTCGGGTTATCATCAGATAAGAGTGAAGGAAGGTGATATTCAGAAGACGGCGTTTAGGACTCGATATGGATATTACGAGTATGCCGTAATGCCTTTCGGAGTGTCTAATGTGTCGGGTGTGTTCATGGAATATATGAACCGTATCTTCAATTCTTATTTGGATCAATTTATTGTCGTGTTCATTGATGCTATACTGATTTATTCTAAGTCTGAGGAAGAGCATGCGGAACATTTGAGGATTGCCTTTCAAGTGTTGAAGGATAACAAGTTGTTTTCTAAGTTATCAAAGTGTGAGTTCTGGTTGAAGAAGGTGAGTTTCTTGGGGCATGTTATTTCAGGTGATGGTGTTTCGGTAGACCCATCTAAGGTGAGTGCGGTGTTACAGTGGGAACCACCGAAGACGGTAACAGAGGTTAGAGGCTTTTTGGGCTTAGCAGGTTATTACTGAATATTTATTGAAGGCTTTTCCATATTGGCTTTGTCGTTGACTCAGCTGACAAGGAAAGATCAAGTGTTTGTGTGGGATGCTGCTTGTGAAGAGAGTTTTGAGGAGCTGAAAAAGAGATTGACTTCAGCGCCGGTGTTGGTGTTACCAAATCCGAATGAGTTTTTTGTGGTATATTGTGATGCGTCTAAGATAGGATTAGGCGGAGTTCTTATGCAGAATGGAAAAGTGGTAGCTTGTGCTTTTGAGGGTGCATGAGCGGAACTGTCCTACTCATGACCTTGAGTTGGCTGCGGTGGTTTTTGTTTTGAAGATTTGGAGACATTATTTGTATTGTTCGAGATTTGAGGTGTTCAGTGATCACAAGAGTTTGAAGTATCTGTTTGACCAGAAAGAATTGAATATGAGGCAGAGAAGATGGTTAGAATTTCTGAAAGATTATGGTTTCAATTTGAGTTATCACCCAGGGAAAGCGAATGTTGTTGTGGATACTTTGAGCAGGAAGATAATTAATATGTCAGCTTTGATGGTAAAAGAGATGGAGCTTATTGAGCAGTTCCGGGATTTGAGCATGGTTTGTGAGTTTACGGCTGATGGCATGGTGTTGGGCAAATTGCAAGTAAAGAATGATTTCTTGGACATGATAAGAGAACACCAGAAGTTAGATGTGAAACTTGCGGATTTGATGCGAGAAGCCGGGAGTGACTCCGGTAGTGATTTCAAGTTGGATAATGCGGGTGTGTTGAGGTTTTGGGGCAGAATTTGCATGCCGGATAATGATGATCTGAGGAAGTCGATTTTGGACGAAGGACATCGTAGTAGCCTGAGTGTTCATCCAGGAGCTACGAAGATGTATCAGGATTTGAAAAAGTTGTTTTGGTGGTCGGGCATGAAAAGAGACATTGCTCATTATGTTTATGCTTGTTTGGTATGTCAGAAATCGAAGGTGGAGCATCAGAGACCTTCTGGGTTGATGCAACCGTTAGAGATTCCAGTTTGGAAGTGGGACTGTATTGCTATGGATTTTGTTACGGGATTGCCGAATACGGCGAGAGGATTTGATGCGATTTGGGTGATTGTGGATCGGCTTACGAAGTCTGCACACTTTGTGCCGATTAGTATTAGCTTTCCGTTGGAGAAGCTTGCAGAGATTTACATTCGGGTGATTGTAAAGATGCACGGTGTGCCGTTGAGTATTGTGTCGGATAGAGATCTGAGGTTCACTTCTGTATTTTGGAAGAGTTTGCAAGAGGCTTTGGGTACTGAGTTGAAGCTGAGTTCAGCTTATCATCCGCAGACGGATGGACAGTCGAAGAGGACTATTCAGACTTTAGAGGATTTATTGCGGGCTTGTGTGTTGAAAAAAGGTGGTACGTGGGATACTCATTTGCCTTTGGTAGAGTTCACGTACAACAACAGTTACCATTCCAGTATCGGGATGGCACCGTTTGAAGCTCTTTATGGTAGGAGGTGCAGGACTCCTTTGTGTTTGTATGAGTCAGGTGAGAATGTTGTGTTGGGACCAGAGTTGGTGCAGCAGACTACTGAGACAGTGCAGATGATCCGTGAGAAGATGAAAGCATCTCAGGATCGGCAGAATAGTTATTATGATAACCGAAGGAAAGAGTTGGAATTCAGTGAGGGTGACCATGTATTTTTTTAGGGTTAACCCAGTGACTAGTGTTAGACGTGCATTGAAGTCCAAGAAGTTGGATCCGAAGTTTATCGGACCGTATCAGATTTTGCAGAGGATTGGTGTTGTGGCTTACAGGATGGCGTTGCCGCCGGAGCTTTCGAACTTGCATGACGTGTTTCATGTGTCGCAACTTCGGAAGTATGTATCTGATCTGTCTCATGTAATTCAGAGGGATGAAGTCCAAGTTAGAGAGAATTTAACTGTAGAGACGTTGTCGTTGAGGATCGAGGATCGCAAGATGAAGCGACTCAGAGGGAAAGAGATACCTTTGGTGAGAGTGGCTTGGGGAGATGTTGCAGGAGACAGTGTGACCTGGGAATTGGAAAGCAGGATGCGGGAAGCGTATCCAGAGCTGTTTCCATCAGGTATTTTCGAGGACGAAAATAATTAAAGTGGGGGAGAGTTGTAACGCCCATTTTAATTATATATTTAATTTCGGTGTTATTTTCATTTTCGACGTGCTTGCGTGGATTTTGGTTGAGGAGTAAGTTCCATAATATTATGAAAATATGATTAATGATGATAATAGTATGATAATTAGTAAGATGTTACTATTATTAATATTATTGTTATTATTATCATATTAAATAATATTATTGGGATAATGATATTATTATTTGGAAATTAATGGAATTTTGGAAATTAAAAGAAATAAAAGGATTATTATTATTGTGGAATTATTATTAGAAATATTTGGAATAAAAGTAATTTTGGGGTATTAAGGGTGATATTGGTATTTTGGAAAATAGTGAATTGGAAGAGAAGCACACGCACGGTGGAAGCAAGCGAAGAACACGATTGAGGAAGGTCTGAAGCAAGGGCAAGCTTGGCAAGAAGATCATCAAGATCATCAATTCGTGTGAATTGGGAAGCTTCATCAACATCAGAATTGGATTCGAGGTAAGGGGGGGGGGGGGGGGAATTGATCGGTTGAATGGGTATTTACATGAATAATTGGTAGGAAGGGGAAATTCCTAACCCCATGAATGAATATGTCTGCATGTTGATGATGAATTATATGATGAGTTGATGTTGTTGCATGTTGTTCTTTATGTTCTGATTTTAATTACTATGTTAGAATTCGTTTGCATGTACTGTGGAGTATCGGTTTGAGTGAATTGGGAGTTTCGGAGTTGGACATAGTTCTGAGTCGAAAGTGGATTAATTGGCTAGAGTCAATATTTCATCGGATGGAATGGGTACTAGTTGGGTAGAACAATTGTAGAATGATGAGCTAGTGAGGCTGGTGTGATTTTTGGTGGAATTGGTGTTATGGGGTTGCTGCTGATTATGAGCAGCAGAGTTTATTTTTCCAGATTCGCAGACATTCGCTAGCCCATCATTGGGCGAATGCCTGGCGAGCATTCGCTAGCAGCTCGCGTAGCGAGCGTGTAGCGAGCCATTACAGTGGCTGTTTTTCTGTACTCGCTAGCAGGTTCGCTGAGCAAGGTGGTAGCGAGCACTTCTAGTAGCTCAGAAGTGTGGTTCGCCAGGAGGTTCGCTAGGCGAACGTGTAGCGAACACTCGCTAGGAGCTCGCGTAGCGAGCAGGTAACGAGTGTAGCAGGTTTTGGTTTTTGAGGGTTGTGTGCAGCTGTTGGTGCGGAGTGCAATCGGCCTGATGTGTCGTGATATTATATGAGTGTAGAGAGTATGTTGAGGGCTATGAGGGTTGTGTGACCGGCGTTTATCGCATTGGACATAATCGGTGGATTATGTGATGTGTATAGTTATGTATGTGATATGTATGAACAATGTGTTGTGTGAGAGTGGATAAGTAGGATCGATACGCTTTATATGTGTTGCGTTTATGTGTTGTTGTGTTGATGGATCCGTAGGATCGATACGCCTGTGCGTGTACTGTTTATGTGTTATGTGAGAGAATATGTTGGATCAATAGGATCGATACACCTTATGTGCGTTGTATTGATGTGTTATGTGATGATTGGATCGGTAGGATCGGATTGCACCTTGTGTGCTAGATGTGTGATATATGTATGTTTGATACATGTTTAGATATGTTCAGGGGACCGTGGATGTTATTTGTGTGTGATTGTTGTTGTGTGCGTGCATTAGGGTTATGCATGGCATGTCGTGTTGTGGTGCTCCCATTGTGGAGGGGTGATGGCCAGGTGTCCATCGATATTGTTGATGTGCTCCCTTAGTGGAGGGGTGATGGACAGGTGTCCATCGATATTGTTGATGTGCTCCCTTAGTGGAGGGGTGATGGACAGGTGTCCATCGGTATTGTTGATGTGCTCACTTAGTGGAGGGGTGATGGCCAGGTGTCCATCGGTGTGGTGTGCTCCCTGTGAGGAGGGTTGATGGCCAAGTGCCCATCGTTGATGTGTGCTCCTTTGTGGAGGGTTGATGGCCCGGTGTCCATCGTTGTTGTGAGTCGGTACCGCATATCATTATGTTGAGTGGCATGTGTTGCATTATTGGGTGTTATGAATGTTGATGATGGGACAGTAGGTCCGGATGATTGTATATGAAATGATGCTTATATGTTTCTACCTTTATTTCATGTACATGTATACCATTAATGTTTGATCGTGAATTCTCACCCCTTTTTTGTTGTTGTGGTCTGTGCTTCTTCGGAAGTACAGACAATCCAGGTGTTTAGCTAGCTTGGATTGTGGCGTCGTCGTAGGATTGTTCTGATACGTAACACCGGGGCTTTTTGGGAGTTTTATTGTTTATTGATGATTATGTGTGCCCCCGTGGCGTATCTAATTTTGTGGGATATGTGACCATGTTTGATGGATGTATATTTTGGGCAGTGGTCGTACGTGATGTTAATGATGATATATATATATATATATATATATATATATATATATATATATATATATATATATATATATATATATATATATATATATATATATATATATATATATATATATATATATATATATATATATATATATATATATATATATATATATATATATATATATATATATATATGATGTGTTTTGGAAGACTACTTCTTTTTTCGCTGAAATTTTATTTAAAAATCAGTTTTAAGAAATGAGTTGTGGAATTTTGTGAAAAATGTGACATCCCGTTTTTGGGAGAAAAACTCTGATATGTATGTATTTTAATTGTTTTATTTTAATTTTGGGAACGGGTGTTACAATGGGTCTCCCTTATGCCATTGAATTTGAAAGATATGAAGGAACGAGGGGAAATTTTGGGGTGCAACACTTACCTTGTGGTCAAAGTCCAACTTACTTAGAACCTACCAAATAGATAATTTTATGTCTTATCTGACGTTTCACCAGATTTGACCTTCCCCTATCAGATGGTTTTTCCAGACATATCTTTTGTTCTGACGTATTTCTAAAACTCTCTTTTGTGTTACTGATGTTTTTCCAGTTATTCCTTTGCATTCTGATGATTTTCCAGAATTCTTTTACTTTTTATCCGAGGATTTGCCGGATATGTTTGTCTCTCTGATGATTTCCTAGATTGAGTCTTTGTTTGAAGCTTTTCCAAAAACTTATCTGATGTTTTTCCATATGTTTCCTTTGTGATTTTGACGCCCTTCCAGAATTTGTTTTACTCTCCAGTGAGTTTCCAGATATTACCTTTGTAATTCTGATGCCTTTCTAGAATTTATTTTACTCCCTAGTGAAATTCCAAATATATACCTTTGTAATTCTAATGCATTCCCTGTATTTCATTTCTTTTACCGTCTCTGTTTTTTTTCAAAAGTGTCATTTGTTCTAATGTTTTTCCAGAACTCTTTTGTACTTATCTGATGTTCTTCCGGATATGTATCTTTGTTCTAATATTTTTCCAAAACTCATTTGTGTCTATCTGATGTTCTTCCATATACGACTTTAATTCTGATGTTTTTCCAGAACCCCTTTTGTGTCTATCTAATCGATTTTTCAAATATGACATTTCTTTTCCGATTGCTTTTCTGGATATGTTTGTTGATTTGATGTTATTTCCAAAACCTCTTCTTGTCTATCTGATGTTCTTCCAGACATGACCTTGCTTATCTGATGTTCTTCCAGATATGTCTTCAAAACCTTTTCCCGTACATTTAAATTTTTTCTAAATGTTTCGGACGTAGCTTTAGAATTTTTTGTCTTCATCTAATGATCTTTTGGATGTTTTTAATTTATCTCTGATTGTGGTTAACAACGGCTGAATGCCTTTAAGTCTGTTTCGATTCTTTACCTAATGCTTTTAATGGATGTTTTTCAGAGTTTATTCAATGTTTTTCAGAGTTCATTTAATGCTTTTTTAAATGTCTCTGATATTTCCTCAATGCCTCTGATGTTTGCTTGAATGACCTTAATGTATTTCCCAGAGTTCTCCTCATCTCATGGCCTCCTAAATGCTATGACTCTTTTCCATCCAGTTCCATTCATGGGTGATGGTTGTTGATTCCCCAGTGGAGCTTATTCAATGTAATCCTAAATATCTCTGGCGATTGCTCGATTATTTGTGTCATCTGTTTATGTCCCAAAGTTTCGTTCAACGTTCTCCTGAATGTCTTTTTGCATCTGATGCTTTCTCAAATGTATGTATCTCCTGTTTAGGATTTTCCCCTCTCTTCCAAGTATTATCGAATACTCTTTGTCACCTTGACAGATTTCCATAATATCTTGCATTCCTCAGTTGTGTCTCTTGGAGATCTGTTACTTATTCTCTTGTGGTATTTCTTTTGTCATTTTTCTTTCATTCTAAAATTCAAATAGAATAGTATAAAAACACTTCCCAAATCCACCTGTATGTTAGAAGAAGAAAAAAACAATAATAAAAGAGAAACTTCAGCAATGCACCTTTTGACTACACATATTCTCTCTCGGTTTTTTTAATTGAAAAAATAAAATAAATAAGACTCGCTCCAAGCTCTCATACAAGCTCTCACACTCAGCTACTACTCACTCTCTCTCTCTTTCAATCGCTATATATTTTTTTTAGATTTTTAAAGTGAGAACTAAAGACATCTTATGTAAAAAGAAGTGAGAACTAGAGTAATAAATAAATAAATAATATTTAGTTAAATAGGCTTGATTTTTGTATGGATAATTTTCAAATTATTTTTATATAAATATAAAATTAAAAAAATAAATTTAGCCAGCGGAAAAGGAGAAATTCCTTATGTTTCATTCTAACAATACTTTACATTTTTAACATTATTTTTAAACTTTATTTCTTCCCTTTTTTCTAATTCTATTTCTTTTAATTCTCATTTTTTATATTAAATCTTTATTTCACATTTTAATGGTGTTAATTTTTTTTTAGCTCATTTGATAATTTATTAGTATTTTTGATATTTTTTTTGTTGTCTTTGTATCTTTTCTGAGGGTAGGATACTCGTGATCGCCTTATACTTGTACTGTTTTTTGAATTAATTCAATCTTTCTTTAATTCAAAAAATATAAATTAAATTTTTGTTGAATAAATATGAATAATAAAAAATACAAAAAAAAAACTGCTTTTAAATATATGAGAAATTGTTAATATAAATTCTAAAAAATGTTATAAAAAAAGGAGGCACGTCATATATACATATATATATATATATATATATATATATATATATATATATATATATATATATATATATATATATATATATATATATATATATATATATATATATATATTATAATTAAATATTTAGTTAAAATGTAGTTTAACAAAATCAAATTCATAACACAATTTTTAACATTACTATTGTTAAAAAAATATTAAATTTAAGATATTGAATTAGTATCAATGTCATCTCCTTCTTCACCATCATAATTAAATAGACTAGCTTTTAAATTTTGTTCATAAAGTATGGAGAAAATGAAAGAAACGTGACAACCAAAAGTAAAGTTTGGAGAGATATATCAAAGTCGAGAGTAGTTCCTAAAGAGAAGAGGCGGTATTACAAGAAAAAGATTGATGAAATTGAAGTGATCAATAAGAAAAGGATGACAGTGTCGAAGGCGTCATCTTGGTTAAGAGGCGTTGGATCGGGATTGCCATTGAGGAGGGTAAGACAGATTTATTCTTTTTACAGGAAACCAAATTGAAATCTATTGATGCAAATTTGACTAGTAGCTTTTGGCCGAATCACAAGGTGGGATGGTCCTTTTCTGATTTTTGTGGGTCTCTTTGATCCAATTTTTTCGTTCAAAGGCGAGATCTATTTGGGGCTTAAAGTATTATGGAGGGGTTCACTTTATTACTTTTTGAACATCTATTCTCTCTGTTTGATCAAGAAGAAAGCTCTTTATAAGAAGATTATTGAGTTGAGAAGGAAATTTGGTGACAAAGAATGGTGCATAGGCGGGGACTTCAATTCTATTGCTTGTAACAAGGGGAGGAATGAGAGTTCTCTTGCGAATAGGGCCTCTGAAATGAGATAGTTCTCTGATTTCATGGAAGATGTTGATCTCATCGATTTACCTTACAAGGGAAACATCTTCTCTTGGTATAGCGGGGATGGTAGATCAATGAGCCGGCTCGATCGATTTTTGTTGTCGGATGGTTTGATTGATAAGTGGGGTGTCGTTGGCCAAAGAATTGAGAAGAGATAAATCTCATATCACTGTCCTATTTGGTTGAAAATTAATAAAGATGTTTGGAGTCCAAACCGTTTAGGGTTCTTGAGTGTTGGTTTGATCATAACGATTTTATAGAATTTGTGGAAAATGTTTGGAGGAGTACTAAGGTTATTAGGAGAAGTGATTTTGTGATCAAGGAAAAATTTTAAATTCTTAAAGATAGGATTAAGGTGTGGAATCGAGAGGTGTTTGGTAAAGTTTTCTTGGAGATTGAGACTAACGAAGAGGAGGAATTGAATTTCATTGATGTGTTGTTGGTCAGCTGTAAAGAGGACCTTGTGGGAGAATTAGTTGGTAAAAGAAGTTTAACAACTAGAGATTTTTGGAAGAAGCTTGAATATCAAGAGCGTCTTCTTATTCATAAATTAAGCCTTAAGTGAAATTGTGAGGGGCATCTTAACAACGCTTTCTTTCACAATTCCTTGAAAGGCCGCAGAAGACGTAATTTTATCAGGAGTATTGAGACTGACCACGGTACATGTGATTTTGTCAATGATATCAAGGAGGAAGTTTGGATTTTTTTTCCTGATAAATATAAAGAGTTTGATGCCAGTATGTCAACTCTTGATGGAATTGATTTTCAACTTCTATCTGTCAAGGATTCTAAAGCTCTTGAGATGAAATTTTTAAAGCAAGAAATTAAGGATTCTATGTGGAGTTGCGAGGTGTCACGCCCTCATTTTCCACCCAATCTCTCATATCATACATTCACCACATCATTATCACATACATAGTGCATACCCAACATTTGAATTTGCAATGGAATGTCAAAGGAAGATTGTGGCTTTATAACAAGTGTTTGAGAATTAGCTATGGAAAGTTAAGGGTCTCATGCTTGATTTTTAAAAAATTTCTAGGCATTGAAAATTTGGATCCTCTAAAGTTTTCTTACAAAGTTAGATTAGGGTTTACCCATTTTATTGTTACTTAGATGGATTACAAGTTTCAAATCCATTCTTTTTCCATTTCAATATTCTATCCTAAGATTTCAATTCAAATTCTATTTCCTTTTCAATTTCTTCTTAAATTCTACTTCCATTTCAGTTTCTTCTCAAATTCTATTTCCATTTTATTTCAATTCCAAAATTCAATTTCAAATTTCATTTCAAGTTCTATATTTCATGTTCTATAACCAATTTTAATTCTTAAGATTTTCAATTTCAAATTCCATAACCAAGTTTCTTTTTTTTTTAAGATTTCCATTTTAATTCCATTTCAAGTCAAATTCTATTATATTCTAATTCAATTCCAAAATTCAGTTTCAAATTCCATTTCAAGTTCTATTTTTCGAGACCAAGTTCACGTTGCATTTCATGTTCAAAGAGTCTAAGTTCTATTCCCATCCCATTTCAAATTCTATTCCAAGTTTCTATCTCACAAGTCCAAGTTCAAATTCACATTAAGAGGTTTATTGCAAAATTCATGCCAAAGTACAATGTTCAATGGCAAAGTTAAGTTTACAAATGAATAAATGGCAATTATAAGGTTTGAAACTTTTTGAGGGATTACAAAGAGTCCTAAGCTTTTTTGTAATCTAATTCATCCTTTATGTCAAAACTTCAAGCTTCATATTGCATTCTTCAAACTTCATACTTCAAGCTTCATACTCCAAGCAAATCGTACCTCCCTTCCATCCTTTCCTTGCCATGATTCATGATTGCATCCACCTACAAAAATCAAGATTCAATTTTCAATCCAAACCAAAATTCAAGTGTCTATTCAAATTAAGGACCAATTTCATTTCAAATTCAAGATTCAACCTCATTTTAATTCTCATTCAAGTTAAGTTTCCAATCAAATTTCAAATTCAAAGTGCAATCTTATTTCATCCTAATCAAAATCCAATTCAAATCAAATCAAAGTCCATTTACCAATTCATCACCATTTCATACAATTTCACTTCAAACCAAAATCATAGTTTCCAAGATCATGTCATAATAATACTAATTCCAAATCACCCAAAATTCATCACTATTCATGACATCCATGTTTAATCTATGTCATCACTCAACATCAAATTTCAATACTATCAAATTCATTCTCGTATCATTCATCATTTATCATTTCAAACATTCACATACAAGCCATTCATATCATTATTCAAGTACTTTCAACATTCATTGACATGATCCTATCTCAATTCAACATCACATTCATGAACAATTTCATTCAAGTCCAAACACATACATTCATAACTCATACATTTTTGTTCAATGCATTCACCATCATCTTAACAATTCACATTAAAACACAATTCCAATCAAAGCATATCATATTTCAAGCAAATTCATGCATCTTAATTGTGTTACAAATTCATGGCAAGTTTAAAATCATCATTCAATTCATTCAAGCTAGCATACATAATCCACTCACCCCAATTTCATTCAAACCAACATATCAATTTTCATTCTTCAAAACATTCAATTCAATCAAAATTCAAACAGTTTTTTCACTGTTCTACCCCGTTTGAAAAGAAAAAAAAAAAAGCTCGTCCAACCAATGGGCAAACCTGTGAAAAAGCATATTGGACTTTGTGAGCTCGTGAAGCATTAAATACCATAAATAAATACCATAAATAAATACCAGATTTTAATTAATATAATTAATCAATCATTAATCAATTATTTTTATAACATAATAATGTTTGAATGATTTTATTTAAAATACTAAAGTATGTTATGTTCCCAATTATTTTTCATTTGTATTAGCTTAAAATAATTTTAGCTCTCTCATTTACATTATATAAATTATATAATTAATATAATTAAATACTATAAATAAATACCAGATTTTAATTAAAAAATCATTCCAATAATTTATTTATGGTATTTAATTAAAAAATAAAAATAAAAAATTAAGCTCGCTCACAAAGTCCAAAGGTTCAACTCCAAAATTGTTATCTGAACCCTCTGGACGAGCTTCTATAAAAAAAAATAATTTTGAAAATAGGGTATTATGGTATTTTTTTTAAATGGAGGTAGAACAGTGTAAAAACCAATTCAAACACTCAATTCATTCCTACCCACTTATAGTCAGAGCAGAATAAGAATTTTGCAAATAAATCATAAAGGACAGAAAAGTAAAGAAACAGACAGAACCATGTACTGCTTCTCACTACAGAAAAGGAAAAGGGTTGTACAAAGCCCTGCTCCACCAAAACAGTACCTCTCCACCACTCATCCAATGGTCTCATTGAAACCCTAAATCAAAAAAGTTTAGAAAATTCAAAAAAAAAACTCTATTTCAAGTTTCTCATTGAAACTTGAAGAAGGGGAGCTCATAAACCCCATCATTGAAACTTGAAGAAGGGGAGCTCATAAATCCCGTCCTTTTTGCAAAAATCAACTACGACATAAGAAGTATCGGAAGACAAGAAAGGATCAGAAGGGCAAAAGAGTAAAGAGGACTTACTTGAGCATATTCGCCGGAAAAGCAACGTCGCCGGAGCAACTCCGATCAACTATTCTTCATTTTCGCTCAAAGTCTACACTTCGTCATGCTTGCCTTGACTTGCTGATACGCTTGTGGTAAATGCTTCATTTCTTCCTAATTCGAGTCATAGATTTTTTTCCTTCTGTTATGTCTATTTGGAAGGGTTAGGTTTGAATTAGAGTAATATAGGGCCGGACTTGATTTGTAGGAGGGAAGATAGGTTGGTTCGTGTTGAAATCTTTTTTTGTTTTGGGATACCGCCGCCGTATCACCACCTCCGCGGCAGCCTCTGCCGCGGAGTGTCGGAGAAATTGATTAGTGTTTGAGTGGTGAAAGAGAGAGAGGATACACTTTGAAAAAGTATTAGAGGATACGCTTTGAAAAAGAGAGAGAAGGAGCATTTTATTTAGGTCTCGCCGTAAGTATTATTTTCCACTTAAAATGATACGTTTTGTTCTATTTCAAAAAAAATTAATTAACATATTAATACATCACCAATCTCAGTTTTCAAGATAGTTACTTCCCATCAATTTACATGATAACAGGTAATAAGTGGTATTTAAAAGAGAAAAATGGAAACGTGTTCCCTTACGGTGTCGGCAATGCAATAGTTGTTTCCAATTTTATTTTATTTTTCTTCATAATATTCAATTTTAATAATAACAAGAGTTCCTACATGAAAAAGTGAAAAAGGGAAGATTGGATTTTATTAATCCTTTTTGAATTTCCTTTTATTTTAATCATTTTTGTTTATATATTTATAAAAACGTAACAAGATGTAAATTGTTGATTATTTTAAATATTTTTATTTAATCTTATTAATTAATTTTATTAAATAAGTTAATTTAATTTAATTAATAATTTGGTATTTTATCTAATTTGGTTTAGTGTGTAATCTTTAAATTTTGAGTATGTCTTTACTCATATTTTATATTTTGTGTTCATAATATATTTAAATTATTTTTCAAAATAAATTTTCAATTCAAATTGAGCTAAAGTCGATTGTTTTTTAAATATTATTATCAATCTTTTTTATCATCGTACACGACATTCATAATTTACTCTTGAACAATATCAAAATTACCTTTAAGACACTGTAGACATATACCCCGGACTGAAAACCTATTCTAACATATATGATATATATCCTATAGTATGGATAGTTATTTTATTTCAAGATATACTCCAAAATAGTCTATTTAAATAATAAATAAAATTCTTAATGTGCTTGATATTTTTAAATAATACTTACAGCGAGGCCAAAATAAAATGCTCTTTCTCTCTTTTTCAAAGCGTATCCTGTATCACCTTTTTTTTCAAAGTGTATCCTCTCTCTTTCACCACTCAAACACGAACCAACTTCTCCGATGACACTCACGGATGCCGGCGGAGGTGATACGGCGGTGGTATCCCAAAACAAAAAAAATTCCAAACGAACCAACCTATCTTCACTCCTACAAACCAAGTCCGGCCCTATATTACTCTAATTCTAAACCTAATCCTTCTAAATAGACATAACAGAAACAAACCCTAAGAAAAAATGACTCGAACTAGGAAGAAATGAAAGAAATGAAGCATTTACCACAAGGGTTTCGTATCAGCAAGTCAAGGCAAGCATGGATGTGTAGACTTTGAGCGAAAATGAAGAATAGTTACCTGATCGGAGTTGCTCCGGCGACGTTGCTTTTCCGGCGAATATGCTAAGTAAGTCCTCTTTACTCTTTTGCCCTTCTGATTCTTCCGATACTTCTTCTTATGTCGTTGTTGATTTTTGCAAAAAGGACGGGGTTTATGAGCTCCCCTTCTTCAAGTTTCAATGATGGGGTTTATGAGCTCCCCTTCTTCAAGTTTCAATGATGGGGTTTATGAGCTCCCCTTCTTCAAGTTTCAATGATGGGGTTTATGAGCTCCCCTTCTTCAAGTTTCAATGAGAAACTTGAAATAGAGTTTGTTTTTTTGAATTTTCTAAGCTTTTTTGATTTAGGGTTTTTTTAGAGTATCTTTGTGCAGCCAACTCTGATGTCTCCCTTTTCTTGTGTGATGAACAGTAGTATCTATATATATATATGGTCTTCAATTAGGGTTTGTTGCGTGAGGATTTGAGACCATTGGATGAGTGGTGGAGAGGTACTGTTTTGGTGGAGCAGGGCTTTGTACAACCCTTGCAGCTGAAGAATTCCTTTTCTGTAGTGAGAAGCAGTACATGGTTCTGTCTGTTTCTTTACTTTTCTGTCCTTTATGATTTATTTGCAAGATTCTTATTCTGCTCTGACTATAAGTGTGTAGAAATGACTATAAGCGTGTAGGAATGAATTGAGTGTTTGAATTGGTTTTTTGAACCTTTGGACTTTGGGAGCGAGCTTAATTTTTAATTTTTATTTTTTAATTAAATACCATAAATAAATTATTGGAATGATTTTTTAATTAAAATCTGGTATTTATTTATAGTATTTAATTATATTAATTATATAATTTATATAATGTAAATGAGAGAGCTAACATTATTTTAAGCTAATACAAATGAAAAATAATTGGGAACATAACATACTTTAGTATTTTAAATAAAATCATTCAAACATTTAAACATTATTATGTTATAAAAATAATTGATTAATGATTGATTAATTATATTAATTAAAATCTGGTATTTATTTATGGTATTTATTTATGGTATTTAATGCTTCACACTCTCGTGAGCTCACAAAGTCCAATATGCTTTTTCACAGGTTTGCCCATTGGTTGGACGAGCTTTTTTTTTTTCTTTTCAAATGGGGTAGAACAGTGTTTGAATTTTGATTGAATTGAATGTTTTGAAGAATGAAAATTGATATGTTGGTTTGAATGAAATTGGGGTGAGTGGATTATGTATGCTAGCTTGAATGAATTGAATGATGATTTTAAACTTGCCATGAATTTGTAACACAATTAAGATGCATGAATTTGCTTGAAATATGATATGCTTTGATTGGAATTGTGTTTTAATGTGAATTGTTAAGATGATGGTGAATGCATTGAACAAAAATGTATGAGTTATGAATGTATGTGTTTGGACTTGAATGAAATTGTTCATGAATGTGATGTTGAATTGAGATAGGATCATGTCAATGAATGTTGAAAGTACTTGAATAATGATATGAATGGCTTGTATGTGAATGTTTGAAATGATAAATGATGAATGATACGAGAATGAATTTGATAGTATTGAAATTTGATGTTGAGTGATGACATAGATTAAACATGGATGTCATGAATAGTGATGAATTTTGGGTGATTTGGAATTAGTATTATTATGACATGATCTTGGAAACTATGATTTTGGTTTGAAGTGAAATTGTATGAAATGGTGATGAATTGGTAAATGGACTTTGATTTGATTTGAATTGGATTTTGATTAGGATGAAATAAGATTGCACTTTGAATTTGAAATTTGATTGGAAACTTAACTTGAATGAGAATTAAAATGAGGTTGAATCTTGAATTTGAAATGAAATTGGTCCTTAATTTGAATAGACACTTGATTGTTGTAGGTGGATGCAATCATGAATCATGGCAAGGAAAGGATGGAAGGGAGGTACGATTTGCTTGGAGTATGAAGTTTGAAGTATGAAGTTTGAAGAATGCAATATGAAGCTTGAAGTTTTGACATAAAGGATGAATTAGATTACAAAAAAGCTTAGGACTCTTTGTAATCCCTCAAAAAGTTTCAAACCTTATAATTGCCATTTATTCATTTATTCATCTTTATGAAAGTATATTTTTGGAATTAAAGAAAAATTAATGATGTATTAACTATAAATTTGTGAAGATAAAATATGTTATATATTTATAAATAGAAAATAAGAAAATTAATATCTTATAATTTATAATTGAAGGCCGATGACTGATGATTGATAAATGAATTAAATTATTTGATAAAATTAATAGATAATTAGTTGATAAATATAAAATAGTCAACTAGCTTATAAATATAAAATGATAAAATTATTTGGTATTTTTTGCATTTAATATATAATTGTCTTACTTTAAATTTAAATAAATTATAAAGGACAAAATTGGATTTTAATTAAATAATAAAGATAAAAAAGTTATAAATAATAAGTTATAAACTATAAGTTAAAATAAAGGATAAAATTATATTTTAATTAAAATAATAAAGATAACTTATAAACTATAAGCTAAATATCTATTTGAAATAGCATATGAAAAACAAATTATATGCTGATAAAATAAGCTATAACTCATAATAAAAATAAAATTATCAAAAAAAATTATAATCTACAAACTTAAAATTATATCATGTCAAACATAGTTAATAATTTTAAAATATTAAAAGTTATAAAATCTCCGTCTCTGGGATAAATTTTTCTCCCACAGTTTAAAAATTATGGTTCAATCCTTGTTCTTGGGCTTCCTTATAGAGAGACATATTCGATCAATTATTTTTAATTGGTCGTTTGGAAGACTAGTCCACTTTATTAGTGTTCACGATTAAAATTCAATTTAATTTCTTTTCTTTACTTATTTATGTATATTTTATCTTTGCATGATGAAAGAATTCCAAACCCTATAGCTCTTGATTCATATATCAAGCTCTACCCACTCTTGTAAGCCGATTGTCTTGTGCATCGCCATCGACCTTACCCTACACCTATTAGGACCTCCTTACCATTTAGTTCAAACTTTATTACGTACGTAAATTTAAACCTCGATAAACGATCAAACATTTTTCTCAAATCAAATCAATATACTAATCATATTCAAACACTACTTTCATTAAAGGTGAAGTGAAAAGGATAGAGTCTTTGATCCTTTTCCTCAATTGTTTGTGTGCGAGTTCCCTTACTCATGTGTGAATAATTGACACTTCTAAAAGACTTCTAACTCGATAAGATTTAAACCTTATTTATTAGCACTTATCATTCATTAAAACACTTAATCCATATTTAAATTTTAAACACAATTTCTTAAAAGGTGAAAATGAGGGGTTTGAAGACTTCGATTCCTCCCTTTGATTGTTTGGGTGCGAGTTCCCTTACTCGTGTGTGAACAATTGTTATCTCTAAAAAATACCAATCCGCCGTAGTCTGAACTACGGACGCTCTGATTTCTCATTTGTCAATGAGAATATAGGCATAGGATTGCAAGATCCTAGCGAGCAACCTTCTTCTTTTTTCGTCGTAGACACACGAACTACGGACGCTCTGATTCTTCATCTCTTTCGAATGAAGATACGTAGACACAAGGGTCATAATCCTTGGTGAGCACCCTACTAAAAAATCACTTATTTTCTCCTTAACAATCTAGATCCATTTTCATTTACCTTTTCTCTTTATTCCCTTAGAAGAAAACAAATAATCTTAGCTAACATTCCTCACGAATCGAGTTAAGATGTTCCCGTTGAACACAACGGACGTGAGAGTTGTTAATACCTTCCCCTTGCGTAACCGACTCATGAACCTAGAATGTGGTTGTGATGACCATGTTCTTTCCCTATAGGTTTTATTATAACAAGTCAGGTATTTATGTTTTTTTCTACAATTTGGTCCTTTATGTTAACTAATGTGTTCACTGTTTACCTTTTTTACAAACTCTATTTTAAAAACGCCTATGTGGCACAAACAACACTGATGTGTCATTTAAGAAATGATGAAAAACGTGTTGAAGATGCTAGTTTATGTCATAATGTTGTTAGTTTTTATTTTTTTTTAGTGTTGATGTGTATTTTGATTCAGAAATGGTGATCATTGTTAATTTTGATAGTGTCGTAAGACATGACTTTTGGTACTTTCATGTAACACTTGTTGTAAGACATGACTTTTGAAACTTTCATGTAACACTTGTCGTAAGACATGACTTATGGTACTTTCATGTAACACTTGTTGCAATTCTATACAATTTTTGTTATAAATTTATACAACAAACAAAACTTGAAAGAACTAGTTGTTACAATTTAATAACTAATGAGACATGTTTGTTGAAAAAAACACAAAATATTAACTTGTTAAAAAAATAATTTAAAGGACTCAGACAACATAAAAGACTTCATTATATATATATATATATATATATATATATATATATATATATATATATATATATATATATATATATATATATATATATATATATATATATATATATAGGATCGGCCCAAACAATTTAGAGGTCATGATCTATTTTAAAATTAGGCCCCTAATAGATAAATACACAATAGATTAAAAAATTATATTCAATTTAAGTTATAAATAAAATTAAATAAATAGAGAAAAATAATATATAAATATTATGTAAAAATTTGGTTCATTGAAGTTTACCTTTTTTTTTCATTTTTTTACTCATACAATCCTTTATCATACCATTTAATGAAAAATAATATTTTTTGAACACTTTCGACAATATTAATAAAAAAATATATTAATTAATAAAAAACCAACAATGTAAAATTACAAAATATAAAATATAAGAGTATAATTTGAATTTTTTAAGGAATCATGACGACTACTACTACAAATTTATTGATGTGTCAATTCACAGTAAAAATTTAAATTAGTGAAAAAATTTGTAAAAAAACTTAAGCTATAATAGATTCAAAAATATTTTAAATCAAATTAATTAATTAATTAATTTACTATATTTGATAATACTTTAAGTAAAAAGAAAAAATTCATTTACTCAAATTTTAAAACATTATTATGAAGAAAAACCATAAATAAGGTTGTATAATATTTCATTATAAAAAACTAATAATTAATTAATTAATTATATAATAAACTTTTTTTATTATATAAGAATAACATTCATTAAAATATTATTATTTAAAATAAAATTGAAAGAAATTGAAATAAAATAAAATTTAAAAAACCTTTAAGATGTAACAGATTTACTTTAATAATTTATATTCATAATATATAATAAAGGAAATGAATTGATTAAGTTATTGATTGTGTGCCCACGATAAATTTCAAAACCATTCTAAGTGGCAGCTTACTTTAATAAAAGAAAATACATAAAACATTGAAGCTGAGACTCGAAGCCAAAACACACACTCAACGAGATTAAGTAATAAATTTTTGCATAAGCATTATATATTATTTAATTGTATATTTAATTAGGCCCATTGATTAAATTTGAGGTTCATAAAATTTGGAGGATATATGCGGTGGCACTTCTTGCACACTCACAAGATCGGATATATATATATATATATATATATATATATATATATATATATATATATATATATATATATATATATATATATATATATATATATATATATATATATATATATATATATATATATATATATATATATATATATATATATATATATATATATATATATTATGAATTGGGTATGTGGTTGATCAAGCGTCGAGCATAGTCTAATTCAGTCTTATGTCGAGTACGACTCAAAGTCTTGACCCAACTCATTGGAGTCAGTAGAAAATACATTTTTCACGTGCTCCTCACTCGAGGACACATCACGGGCTGATTCACACGCTTCCTGAAACCATTATGCCCTTCGTAACGGGTTAGTCCATCCACTAACTGGGGAATACAGAGCAGTTGATCCAGGACGATGAGCACAAGCTGCTCATCCCTACCTCCATGTAAGAATCCTAACAGTCATCCGTTGTGGGCTTGAAGACTCACCCCATAATAGAGACCATTGACCCAGCGCTAGGATCTCACTATAAAAACCCTCTTCTGCATGAGGGTTAGGTATTTCGTTCTCTACCCTTTCTTGCTCACCTTTTCGTCCTAATTGACTTAAGCATCGAAGTGTTTGCAGGTACCCCCTTTTTTCGTCGATTGTCAAGACCGTGCATGTGTGGTTGGCTACCAATTCTGATCGACAAGTTAGATCAGTGGTGTCGTCTTTAGGAATCTTGTTTCCCCGTCTTTTCTTTCCTTGAAACCAAGAGATCAAAACAGAAAACTTCTAAAATCAATCATGGTCGGTCAACACGATGATAACAAAGTTTATGAAACCATCCTCTCTCCCGTCCATGACACCGACAACAACAACGATATGCCAATTCTAGAGGAAGACACTCTAACGAGGAGAGATGGGCACACCGCCTCCCCCTAATCTGACGATGCGACCGATAATGACGTCCAGTACGTCGAGACCCGCAAAGTCCAAAAAGCTCTAGAGAAGACGTCAGAGAGATTCTAACTAATCCCGGTGCCGACCAACACCGACACAACCATGGCAGCCCTAGTCGTGGCCCTTAACTAGACTAACACGCTGATATACCAACAAAGTTAAAGGATCAGAGCATTTTAGAAAGATTGTCGTCCACGCTCTCCCCGCGAGGAGACATTAACGATATGAATCCCAAAGTCTGTTGCTGCAACGACTAGGTCATGCGCGCAGTTGGAGAGGCCACGACCTTTGAAGTGCAACTATACTCTTCCCCGTGAGGATCGACGCTCCCCAGTTGCCAAGAAAAGCAAAGCCAGCAGACGGCCAGATAACCGTCGTTCGCCCCCGCACAAATTAAAGGGTCGACCAAATGACTCACCGCCAAGCTGCAATGACAGCCCTCGGCGAGAGAAGTACGACTACCCCCACAATCCACTATCTCAATCTATCATGGACGCTCCCCTTCCCATCGGGCTAGAAAAACCCCTGAACCTGGGAACATACGATGGAACAACATATCCCGACGAGCATATCAAAAACATCGATGCGATGCTCGATTATCATAGCGATAAAGGCACAATCAAATGCATATTGTTCCCCACAACCTTGAGGAAGGGTCACATGACATGGTACAAGAGCCTCGCTGAAGAGTCCACCACTTCCTAGAGGGACCTAAGAAGGCAATTTTAGAGGCATTTCATTGCTTCTCGTCGCCATCCAAAGTCAGAGGTGACGCTCGAGGCAATCATGTAAGGGAAAGATGAATCCCTTAGAGCCTACATTGTAAGGTTCAATCGGGAAGTTGTCCAGGTCTCCACGAACGAAGATATAAAGAAGTATTTGCTCGAGCAAGGACTGTGTAACACCTCACTTCCCAAATCAATTAAAATATAAACATTATAAATAAACATCAGATTTTTTACTTCCCAAGTGGGATATCACATCATAAAAATCCAACATACACTTCCTTAGAAGGTTTTTTCACCAACATACAGCGGAAAAGATTCATATAATAAAATACATTAAAATCACGATACGTCACAGGAAAAGAAATAAGTTCAACATGAAAATAACAAAACACCCAAGTCTCGTGCTACGTATCAGAGCATCCTAGACTCGACTGGTACACCACAATTCAAGCTAGCTAAGTACCTGGATTATTTGTACTTCCGAAGAAGTACAGACCACAACAACAACAAAGGGGTGAGAAAACATGATCAAAATATATCGGTAATTACATACATGAAATAAGAGTAGTAAATACACCAATTACATATTTTATCACCCAACATTTACCAAACACGACACACAGTCCACCAACAACACAATATATCAATAATGCAATTATGCAACGCAACACCATGTATGCGGTACCGACTCATTGGTTCATTCAATGTGAACTCGGATAGATCACATACGCCCACCCTTGGAAATGATCCGTCCCCACCATTCCCCACTCAAAGGAATACGAAGGAATCACATACACTCCACCGAGCAATGACTCATCTCACCATTACATCATGATATGCATAACATCAAATGCATACAAATGAACACAAGCACGCAATGTGCACACAATCCACAGATCACATCACCATACATCATATACACATATATGCTACACAACACTCGATTATATCAATTAATCCACCTATTAAGCAAGGTTACCTCCTACAGCAGGTATACACACAGCCCAACAATCGGGTACGCACGATCATAGTGATCACCTCACGACACTCCATGTCATACACACACTCATCAATCCTTCACATAATTCGCACAATAAGGAATCCACTTCCTATCACCAAGTATACACCCTACGGTATTCACTCACCATCCCTACACTCAACAGGGACTAATGGATACTACACATCTAACGCACATAGCACAACAGCACAGAAAAGTCACATTCTACTACGCTCGCTACTCCCTCGCTAGGCGAGCTCCTAGCGAATGCTCGCTAGCTGTTCGCCTAGCGAACCTCCTCGCGAATGAAAACAGTGGCTACTGTAATGGTTCCCTACCCAACTCGTCACAGCGAATACCCAGTGAATACTTCGCTACCTGTTCTCCTAGCGAACTACCTCGCGAAGGCAAACAGAGACAACTGGACTCGCTCGCTACTCACTCGCTAGGCGAGCACCTAGCGAACGCTCGCTACCAGCTCGCTTAGCGAAGTGTTAGCGAGTTGCCTGCGACATCTCAAATCCTCACAGTCCAGAATTTCCATCCTACTCCGATTCAAGCCTATTACTTAACATCCACCTTCTATCCTATCAGTACTACAACCAATGCATATTACACTTATCAATTGTCCCATAACTCTACTCTAGACCAACATCACGGTACATTACCGGCGTTTCAGAGTTGCTCAGAACCTTACTCAAACCACACCAACACCAACATCCATCCATCAATGGCATCAACAAACATCAGTATATCATCAAATACATGTAATTCAACATAATTTATCGATAATCCACAACACACAACAATATAGCAACATATCAGCATGTTCAACCAAATACCTACGGGGTTAAGGAATCCCCTCTACCCAATTTCATGTAATTTACCATCCCAATCTGTTTCTCCCCCTTACCTCGATTGTATCTGCAATTGGAGAAGAATCCTCAAGAACTCCAAGCCCTAGCTCTTTCTCTTTCTCCTTGCTCTCTTCTATGCTCTCTTTCTCAAAAACACGTTCTATTGTTCTAACTTCCCTCTTTCCCTTTCCAACTCTCTAATACCCCTCACCTATTATTTCTAATTTCTAATCCCAAATAATAATAACACTAACAAAATAAATAATAATATAATACACATAATATTATTAATAATGATATTAATTCACCAAAATAATAACATTAATAATATTAGTAATAATATTCCACCAATAATATTAATAATAATAATAATAATAATAATAATAATAATAATAATACCACCAATATTACTATTATCTATTATATTATTATATCAACACCAAATCACCACAAATATTCCTTATATATCAAGGACACCCACCAATCATATACAAACACTCTCCACCAAAGGGCACACCAACATGAATTAATTAAATTAACACCAAAAATGACTAAATAAATAAAATGGGTGTTACAACTCTCCCCCACTTTATTTATTTTTGTCCTCGAAAATTACCTGAGGGAAACAAATCTGGATACGCTTCTCGCATCCTACTTTCCAACTCCCAGGTCACACTGCCTCTTACAGCACCTCCTCAAACTACCTTCACCAAAGGTATCTTCTTCCCTCGGAGTTGTTTCATCTAACGATCTTCGATCCTCAACGGAATCGTCTCAACAGTAAGATTCTCTCGAACCTGAACCTCATCTCTCTAAATCATATGAGATGGATCCGAAACATACTTTCGCAATTGCGACACATGGAACACATCATGTAGATTCGACAATTCAGGCGGCAACGCCACTCTGTAAGCTACAATACCAATTCTCTGTAAAATATGATACGGTCCAATAAACTTAGGATCCAGCTTCTTGGACTTCAATGCACGACCCACACCATTCACCGGGTTAACTCTTAGGAATACGTGATCACCTACACTGAATTCCAACTCTTTTCTCCGGTTATCATGAGAACTTTTCTGCCTACTCTGAGACGCTTTCATTTTCTCACGAATCATCTGAATTGTCTTAGTAGTCTGTTGTACAATCTCTGGTCCAAGCACTACATTCTCACCAGTCTCATACCAACACAGAGGAGTTCGACACCTCCTCCCATACAGAGCCTCAAATGGTGCCATTCCGATACTAGAATGGTAACTGTTATTGTACATGAACTCTATCAACGGCAAATGAGTATCCCACACACCACCTTTTTCCAACACACAAGCTCTCAACAAATCCTCAAGCGACTGGATAGTACTCTCTGACTGACCATCAGTTTGCGGATGATAAGCTGAACTCAACTTCAACTTAGTACCCAACGCTTCCTGCAAACTCTTCCAAAATTCCGAAGTAAACCCCGGGTCTCTATCCGACACAATACTGGACGGAACACCATGTAACTTCACAATTACCGGAATATAAATCTTTGCTAGCTTCGTCAACGGGAAACTAATATTAATCGTCACAAAGTGTGCAGACTTCGTCAATTGATCTACAATCACCCATATAACATCAAACCTCTCGTCGTACTCGGCAAACCCGTAACAAAGTCCATAGTTATACAATCCCATTTCTAAACTGGAATTTCCAATGGTTGCATAAATCCAGAAGGTCTCTGGTGCTCCACCTTCGACTTCTGACACGTCAAACAGGCATAAACAAATTGAGCTATGTCTCTTTTCATACCAGACCACCAAAATAACTTCTTTAAATCGTGATACATCTTCGTAGCTCCCGGATGGATACTCAGACTACTACGATGTCCTTCACTCAAAATCAACTTTTTCAGTTCCTCATTATCCGGCACACAAATTCTACCTCTGAATCTCAACACACCTGTACTATCCAATTCAAAATCACTATCGGAGTCACTTCCTACTCCAGGCATCAAATATACTAATTTCACATCCAACTTCTAGTTCTCTCTAATTGTATCCAAGAAATCATTATTCACCTGCAACATACCCAACATCACACTATCTGCCATAGTCTCACAAACCATGCTCAAATCTCTGAACTGTTCAATTAATTCCATTTCTTTCACCATCAGAGCCGATATATGAATCACTTTTCTACTCAAAGCATCTGCCACTACATTGGCCTTTCCTGGATGATAACTCAAACTGAAGTCATAATCCTTCAAGAATTCCAACCATCTTCTCTGTCTCATATTCAACTCTTTCTGGTCAAACAAATATCTCAGACTCTTATGAACACTGAACACTTCGAATCTCGAACCATACAAATAGTGCCTCCAAATTTTCAGCACAAAAACAACCGCAGCTAATTAGAGATCATGAGTAGGATAGTTTCGCTCATGCACTCTCAATTTCTGCGAAGCATACGCTACCACCTTACCATTCTGCATAAGAACTCCGCCTAATCCCATCTTAGACGCATCACAGTACACCACGAAAGGTTCACTTGGGATCGACAATACTAACACCGGTGCCGTAGTCAATTTCTTTTTCAACTCTTCAAAACTCTCTTCACAAGCAGCATCCCACATAAAAACTTGGTTCTTTCTCGTCAACTGGGTCAATGGCAACGCCAAATTAGAGAACCCTTCAATAAACCTTCGGTAATAACCTGCCAAACCCAAAAAGCTTCTAGTTTCCGTCGCTGTCTTCGGCGGTTCCCACTGCAACACAACACTCACTTTTGATGGGTCCACCACTATACCATCACCAGATATCACATGCCCCAGAAAACTCACTGTCTTCAACCAGAACTCACACTTCGACAGTTTAGCAAACAGCTTATTATCCTTCAGCACCTGCAAGGCAATCCTCAAATGTCCTGCATGTTCTTCATCAGACTTAGAATAAATTAGGATATCATCAATAAATACAACAATGAACTGATCCAAATAAGAATGGAAAATTCGGTTCATATACTCCATAAATACTCCCGGCGCATTAGTCACTCCAAAAGGCATCACCGCATATTCATAATGTCCGTATCGAGTTCTAAAAGCCGTCTTCTAAATATCACCTTCTTTCACTCTGATCTGATGGTAACCCGATCTCAAGTCGATCTTACTGAACACACGAGCTCCCACCAACTGGTCCATTAAGTCATCAATCCTTGGAAGAGGATACTTATTCTTAATAGTCACCTTATTCAACTGACGGTAATCGATGCACAACCGCATACCACCATTCTTCTTCTTCACCAATAACACTGGAGCTCCCCACGGCGACACACTCGGTCTGATAAACTTTCTATCCAACAATTCTCCAATCTGAGACTTCAGCTTGGACAACTCTACTGCCAACATCTTGTACGGCGCCATAGAAATAGGTCTCGTACCAGGAACAAGATCAATACTGAATTCAACTTCTCTTGTCGGAGGTAATTCTGTAATGTCATCAGGGAATACTTCCGGAAATTCATTCACCACTGCCAGCTCATCCAACGACATCTTGCAGTCAACAGTCAAAGAAGAAAACAAATCAAACACCTTAGACTCATCTTCCAACAACGTCCTCAATTCCCTATTAGATAAAGAATTCGCCAACTCTTCCTCCTCTGGGGTAAGGAACAACAACACCTTCTGAAAATAATCGATGTAGACTCGGTTAAACTCTAACCAGTTCATACCCAGAATAACATCCAAATTACCAAGTGGTAGACAAATCAGATCCATTCCAAAGTCTCTACCGAAAATAGTCAGCGGACACTTCAAACATACCAAAGAAGTAGTCACTGAACCAATAGAGGGTGTCTCAATAGTCATCCGTCGCTCAAGAGCAGACGGTACCAATTCTATTCTCTTCACACAATCAACATAAATGAACGAATGGGTTGCACCCGTATCAATAATAGCAGTCAAAGGAATATTATTGATAATACAAGTACCTTTGATAACACGCTCCTCACTGACAGCTTGAGTCCCTGACAAAGCAAACACTTTACCACCTGTCGGAGACGCTTGAGACTTCTTCGGCTTCTCGCAATGTATACTGATATGACCTTTCTCACCACAGTTATAACAAATGGCATAGCGGCCCTGCAATCAGCTATCACATGACCTGGTTTACCACACTTGAAACACTTCCTTCCTCCTTCCTTGGGACATTCATTAGCACGATGACCCGTGCCACCACACCGGAAACATTTCAACTCAGCAAACGCTTTCCCATCTCTGGGCTTCTTATCAGTAGTGGCCTTCTGTTTTCCCTTATTAGCAGAACCACTGTAAGGAGTACCACTGAACCTCTGCTTACCCTTACGGTCATTCGCAGCTTTGTAGTGCGCAATTTTGACCCGATTATCATTGTCAAAGATCCTACTTCTGCTCACCAGCTCAGAATAGTTTCTGATCTTCTGACACGCAATTCCCAGCTTAACTTCCGGACACAGCCCATTCTCAAATTTCAAACACTTGGACGTCATTGCGTCATCAGTATTGTAATAAGGACAATACTACACCAACTCTTCAAACTTCGCAGCATACTCTGCTACAGTCATACCACCCTGCTTCAGTTCCAAGAACTCTATCTCTTTAGCACTCTGAATGTCTTCCGGAAAGTACTTCTCCAGAAAACCTTTACGAACCATGTCCCAAGTAATTGTAGTTCCTGCAGTCACCCATCTCTGACGACTGTTATCCCACCAAGCTTCCGCTTCGCCCTCCAGCATGTGAGTACCGAACCTCACCTTTTGCTCATCACTGCAATTCATAGTTCTGAAAATCTTTTCAATTGCCTTCATCCATTTCTGTGCAGCTTCAGGATCCAAAACTCCTCCTTCAAACGTCGGCGGCTTGTTACTCCGAAACTACGCCAAGTCTCTGAATTAGGCATCCGCAGCTTGATTCTGATTAGCAACCGTCTGCGCCATCGCTTGCATAGCAACAGCCAACGCAACATCATTTCTTCCTGCCATACTGCTCAACAACAACAACACCAGGTTAAAAGATACACGACTCTATCCTAAGGACAGACTCAACTCGACTCAACAACACTGGCCGGACGGACCAACCTGCTCTGATACCAATTGTAACACCCCACTTCCCAAATCAATTAAAATATAAACATTATAAATAATCATCAGAGTTTTTACTTCCCAAGTGGGATATCACATCATAAAAATCCAACATACACTTCCTTAAAAGGTTTTTTCACCAACATACAGCGGAAAAGATTCATATAATAAAATACATTAAAATCACGATACGTCACAGGAAAAGAAATAAGTTCAACATGAAAAAAACAAAACACCCAAGTACCGTGCTACGTATCAGAGCATCCTAGACTCGACTGGTACACCACAATCCAAGCTAGCTAAGTACCTGGATTATCTGTACTTCCGAAGAAGCACAGACCACAACAACAAGAAAGGGGTGAGAAAACATGATCAAAATATACCGGTAATTACATACATGAAATAAGAGTAGTAAATACACCAATTACATATTTTATCACCCAACATTTACCAAACACGACACACAGTCCACCAACAACATAATATGTCAATAATGCAATTATGCAATGCAACACCATGCATGCGGTACCGACTCATTGGTTTATTCAATGTGAACCCGGATAGATCACATACGCCCACCCTTGGCAATGATCCGTCCCCACAATTCCCCACTCAAAGGAATATGAATGAATCACATACACTCCACCGAGCAATGACTTATCCCACCATTACATCATGATATGCATACCATCAAATGCATACAAATGAACACAAGCAGGCAATGTGCACACAATCCACAGATCACATCACCATACATCATATACACATATATGCTACACAACACTCGATTATATCAATTAATCCACCTATTAAGCAAGGTTACCTCCAACAACAGGTATACACATAACCCAACAATCGGCTACGCATGATCATATTGATCACCTCACGACACTCAATTTCATACACACACTCATCAATCCTTCACATAATTCGCACAATAAGGAATCCACTTCATATCACCAAGTATACACCCTACGGTATTCACTCAACATCCCTACACTCAACAGAGACTAATGGATACTACACATCTAACGCACACAGCACAACAACACAGAAAAGTCACATTCTGCTACGCTCGTTACTCCCTCTCTAGGCGAGCTCCTAGCGAATGCTCGCTAGCTGTTCGCCTAGCAAACCTCCCCGCGAATGAAAACAGTGCCTACTGTAATGGTTCCCTACCCAACTCGCCACAGCGAATACCCAGCGAATACTTCGCTACCTGTTCGCCTAGCGAACTACCTCGCGAAGGCAAACAGAGACTACTGGACTCGCTCGCTAGGCAAGCACCTAGCGAACGCTCGCTACCAGCTCGCTTAGCGAAGTGTTAGCGAGTTGCCTGCGACATCTCAAATCCTCACAGTCCAGAATTTCCATCCTACTCCGATTCAAGCCTATTACTTAACATCCACCTTTTATCCTATCAGTACTACAACCAATGCATATTACACTTATCAATTGTCCCATAACTCTACTCTAGACCAACATCACGGTACATTACCGGCGTTTCAGAGTTACTCAGAACCTTACCCAAACCACACCAACACCAACATCCATCCATCAATGGCATCAACAAACATCAGTATATCATCAAATACATGTAATTCAACATAATTTATTGATAATCCACAACACACAACAATATAGCAACATATCAGCATGTTCAACCAAATACCTACGGGGTTAAGGAATCCCCTCAACCCAATTTCATGTAATTTACCATCCCAATCCGTTCCCCCCCTTACCTCGATTGTATCTGCAATTGGAGAAGAATCCTCAAGAACTCCAAGCACTAGCTCTTTCCCTTTCTCCTTGCTCTCTTCTCTGCTCTCTTTCTCAAAAACACGTTCTATCGTTCTAACTTCCCTCTTTCCCTTTCCAACTCTCTAGTACCCGTCACCTATTATTTCTAATTTCTAATCCCAAATAATAATAACACTAACAAAATAAATAATAATATAATATACATAATATTATTAATAATGATATTGGTTCACCAAAATAATAACATTAACAATATTAGTAATAATATTCCACCAATAATATTAATACTATTAATAATAATAATAATAATAATAATAATAATAATAATAATAATAATAATAATAATATCACCAATATTACTATTATCTATTATATTATTATATCAACACCAAATCACCACAAATATTCCTTATATATCAAGGACACCCACCAATCATATACAAACACTCCCCACCAAAGGGCACACCAACATGAAATAATTAAATTAACACCAAAAATGATTAAATAAATAAAATGGGTGTTACAGACTGCGCCCCTATTGTGACTTCATCAAGGTCGTCGGCATCGAAATGCCCGTATCGCTGGATGCCGTCCTCCTCAAGGCCCAGACTTATATTCAGTACAAGGAGAAAAAAGCTGCCAACAATGCTCGGGACATGCGACATCAAGAAAACGCCCGAGTTTCGACGCATGATGACCCTATGGCGCTCCGTCGAAGAGGAAAGAGATAAGCCATGTGAGTCTCGGGAGTTCAGAGGACCCACTAGCCATTTTTTCAAGTACACGCCGCTAACTGCCTCTCACGATCGTATTTTATCCGAGTTGCAAACTCAGAATTCCGCCAGGCTGGAGCCCGTTTTCCCAGGAAGACACCTTCCAAGCCTACCACAGATAAGACCAAGTATTGCCACTTCCACAAGAGGCACGTGCATGTTACTGAAGAGTGCATCCACCTTAACGATACAATTGTAATCCTCATCAGGGACAGGCATATGAAGTCGTACACCAAGAAAAGAAAGACTCATAGGTAAGACACCTAAAAAGCAAATAAGGTTGAGGAAGAGAAGCCACCCTTTAAAGACACCTCCAACTTGCAGATCGCCATGTCCATCTCCCAACCTGAGGACTTCTACATTCGTGACGGGGCCGAAACCCCCCCCCCCCCATTTTCGGCGCACAACAAGTAGGAAACCTTCCGATTTTCCATGGTCATATCTGGTGGAGGATTCAACAAGCTCATTGTAGGGAGTTTGAGCAACTCATCTATGCTAGCTTGAGCCAAAACTCTACCCTGGACAAATGCTGGGGAAGCTTGGTCCCTATCACGTTCTACCGCAAGGAGCTCCTTGGTGGATCCCCCAACTTCCGCATCCCTTTACTCGTGAGAGCACGAATGGCGAACTTTGACGTTCACCGCATTATTTTTAACCAGGAAAGCTCGGTCGACATCATGTACTATTAGTTGTTCCTAACGTTGCAGCTCAATGAAACACATTTGACGCCTTATGTGAGCTCTGATCTGCAGGGCTTCGATGATGCGACCATAAAGTCGTGGGGTTATGTCGAACTGATTATCACGGTCGGAGCGGCCAAGACCGCCAAGTTGGTCAAAGTTCAATTCTTGGTCATAAACTTCCATTCTCTATACTAGTGAATCTTGGAAAGACCAACTGTGACTGAACTAATCGTTTTGTCGTCCACTGCTCATTTGAATAAGAAGTACTACATGGCCAAGGGTCCTGTTGCCACCCTTCACGAGGACATAAAAGTTGTGAGGAGATGCTTTGAAGTTACCTCAGAGGGGCAGAACTCCGTCAACACGTCACCTAGAACTACCAATAAGCCAACGCGACCCAACACCTTGGAGGAGCCAAAGCTAATGCCTCATGTTGACTCGGTCGACCTAGACAGTCGTTTCACCAAGGATGACTTGAAGGAGAAGAAGAAGAAGAAAAAGAGAGAAGCCTAGCTAGCAATGGAAACCCCCTTACGCCAGATGTCAACGAGGAGCCTGCCCATCCTAGGAGCCCCATTCCAAATGGCGAGTTCAAAGCCATCCTCCTCGGCAGCGACCCAAACAAGGGGGGTGAAAATTGACACTGGCCTTCTAGACCTTGCAAGTAAGCAGCTGAAAGCCTGCTTAAGAGATAATGATGACCTGTTCACGTGGAGCGCCGCTAAGATGCCCGGAATGAACCCAGAAGTGGCCCTCCACCAGCTGACCATTGACCCTGTTGTTAGAGTTGTAGTATGTTTACAACGTAGGCATAGACAGTCCCCCAAAAAAGCGGAGGCTGCTGAAAAAACTATAAAAGATCTCGTAAAGGCAAATTTTATTTCAGAAGCCCAGTACATAACATGGATTTCAAACGTTGTACTCGTTAAAAAATCTAATGGAGAATGGAGGATGTGCGTTCATTATAGTGATCTTAACAAGGCATGCCCTAAAGATGCTTACCATTTACCTAACATAGATAAACTAGTTGATAACTCTGCAGGTTTCAAATTATTGTCTTTTATGGACGCGTATTTAGGGTACAACCAAATCCCCTTGGAAAAGGGTGACAAAAAACACACAACCTTCATGACCTGCTCCAACTGAAAAAAGTCTTCGACTAGGCGAGGAGATGTAAGATGAAGTTCAATCAGGAGAAATGCACCTTCGACGTTCAAGACGGTAAGTTCTTCGCCTTCTACCTAACAGAACGAGGAACCAAAGCGAACCCCAACAAGTTCACGGCCTTCTTCGAATTCCTGACGCCAAACTCGAAGAAATTAATTCAATCACTAAACGCGATGCTCACCTCGCGATCCCGCTTTGTAGCCAAATCTGCCCAGCATGCACTTCCCCTTCTCAAACTTCTTCGAAAGGAATCAATGTTCAAATGGATTGAGGAGTGCGATCAATCCCTTTTCCACCTCAAACAAGCTCTTTCACAACCATCGGTCCTTTCGCGACCAGACAATTAATAGACTCTCTAGCTTTACCTCGCTGACGCAAGTGAGGCCTTCAGTGCGACTCTCCTTTGAGAAACTCTTGAAGGGAAGAAACTCATATATTTTGCTAGCAAGGCCCTACAAGGCTCTGAAATCAGATACCAACAAATAAAAAAAGTGGCATTGGCCCTTATTAATGCGGTAAAAAATTGAGACAATACTTCCTAGCTCACATGATCATGGTACGAACTGACCAACCCGTAAAGCAGTAGCTCGACCATTCAGACATGGCTGGAAGAATGCTCAAATGGTCATTGGAACTCTCTGAATTTGACATCTGGTACAAGGGCATAAAGTCCCTTAAAGCTCAAGTACTAGCCGACTTCGTGGCAGAAATGACCACGTCTGCCTCTCCGACAAACAGAGCCCAAAAGTGGACCATTTTCGTAGAAGGAGCGTCTAGTTCGACAGGATGCAGAGCAGGCATCATACTTGAAAACAATGAGGGAGCTAAAGAGGTAAAAATCTTCACCGATTCCCAGCTCGTCGCCTCTCAAGTACTGGGAGAATATCAAGCCAAGAACGAAAACCTCTCTAAGCACTTAGCTCTGGTTCAGGAAAGAATAACAAAATTCGATTCCACAAAAGTAAAACATGTTCCTCATGAGCGTAACACATACGTAGACATCCTGTCAAAACTAGAGAGCACAAAGAAGAAAGGCGGAAAAAACTCCCTCATCCAGGAGATACTTTCTCAACAAAGCATTGAAAAACCCTCTACAACCTTCAATGTAAACGCCATCGGCGACAGCGAATACTGGATGACCCCAGTGTACAACTACCTTGCCACAAGAGAGCTTCCACCCGACCAAAAAGAGGATAATGTGACCAGGCGCAGAGCTTATTCCTACGTCTTGTTCGAGGACAAGCTATACAAACGGAGATTATTCATCCTTTCCTCAAGTGTGTCGAGGAATCCAAGGTCACCGCATACTACATGAAATCCATGAAGGAATCAACACCCAACACCTCGAAGGAAGGTCCCTTTCCTGGAAAGCCTTGCGAGCAGGATACTATTGGTGCACCATGACACACGATGCTAAAGAACATGTTAAAAAATGTGATAAATGCCAACGCCACAGAGACATGCACTCGGAGCCGCCCAACGAGCTCAAAATTCTCTCGTCCTGGTGGTCCTTCGCCGGGTGGGGAATGGACATCCTCAAACCGTTTACCACAGGGTCTAACTAGAACAAGTACCTGATAGTCGACATAAATTATTACAGGAAGTGGATAGAGGCGGATGCCCTTGCCAAAATCACGACACACAACATACTCTGTTTCTATAATAGAAACATACTCGCCCAATTCAGCATACCATATGCACTCGTTATTGATAATGGGATGCAGTTCACCGACAAAAATTTCCAGGACTTCGTCGCCAAACTGGACACCAAACAACATTTCACATCGGTCGAGCACCCACAAATAGATAGGCATGCTGAGGCCGTAAACATGGTGATCGTACGAGGCCTAAAATGGAGACTAGGCGAGGCCAAAAAGAAGTGGTTCGAAGAGTTACACAACATACTCTGGGCTTACAGAAGGACACCACACTCGACCACGTGAGAAACTCCATTTTGAATAGCCTACGAGACAGAGGCAGTAATCCTAGTGGAGATCAGAGAACTTTTTAGGTGAACTAAATTTCCCCTCGGCAAAGAGACGAACGAATAGTCACTAAGAGAGGAGTTCGACTTAGTCGAAGAGATGAACGACCAGGCACTAAGAGAGGATCTCGACCTGGTCGAAGAGATTCGATCGGGAGCAGCCCTCAGTGAAGCTTCGTTAAAGCAAAAGATGACCTTATGACATTAAGCCAAAGTCATCAAACGAGAACTCAAAATCAGCAGCCTAGTTCTGTGAAGAAATTACAAAGAGTCTCGTGCGAGCAAACTCGTCACGAACTGGGAAGGCCCATATCGTGTCCAAGAAAAAAATGGAGAATAAGGCATACTACCTCAAAAACTTACACATTGAAGAACTTTCTCGACCATGGAACGCTGACAAACTTAAACAATATTACAGTTAGGCCTAATAGTCGGCATACCTCAGTCGATGACGACGCAGTATGTTCTGACCACGGAGGTGTGCTCGGGTACAAGCATAACTTCCCAAACTTAAACAAAAAGGAAAGTTCCACTCTTTGGTGAGCAGATCCTTGGCCTGAAGGAAAAAACTCAACCGAGCTCTGCCTTCCTCGTACTAGTGAGGCAAAATAGCCTGCTCGCCATGGGAAGTTCACACCGTGATATTAAGATTCCGACCGTGATCTTTCCACCGCTGTCAATACGGAATCCAACTCCGATCACTCGACGATTTCCCTTCACTGTCGACCAAGACCCCAAACGCTTAGCGCAATAATTTCCAAACAAACATCTTGTTTCAAGCAAGAAAAGGTATACACGAGTATATCAAAATGTAAAGTATGATTAAAAAGCATACAAGCAAATGTGTATACGAGCATATCAAGAAAGTTAAATGTGATTAGAATAACCAACACAAAGGCCAATGATGTCATAATATTAGAAAAAAGGGAAACACCCACTATTCAAATGTTACAAACCACAGCGCGCAGGCTGAAAAATATACAACAAATATACAAATCAAACATTATGACCCCCTTATTAGTGAGCACTTCTTCTTCCTCGACGTCGTTAGTAAGCAGGCTGGGAGGGGTGACTATTTAACCATCGACCACCCTGTACAGGAAACTGGTCCCCTCAGTGGAAAGCTCGGCCTGAGGGTTATCGATTCGATATTGAGCCACGATATACCTGAAGCTCGTCTCGACTACGTCCACGCATTTCTCTGAGACCTCTTATCCGAGAAACCAGCTTAGCACATGTCTGTAAGGCCTTCAAGTCATCATCCTCGTCCTCGGCAGGAGCTGCAACAACTTCCAAAGTGGATATTGTGTCCTCGAAACCCTTCTATTCAACAGCATGCTCGAGCCTTAAGGCATTCATGACTGCATTTAACCTAACCAACTCCTTTTTCTTTTCGTGTAGAATAGTCAGAATCTCGTGTTGGATCATGTGATTCTTCTTGTAATCTTTGAAGGCGGCCTCCAGCCTGATTGCCTCCGCCTCGAGCTTTGCATTTGCTGCCCGCTGCTTCTTCAGCTAGGCAACATGACAGGTTTCCTTGTCGTTGAGGATTAGGTGTCGCTACTGCAAAAATCGGCGCCGGCTATGACAGAAGAGTCGCCACCGTGCGTTATTTATCCCAAAGGAGGGAAAGGAAACGCTCAGAGTAAACCTAATGCAAAACGGGAAAGGAATGGTCGTCGCAACCAAATCCTGGATTCGGGAGTCGATTACGCAAGGGGAAGGGATTAGCACCCCTCACGTCCGCCGTACTCGACGGGATCCACGCTTGTTTTCTGTCTAAGGGATTGTGTTCTATCTACGCTAAAGGTCAAGGGACAAAAAGAAAAGGAAAGGGTGACTCGGCAGAACACAACAGTTCTATGCCTACGTATTCCCGTCTGGAACGAGAAATCAGAGTCAACGTAGTTCGCCTACCTACGGGAAAGGAGGGAAGGTTGCTCGCTAGGATACATCACCTTATGCCTACGTACTTTCACACAACATGAAAGATCAGAGCAAACGTAGTTCGGGCTACGGAAGACACAAGCTTGTCTGACTGTTTTTTATTACCTTCAAAAAGGGTTTTTCTTGATTAAGAGTCCAAGAGGACAAAAATGACACTTTGATGTTTGTTTCAGTCTTTTACGCAAGAACTGTTTTTTAGAGTGTTTGCAATCTCTGTCGCACTAGAGACTTGTGATTTGAGAGTGACTATGTCGCGTGTCACCCAAAGGGTACCACACTAAGCAGCCAGACTACTAGAAAGAAACTCTCCAGCAACCCTTTTTCAAATAGCTTAAGGCTCGTAACGTACGACATCAATTAACCTTATTACTGTGTTTTTGAGTTATTTTGAGATAAGAAGAGAAGGACGCTCTAAAAAGCCTAGGTTGAAAATGGGAATAAAACTAACCTAATGTTGTCATGCATGGATAAGAAACCTAATGTCTGTCATAATTCCCTCCTGCACAGAGGAAATCAGAGATCCTAGGGGATAAACAGTAAAGAAAAACAAGCAAACACAGTAAAATGCATGCAATGCAACAATACAAGCGAGGCAAGGGAGTCCTGCTCTACCTCGAACCTGGGAAAACAACAGGCAAAGTGAATCAACATTCACTTCAAACCTTAAGGGGCAAGCTGTACAAGCCAACAAACAATACAGAGAAACCAAAATAAAACAGAGGAGGCAGCCCAAGCAGCAACATCAAACTCCTACAGTTGACAACACAAGCAGCAGCTCTGGACAACAACAGTTGATTAAACAGCAAAAAGTTAACAGCAACAACCTTCATCTTCATGAATAGCTCCTATCTTCCACGGGCTTCTAGCTTCAACAAGCACTAAGCTTCAACAAGCTTCAAACTTCAACAAGCAACAGACTTCAGCAAACAACCAGCTTCAACAAGCAAACAACTTCACCAAGCCAACAGCTTCAACAAGCAAACAGCTTCACCAGCAATAAACTTCAACTTCACCAAGCTTCAACAAGCACACTCCAAGGGGAGAAGATCATTCAACAAGATCAAATTGAAATGTTAAGTAACTTAATGACAACCAAAGGAAGCCACTAAGAACTTAACATTATAATAGAGAAGCATCCTCAAAGTTCTACTCTTAAAGCATGCCACTCATCCCTCCAAAGGAGAGATGTAGCTTCTTTGAGAGGACTTTATGTAATTGGATTGAATAGAGGCAAAAGAAGCACTCTATGTTTGAAAGAAGAAACAAAACTATTCTAGTGCTCTTCCTAAAAATCCTAACTCCTAAGCTCCTGACCAAGCTTCCACAAGATGAGAAATTCTTCATGTTCAAGCTCCTTCAAGCACTCCAAAGCACCTTCCAGTTGTCTTCATGTCCATCTAAAAGCAAGAGGAACACCACTTAAGTCTAATGGGAACTATTGAGTTAAACTAGTCAAGTTAGTTCATTAGAAACACCTAGAAGTTAGTCCTAAAACTAATTCTAATTAAAATAGCAAAGGGGATTATAAAATCCTATAAAAATTCCTAAGGGACCCTAAACCTATTAAGATTCATTCCATATAAAAACCAGGGGGTTAACCATTCATAAAATGCTAAAACTAGGTCCCAAACCAAAGGGTACTATCCTAAAACCCTAATTCTAAACCACCTATTGTTTAATGTTCAAAATAGCCTATATTTATCTCACAAAATTATGAGAAAAATACTAAGGGTACATGCATTTCTAAGCTACATAATCCAAAAAGAATCACCTAAAAAGAATCACCAATCAACCATACAAAATTCAGAAAGATCAAGCATCAACCATGTTTAAAATAAAAGCAATTAAACTATAAAAATGCAATTAAAATAATAAAATGCATGAATTAGTGAAATTTAATCCTATAAAAATCTACACTCTCTAAAGAGTACAGGGAAAAATGTCTCACCTAAAAATGATTTAATTCCTAATTGTTATGAATTTAATTCTAACCTATATGCAAACATAAAAAATAAAAGAAAATAAAGAAAATTGGTAAATGAGCGTGCCAAATAGCAATTAAACCAAGTTATAAACCAGGCTGAGCCCAGAATGGGGGTGTGCGTAGCAAACTGTCAACTAAGCCCAAGCGAAATTAATAGAAATCAGGAAATGAAAGGAAAATGGAAAAAAGCTTGTGATGAATAGCAAATTTTCTACGTGTATTCTCCAGACTTGGGCTTGCAAGGGGTGCGCGTATCAACAATTCACTTAAGCCCAAAACAATTAATAGAAAACAATGGAAAATCAATGAAAAATGACAAACTCGTGTGCTCAATAGCAACAATATCATGTGTATTTTCACCAATGGGCCTAACTCAGGGTGTTAGTAGCAATTATCACCTTAAGCCCACCCAACATTGTTAAATGAAACGCAAAGTTTCATCTCCTCTCCTCACTCTCTTCAGAATCTCAAAACAAATCTAGGCCGTGGATTCCTTGCTCCAGTCAACAGTCAACCATCATCCAACGCATATCCTTCATCTTCTCCAAATTTGAAAAATGAGAGGGAAGAAGAGAGACGGTGGTCTGAGCTTGGTGCCACCGTCGTCTCCGACGCAGGTCATGCCAAAACGCATCAAACATCACACTTAGATACTCAAACTCACTCGAATTTCACCCTGAGCATGAATACGATCTCCAATTTTCCTGATTCTTCCTCTAATCGAAAATCCGATTGCAAGTTCAGAAGATGCTCAAATCTTGAATCAACCAAAACCTAAAACTAATGGTACTAGCATGAACTACACGTATCACTGGTCAATTCTCACCATCCAACCATGAATATAACCTCAAGAATCCACATATATCTCTCTCAACAGAAATCTTGGTGCACCTAATTTTGTCTCTAAACACTCCAAATTTGTACTGAAATCCATTCTAGCATCATCACTAAGCTATCCTCATGCCAAATCCTAATCAATTTCCTCTAATCTAAGCCATAAGTTGAAAGATGCATACCTGGTGTAAATGGATGAACAAAGTAGGATTTCCTTCGAATCAAGCTTCAATCTTCTCCAGATTCGTTCAACAACTCCTTCTGAAGCTTCTCCAATCAACAATTTCCCTTGAATTCACCTTGATTCCCAAAACCGATTCTTGATGCAATGATGAAATTTTCAGTTCCTCTCTCTCGATTCTCTTCAATGCTTGCCCAAAAAATCATCTGAATGCATTGCACATGTTATATAGAGAGTGTTAGAACACTCTAGAAAGTTCTGGAACAACCAGAATGAGATTTTCAATTTCTCTTGCACCATGAAAATCTCTTATGTGCAGCTCGTGTTTGTCTCAGTTCAGCAGCCTGGTTTCACTTGAATTTCTCATCTCATGACAATTTGAGTTGAATGGAAATGGTTTTCTCCTTGTTTCTGATCCAAAGGCAATGAATTGATGTGTTGCTTCCACCTTAAGTTACAAAATGGAACCATGTGTAAATGACCCCAAATGCAAAAAGTAATAATGCCATCCTTCTTAGAGTCTTTTTTGATCAAAATGATATGCAACATGGACTTGTTTGACCATAAATCAAAGAATCACATTTTTTTTGCCTTTTAAGGACTTTAATTTCCTCCTTTTTAAGCCATTTTAAGTAACTTTGTGATACAAGCCAAAACAAACTCTCATGACCACTTGGTTGCACTCAAAACATCAATTTGAACAAGTTCCATGTTGAACAATTTCTCATTTGAAGCTTGCAAGTTGGAGTTATGGACCTATAATCCAAAGTGACCTATAATCTCACTTTCCAAAAATACCCCTGGCTTGCAAAGATCATAACTTGAGCTCCACAAATTAGAATGAGGTGTTCTATACCTTTTTGGAAAGCTAAGATCATGAGGAACAACTTCTATGTTCATCAAAAGTCCATTTGAAACCTCCTTGAAGGGCAAAAGTTTCTTGGAAGTTGGTTGATTTTCTCAGACAAATTTCACATTCATCTGGTGACCTGTAACTTGCTTGGACCATAACTTGAGTTCTACAAATCTTCTTGAAGACTTCTAGTACTCAAATTAAAGGTATTGAGATGCTCTACAAGTTCCATGTTGGCCAAAGATCCATTTGAAACTTGTAGCTTGACTTATGTGGCTTTGAAGTTAGGCACTAAACAGGGGATTTTACACTGAAACCCTAATTTAGCAACTTCCCACATTCTTGATTCTTCTTTGCTTAATCTTGGCACAACACCACACATGTATCAACATGCAATTCCATGAACCCCATGACCTCAAAGTAGGCTTTGACACTCTCCAATTGCACCTTTGACCTAGGGTTGACCCAGATGAAACCCTAGTTGACTGCACTTCAAATGTGGCTCTTGTACTTGAATCAATGACTTGACTTAGCTCCAATATGGCCTTCTAGACATTCCATGAGATCCATACACACCTCAAATTCACATCCCATGTTTCACATTCCACCGATGATTCTCAATATTCCTCAAGATAGGAGCAAAACCCACATGTAGGCACTCAAATCTCTCAAGACTTCAAATCACTTCTTGATGGCTTGGATGATCTCTCAAACTTGGATAAGACCTCTTGCTAGGCTTCTTCTGATAAGAATCACACTTGGTCCCCTGTTGGATGAGTGATATGCTATGATATGAAAATGATTAGACTATGTGAATGATGTAACTATGCAAAATGGTAATGCAATGAAACATAAACCAGGTATGAAAAGGTTGAGCAAATTTTGGGGTGCAACACTAGGGCCACCTCTAGGACCCTCATCAGAGCGCCCGCATCTTGAGCCAAAGCTTTTCTTCTTCCCTCTGCGTCGAGGCCCAAGATAGCCGAAGAATCTTCTCGAGACACGACTAGGGAAAAACCCCCTTCGAAGAACCCCCTGTTGGAAAAACAATAAGGCAACACAAACGTGTCATCATCACTACCCTCCCTCGTCAGATCTACCTCCACGACATCATCTACTTGCTGCCTCTTCTTGGTCAAGGTGTCCTTATCCTATCGAGGAGAAGACAGACTGGTCGCCCTCAGGGAAGAAGAAGAGTCGAGGCTGGAGTCAACCTTCGACTAGTTCAGAATGTTAACGAGCCTATTCTTGGAGCCCCACTTTCCGCCTTTCGAAGCATTCCCTTTGGCCATTGCCATCTTGAGCACGTGTTCCTTAAGGTTTGCCATGTTACTTGCGACAAATGACGAGCACGGGTCAACATATCAAAAAAGAATAAACATGAACAAGTTAAAGGAAAAACAACTACCTAAAAGCAGTCTAGCTTTCTCAGCGATATTACACTTGAGGAGCTCCTTAGTATTAATGAACCAAACCTCGTATATGGCTTCTCTCTACTCGTTGAGGACGACCTCCCCGTTCTTGGTCTGCCTTTGAGCAGGAGCAAAGCCGTCCACAAACTTCACAAGCTTTTCGTAGCCACGATGGTCCTAGGGGTCCAACTCGTTAGGCTTTGTGATGTAATAGTTTGTGCTCTCTTCAAAATGTGTGTTAGTCTATTGAAGGGGAAACTTTGAGACCCACCTCGTTACATTGTTCCCATCCTTGTCAAGACGTACACTTCCATCTTCCTTGAGTACAGGCACGCACTCAAACACAGAGTCGATGGCTGCCTGAGACGCAAGCTTGACTGTATAATACATATCCTTAAAGGTACGAACGTAGTTCGTGAATGTCTTGAACAATTTCTTCGACTGCTTGAAGGACACCCAACTGTGCCTCTCATGCGAGGATTATTGTTAGAGGTGGAAGTAGAAAAAGAATAAAGGAATGATGGCACCAATCTCGAGATACTGGCACACGAGCTCGAAGGCTCGGACGAATGCGATCAAATTCGAATGAATTGTGAGGGTCCTAGTTCCAAGCGGTCAAAAATTCCCACTTGAAGGTTGTTGAATAGAATTCGAAGCCCCCATCTCTTTAAAGGTGTACTTATACATGGCAAAGAGATTCCTTGGGAAAGGCGAGCAGATCCACTCCTTCCGGTCATTCTTATAGACCTTCTAATTCTTCGGAGCCCTAAGAATCCCGACACCTTCCTCGACAATTGTAAATTCCATTTTTGGGGAATCTGCGAAACACGAGGTTATCCCTCGGGGCTTCGGCCCAACCTAAGACAATTTAGGATCAATGATGGTGTCGACCAGGTGGAGACCCTCAGTGCCGCGAGCCATAGAAACTTGAAATACATAGGACAATAATGAACTCAACGATCTAATCAAATTCACCCTTCCACTACAAATAAAGTGAAACGGCGAAGAAAGGCAAGAGGACGTTGCCCTCGACCAAAGCCCTTACTCAACAGCGAGCGAGGAAGTCACGAGGCTTCTCTCCTCGACGGAGGTCTCGATCGACCCATCAAAAATCACAAGGAAAATCCTCTTTGACGCGAGGGTTAATACGAAAATAAATGGACATTCATCATAAAATTCATGAGCGTCACGAGGAAAATCCTCCTTGACGCGAGGTTTCATAATAAAATACATGCATATTCATCATAAAATTCATGAACTTTGCTCGGAAGCGCCTCCTCGGCATATAAAGCTTCATCAGAAACTCATGAGCTTCGTGAGGAAGAGCCTCCTTGACACAGAGCTTTATCGGAAAACTCATAAGCTCCACCGGTGCAAGCCTTATTCACCGCCTGAACGGTAGCGCCAAAGTGGTTTTCTACTCAAAACCAGGTTATTCTAGCATAAAATCTCCTACCGTTGGTGTTTGGAAATGGCCAAACCACCACTAAACATAGACACCCTCTGAAACCTAACGTAGAGAAAATGCATGCATTCTAAAAACAACCTACATTATAAAACAAGCATGCATTGCAAACTGAAGATTAGATGAAGAAAAACTTACTTGATTTGAAGAGGAGATGAAGTCGATTTGAAGAAAGTTGGTGGCGGCGGCGACGACGACGATGGACAACAGAGAAACACTCTAAAGCTCGAAGGGAAGTAGAAAAAAGAGTGAATGCGGAAATGTGCAAATGGTCCCCTACTCCTTCCAATTTATAAACCAAATTTGGAGCATAGGTAAACGTGTCGCCACCTAACTCATGAGTACCCCTACTTATATGCCATAATTATGCATTAAATGACTCTAACACGCGGCCCAAGGAAATGAAACACTGTCTCTTCAAGTCCTATTAACCATTGTCTCGAGGAGATGAAACATTGTCTCTTCAAGTCCGATCAACCATTGTCTCGAGGAGACGAAACGTTGTCTCTTTAAATCCTATCGACCGTTGCCTCGTGGAGGGGAAACATTGTCCATTCAAATCCTGTCGAGCACCCCTTGTCGGACACATGCGACGAAATTCTGCATTCATTCGCGAACATGACTCTGGAAAAAATCGAATCAGAGTTACGAGCAGCTTGACAACTCGCGGGAAGATCCAGTCGCTCAACGCAAGCACATGTTAAGCTCCCGACCACAGTCTGTGCGACACATCTTCCTCGAAAGTGAAATTCCACGGGTCGCGAGCAAAACATCGTCCCCTGGGCGCGAACTTGCGATAATGTCCATGACAACGAAATCACACAATCGTGGACCCCAAATGAAGGCTCTCCTAGCGCATAGTCAATTTACCTTCCTTTACACACGAACTGACTCTAAGTCATTAAGCCCATGCTTGGGGACAACGACTTGTGGGACTCCTGTTCTAGACCAGGTCTATAGCTGACCCATCGTCGAGCACATCCCAATCTAGTCCTACGTAGAGGACGACCCATAGTCCTAGCCCAACCCAATGGGGCTAGTAGAAAACACATTCTCCACGTGCTCTTCATCCAAGGATACAACACCAATTGACATGCACGCCTCATGGAACCATTCTGCCCTTCGTAACGAGTAAGTCAATCCACTAATCAGGGAGTGCAGAGCGGTTGATCCAGGACGATAAGCACAAGTTGCTCATCCCTATCTCTATGTAGAAATCCTGGCAGTCATCCGTTGTGGGCTTGAACACTCAACCCATAATGAAGACCATTGGCTCAGCGCTGGGGGCTCTCTATAAAAATCCTCCTCTGCAGGAGGGTCATGTATTCTGTTCTATACCCTTTCTTGCTCACCTCTTCATCCGAATTAACTTAAGTATCAAAGTGTCTACAGATATTCCTCATTTTCAGTCGACCATCAAGATCGCGGACGTGTGATTGAACACTGATTCTAACTGACAGATTATATATATATATATATATATATATATATATATATATATATATATATATATATATATATATATATATATATATATATATATATATATATATATATATATATATATATATATATATATATATATATATATATATATATATATATATATATATATATATATATATATATATATATATATATATATATATATATATATATATATATATATATATATATATATATATATATATATATATATATATATATATATATATATATATATACTCCTCTAAATTATTGATATTTCAATATTTCTGTTTTTTTGGTTAATATTATGATGAGAAATTTCTTTCACTGTCATTTGATTCATGTCTCTCATTGCTTAATTTTCGAAAGTTACTAAATACTACAAATTTTTTTAATCTTTATTTTCAATTTTTTTATATCTAAGGATTCATGTTAGTTTTAAATCTCATCTATGCATTAGTTTATTAAATATTTGATGATATGTCGGTGTAGTTTAGAGGAATTTTCATGTGTCTCGTTAACATTTTTTTAAACATATATATAATTCCCTCCTTATTGAATTGAATTTTCAATCCTGTCTATTTGCAATAAAGATTATACGTGTTCATGTTAGACTTCATTGTAATGTTACACAGTTGAACATTTTCTTTTCATTCATGAAACACTTTATAGGATGTCAACTCTGATCTTCTTTCTGTTGGCTTTGAATTATTTCTCGGGATCCGATGCTCAACTATTACCACAAGATGAAGGTATCCTTCACTTCTCTTTTATTTCTTTAATTTTAATGATGTTGATGTGTAACTTAACATACAATACATTATTTCTTCTTTCCATTTTTAGATTACCAATTATTCGTGTAATACCCTTTATAAATGAACAAAAATACTTACAAAGGGTCACGTTATTCAAAAAGTAAAAAAGAAGAGTAATTGTCGTGCTATCTAATAAATAATACTCCCTCTATTTTAGAATAAATGATCATTTTAAAATAAAATAGAGTCCTAAAATAAATGATAAAAATAAAATTTTCTCTTTTATTAATTTGTGTAAAATAGTTAATTGGGTCACACATTATATGACGGATAAAATATTAATTTTATCATTAATTATTATTTGTTGTAAAAAAAATACTGACTAACTTTTATATTGAGCAGGGATCTCTCTAGGAACTATCTATCTGGCACAATTCCAAAGAATCTTGGACGTCTTTCACTGGTGAAAATGTAAGTGTCATGTTACCTTTTATACTACCTTCTCCTTAACTACATATTTAAACTTCATAATCGGTTTAAGTTACTGTTTTATTTTATTCATTATTTATATTTCCTAAATGGTTTACATGATTTTCCATGCACACTTTTTTTTCTCTCTTGTATTTGTCAACTTCCAATTTTTAGATCACTTTTGGGAAATCGACTCAGTGCTCCAATTCCCCCAGAAATTGGTGATATTTCAACCCTGCAAGAACTGTAAGTGTTTCTGAGAATAATTTGTTTGATGCCTTATTCATTGACATTGAAGTGAAAATTATATTCATGCTCCAATTTTTGCAGGGCCTTGGATGATAATCAATTTGAAGGACCCCTCCCTTCCAGCTTTGGAAATTTGATAAACTTGCAGGCATTGTAAGACCTATTTCTTTTTCTCACTTTCATATTATGTATAGGTCAAATCTAAGATATTTCTCATTTAAAAGGGTACACAGTTGATTTATTAATATGGAATGCATGAGAGAAAAACATCAAGCCTTAATTTCAGAAAAGTAAATCAAAATTAAATTCACGAATCATGTAATGCCTTAGAATCGGCCTTGGTGTGGTTGTGTACATACTCACTTTCTGTACTAGATGCATAAACTATTTATCATTTTGCACTCCTAACCCCAAATGTATCTGCAGAAGGCTTTCTGCAAATAACTTTACGGGCAGAATACCAGATGCATATGGAAATCTAAAGAATCTCATAGATTTGTGAGTAGCATCATATGATTTGGTTGGCATTTTCTCAGTTTTCATTTTATGTATTTGTTAAATTCTGAAATCAATCAATATATTGCAGTATTGTAGATGGAAACAGTCTATCTGGGAAGATCCCAAGTTTTATTGGAAACTGGACCAAATTGGAAATCTTGTGAGTCTAAACTTTATTTCATCTTAGACCGTTTACTTGTTCAAGTATTAAATAGTGACATTTCTTGCTCAAGATGTCATCTGAGTATGGTTTTGAATTTTAGGAATTTGCAAGGCACATCTATGGAAGGTCCAATTCCTCCTGTCGTATCTGTCTTGAAAAATTTGACGGAATTGTGAGTACTTTTCCTGCCAAGCTTATCAGTATCTTACTACTATAATTGAGGCTCGTAGATAGATGTCATATTTTTATGGAATGCAATGTTACACAGTTGAACATTTTCTTTTCATTGATGAAACACTTTATATCAGGAGAATATCTGATTTGAAGGGGAAGAAAACCATGTCATTTCCTGATCTGAAAGGTTTGAAACGCATGACAAGACTGTGAGTTGAAACCATTCCTTTCATGTGTCCTATGAAGAACTTCATAACTCATTTAGTATTTTATTAATTGATTTTTTTTGTTTCTGTAATTCAGGGTATTGCGAAGTTGTTTAATTGCTGGTCCTATTCCAGATTTCATTGGTGAAATGGGAAATTTAAGAGAACTGTAAGTTGGATCAATCGTATATTGCTGGCTATAAATGTTTCAAATTTCTTTATATTGTCCTCTCATGTTATCTTCATAAATTTTAATTTAAAATTTCAATATATATGTATAAATGAACAAGAATGTTAGCTTGCTGGTATAGTAAGATAGCGGTGTCAAAACTTCTTGTTGGGTTTTTTGTTGCAACTTCACACATAAGGGATCATTCTTCAGTAGTTAAGTTTTTAACTGGAATGACTTTATTTTAAAAGATCAATAAACAATTTGGATCTAGTAAATTTTTTTCTAACACTTCTTAAGAGCTCTTTGTTAACTAATTTTCAGGAATATTTTAAGGTCCTTCTCTTCATCTGTTTGTGTAATAGTTTGGAAAACTATTTTTAAGACTATTCAACTTAGTTACAATGGGAAGTTTCATCTCATTATGTTTTTTATCCTAATAATCATCACACTTTTCTCTCAGAGATTTGAGCTTCAATAGCTTGACTGGTCCAATTCCAGATTCATTTCAGAAATTGAAATTCATCAATTTCATGTAAGTGAACATGAATATTTATTTTTCTTCTTAATTGATACAAGTTTTCAGTGACATAAATGAGTCGTATACATTAACGATGGATGCAGGTTTCTGACAAACAACTTTCTGAGCGGAACAACTCCAGAATGGATACTGAGCAGTAATCAGCATATGTCAGCACATTTTCTTGGTCTTTTTACCTCTAATTGCATACTTTTTACTCACTTGTTGGAATTTGGTGTTGCACAACCACACCTTTTATTTTTCTTGTGATTTTGACTCAAGCACTCGTTGAATTACGAAGTAATTAAAATATACTCTGCATTGTGTTTCAGTGATTTATCTTTCAACAACTTTACCAAGTCTTCTGCATCTAATTGCCAGCTCCTGGACGTGTAAGCTTCATCTTTTTTTCCCCAAATATTTTACAATCATTTTTCCTATTTCAATTCTAAGCATAGTACTAATGTTGAACAGGAACTTAGTTTCGAGCGTCTCTCCTTTAGCAAATACTTCGTAAGTTCATATGATTGTGCTTATGGTCTAGTTGTAATCATGTATATCATCTTTTGAATAATCTTCTTAATTTAATTTCATATGTTTTAGATTGTCTTGTTTGAAGAGGAACCAACCTTGTTCAGGAAAACCACGGTGTGAGTCTTCTGACTTTTCAGATCAATCGTGTTTTTATAAACTACAATGCTTTGGAAATGTAATTGTGGTAGATTTTTTTTAACGTGTCAACATGTGATGAAAAAGTAATTTTGTTAATATTTCTTGGCAGATCATTCACTGTTCATAAATTGTGGAGGACCTGCAATTTATGAATACGAAGCCGATGAGAACTTACGCGGAATTTCAAACTCTTTTATAAGCAATGATGGAAGATGGGCCTATAGCAGCACAGGAGTATATCGAGGAGCTTCTGAAGCTGATTTTGTGGCTAAAAATATCTTCTCTTTGAACATTCATGGCTCTGAATACTACCAGACAGCTCGCGTCGCAGCGATGTCTCTTTACTACTTTGGATTTTGTATGCTGAAGGGAAACTATAGTGTGAAGCTTCATTTTGCTGAGATCATGTTTTCGGATGACCAGACATTTAGTAGCCATGGAAGGCGCATATTCGATGTTTCGATTCAAGTAAGTGAAGAATATAACAATTTATTACTACTTACTTTCTTAGGCTTTGTTTGTATCTAGTTTCCAACAAATTGTGAAATCTGAATAATATATTTTGAATAATAGAAAATTACAAACACTAATCTCTTTATATAAGACTATCCTAATCTAATGGACCTAACTAATGGACTAAAAGCTCGAATATAAATAACTACTGCTAACACTAGTAAAAATAACTTATTTACAACACAAATCAAAAGTTGTTAAATTTAAAATTACTTGATGACAGGGTTTTAAGTATTTGAAAGACTTCAACATTACGAAAGAAGCTGGTGGAGTTGGCAAGGGAATTACTCGAGAGTTCAATGTTGATGTTAATGATAACACCTTGCAAATCCACTTATCTTGGGCCGGAAAAGGAACTAATGCAATTCCTAAGAGAGGTGTATACGGACCTCTTATATCTGCTATCACTGTGACCCCAAGTAAGTACCAGTTATTATATTGTTTTTATTTCATAACTTTCTGTCAAGTATTTTATTGGACTCTAATGTTGATTTTATACATTGTTCTAGACTTTAATATTCCTTCAAATGGGTTGCCTGCTGGAGCCATTGTTGGAATTGTGGTTGGATCATTGGCGCTTGTTGTGCTGGTAATACTTTTTGTTCTTTGGAAGATGGGTTACATATGTGGAAAAGATACAAGAGACAGAGGTAAGATTGAGGACTAGAAAAACCTTTTGTAAGGACTAGAAAAACATGCTGTTTTATTTGTATGGACACAAATATATATACTAAATAAAAAATTCAAGATAGTTTATAGGAAATAAAAACATGTTTAACCTTATTTCTCAGTCTTTCAATCTTTCTTTTTATTTTCACTTCTTGTTCTTAACTAAAACATCTATCTTTTTGCAGAGCTAATGGAATTGAAAACTGGTTATTTCAGTTTGAGACAGCTAAAAATTGCAACCAATAACTTTGACCAAAATAATAAGATTGGTGAAGGAGGATTTGGACCCGTTTACAAGGTAAATTTAAATGTACTTGAGAAATATAAAGCTTTTGAAAGGTTATCCTCAATTATGATACATAATGCATTGCCTATCCACAGGGTATAATGCCAGAAGGTGATGTGATTGCTGTTAAACAGCTCTCATCTAAATCAAAGCAAGGGAATCGCGAATTCGTAAATGAAATAGGCATCATATCTGCTTTGCAGCATCCCAACCTTGTGAAACTTTATGGGTGCTGCATTGAAGGAAGCCAGTTGCTGCTCATTTATGAATACATGGAAAACAATAGTCTTGCCCGCACCCTTTTTGGTAAATTCTTTATGCAACAGCTTTTGGTCATGTCTCTATGTTTCTCAAAAACAAACTCTTACAATTTTTTTCTTTCTACGTAAACCAGAGCAAAGGATGAAGTTGGACTGGCACACAAGAATGAAGATCTGTGTGGGGATTGCAAAAGGTTTATCTTATCTTCATGACGAGTCAAGGTTGAAGATAGTCCACAGAGACATTAAGCCGGCTAATGTCTTACTTGATAAGAATCTGAATGCCAAGATTTCTGATTTTGGTTTAGCCAAGCTTGACGAAGGAAATACTCATATCAGCACCCGAGTTGCTGGGACAATGTAAGTATTATGCCACAATGTTATAGTTGTCTATCATTAGTTAGCAAAGTGTTTTTTTTTTTGAAAATCACTGACATAAGGGTACTAAATACATTCTCTTATCAGGGGTTACATGGCTCCTGAATATGCTATGCGGGGTTTATTGACCGCCAAAGCAGATGTTTACAGCTTTGGAGTTGTAGCTCTAGAGTTGGTTAGCGGAGTGAGTAACAGCAGTACAAATTATAAGCCAAAAGATGAGTTTGTTTATCTTCTGGACTGGGTAAGTTGCACCTTTCTTTAAAGATTGTGTTTTTTGTTCTTTTGTTGCTGTAAAAAATTATAAAGAGTTCATTATGTTAAAAATGTATTTTTCATTTTCATCTATATCCAGACCTTCATTCTATTTATCTTCCAAAGCATTTTACAATCAAATACACAATGAGATAAGAATGAAGGATAATTTTATACATTAAAACAAAAAGTGACATTAATATTAGATGCTTGGTATTTTTTCAATGTGATTTTATAATTATGGTTTGGTTAGATTTGTAATGCTATATCTTGCATGTCATTTAAGGCCTGTGTTCTCCAAGAACAAGGAAACCTTCTGGAATTGCTAGATCCAAGTCTTGGTTCAAACTACTCGTCTGAGGAAGCAATGAGAATGGTGCAAGTGGGACTCCTTTGCACCAATTCTTCTACAACTTTGAGACCAACCATGTCATCTGTAGTCACCATGCTTACCGGAAAAACTCCAATTCCCAAGGCAGTAATCAATCAAAATGAAGATAACAGTGGGATATGTGAGGAAGGTACAAGTGGGATATCAATGGATTCTTATCCAAGTGAAGATGCTTATTCATCAGCTGAAAAGATAATTAGGGACAGGCCTAGCCGCCATAGGACTGTGTAGCATCTGCCCTCAGAATCACAAGATAAGTTGAAGCAATTTGTCCTTTCTTGACATTTGATTTTGGAATCAAGTTTGTTTACATATTGACAGTCATTTTTTATTAACTATAACAGGACATCTATAAACTAGATATATTCAAGGTAGATCAGTAATTTTCAATAGTTAGTGAAGTTCTGAATAAGTTTTAATATATATATATATATATATATATATATATATATATATATATATATATATATATATATATATATGATATTTTTTGTTTCACAAAAACTTAACACATAATTTTGTTGGTAGATCTGTGGTTAGAATTTTCTTTGTCTTATCTTTAGCGTGGATTGTATTATTAGACATTTTAATTTTTTTTTTCTTTCATTATTATTTGTTTTTCTTTTTATTTAAATCATGGTTGGGCCATTTTTTCACATCTTTTTAATCTACAATCAATAATATTTTTCAGGACTTAGAGGACTATTCTAAAACTTATTATGTAAACATAAATATTCTTCGGTATTTACTATGTGAAATTCTAAAATTCGTTTCATAGGTGAGAATACAGAATAACCTCTTTTACCGTACCGATTTTTTTTAGAGGAGTCCTTAGAAAAAAGGAAATGACTGGTAATTTTTAGATTTAAAATTTAGATTTGTTTATGTCTATAATTTTAAGTTAGGACATTTTTTAGAAATAATATAATTGAGCGAAGATAATGTAAATATACCAAAATTATATGCAAGCTTTTACAAATTATAAAAATATATCATATAATTTGATCTATTGTTAAAGATATATGCTTAAGCAAATATCCTAACCATTGTTTTATGTGAAAAATCAAAACTAACTCATGAATTCAGAAATGAATCTTCAAATGTTTTCAAATACACACATTTTAATATTTTTGAGTCACGCCTCTCATTATATGACTTAATATAATTCAGAAATACATCTTTGTATATCTTACGAAAGTGTATTTCTGAAACTTACTAAGTCAGAAATAAATGCAAAAATAAAACATACGCAAAAATGAAGATAAATTAACATTGATAAAAGAAAATGCAACATTACATAGATAATCTATAACATAAATTAAACATTTCATTTCAACATTAAGATGGACGTTTCAACATCTTTATAATATCTTTGATCAATCTCGCAATCGTCGCGTCCAACTTGACCAGACCTGTTGCTCCATGACAGTTAAATTTTCCACATAACCCTTAAATTTGCATCTGTCTCCAACTCAAATTTGTTGAATCGAATCTTCTATTTGTTGTCAATCGAGGATAAAGAGTACTCTAACTTCACAATTTTTCGATTGTCTAAGTATTGTTGGAGCATTTCCAATATGGATTTAGGATATTTAAAAGGGACGTACTATGTGAATTGAAATTGAAGAAGGGGTTATGCATCGTTGAAGTATGTAACACCCCCTTCTATACCCCCAAATAATCAATAAAACAATTACGCACATATAGAATTTTTCATCAGAGTTTAAGGAAAATATGGTATAAAAAGAGTATGCCACATCATCACTAAAATAAATCATACAACACCTGCTCAAAATGACATGTAACAGTGGGATAGTTTTGAAATAGAGGACTTGGTCCTTACACCTACATTTCACTTTTTACTAAATCAGCGGAAGATTAAAACATTAAACCATTTGAAACACAATATCATAAATATACATATCAAATCAGTTTCGCTCATCACATCATCATGGTTTTACAAAACACATAAGCCATCAGATACATATACAATGTATCTCAAAAAGAATGCTATACAGCCTATCTACCCGGTGCTACATATCAGAGCGACCCGACAAAAGAATGAAGATAAAACTTCACAAAAGAACCTCCAGCAACCTAATCTGCAATGCCTCGTAGAGCATTATAAAACAACAGAAGGGTGAGAAATATTATCATAATAATCAATGAATATAAATATATATACATATACGAAAATAAAGATACAAATATTTCACAATTCTCACCACAAATCATTCATAACTCATTATACATTTCACGACATGTATAAACACATATGAATAATCACAAAACATCTTTCACCAACACACCAATCCATTATTCACAATTCACCAAATCACCAATTCACATACAAGCATAATTCATATAACAATGACATCAATGCTATGTGACTCAACACAACTCAATGCCATGTGGTACCAACACTTGTTATCATTTTTCGGTTTTTACATTTAAACCGGGTCCACCCTTCTAGACCGATAACAACAAAGCTCGTTCCCTAAGCTTTCAAACCCACCCTTCTAGGTTTGGGACAAGCCACTAGTCTCCACGAAACTAGCAAACATTGCCTCTTGACTAAATGATGCATATGCAATCAACAACAAATGCACTTAAGACCGATCATACGTCTTAATCCCATGCATTCACATAATTCCCCCTTCAAGAATTAAAATAAGATTGCACACACAACAAGTCATATAATCAAGTATTCATACTTTTCATCAACATATTCATCAAATAATGCACGCATACCTAACAATATGCTCCCATGCATCATTCACGCATAATCGCATAAAACAATATGCACTCACAATCAATACCATTTATTTCAAGCAATGCACACATATATTCATCATATGTTCCCATGCATCATTCATACATCGTGCCAATGGCAACATATTCAATTACAACACATCATGCAGTCTAATCAAATTAACAATGCATACACAAAATGCCAAACGGCCACACAAGATCAATTAATCCAACATCTAGGATTCACGCCTTACGGCTGCCCACATCACATACACATAACATTTCATTCCATTAAGAATCGAACCCGATCGAACCACAACACAACATGGAATGAAATCACAGAAAAACCAAATGCTGTCATACTCGCCACCACCTCGCTAGGCGAGCACCTAGCGAACACTCGCTACCTGTTCGCCTAGCGAACAAGCTCGCGAACCCAAACAGAGGCTCCAGACCTCACTCGCTACCTTGTTCGCCACAGCGAACCCCCAGCGAACCATTCGCTACCCAGCGAATGGACCTCTCACATTCTGTTTTCGTTCGCTGCAGGCTCGCTAGGCGAGGACCCAGCGAACGCTCGCGACCATCTCGCCTAGCGAACAACTAGCGAAGGTCTGCGATCAGAATCTTATTCCACTGTTCAGAAATTTAACACCACTCCAAAACCGACCGATTCTCATCAAATCGGTTCCAATAGCCTTAGTATCACAAACCTCGACTATTCTACATCACTTACAACAGATTCTACCCGATAAAACACCCGTTCTACCGATTAATCCAACTTCTGCCCTAAAATGGAAATTGTAGAAAAACATCCAAAAACCCAACCCAAGCATACATAATCATATACATTGTTAAGATAACAATATTTCATACCCTTACCTTGCTCAGATCGATGCTTGAGAGTTGTTCTTGATGGGAATCCAAGCTTTGCTCTTTTCTTCCCTTTTTCTCCTCTTCCACTTTCTTTCTCTTCTTCCTCCTTATGTTTCTATATTTCTATTTCTCTTCCAAATTAATTTCCTCTCAAACATCTACCAATTTAATAAATAATCACTCAATTAATAAAATAAATCCCATAATTCATTTAATTAATTAAAATAATCGTTTAATTAAAATTGGACTGTTACAAAGTAGACAAAAGTAACATGCCAATTGATGTTCATTTTTGTGCAATGTGAATTTGTAAGAAAATATGAGATGAGAGACTAATGTTATGAGTGCTAACTACAAATTCAACCGAGTTTTAAATGATGTCAAACAAGGAAGGTAGTATATCGTAGCGCTTTTGTATATTGGACGGTATCAACCTACGTTTAGATTCTCATTTGTCCTCTTAGCCTTAGGATGCATAAAAAGAGTCTCTAAACAAGTTTTACAGGTCTTAGGCATGTCATACACATAAAAAATTCATGTTTGTGTGTCAAAACAACTGCATAGGCCAACCTATATATGATCATGCTGACCTATGGAAGCTTCACCTTCAGTATAGACCGACACATCCATATTTCAGGTCGGCTCCCACACTCCAAGAACAAATCCTGTAGGCTCTGCCCACAGGTCACCTCTTAGGTCGGCCTGAACACTCTCATAGGATGACCTATGCAAATTAAAACTTGAAAAATTCTTTTTACATCATATACTCATACATGCATCTTCTTCTAGGCAAGATTCCTAGTGAATAAAACCTAAACAAAACTGGATTACAAAGTTGTCCATCATCTCCATCCCTTATTCTATGCATACACACAATTGAACTACACATAATCATTTTTCGATTGGGTGACCATCTAGATTAGGGTTGATAATGTTCAATTAGGTTTGGTGTAACCGAGAATATTGGGTTGAGAACTTTGTGTGTTTTAAATTAAAAAAAACAAAGTTGCGATTTTCCTTCAAGATTTGGTTGATTTGAAGGTTTTGGACAAGATCCCGTCAACACAGGTTCAACCGAGTGAGTGCCTTGGGACAAGGTGATTTTCTTGCAGTGGAGTAGCGCGAGACGATGAGTTGTGTTCGGAAATCTTGGGTTTTGACAAGTCTCAGGATAATCGGAGGATTGTAGCCACATTGTTGGTCACTTGAACAAGCTTTAATCAAGGTTGAAGGTGGAATAATAAACTCAAAACAATAGAGTTTTCGGGTTTGCAATCTTCATCTCTTGTATAAACGGTTTTGCAAAGAAAAAGTTAATAACAATATCTCAATTCGATTTTGAATTGAGGGCAAACGTACCCATAACGAGGCTGATTGGGGAACTGCCTAAAAAAAGCTTGACATATATATATATATATATATATATATATATATATATATATATATATATATATATATATATATATATATATATATATATATATATATATCTTTTATTGTCAATTTTGCAATTTATCGAGTTCATCGTTGTTTGATCAATTTGATTGAAAATTATTTTTGATCATCTTTTAAAAGTGTTGGTGGTGATATAATCACAATCACTTTGATTGTGATTGGCTTTTGACATCAACCAAAACAAATTATATTTCCAATCGCTATCGATTGTGCACCAAGTGTTCGATAAATTGTTTGTGCGTATTTTATTTGTGTTTTGATTCATTGGATATACGAGTTACAATTAGTATTGCATTTAATTGATTCATAGCTTGGTTTTCGTTGAACATTTACGTTCATTATCACTCTATTTGGTTTGTGATACATATTTTTATTTTAGGTAGTAGGTTCGGTTAGATGATTCGATCCTAGCATTTTTTCGCTGCACCATTTTTTGAAAACAGATTTTTGCCAAAAGTTTTTGGTTGTAAAATTTGTGATATATTCATCCCCGTCTAGATCGAAGTCCATCATTTAACAAGTTGCATTAAGAGCTCTGGTTCATTCCGTGATCAAGATGCATTTCTTAGAAGAATGGCTACCAAACCTAAAGGTGCATACAACAGATCACCAATTTTGACAAGTGAAAATTATGGCTATTGGAAAGCACTTATGTGTATTCATGTCAACTCCGTTGACAACGGTATTTGGGATGCTATCTAAAACGGTTCAAATGAAATAACTATGACCAATGAGGATGGTGTCACAATACCTAAACCAAAAGCATGATGGGATGATAATGATAGGAAATTGCGGTCACACGATTGGAAAGCAAAAAACATCCTCACTTTTGCCTTGAGAGTTGATGAGTTTCACCGCGTTTCTCATTGTGAGACTGCCAAAGCTATGTGGGACGCATTAGACATTTTCCATGAGGGTACTAATGATGTCAAACAAGCTAGGATTAACACGTTGAATCAAGAGTTTGAGTTGTTCCGTATTGAGCATGGTGAAACCATTGCAGATATACAAAAACAATTCACTCATCTCATAAGTTGGTTAAATGCATTAGGTAATCTCGTTTCTAATGAACTTACTACTAACAAAATTTTGAGGTGTTTAAGTATGGAGTGACAACCAAAGGTCACTTCTATTAAAGAAGTAAATGATCTTAAGTCTCTTGATCTTACGACTTTGTTTGGTAAGTTGGAAGAGCATGAGCAAAAGCTTACTTGCTTGGAAAAATACGAGAAGGAATATGAAAAGCGATCGAATAGTGAGAAAGGAAAATACAAAGAAGAAATGAAGAAGCCTATTGCTCTAAAGATTTCTAGCTCAAGGCCTTCTCAAGATGAGAAAAGGGATTATGAACCTAAAGATGACAACGAATCCGACGAAGAAGATATGAGATTGTCCATAAAGCGAGTCAATAAATACATGTCAAAACATGGCGACAAATATCCCAACAAGAACCATGATAAATCGAGAAGGTTATCGAGTTCCTCAAAAGAAGATGAGAGCAAAAAGGGAAAGTCCTGTAGTGCATGTTACAATTATGGTAAACTCAGTCACTTTAAGCCGGAGTGTCCAAAAATCAAGAATGAAAGAGGTCGTCACAAAACGTCTAGAAAAGCTAGAAGAGCTTATGCCGCTTGTGAAAGAGAAAGTGATTTTTCAAGTGATGATAAATCTACTTCAAGTGAGGAATCGACCAAGCTTTGCTATTGTTGCACCCCAAATTTTGACCCCTTAGATCCTCATAATCATTTTAGGATCATATTCATTTGATCATCTAACCATAACCTATTTCAAGTTGTCTTTGTCAAGATACAGGCGAATTAGGGTTCCGCACCGTAAAAAATCGAGACTTCGACAGTATGATCAATCAATGTTTTGGATTGATTCTCCATAAAATAAAGTCAAGGATATCACATTGGGTCATTTTTTAATCCAATTTGAGGCGGTCACCCAAAGATCAAGTACAGTGCAGTTCAGGGTACCCGATTAGGGTTTTCGAGCAGGAAAAGTCAACTGTAGTTTGACTTTGGATTTAAAGGATGGTTCAATGATGCAACTTTGGTCCAAAAAGTTTATAAGGCTTAGTGAAGTCCCCTCAAAGAGTTTCAAGGTCTTGGAAGTCCCGAAACAAGAACAGACGGTCCGATAATCATCGATCGATCGTACGGTTGACCGAAAAGTCAACTCTTCAATCTTAAGGAATTGGACTTCATGATGTGAATAAAAAATGTTCCTTACTACATATTACACTTGCCCATAAAATTTCATGGTCATCAGATCAAGGGTTGAGGAGTAATCGAAAAATCGGGAAGTTAGGGTTTTGGAAAGGGCTAGACCATAACTCCCTAACCACACATCCAAATGAAGTGGTTCCAAGCTTTTTAGAAAGGTCTTAACATCCCCTACAAAAGTCCCAAATTGGACCATGATCAAAAAATGCATAGAATTTGAGTTATAACAAAAATCATTTTTCTAGTGTAAAACACTTGGTGAATTTTTGCAAGTTCTGGCTGCACAAAACATGTTTTCAGCCAACTTCAAGGGGTTTTTTTTAATCAAGATGCGCATAGAATTGGAATTTTTGGTGAACATGAAAGTTATAGATCTACACAAGGGCTTTCCAAAAAGTACAAGAACTCCCCAAAAGGATTTGTGAGATGAAAGTTATGCACCATAGAAGTTGGGGCTGTCAACACTTGAAACCTCAATCCAACACTTCCCAAAAATCAGATTTTCACAACTTGAGACATCCTCAACCCTTGGATCATGATTCAATATGATATTTAGATGTGTAGAGGAAAGGAAATGCAGAAGATGTAAGGTTTGAAGAGAGAGGGAGGCAAGTTGCAACTTGTGTAATAAAATAATCAAATGTAAGAAGGAGAGAGAAACTTTTCATGCCAAAAACTGTTGCAGATGGCTCACCCTACAATCTAAGCTCACCTCAGTCACTTCATGTCCATTTCCACTTGATTTTTCTGATCTTCTTGGAACCATGGAGCTGATAGGAGAAGATCTTGGCAAGATTTTTCAAAGAAGCTTCATAAATCTCCCTCCAAAAGTGGTAAAATACCAAGCTGCCCTCACTCTTGTTTACACTATAAATAGAGGCCTCACCCTCATCTTCAAAGACACCAGAGCACTCTTAGAACCAAGAGAAAACCACAGCTCTTATTCCTTTCTTGCTTGCTTCATAAGAAAATTTCCAAGTTTTCTTCAAAATCTGCCTTGGGCAGTTGGCTTCCCAAATCCATTTCCATACACCTCAAACCTTCAAGAACCATCTGCACAATCCACAAATGATTTGTGGAAGGTGTTCATACTCTTAAATCACTCAAAAAGTCCATTTTCCCAAAAGTCAACTTTCAACTAAGCAAAGTTTGACCACACACACAAAATCCACCAAAACTCTGTCCAGACCTGTTTTAATCATTCTAACCATCCATACACTTTTAATATATGATGTCCCAACTGTCCATAACATAAAACAACCTCATCCTCATTTATTTTGAGATTTGTCACAAGTTCCTTCAAGTGCAAGCAAATGTTGTTTTCATCAAAGCAGAGTTGGACAGCTGCTAGAGGTTTTTCAAGGTATTCCCTGCTGCAACAAGTTTGCTTGGAGGTCTACAAAAGGTTAGTGGTCACTATCCTTTTCATTTATGTCATAAACATATTGGACATGCTTGGTGTTTAAATGCAAAATGTGGTTTATATGCAAATCTGCCAGTTTTTATGCTTGCCTTGGTCATTGTCATGTTTAAGTGTCTTGTTAACCATTTCATGGTGTAATATTGCTCCTAAGTCATGTTTGAACTCTATGAGATTTTGGTTCACAATGGTTGTGTTGGTGTTGGTTTGAACGTCAAGATTGCTGTCATGTTTATTGCATTATAGTAGGGCTGCTTGCTTGATTTTGGCATGGTTATGTCTGATGCTGGCTGTTGTGTCTGTTCAGACTTTGTGCAAAATGTAATTGGAATGTAAGATTGTAATTTGTCTTAGTAAAGGCCGTATACTTTTCATATCAAGACCTGACTGCTAGCACTGGCCTTGTGGTTTGTTAACCTCTGACCTATCATTGTCCTTTGCCTGCATTCAATAATTTGCCATGAGTACAAAACAGTTATGTTGGTGTCGTACCTCGAAAAATACGATCCTCGCGATGGCCGCGGAAAATACTGTTCGAAACAGAGTCGCCACCGAACTTTATTCATTCCAAGGATGGAATAGGAAAATATCGCTAAAACCTTAAAGGAGATAAGAACATGGTCATCGCAACCAATATTCTAGGTTCGGGAGTCGATTACGCAGAGGGAAGGTATTAGCACCCTCTACGTCCGTTGTACTCAACGGGAACCTCTTGATCGATTCGAGAGTAAAGTCAACTATGCTTGTTTGTTTTCTTCTAAGGTTTCTCCTATGGGGGGAATGGATGGTTATAGGATAGGGTGCTCACCAAGGATTAGGGCCCTTGTGCCTACGTATCTTCACTTGTAAGAAGTGGAAAATCAGAGCATTCGTAGTTCGTGGGACTGCGGGAAAAAGAAGGGATTGTGCTCGCCAAGATCATCACAATCTTGTGCCTACGTATCTTACATTCGAAAGAGGGAATGAAGAATCAGAGCAGCCGTAGTTCGGCTAACTACGGTTGGTTGGTTGATGTTTGGAATGAACGAGAGTTTAGGTCGCATTCTAACTGCTAAACATTGGCTTGTCTGCTCGCTAGGGGAGGCTGAAGTACTAGTTTGTTATGCGCGGAAGAAGGGACTAAACAATGTTCTTGGTAAAAGGTATGGGAACCTAAAGGTAGGAAAGAAAGAAAAGTGGAAAAGTGCTCGCTAGGATCATCGCAATCCTATGCCTACGTACTCTCAACAGATATGAGAGATCAGAGCAGACGTAGTTCGGCCAACTACGGTAAAAGGTTTGTAAGTGAACGAGTGTTTAGGTCGCATTCTAACTGCTAAACGTTGGCTTGTCTGCTCGCTAGGGGAGGCTGAAGCACGAGTTTGTTATGCGCGGAAGAAAGGACTAAACAATGTTCTTTGAGAAGAGTTGTTTGAGTTGTAGGGATCGCGCAAGGGCGAGGGATTAGGTTTATCGCATTGGATGTTTTGGTTAGAGGATATATCTGAATAGGTTTAAGGTTTCGGTCGCACGGGGGCGAGAGAGAGGAGTTTGGTTAGGTAATTTGATAGAGAATGACGACTATTCGATAAACGAGTCGTCAGCCTCGCAATCTATTAATCGGGATGTTATTGGAATGCTAGATTCCAACGACACCTTTTTCATTCGAATAATTTACGAAATGTGTTTGAGAAAGTTTCAATCGCACGAGGGCGAGAGAAGAGAGTTGGATAGAATATTTTAAGGGAGAATGACGACTACTCGTTAAACGAGACGCCAGTCTCGCAATCGATTAATCGGGATATCATTGGAATGCTAGATCCCAATGATACCTTTTTCACTCAATTAATTGTGAAAGTGTATTTGGATGGACAATTAAGGTATTTGTCAAAGTAACTAGGGCATGTATTTTATAAACGAAAGGTCGAGTAATCCACAACCTAAAGCGTACGCCTCAAGAGTGGTCACTCAAAAATTCAAAGAGTGCGAGACTCCAAGAACTCAATTCTTTCGCAATTTAGTTAAGAAAATAATTTGAATTTTATGTATGGTTTAGAGACATACTAGGGTTTAGACTCGATCGTACGAAGATGAGGAACGAGATTAGATGGTTTGAAAATTTAGGAGGAATGACGACTATTCGATAAACGAGACGTCGACCTCGTAATCAAATCAATCGGGACATCATTGGAATGCTAGGTCCCAACGATACCTTTTTCATTCCATTAATTATAAAATAGTGTTTGTTGGACAGTGAGAGTACTTGTCCAAATAATTAAAGGAGGTATTTTAGAAACGAAAATTCGAACGACACACCATTCAAGGCGTACGCCTCAATAGTAGTCACTCTCGAATTCGAGGAATGCGCGACTCCAAGAACTCGATTATTTCGTGATTTAATTATGAAAACAAGTTGAAAATATTAGCGTACTCGGACTAGGCACGCTATGTATTCTAGAAAATAAGATCGAAAGGGTCACAACTCGAGGTGTGCACCTCGAGAGCAGTCGCTTAAAAAAATTCAAGGAAGGCGAGATCCAAGAATTTAATTGTTTTGAAATTTACTTAAGAAAAAAAAAGTTTAATTTAATTAAGAAAAATAGTCTTAATTTTTATAAAATTAATTAATCAATTGTAAAGTTTTGATTTGGGAAAAGTTTAATATTTTAGAAAAGTTTCAATTCAATTAATAAAGTATAGCTTTTCAATACTTAAAATATTATTATAATTAATTGTTTTTGAAAAAAGAGTTTAATGTCTTTAAGAAGAGATAAGTTTTAAATAAAATATATTTTTTGAAAAGTTTAATATTTAAAATATTAATTTGATAATAATTTTAAAATATATATATATTTTTTATGAATAATTAGAATTTTTTATAAAAATATCTAATAAAATTTATTTAAAAATATCTTTTGTAAATTTCAATAAATTTGAGTGAAAAAATAGGTTTGAAGAACGAAAGACGGAACAACCACAACTCAAGGGCGTGCGCCTCGAGAGTGATCATTCAAGGATTCAAGGAGTGCTAGACTCCAAGAACCCACTACTTCATCATTTAATTAAGAAAAAGATTTAAAAACATGAGTTTAATTTCAAAAAAAAGTTTTTGTGAATGAATTATGATAAAACAGAGTTTTCAAGCAGTCATACATATTAACAAGCAATACCAACGAATAATTAAACCAAATAACAAATAGCCTTCAGGGTAACAACATCATAGGAGTTGATAATGAATTTTAATTTAACTTTAAGACACCAGCTCAGTATGTACAAACTCCACACGGTTATTAACAATCAAATGACAATGAGATAAATTGGCTGCTATAGTTTATCCTCCATAAATTCTACTATAAAGTATTGCACTAATATCAAGCTTACATTTAGCTCAAAAAATCAACAAAAACTTATGTATCATAAAAATTGAGAAGGAATTAATGTATCATTAGAAAAAATGTTCAACTATAAAAAAAAACTCGTAATCAACTTGTAATCAGAGACATAACTCATGCTATTACCATAACAATAATGAGCAATGTGATTGAAATAACACAACTTAAACATAAATTGGAATGCGTATAAGCCACATGGTGTCACACGGTTCTGCATAGTGTTTAAACAAAGACTACATGTGCAGTTTACATCAAAAAGGTAGAAAAAATGCAGGATGCTCGAAGTCATGTCGAAACAAAGGCAATATAAGCATTGGGGATCAATAATATTTACAAGATACAATAGTATCAACCAAAATCGAAATAACACGATGAAACAAATTGATAAATCAGCATTGAAAACGCCGCAAAAGAGGAAAGCCAGCAATTACACAGGCTTGACAGTACCAAACATTATAATTTCAGCGGTAATAGAATACACACAAGGCTTACAACATTAAGTTACAAGAAACAATAACATCTCAACAAAATTGAATCTAAACTTAACTCAGAAACAACAACAATCTTAAGCTTTTATGCCAATTCTCTACATAATGAAATTGAAAAAAACATGTGCAAACCAAAATCCCTGTTACAACAAACAGAACATTATTTCACAAGGCTTACATGAAGTATCAATTATTTCACAAGTCATTACAGGGTTTTGATAACACGAAATCGTATATATATTTTGATGCATAATTCAACTAAAGTTTAACCGTTTTCGATCCAATTTCGGGTTATTTCCGTGTTATTTGTCTGATGTTTTGCAGGTATTCAACGATCACGTCTAAACAAGGCAACATGAAGAAAAGAAGCAATCTTAGATGAAATATGGACGAAAAAAGAGTGAAAACATCATGAAAAGCGCAGAAGGCTGTTTTTGCTGATGTGACGACCGTCACAGCTCCATGACGAGAGTCACACGGGTGACGACGTCACACCTTGTGACGACCGTCATGCAGGCAAAAACGCCCCACTTCAATTTCACGTAACAGAAGCAGTTCCAATTCCCACAGAGTGGACCACTACTCCCTGAATTATCTGCCCCAAAGTCCACCATCTTCAATGATAACCGTTAGAATTCCACGTCTATAAAAGGGGAAGAAGGGGACCTCAGAAAGAGAGCCGCATTCATACAACGAAGTGCTGCCAAATTTATTTTCAGAGCATACTTTCTAGTTTAATATTCTTATTTGTTTCTCTTTACTTCTTCTGCATTCCATTTTCATTCTTCTGTAATTTCTACTTTTACTGTACAATCAATTTGGCATAAAGACCAGAATCCTGCCAACATCTGTGGAGGATCTGCCCAAAGGCCAATTGGAATATTTACAGGTTTCTCATTTCAATCGTAATTCCAGTTTTATTATAATGCAAATTATTATTTATTGTTTTTATTTATGTTTTATCTTTCCCAAATCCATGTCTAGCTAAACTTAGGTAATCGATATGTAGTAATAATTCGAATGGGATTTGATAACAACTGGTTGAAAAACTTTCTTTTCAAAAGTAATTTATGGTCTGAGTGTTTAAAATCAATTTACTGAATAAACTTCGTCGCGAAAGCGAGAACTTATTTAAAAGTAGTTTTGTCATGAAAGTGGGAAATTAATTAAGATACGAACCAACAAGCGAAAGCTGCGGTAAGGTCAGATAGTAAACACTAGTCATTCATTTTAATAACAGCGAAAGCACTTTAAAATGAATTAGAACTTAGAGATTTCCAAAAAAATAATTTTAACCCCGAATGGGATACGAAAGTGTACGTTTGGCCCTTAGAATTATGATTAGCGTCAATAACCATCGTGAGGCGAGAGTCTTCAAATCACCATTTTCTGCTTAAATAAACTTTGAAAATTATTTCATACACCGGTAACTTGTCAAATCCCTGAAGAACACAATTACTGCATATCGATTCAATCATTTATAATCTAAGTAGCATTCTTAGTTCCCTATTAGTGACAATCTTATTCCCTTAAACATATTCTACCTAGCTAAACATAGTAACTCCCGAGAACACTAGTTTGATTACGAGTCCCTGTGGGATCGATATCTATTATTACTACGCGATAGACTGTGCACTTGCAGTTAGGTTGTATTAGACATAGAAAGTCGCGATCAAGTTTTTGGCGCCGTTGCCGGGGACCCGTTTAGTCAATAGTGTAACCTTCTGTTACGCCGTATAGACTAGGTTAATTATTTTCATTTTTTCCTTTACTAGTTCTGTCGATTGTATGCCAAGTAATCGCCCGCAAGGCGATATCGTAAAACCTTCAGTCGCAGAACTAGAACGCTTCTTACATTTAAGAAGTCGAATCATTGAGTACCAACTAAAACAACCCAAACATAACATTCCCGAACCTCTCACTCCCATTCCCAAATCCGAAGAAGAACCAACGATGGCTAAAGGACCTCCAAACAAACCGCTGAAGGCATACGCTACACCCTCTCAGATGGAGCCTAGAAGTAGCATTGCTGCCCCAGCTATTACCCGAAATGATTTTGAGCTAAAACCGTCATTACTGTCAGCTGTACAACAAAACCAATTCTCAGGAAATGCAACTGAGGATCCGAACGAACATCTAACGAAGTTTGTACAATACGCAAACACAGTGAAAGCAAATGGAGTAACTCCAGACGCGATAAGACTTCGTCTTTTCCCATTCTCTCTTAGAGACGGAGCGTGGACATGGTTGCAATCGTTACCATCCAACTCCGTTACGACGTGGGAGCAATTGAAGAACGTCTTCTTAGCGAGATATTTTCCGCCAAGCAAAACTGCTATGCTTAGAGCTCAAATCAACGAATTTCGACAGAAAGATACTGAATCTCTTTACGAAGCATGGGAACGATTCAAAGATATGATGAGAACATGTCCTCACCACGGTCTAGAAGACTGGGTGACAATCCATACTTTCTATAATGGGCTTCTATACAATACTAGATTGACAATAGACGCTGCCGCGGGCGGTGCACTTATGGATAAGCCATACGATGAAGCCTATCAATTAATCGAAAACATGTCACAAAACCATTGCCAATGGGGAGGTGAACGCACTCCAACAGAGAAAACCACAACGAAAGGTGGGATGTACGAGATCAGTAGCCTTGAAAAGTTCAACGCTAAAGTAGATGCTCTAGCACAGAAGATAGATAGTCTGACCGTTAACCCCACTGCAACTGTCGCTGCAGTAACTCCAAATTGCGAGTTATGCGGAAACACCACTCATAATGCGCCCGAATGCCCATTGCTAGCCGGAATCCCACCAGACCAGGTAAATTATGCTCAAGGAAATCCTTACGCAAATACCTATAACCCAGGTTGGCGAAATCATCCAAACTTTTCTTACAAAAGCGAAAATGCATTGCAAATGCCTACTGCTCCGCCAGGATATCAGAAACCAGCTGCTGCTCAGACTGCACCTAGGAAATCAAACCTCGAGTTGATAATGGAAAAATTCATAGCTACTCAAGCTCAAACAAACAAAGAATTCCTGAATCAAAACATACACACTAGCGAGCAAATTAAACAGTTGACAGGAAAAGTAGACGCTTTAGCCACCCACAACAAAATGTTAGAAACACAGATATCACAAGTGGCTCAACAGCAAGCCTCTGCTGCCGCACCCGCTGGCACATTTCCTGGACAACCCGAACAGAATCCAAAAGGCCAAGCAAATGCTGTAATACTAAGAAGTGGAAAAGAATTGGACGAACCGATCGATCCGAGGACCGAAAACTCAGCCATGCAACAAAAACCAACTGAACAAGTAGAAAAGGAATCCGAGTTAGAGAAGAAGGAAGACAACGAGAAGGAGGATACCGCAAGTGAAAAAACTCAAGCACCTCCAGCGCCATATAAACCACCTATTCCTTACCCTCAAAGACTAATAAACTCCAAAACTTCAGGACAGTTTAAGAAATTTGTAGAGCTCCTTAAACAGCTGAATATTACTATTCCTTTTACAGAAGCGATAACTCAAATGTCGTTATACGCTAAATTTCTCAAAGAAATCCTGTCGAATAAGAGAAAGATCGAGGATAACGAAACAGTTACACTTACCGCAGAGTGTAGCGCTATTATTCAAAACCGCATGCCTCCTAAATTAAAAGACCCAGGTAGTTTCTCCATACCCTGCGTCATAGGAAAGTTCGTAATAGACAAAGCTCTATGCGATTTAGGAGCCAGTATCAGTGTTATGCCTTTATCTATATGCAAAAAGCTGAATATGGGAGACCTCAGACCAACCAAAATGTCCGTACAATTAGCTGACCGATCAGTAAAATACCCCGTCGGAATACTGGAAAACGTTCCAGTACGCATAGGACAATTCTACATTCCAATCGACTTCATAATCATGGACATCAAGGAGGACACTGTTACCCCAATTATCCTAGGAAGACCATTCCTAGCTACAGCCGGAGCTATTATAGACGTGAAGAAAGGAAGGCTAACATTCGAAGTAGGAGAAGAAAAGATAGAGTTCATTCTCACCAAGTTCTTACAAGCACCAACCATAGACGATACCTGCTATTTAGTAGACGAAATTGACGAATGCATAAGAGAACTTGAAAATGAAGAGACCACGTGTTCAGAAATAATAAAGATTCAAATACCCGATATTTCTGAAGACAATGATTGGTGTAAACCGTATAAAGACGACAGCCTAAGCGAAAGCTTATCACTTACCCCAAACCATATGCCAGGTCCGAAGAACCCATATTTAGAACTTAAAACACTACCCAAAAACCTTAGATATGAATTTCTAGACGATGAACTAAAAAGACCAGTGATAGTCAACGCCGACTTAGGACAACCGGAAACCGAAAAGCTATTAGAAGTCCTAAAGAAGTACCCCACCGCATTAGGCTATAACATAAGCGATCTAAAGGGTATAAGCCCTTCGATCTGTATGCATCGAATTACAATAGAGGAAGACTCTAAAACCTCTCGAGAGCATCAGAGGAGACTGAACCCCATCCTGAGCACTGTAGTCAGAGATGAAGTAAAGAAATTGCTAGATGCAGGAATCATCTATCCGATCTCCGATAGTGAATGGGTCAGCCCAGTTCATGTCGTACCGAAGAAAGGAGGAGTCACAGTAGTTAAAAACGAAAAAGGCGAATCAATAACAAAAAGAGTCGTGACTGGAAGCAGGATGTGCATTGATTATAGAAAGCTTAACAAGGCTACACGCAAAGATCACTTCCCGTTACCCTTCATAGACCAAATGTTGGAAAGATTAGCCAAACATTCATATTTCTGCTATCTAGATGGTTACTCAGGATTTTTCCAAATTCCCATCCATCTCGATGACCAAGAAAAGACTACATTCACCTGTCCTTATGGAACTTTTGCTTACCGCCGAATGTCGTTCGGACTCTGTAATGCTCCAGCAACCTTCCAAAGATGCATGATGGCAATCTTTGCAGATTTCATAGACAACATCATGGAAGTGTTTATGGACGATTTCTCGGTATGTGGATAAAGTTTCGAAGGATGCCTACAAAACTTAGAAATGGTATTAGAACGTTGTGTAAAAGTAAACCTCGTTCTAAATTGGAAAAAATGCCATTTTATGGTCCGACAAGGAATAGTTCTAGGACATGTCATATCAGATAAAGGAATTGAGGTAGACAAAGCCAAAATAGAGATTATAAAAGATCTCCAACCTCCAAAATCCGTACGAGAAATACGGAGTTTTCTAGGACATGCCGGTTTCTACAGAAGATTTATAAAAGATTTTTCGAAAATCACAAAACCTCTGACCGGCCTGTTGATGAAAGATGCTGAGTTCGTCTTCGACGACGACTGTCTAAAAGCATTCGAAACATTAAAATCAGCCCTTATCACCGCACCAATTATGCAACCACCCGATTGGCGACTACCGTTCGAAATCATGTGCGATGCGAGTGATTATGCCGTAGGCGCAGTTCTAGGACAAAAGAAGGACAAGAAACTCCATGCCATCTACTATGCCAGTAGAACCTTAGATCCTGCCCAAATGAACTACGCTACCACAGAAAAGGAACTTCTAGTAGTTATATTTGCGCTTGACAAATTCTGTTCTTACTTAGTAGGAGCAAAAATTATCATATACACAGACCACGCTGCCATAAGGTACCTAATAAGCAAAAAGGATGCCAAACCAAGATTATTGAGATGGATCCTATTATTACAAGAGTTTGACTTAGAAATCAAAGATAAGAAAGGAACCGAGAACGTTGTTGCAGATCACTTATCCCGAATAGAAGGCATCAGACACGAACCAGTACCGATAAATGACGATTTCCCGTACGAACGTCTGATAGCCAAATTAGAAAGTGACACACCCAACTCAATCTCGGAAGATCCAGAATTCGAAAAAGCCGTAGAAGTCGTCTATGCCCAAGTCACATTACCTTGGTATGCTGACATCGTTAATTACCTCGCTGCGGGTGTGCTTCCACCGGATCTCACTTATCAGCAAAAGAAGAAATTCTTCCACGATCTGAAACACTATTATTGGGACGAACCTCTACTCTTCAAGAGAGGGGCCGACAACATATATCGTCGCTGTGTCCCAGAGGAAGAAATAGACAATATCATTTCCCAATGCCATTCAACACCATACGGTGGTCATGCTAGTACATCCAAGACGTGCGCTAAGATTCTTCAAGCCGGCTTATTCTGGCCTAACCTCTGGAAAGACGTTCACATCGCTGTGCAAAAGTGTGATCGATGCCAACGAACTGGCAACATCTCACGACGTGATGAAATGCCTCAGAAAGGAATCTTAGAGGTAGAAATCTTCGACGTCTGGGGAATAGATTTCATGGGACCATTCCCATCTTCTTTTGGTAATAACTACATACTCGTCGCTGTAGACTACGTGTCTAAATGGATAGAAGCCATAGCTGCTCCAACAAACGACGCACGAGTAGTAATCAAACTCTTCAAAAACACAATCTTTCCTAGATTCGGTGTACCAAGACTCGTCATTAGTGACGGCGGATCTCACTTCATATCGCGAATATTCGATAAACTTCTCTCTAAATATGGAGTCCGACACCGAGTAGCTACACCTTATCATCCGCAAACTAGCGGACAAGTAGAGGTCTCGAACAGAGAAATAAAATAGATATTGGAAAAGACTGTCGCTACCTCAAGGAAAGATTGGTCGTCAAAGCTACAAGAAGCTTTATGGGCTTATAGGACCGCTTTTAAGACACCAATAGGTACTACACCCTACAAATTAGTTTACGGTAAATCTTGCCATCTCCCTGTAGAATTAGAGCATAAGGCCTTCTGGGCCATTAAGACACTCAACTTCAACTACACCGAGGCAGGAGAAAAGAGAATCTTGAACTTACACGAGTTGGAAGAACTTCGATTAGACGCTTACGAAAATGCCCGTATCTACAAAGAACGAACTAAAAAGTGGCATGATAAACGTTCAGTCAGGAAACAATTCAGTGTGGGAGACATCGTATTGCTATTTAATTCAAGATTAAAACTCTTCCCAGGTAAACTAAAATCTAGGTGGTCTGGACCTTATGAAGTGACTAAAGTACTTCAGAGTGGAGCTGTTGAAGTTACCGATAAGATGAATGCACCGTTTATCGTAAACGGGCAACGTTTAAAACATTATAATAAGAACGACAACAGCCCTCAAGTCAGCAGTATAGCATTGCTTGAGCTTCCAGCTCAAACACCCGAATAGCTTCTCACCAAGCTATCGTCAGGCTTTAGACGTTAAAAACAGCGCTTACTGGGAGGCAACCCAATTTCCCTCGTTATTTTATTTCATTTTTTCTTTAAAATTTTACTTTGAAAATCCAACAAAAATTCTAAACTTATAATTACTACCACTTTCTACTTTCGTTTGTTTCCATATTTTTATCTTTTATTTTATTTTTCTCTTTTGTCTTTTGTTTCTACCGCTTTTCGTTTTTAAAAATCCTGACTTCAATCTCCTGTTTTAAACTTTTCAGTATTTTTAAAGTCTTCAAAACATTCCTTCTGTTTTCTCCGAATTACCTGCGAGTATGGCCGAGTACGACTTCACAAAGGTTCATTTTCGAGGACTAGCTCAAAAGGCAAGATTTGCAGCACTAACCGAAAGAGAATTTGCCTTAACGCTGTATTATGATAAGGCTACCATGGACAAACTAGGAATCATAGATAGCATTCAATACCTGTTCAATCAACTGGGTTGGGAGAACACTGCTCTGAAAACACGTTTTGCTACCTATAAGGATCTTACCTATGAATTCCTTAGTTCTTTCAGATACATACCCAACTATGGTTTTGGATCCAACACAAAGTTAATTACCTTCCGAATGTTTAGAATGGACCAAACCCATAGTCGGATGTCACTAGCTAACCTCCTAGGATTTCCTAGCGGACCGCATGTGTTCATCAGTGCAGAAGATGACGATATTGATTTTCAACTCGATCAATTCTGGGGTAGAATCACAGGCGACTATCACCCTGAACCAGACAGAATGTACAATGATGATATTCATAACCCAACCTTCAGATACTTCCATAAGATACTAGCTCACACCTTGTTTGGGAAAGAAGAAAATATTACTACAGTATCTAAAGAGGAGTTATTCATCATGTTCTATGCTTCTCAGGGACGTACAGTAAATGCAGTGCCTTTCATGATGAGATCTTTCAAACGCCTCACGCAGGAACCACAGACACCTATTCTTATAGGAGGCCTCGTGACAATGATTGCCCACGAGCTTGGCCTTAGATTCCACTTAAATGCAAGCACTCGTTTTGGCACCATCCGACCCATGAATATACAATTCTGCTTTAACAGGCGCATTTTAGGAACTACGGGACCTGGACCGTATGAGTACCTCATTAACGAAAAATCAGTACAGCTATTCACACTGCCTGATCATCTGATGACAAGTATCCACAACAAGGACAACTGGCTCTATGAATTGGATGAGCCTATGGGACCTCCTTCACCATAGTCAACACCACAGAACTATATGTATGACAGTGACCACATCTCTGAGGCACACGACTATATGTACTATGAGGATGTTGTATCCGAAGCTGAAGTAGACCCTATGACTCCTCTGCACTACAACACCTATCCTGAGCCTATCCCTGAGGAGACCACCGACAAAATGGATACCGTTTTACTCCGATTGGACGACGTTGATGCAACTCTGACTAATGTAAAAGCTGACATCGCAGGCATGCATAGCGAACTGGTAGGCTTCATGGATTTAGTCTGCGACCAACTCGACTACTACGCACGGATATTCGATGAGTTGAAGACACGAAAAGACTAGATACTAGTTTTTAGCAGTAGATTCAGTTTAGTTTAGTTTAAGTTTAGTTTCGTTTAATCATTTGGAATTTTTCGCATTGTTAATTTCTTTATGTACTACATACAATCGTTTCAATTTTATGTTATTTCAATTCTAGTTTTTATTTAATTATTCTGTTTTTGCATTATTCGTTGTTTGTCGGCTGCTATATTACATTGCCGTATCAATACTACGCCTAAAAGTCACTACAAGAACGCCCTCAGAGCAAAATTCTGCGTTCTGCAGATTTTGCTGCTGTGACGACCGTCACAGGACCCTGACGAGCGTCACGCAGGTGACGACCGTCACACATACGTGACGACCGTCACGAATTCAAAAACTGCTATCTGATATAACAGGGTGCGTGTTCTCTCCCACTACCCCCATTTCAACTTCCAATCATCATGACTCTTACCCCACTACAAATTTTCGTTCCCCCCACATTGCACCATATATTTCAACTCCAATCTCAACTTCCAACCACACTTCTGTCAATTCTTCCCACTTTGCAGAAAAACCCCAATCTGCAGAACCCTCTCAATCTCCAACAATGGCGAGAAATGCAGAAACCCCAGATATCAGCAACATTATCTTCAGCGAAGGTGACTTAGGCGAGAGACAGCGAGCAAACTACATCGCATTCCATCAGAGGTCGCTCCAGCCGACTCATTATCCACACATTCCATCGCTTACGGAGCTCGGACTCCTTGAAGGCGTAACCTGGATGCTTCAAAGAGCAGGCATCTGGAACCTCTGCACCAACCCACTGCCAACATACGAACAACTCACTCTCGAGTTCGTTTACTTACGTTACATCCAGCGGCAACCTTAGCCAGCACTCCGGTGCCGCATGCTTCCGGATGTTCGGAACAAACTACCAGGTGAACCAGAACCATATCGCCACAATCCTACAGCTACCTCGAGGTGACAATGCCCACTGCCGCATCACCGATCAGTTCCAGCACGAAGCTTTCACGCTGTGGTACCAGTTGACCGGCATCAATGCCGATGGTTGGGACTCTCTGCACGCCACACATATCCATAACCCAACCATCCGGTACTTTCACAGAGCCTTGAGCAACACAATCTTCGCCAGAGATAGCAACCATAAGGTGAACTTGAAAGAGCTCTTCTTCCTCCATTGCGTCTTCAATAACAAGCCGGTCAACGCCGCTCCGTTCCTGCTGGCTCACATTCAGGCCAACTGCAACCGTGGCTCGAAGCCATTCTACTTTGGCGGGATTGTCACTGCCATTGCACTTGGGATGAACCTTGGTGACCGCCTCCAGCACCTCCATTCCATCCCCTCGGTGTTCCTCGACACCGACTACTACAAAGCCTCCCACCTTATCCGCTCTAGAGCTGACGGCAAGTACCATCCGGTAGTGCGTGGCAAGATCGTCCGAAGCATCATCCTTCCGTCCCGCACCCGGACACACCCAGAGGATCGTACCAACTGGTTATTTGACCTCACTGCCCCTCCTGCTGCCGCTGTTCCTACTCAGGACCACACCCAAGGTTCTGACGATGAAATCCAAGCTGAGTTGGACAGGTCCGAGCAACCGGAGGCATCGCAGCCTCCTCCTCCCGAAGGTACATCCTCCTGCCGCCGCCGCCATCATCCAGTGCCCGACTACACAGAAGAGGACCTCTGCCGCTCTCTCGACCAGCAGGCCCAGATACTCGCCATGCTACAACAGCAGAATCAGCGAGCTGACCAGTTCGAAGCTTGGCACCGGACTCAAATGCAACAACTTCAAACCGGCCAAGCTACCATTACTGAGAACCTGGCGAATCTGACTTTGCAGGTCGAAGGACTCCGGGACACCGTCTACCACACAGGAGCTATGAGCTATGAGGACCGAGTAGCCCTTGCCAGAGCCAGAGGACGCCAACATGGACGTGACCGAGGCAGCGGACGTGATTAGTCATCCATCTTTCCTTATTTGTTTACTATATTTCCAGTTTATTTGTACTTTGATTTCAGTTGTATCTCCCTCTCGCATGCTTCAAAATCAGTGGGGACACTGATTGAGATAGTGTGGGAGCGGAGCCTTTATTTCCATTCCACTGTTATTTCCATTCCACTGTACTTTGAATTTCGTAATTTCTATTTAAACATTTTCTATTTTTAGCAAATAAAGCTCGTTTATATATACTTCTTCCGTTACGCAAACATCCCCACATTATTCAACGTAAACAAAAATTTTCGTTCGTTCCTCAAAAGCAAAAGCATCACGAGAAAGCACCCGAGTTCAAAACAAGTTTTGAAACTCTGAGGAAACAACAGTTCTAACAAAACCAGTACCGTCCTGACACCTTAGATCTCCGGTTTATGCGAGTCGGTTTCACCACCTACGCGTACCAAAGTCTCAAGTGTCTACGCAAACTCAGCCCCAAGTAGTTTATACTAGCAGTCAGCACCATCCTAAAACACTTCTAAGCGAGCGACCGATGCAAATAAGTGTATGATCTCTAAAAAGATGAAAAATCATGAAAAGAGAGCTAACTAGCCCAAAAACACAAGATACGTTTCCTTCTAAGTTAGGTGCTCCTCACCCGAGCATTTAGCCCAACGGCACGAAAACTCATTGAAAAATCAATGACATAAGCTTATGATCAATGAAGAAGATCAAAAACAGAAATGAGATCATATTCACTAACAGGTCGACTTGCCATGAAAGTGTACGGACAACAGGCTTAATGTGATTGCGCTAGAACAAACAGGGTGAACTTGCCGCGAGAACCTTGACACCAAGCTACAGTAGCATGACTAGGACCGATTTGCATAAAAAGGAGACCTCCGAAGACTTGTAGTCCAATGTCGTCATGATACTCGTCTTGTTCTTACCAAGAATCCCGGTTTTTCCCAACTCTGCGAACGAAGAAGCTGCCTCGTGCTTGCCAACTTTTTCATGTTTTACTTGAGGACAAGCAAAGATTCAAGCTTAGGGGAGTTTGATAACACGAAATCGTATATATATTTTGATGCATAATTCAACTAAAGTTTAACCGTTTTCGATCCGATTTCGGGTTATTTCCGTGTTATTTGTCTGATGTTTTGCAGGTATTCAACGATCACGTCTAAACAAGGAAACATGAAGAAAAGAAGCAATCTCAGATGAAATATGGACGAAAAAAGAGTGAAAACATCATGAAAAGCGCAGAAGGCTATTTTTGCTGATGTGATGACCGTCACAGCTCCATGACGAGCGTCACACGGGTGACGACTGTCACACCTTGTGACGACCGTAATGCAGGCAAAAACGCCCCACTTCAATTTCACGTAACAGAAGCAGTTCCAATTCCCACAGAGTGGACCACTACTCCCTAAATTATCTGCCCCAAAGTCCACCATCTTCAATGATAACCGTTAGAATTCCACGTCTATAAAAGGGGAAGAAGGGGACCTCAGAAAGAGAGCCGCATTCATACAACGAAGTGCTGCCAAATTTATTTTCAGAGCATACTTTCTAGTTTAATATTCTTATTTGTTTCTCTTTACTTCTTCTGCATTCCATTTTCATTCTTCTGTAATTTCTACTTTTACTGTACAATCAATTTGGCATAAAGACCAGAATCCTGCCAACATCTGTGGAGGATCTGCCCAAAGGCCAATTGGAATATTTACAGGTTTCTCATTTCAATCGTAATTCCAGTTTTATTATAATGCAAATTATTATTTATTGTTTTTATTTATGTTTTATCTTTCCCAAATCCATGTCTAGCTAAACTTAGGTAATCGATATGTAGTAATAATTCGAATGGGATTTGATAACAACTGGTTGAAAAACTTTCTTTTCAAAAGTAATTTATGGTCTGAGTGTTTAAAATCAATTTACTGAATAAACTTCGTCGCGAAAGCGAGAACTTATTTAAAAGTAGTTTTGCCACGAAAGTGGGAAATTAATTAAGATACGAACCAACAAGCGAAAGCTGCGGTAAGGTCAGATAGTAAACACTAGTCATTCATTTTAATATAAGCGAAAGCACTTTAAAATGAATTAGAACTTAGAGATTTCCAAAAAAATAATTTTAACCCCGAATGGGATACGAAAGTGTACGTTTGGCCCTTAGAATTATGATTAGCGTCAATAACCATCGTGAGGCGAGAGTCTTCAAATCACCATTTTCTGCTTAAATAAACTTTGAAAATTATTTCATACACCGGTAACTTGTCAAATCCCTGAAGAACACAATTACTGCATATCGATTCAATCATTTATAATCTAAGTAGCATTCTTAGTTCCCTATTAGTGACAATCTTATTCCCTTAAACATATTCTACCTAGCTAAACATAGTAACTCCCGAGAACACTAGTTTGATTACGAGTCCCTGTGGGATCGATATCTATTATTATTACGCGATAGACTGTGCACTTGCAGTTAGGTTGTATTAGACATAGAAAGTCGCGATCAGGTTTCAACAAACAGAGCATTAGTTCAACATAATTGTTTAAAAAAATTTCAGAACTGAATGTCGTAAAATCACAACGAGCTGCAAATACGGTAGCCACACAATATGACAGTTATGACGGCATAATCTGGAACAGAATGTCCACCCTATCCAAATAGAAAGATTCAAAGTGCAGTAGCATTTTAATTAATGGAAGGCTGGCGGCATGCCGACGTGCTATTGATACCGAAAATATAGCTTAAACAATGAGTATTCAACAGCTACATTATTCTTAAAATGTTTACAAACTATGGCCACATGTTTATCACATACTCAAATAATTTGCAGAACCACTTCATAAGCCACAACAGGTTTTTTTTATAAGGCATCACAGTAGCAACAATCCATACACACGTTTAGTGGCAACAAACATTTTTACAATTTTCAATCCTAAATTCCTAAGGCATCACGACAAACATGGCCCCCAAAACCGACAAAATGCAGGCATATGCAAGCATGAAAACCATGTAAAAACAGTTCCATCAAGAATGATCAGAATCACACCTAAACAAATCATAGTAGCAAGACCAAAATTCAAATCAAAAAAACCAATTGGAATGAAGATGTGAAGCGTCTTTGAGCTGTGGGAGACTAGCAGGATTAAACAACAACCTAAAATTTACAACATCTTACACACCACAGTATTTTGATTTTGAAATCAGTGAATAAGTAAACCAAACAACACATCATAACATCAGTAGTACTAAACAGAGTAGCAGGAACAAAAGCTAACAATTCCAGGCCGAAAATAACGGAAACAAAATCGACACCATATTTACACAACCATTATGTAAATTTCAGTAACGATGCACACACAAATGCATGAGAATCCTGCTCAATATATTATCTTAATGTCAAATTGTAAGCGCAAATCAATGTTATTATGACACAATTTCGACATTTGAATCCCATATCATACATGTTTGAAGTGTTATGTGCAGAGGAAACTCAAAAGAATGAACAAAAATAAATCATACAAGCCATGATGCACCAGTAAAATCAAGACAGAACAGTTACCTAACGCCGACGTTGAGACGCTGAATTTGTTGAACCTGGACCAACTAAAGCACAGATCAAATCAACCCAGCCAGAAATTTGAATTCCCATTGCACCAGATTGCTTCTATTGCCAGCTTTGGATGGCGTATCCGCGTTGTTGTTGATGTTGCCGGAGTAGGATGTTGTCGTGTTGCTGCTAGAAGAGTCACGGTGTTGTTGCAAAGTTGTCGGCACTGAACTCGTTGTTGTTGTTCGCGAATGTCAGCGCTGCTACCACATATGCGACATCAAAAAAAAAATCATACACCTGTCTAAACTCAGAACCTGTCAAACATAAAACATAGCCCTGACTTTTCGAGTTCCGCTCGATCTTGGCTCCTTCGTCTCATTCACGTTCTTCATTTGATTTCATTGCTCTCTCTCGGTCCTCGTTCTTCCTCTTCTCTCGCGATTACACTCGTTCCCGCTGAGTTCTTGTTCCTGTGTTGTTTTGTTGTTGTCATATAGCTGGGTGAATGTATGAAGAAGGGAGAGAGTTGACATGAATTCTTGGTGATTTGTGCAAGTTGTATTGATAAAAGTTTTGATGCGAGATTATGTTGCTCACAGGTTTTGGTGTCGCTTGAAAAGAGTTCAAGCGATGTCGATGGATCCTGATTTCCATGGAGGTTTCATGGTTTTTAAAAGGTTGGTGAGTGAGCTCCTTTACCGTGGAAGGGGCCAGTTGTTGTGTCGTTGATTTCGTATAGGTGTGTTGTCATTGTTGCGGTTGACTTTGCAGGCAGTATGGTTGTTGGCTTTGTAACATTTTGAGGGGTCGTTGTTTTGGGTTTTCCGTTGCGAGCTGAAGAGTTGTTCAGCTGAGGGTCGATAGCTATTACGTTGAGTTGATGCGAAGTCAAGCCAAAGTATCGTTGCTACTGTTACTCGCTCATCCTTGTTGTTTGCAAAAGCTGTTGTTGCAAAACGAATTTGGTTTTTTTGACGAAGATCTGGGTTGGGCGATGATCGAAGTGTTGTTGTTGCTAAATCGAAACCGTGTAGGATTTGAATATGTTGTATTGCTGTTGCTGAAATGAAGCTCATATGCAACTCGAAACGCCGAATGTCGGAGCGGCGATTTTAGAAGGTGGGAAAAATTGGTTGAACGGTGAAAACAGAGGAGAATTGCAAGGAAAACCGCTTTTGAAGGGAGGTGGAGCTATGGGTTTTGGTTTAATGGAGGAGGCGGTGTGGTTGTGCTTTAATGGCGGAGGAGTTTTACGATGAAAGGTTTTCAGTGATGATGATAGTGACGAAAAAAAAACAGAGGCGGAGGAAGAATTGATGGTGGAGAATGATGATGGAAGGTAGCGGCGGGTTTAGGGTTTCTGAAAGGGGTGGCCCAATTTAGGGCTCAATGAATAGTAACCTCCCTCAATCTGTAGGGTTTTGGTGAACAGTAGGTCACCCTTTATACACTACTTCTCAACCCTAATTCTCAATTAACCGTGTCTTTAATAAATTTCAATTTTCTCTTTTTTTTAATTTTCCTTTTAATTTCTAATTAATTAACTAATAATCTAACTAATTAATTCTAATCTTATTTTAATTTTATCTTAAACAACTCTAATCTAATCTAATTAATAATCTATTCTAATTAAAAAAATTAAAATAAAATAAATAAAAAAACTAATCTAAATAAAAATTAAATTCTAAATTGAAATAAAAATCTAGCCTAATTAAAAAAAAATATTATCTTAGAATAAAATACATATATAAAAAAAATAAAAAAATAACAAATAAAAAGATGCCACGTGGCATGCTCTTATTGGGAAAAATGCCTGTTTTTGCTGAAAAATACGCTACGCTGTATAAGCGAGGTAAATTAAAAACAAAGTCGGGCAAATGAGAATTTTGAAAAAAAGGTAGGACAAATTTGGGGTATGACAGATGCCCCTATCTAATTGCCTTGAACCTGAGAGAATGAACAGCTGCATGGCGTTCATTTTCAGGGTGGAAGTCAATTAGATACAAAAGACCCCAAAATTTGTCCGACAAGCAAGTAAAAATGCAAAGAGATGGGATATACCAGAACGGGATGACAGGATGCAAAATAGATGAACGAGATAACCTGATATTCTCTGGGTGGTCGAAGTAGTCCCTTATCCAATAAAGTTCTTCGCGGTACCAGAGTGGTATAATTGATCCTCTTTGGGTGGTCGAAGCAGTGCCTTATCCATTAAGGCTCTTCGATGATACCAAAGTAGTATCTCGAGCAAAACTTGAGATTCTTCGGGTGGTCGAAGCAGTACCTTATTCATTAAGGCTCTTCGATGATACCAAAGCAGTATCTCGAGCAAAACTTGAGATTCTTCGGGTGGTCGAAGCAGTACCTTATTCATTAAGGCTCTTCGATGATACCAAAGCAATATCTCGATCAAAACTGGAGATTCTCCGGGTGGTCGAAGCAGTACCTTATTCATTAAGGCTCTTCGATGATACCAAAGCAGTATCTCGAACAAAACTTGAGACTCTTCGGGTGGTCGAAGCAGTACCTTGTCCATTAAGGCTCTTCGATGATACCAAAGCAGTATCTCGAACAAAACCTGAGATTCTTCGGGTGGTCGAAGCAGTACCTTGTCCATTAAGGCTCTTCGATGATACCAAAGCAGTATCTCCGATCAAAACTTGAGATTCTTCGGGTGGTCGAAGCAGTACCTTATCCATTAAGGTTCTTCGATGATACCAAAGCAGTATCTCGAACAAAACTTGAGATTCTTCGGGTGGTCGAAGCAGTACCTTGTCCATTAAGGCTCTTCGATGATACCAAAGCAGTATCTCCGATCAAAACTTGAGATTCTTCGGGTGGTCGAAGCAGTACCTTATCCATTAAGGTTCTTCGATGATACCAAAGCAGTATCTCGAACAAAACTTGAGATTCTTCGGGTGGTCGAAGCAGTACCTTATCCATTAAGGCTCTTCGATGATACCAAAGCAGTATCTCGAACAAAACTTGAGATTCTTCAGGTATTCGAAGCAGTACCTTATCCATTAAGGCTCTTCGATGATACCAAAGCAGTATCTCGAACAAAACTTGAGATTCTTCGGGTGGTCGAAGCAGTATCTTATCCATTAAGGCTCCTCGATGATACCAAAGCGGTATCTCGAACAAAACTTGAGATTCTTCGGGTGGTCGAAGCAGTACCTTATCCATTAAGGCTCTTCGATGATACCAAAGCAGTATCTCAAACAAAACTTGAGATTCTTCGGGTGGTCGAAGCAGTACCTTATCCATTAAGGCTCTTCGATGATACCAAAGCAGTATCTCGAACAAAACTTGAGATTCTTCGGGTGGTCGAAGCAGTACCTTATCCATTAAGGCTCTTCGATGATACCAAAGCAGTATCTCGAACAAAACTTGAGATTCTTCGGGTGGTCGAAGCAGTACCTTATCCACTAAGGCTCTTCGATGATACCAAAGCAGTATCTCGAGTGATAATTGAGCTAAAATTCCTATAAAAGGAACGACGTTGTCCAAACTCTGAAGGGGAGAAATCTTCAACAAACTCTCTAAGATAACCTCTGCTTGGGGCCACCAGAGCAATAGTTGCTGGGGATTATCATCATCAACTGCATGGTTGAAGAATGACTTGCTGGGGAGTAGAATTCCCTGAACTCGTGGGGTATTAACTCTTTTCGGAGTCATACTTCCAACTCACTGGAGGACTGACCAAGATGCTCGCGAACTGATCCTGGATCCTGCTACATTGCTATGTAATGCAATGTTTTTTGATGCCCAAACATGCAACTAAGATGTAACTGCTAGGGAGTGCATGATGCGAATGCAAATGATATATTAATGCTTGATATGATTATGATATGAGGTTGTATGTCGTGCTTATGATAATGCAGCGACCAGGTATGCTGGGGATAAATCCTTTCGGGGACGTCACCAAGGATTGGATTCGGTAGTTGCCAAATGGTTTGGACTTTGGTTATTGAGGATGCCAACGAGGGTGGACTTTTAGTGGTTGCCAATGACGACTAGACTTTAGAATGATTTGCCAGACGAGAACTGGACTTTGAAGGATTTGTTTCGGTTACAAAGCTCTGACAGGTATCAGGTCCAGGCCGTGGGGGTGAAACCCAATGACAGAGACGCTCTTTCAGGAGGTTAAGGTTATTTGGTGGGGTGATGGCATGATTCCCCGACACTCAACTTTTGCTGACGAGAATAAACTTGCTTGAGTAACCGCCCCAATGTTGTTCAACTTGCCCCAGTTTGGGTCTATGAAGGAATTTGCCTTGAACGGAAATTGGAAGCAATCATACCATGAGACGAACTCGAGATGGCTTGCCCCAGCATTCCAAGTCGTGAAAGGAAGTTGGAAACAGTTGTACCCTGAGATGAACTCGAAATGGTTTGTTCCAAAACTCCAAGTCACGAAAGGAATTCGGACGCAGATATACCATGAGATGATCTCAAGATGGTTTGTTGCAAATTTTAATCAGGAAAGGGTTTTGACCTTGATTAACTGACCCTTGGGGTAATTTGGCTTCAAATTATTCTTTAGGTAGTCTGCTCCAGAATGAGCGTTGAAGCGACATGACTTGTGCTGATTGAGCATTGGAGTGACTCTCCCTTAATCAAACGAAACTCGGGGTAGCCTTCCCCTTGTTGGATCCTTTGCAGAAGTGGTATACTCGTTCTGGTAAGAACCTAGCTTTTAGCTGATATGTCATGATGACTTACAAACATTGAGCGTAGCGACTCATCCAGAGTATTTTGACTGTGCGAGCGTAACGACTTAACCAATGCGTGTTAATCGTACGAGCGTAGCGATTTAACCAATGCATATGGATTGCGCGAGCGTAGCGACTTAATCAATGCGTTTGGATTGCGCGAGCGTAGCGACTTAACCAATACGTATTAGTTGTGCTTTTGCTCTGCCCCAAGGCCTTTGACGCTTGTTGACCTCTATCATCAGCTAGTTTGCCCCAAGTTCAACCAGTTTGCCTCAGTCTGCCGGGTGTTTTGAAGGACTTTCTTCTGGGATGAGAACTTTGGCGATGATTATACCAGGATATGGCTTGAACCCATTTGCCCCAGTGTTTGAACCTTGCAGTGGTCCGCCCCGATTTAAACCTCAGAAGGACTTGCCCCAGATTCGTAGGGTTAGGAGAAATTCTTAATTCAGGTCGACACCAATGAGTGATCAAGTTCCTCTTTGATTGCACTTTGTTGGAATTTCCATTATGCCAATTACTGATTTGCAGCTAGAATTGATTATTCAAAAATGGTAATTTTAATGTGACATTCATGCAAGTTATGAAAATATCATTTATTGGAGTGATACGAAAATGTGTGACGAGTGGACTGTTATTCCAAACGCAATGCTGATTTAATTGGTGTGAAAGATATAGCAAGAATATGACACCAATGCATAAGATTAGCAAATATGTAGGAGTCAGTTTACTCAACCTTGCTGTAGTATGCTTTCAGAGTAAACCCCGCCTCAATTAGGTCTTTTGAGGGTTGTAACGCGGTCTGGTTCACGGTTATAGAAACAAAGGATATAAGGCTCAAAGTATTATTTGTACCCACCCCTTCTTCATAATAATCTCCATACCTACGTTCAGTTAATTTTGCACCTGTTTGACGGTATAAGCTTGGTGATTCAAGGTATGCTTGAAATAGCAGCCACTTTATTTTGATGGATGTCAATAACCCCTTGATTTGGGTGGCCACTGAATCTTATTTTGTTTTTTGTTGAGGGTTTGAGGACCTTTTTTTGGTTTTGTTTTTGATCCCTAACTTTTGCATGGACTGATTTTGCTCTGCGAGTCCATCGGGATTGCCTTGATTTTTGCCTAAGTCTCCTCTTGAGGTATTCGACTTAGCAGGCTTTTGATTTTTTTTGAAGGATTATGACTGCCATGTCAAAGGTTTATTAATGAACAACCATCATGTCTTTTGGATGTTGTCTCGTGATTCGAGTGCGTAATCAGGTTAACTGAACACTACCCATTCCCCAGGTTAAATGTAAGGGTTTATAGATCCGAAGGAAACTCCTACTTCTAGGCTCGAAGTGGTTGACTAGGGACTAACTCCTTATCTCTCCAGTGTATGAGGGGTTGAATCAATGCCTGTACATCATCAGCAGGACTTTATCCAAAAGCATACTATCAGCAATTATGGGTATTATAGTTTCGTCATCCTCCCTCAAATCTTTGCTAAACAACAGTGCGATAAAGGAAGTGGAGTGAAAAAAAATTTGTGATTTTTTGCAACAAGTGAGAAAATGTGTGTGAATACGAATGGATTTGATCAAAAACATGCATAATTATCACATTAACAATACCATTAATAGGAAACAATGTCTAAAAGCAAGTAGCACTTAACATAAAGGAAACTACAAATGCACAAAAATAATAAGGAAACTGCCAGTATTGAGGAACTGAGCTCTTCTTCCTTGCTTCACTGTTGGGCTAACTTCTGGCAGCTGTTTCATCTTGCCTTTTGCGTTGTTCTCGTCTTTTCTTAGCTCAAATTGATTCTGTCTCAAGTGTTCCATGGTCTTCCAGCACTAAGTCAAGTTCATTACTTGTGTCGGGAAATCAACCGCGGATTATGGATAAAGGGTGGATAGGCTTTTTTGGTTTTGGAATATGTTATACGATGCAAATGAAATGCAGATGCAGTGATATGCGAATGTAATGCAGGCACAAACAGGATCCAGGATAACATAAGCAACTCAAAGCAAACTAAACGGTAGGCTATACCAGGCAAGTTCTAGATTCTTTACCCATAGACCCACTCACGGGATAGCTTTTATGTTGAGGGATAAGGTTCCCAAGATCACGGACACCGATCGCATCAACATTACGCAACAGGCTAGCTGTATTATAACGAGAGTACGATAGGGTCTCTCCTGAACGGAGTCCTCATGCTAGGCACACGAGGAGCGAGTCCTCGGAGACTAACACTACATGACCACCAATATAGAAACTGGTTCTAAGAGTGGTTCCCAGAGTCATGGACCCTTTATGAATCAAATCGTGCAACAGGCTAGCTGCGTTACGATAGGATCTACTAAAAGGTCTATTCGGGAGGAGCTTTCATGCTAGGCACACAAGGAGCGAGTCCTTGGGGACTAACACTACTCGACTACCAATTCTAAACTATGTTTTCTCTCTTCTTTTTCCAAAGCTCGGGTGTAGAGCTTTACTTGCAATGATATCCCCGAATCCAGCAGGCAGATATAATAAACAACATACGATAGAAAGAGAAAACAAGAGATAACCAATAGGAGAAAATAAACATAAAGAAAACAGTTAAGCAAAAGGTTAGTACACTCGAATCAAGTCAAGTTAGGCTTGACTCTCTCTTGCATAGGGCAATGCATATCCCCAGCAGAGTCGCCATCTGTCGTACCTCGAAAAATACAATCCTCGCGAAGGCCGCGGAAAATACTGTTCGAAACAGAGTCGCCACCGAACTTTATTCATTCCAAGGATGGAATAGGAAAATATCGATAAAACCTTAAAGGAGATAAGAACATGGTCATCGCAACCAATATTCTAGGTTCGGGAGTCGATTACGCAGAGGGAAGGTATTAGCACCCTCTACGTCCGTTGTACTCAACGGGAACCTCTTGATCGATTCGAGAGTAAAGTCAACTATGCTTGTTTGTTTTCTTCTAAGGTTTCTCCTATGGGGGGAATGGATGGTTATAGGATAGGGTGCTCGCCAAGGATTAGGGCCCTTGTGCCTACGTATCTTCACTTGTAAGAAGTGGAAAATCAGAGCATTCGTAGTTCATGGGACTACGGGAAAAAGAAGGGATTGTGCTCGCCAAGATCATCGCAATCTTGTGCCTACGTATCTTACATTCGAAAGAGGGAATGAAGAATCAGAGCAGCCGTAGTTCGGCTAACTACGGTTGGTTAGTTGATGTTTGGAATGAACAAGAGTTTAGGTCGCATTCTAACTGCTAAGTGTTGGCTTGTCTGCTCGCTAGGGGAGGCTGAAGTACTAGTTTGTTATGCGCGGAAGAAGGGACTAAACAATGTTCTTGATAAAAGGTATGGGAACCTAAAGGTGGGAAAGAAAGAAAAGTGGAAAAGTGCTCGCTAGGATCATCGCAATCCTATGCCTACGTACTCTCAACAGATATGAGAGATCAGAGCAGCCATAGTTCGGCCAACTACTGTAAAAGGTTTGTAAGTGAACGAGTGTTTAGGTCGCATTCTAACTGCTAAACGTTGGCTTGTCTGCTCGCTAGGGGAGGCTGAAGCACGAGTTTGTTATGCGCGGAAGAAAGGACTAAACAATGTTCTTTGAGAAGAGTTGTTTGAGTTGTAGGGATCGCGCAAGGGCGAGGGATTAGGTTTATCGCATTGGATGTTTTGGTTAGAGGATATATCTGAATAGGTTTAAGGTTTCGGTCGCACGGGGGCGAGAGAGAGGAGTTTGGTTAGGTAATTTGATGGAGAATGACGACTATTCGATAAACGAGCCGTCAGCCTCGCAATCTATTAATCGGGATGTTATTGGAATGCTAGATTCCAACGACACCTTTTTCATTCGAATAATTTACGAAATGTGTTTGAGAAAGTTTCAATCGCACGAGGGCGAGAAAAGAGAGTTGGATAGAATATTTTAAGGGAGAATGATGACTACTCGATAAACGAGACGCTAGTCTCGCAATCGATTAATCGGGATATCATTGGAATGCTAGATCCCAATGATACCTTTTTCACTCAATTAATTGTGAAAGTGTATTTGGATGGACAATTAAGGTATTTGTCAAAGTAACTAGGGCATGTATTTTATAAACGAAAGGTCGAGTAATCCACAACCTAAAGCGTACGCCTCAAGAGTGGTCACTCAAAAATTCAAAGAGTGCGAGACTCCAAGAACTCAATTCTTTCGCAATTTAGTTAAGAAAATAATTTGAATTTTATGTATGGTTTAGAGACATACTAGGGTTTAGACTCGATCGCACGAAGATGAGGAACGAGATTAGATGGTTTGAAAATTTAGGAGGAATGACGACTATTCGATAAACGAGACGTCGGCCTCGTAATCAAATCAATCGGGACATCATTGGAATGCTAGGTCCCAACAATACCTTTTTCATTCCATTAATTATAAAATAGTGTTTGTTGGACAGTGAGAGTACTTGTCCAAATAATTAAAGGAGGTATTTTAGAAACGAAAATTCGAACGACACACCATTCAAGGCGTACGCCTCAATAGTAGTCACTCTCGAATTCGAAGAATGCGCGACTCCAAGAACTCGATTATTTCGTGATTTAATTATGAAAACAAGTTGAAAATATTAGCGTACTCAGACTAGGCACGCTATGTATTCTAGAAAATAAGATCGAAAGGGTCACAACTCGAGGTGTGCACCTCGAGAGCAGTCGCTTAAAAAAATTCAAGGAAGACGAGATCCAAGAATTTAATTGTTTTGAAATTTACTTAAGAAAAAAAAAGTTTAATTTAATTAAGAAAAATAGTCTTAATTTTTATAAAATTAATTAATCAATTGTAAAGTTTTAATTTGGGAAAAGTTTAATATTTTAGAAAAGTTTCAATTCAATTAATAAAGTATAGCTTTTCAATACTTAAAATATTATTATAATTAATTATTTTTGAAAAAAGAGTTTAATGTCTTTAAGAAGAGATAAGTTTTAAATAAAATATATTTTTTGAAAAGTTTAATATTTAAAATATTAATTTGATAATAATTTTAAAATATATATATATTTTTTATGAATAATTAGAATTTTTTATAAAAATATCTAATAAAATTTATTTAAAAATATCTTTTGTAAATTTCAATAAATTTGAGTGAAAAAATAGTTTTGAAGAACGAAAGACGGAACAACCACAACTCAAGGGCGTGCGCCTCGAGAGTGGTCATTCAAGGATTCAAGGAGTGCTAGACTCCAAGAACCCACTACTTCATCATTTAATTAAGAAAAAGATTTAAAAACATGAGTTTAATTTCAAAAAAAAGTTTTTGTGAATGAATTATGATAAAACAGAGTTTTCAAGCAGTCATACATATTAACAAGCAATACCAACGAATAATTAAACCAAATAACAAATAGCCTTCAGGGTAACAACATCATAGGAGTTGATAATGAATTTTAATTTAACTTTAAGACACCAGCTCAGTATGTACAAACTCCACACGGTTATTAACAATCAAATGACAATGAGATAAATTGGCTGCTATAGTTTATCCTCCATAAATTCTACTATAAAGTATTGCACTAATATCAAGCTTACATTTAGCTCAAAAAATCAACAAAAACTTATGTATCATAAAAATTGAGAAGGAATTAATGTATCATTAGAAAAAATGTTCAACTATAAAAAAAAACTCGTAATCAACTTGTAATCAGAGACATAACTCATGCTATTACCATAACAATAATGAGCAATGTGATTGAAATAACACAACTCAAACATAAATTGAAATGCGTATAAGCCACATGGTGTCACACGGTTCTGCATAGTGTTTAAACAAAGACTATATGTGCAGTTTACATCAAAAAGGTAGAAAAAATGCAGGATGCTCGAAGTCATGTCGAAACAAAGGCAATATAAGCATTGGGGATCAATAATATTTACAAGATACAATAGTATCAACCAAAATCGAAATAACACGATGAAACAAATTGATAAATCGGCATTGAAAACGCCGCAAAAGAGGAAAGCCAACAATTACACAGGCTTGACAGTACCAAACATTATATTTTCAGCAGTAATAGAATACACACAAGGCTTACAACATTAAGTTACAAGAAACAATAACATCTCAACAAAATTGAATCTAAACTTAACTCAGAAACAACAACAATCTTAAGCTTTTATGCCAATTCTCTACATAATGAAATTGAAAAAAACATGTGCAAACCAAAATCCCTGTTACAACAAACAGAACATTATTTCACAAGGCTTACATGAAGTATCAATTATTTCACAAGTCATTACAGGGTTTCAATAAACAGAGCATTAGTTCAACATAATTGTTTAAAAAAATTTCAGAACTGAATGCCGTAAAATCACAACGAGCCGCAAATACGGTAGCCACACAATATGACAGTTATGACAGCATAATCTGGAACAGAATGTCCACCCTATCCAAATAGAAAGATTCAAAGTGCAGTAGCATTTTAATTAGTGGAAGGCTGGCGGCATGCCGACGTGCTATTGATACCGAAAGTATAGCTTAAACAAAGAGTATTCAACAGCTACATTATTCTTAAAATGTTTACAAACTATGGCCACATGTTTATCACATACTCAAATAATTTGCAGAACCACTTCATAAGCCACAACATGTTTTTTATAATGCATCATAGTAGCAACAATCCATACACACGTTTAATGGCAACAAACATTTTTACAATTTTCAATCCTGAATTCCTAAGGCATCACGACAAACATGGCCCCCAAAACCGACAAAATGCCGGCATATGCAAGCATGAAAACCATGTTAAAACAGTTCCATCAAGAATGATCAGAATCACACCTAAACAAATCATAGTAGCAAGACCAAAATTCAAATCAAAAAAACTAATTGGAATGAAGATGTGAAGCGTCTTTGAGCTGTGGGAGACTAGCAGGATTAAACAACAACCTAAAATTTACAACATCTTACACACCACAGTATTTTGATTTTGAAATCAGTGAATAAGTAAACCAAACAACACATCATAACATCAGTAGTACTAAACAGAGTAGCAGGAACGAAAGCTAACAATTCCAGGCCGAAAATAACGGAAACAAAATCGACACCATATTTACACAACCATTCTGTAAATTTCAGTAACGATGCACACACAAATGCATGAGAATCCTGCTCAATATATTATCTTAATGTCAAATTGTAAGCGCAAATCAATGTTATTACGACACAATTTCGACATTTGAATCCCATATCATACATGTTTGAAGTGTTATGTGCAGAGGAAACTCAAAAGAATGAACAAAAATAAATCATACAAGCCATGATGCACCAGTAAAATCAAGACATAACAGTTACCTAACGCCGACGTTGAGACGCTGAATTTGTTGAACCTGGACCAACTAAAGCACAGATCAAATCAACCCAGCTAGAAATTTGAATTCCCATTGCACCAGAGTTGCTTCTATTGCCAGCTTTGGATGGTGTAACCGCGTTGTTGTTGATGTTGCCGGAGTAGGATGTTGTCGTGTTGCTGCTAGAAGAGTCACGGTGTTGTTGCAAAGTTGTCGGCACTGAACTCGTTGTTGTTGTTCGCAAATGTCAGCGCTGCTACCACATATGCGACATCAAAAAAAAAACCATACACCTGTCTAAACTCAGAACCTGTCAAACATAAAACATAGCCCTGACTTTTCGAGTTCCGCTCGATCTTGGCTCCTTCGTCTCATTCACGTTCTTCATTTGATTTCATTGCTCTCTCTCGGTCCTCGTTCTTCCTCTTCTCTCGCGATTACACTCGTTCCCGCTGAGTTCTTGTTCCTGTGTTGTTTTGTTGTTGTCATACAGCCGGGTGAATGTATGAAGAAGGTAGAGAGTTGACATGAATTCTTGGTGATTTGTGCAAGTTGTATTGATGAAAGTTTTGATGCGAGATTATGTTGCTCACAGGTTTTGGTGTCGCGTGAAGAGAGTTCAAGCAATGTCGATGGATCCTGATTTCCATGGAGGTTTCATGGTTTTTAAAAGGTTGGTGAGTGAGCTCCTTTACCGTGGAAGGGGCCAATTGTTGTGTCGTTGATTTCGTCTGGGCGTGTTGTCATTGTTGCGGTTGAGTTTGCAGGCAGTATGGTTGTTGGCTTTGTAACATATTGAGGGGTCGTTGTTTTGGGTTTTCCGTTGCGAGCTGAAGAGTTGTTCAGCTGAGGGTCGGTAGCTATTGCGTTGAGTTGATGCGAAGTCAAGCCAAAGTATCGTTGCTACCGTTACTCGCTCATCCTTGTTGTTTGCAAAAGCTGTTGTTGCAAAACGAATTTGGTTTTTTTGACGAAGATCTGGGTTGCGCGATGATCGAAGTGTTGTTGTTGCTAAATCGAAACCGTGTAGGATTTGAAGATGCTGTATTGCTGTTGCTTAAATGAAGCTCATATGCAACTCGAAACGCCGAATATCGGAGCGGCGATTTTAGAAGGTGGGAAAAATTGGTTGAACAGTGAAAACAGAGGAGAATCGCAAGGAAAACCGCTTTTGAAGGGAGGTGGAGCTATGGGTTTTGGTTTAATGGAGGAGGCGGTGTGGTTGTGCTTTAATGGCGGAGGAGTTTTACGATGAAAGGTTTTCAGTGATGATGATAGTGACGAAAAAAAAACAGAGGCGGAGGAAGAATTGATGGTGGAGAATGATGATGGAAGGTAGCGGCGGGTTTAGGGTTTCTGAAAGGGGTGGCCCAATTTAGGGCTCAATGAATAGTAACCTCCCTCAATCTGTAGGGTTTTGGTGAACAGTAGGTCACCCTTTATACACTACTTCTCAACCCTAATTCTCAATTAACCGTGTCTCTAATAAATTTCAATTTTTCTCTTTTTTTTTAATTTTCCTTTTAATTTCTAATTAATTAACTAATAATCTAACTAATTAATTCTAATCTTATTTTAATTTTATCTTAAACAACTCTAATCTAATTAATTAATAATCTATTCTAATTTAAAAAATTAAAATAAAATAAATAAAAAAACTAATCTAAATAAAAATTAAATTCTAAATTGAAATAAAAATCTAGCCTAATTAAAAAAAAATATCTTAAAATAAAATACATATATAAAAAAAAATAAAAATAATAACAAATAAAAAGATGCCACGTGGCATGCTCTTATTGGGAAAAATGCTTGTTTTTGCTGAAAAATACGCTACGCTGTATAAGCGAGGTAAATTAAAAACAAAGTCGGGCAAATGAGAATTTTGAAAAAAAGGTAGGACAAATTTGGTGTATGACAGTTGGGTCCATGCTATTGATTTTGTTTCCGAAAATTGCATTTTTATGTCTGTTTGGGTCTGATCTTATGCAAAAGTTTGTGATTTGTTTGTCATGAATTTGTAGCTGCCATATAAAGGATTGTAGCAAGTTGATTCTTAATCATTGTCCTTTTTTAAGTACTGTTGGAACTGTTTTTGGAATTTAAACATGTCAACCTATGTTTGCTTGTACTGGACTGGTAGTCCTCATTTTTTAATAAGCTTTGTTAAGTTTGGCATTGTTATGTTCTCTATTAAAGTGTTAAGAGTTTTGCTGCAAAATGAGATTATTTTAACATCCTAGATTACATGTTGTTGCTTTTGTTTAAAATATGTACTGAAAAGTGTTTTTTTGGCTGCTTGTTGAGTTGTAACTTTCATATTGGATTGAACCTTGTTAATGATGACATTGTTATGTCAAAGGTTTCATTATGCATACTGTTGAGGCCAAGGTTGGAATTACTTTCTGTCCAGGTCTGTCTTAAGGTTTGTCAACCTATTGTTCTATCAAATTTCAGTTAGGATTTAAAATCCATGAGTGTTTAGGTTCATTATAGGTTGAAGTTTGAAACTATTAGACATATGTGATGTTGTGAATCATGCTTGATTATTTGATTTAATTACATCATCAACTGTTTTTTTTGAAAAAAATACCATTTCAACTCTTGAACAACAACTGCAGTTTAGTTGGTCACTTTCCCTTCTACCATGTTTTTACGATCTTTTGATGCCTAAATGTCATGAACAACACATTTGGAATATGTGAAAACTTCTGTTTGGTCTTAAACATGTTTGTTTTATAGCTTTAAAAATGCATACTTGGATTAATCTAACTTTAGCATGTGTACATAGAACTGTCAGGAGCATTGAGGTTTGAGACTGCTGTTTTTTTGTGTTGGTGTAGTGTTGTTTTAGAACCTCACCATGTGTAACACTACCAAAACCTGTTGGCATTAGTACTGAAAAGTTTTAGCTTATTTTGTCTAGGTTTAAACTTTGTATGCTTGATGTTTGGATCTGTTTGCATTGATGCCTTTAGTGTTGAGCATGTTTAGGATTCACATCTGTTTTATTGCAATCTAAGTTTGTCAACTCAGTATTGCTGGTTGTCTAACTTTTGGTACTCATGTAAAAGTTTGGTTTATGTTTGTTTTGTCAAATGGATTGTCTTTAAAGAACAAAAAATGACTTAGTATTTGATAAGTGCATGATTATAACCAAAAGCTGTCATTATCATTCTTGGAATTTTGCAACTGTTGAATAGATTTGTCCACCCTGTGTGTGTTTGTATGAATGACTATTATGAGGGTATTATGATGCAAAGTTGTGTTGTTGGTTCTGTTTCCACAAACCAGTTTCCTCCTGAACTTCATTAGGCTTAGAATTCATGTGTGTTGAGCTGCTAGTTACACTTCTGCATTGGTTTGTGTTGCTGTTAAAACTATTGGTGATGTGTGAATTGGTCAATTGCATTTACTTCTTATATCAAAATCTGTCAACTGTGTGAAATGCCTGAATTCATTTGAAAGCTTGCTGCCTATGTTTTGAAGTCCATGCCTTAACTGAAGTGTGAATCATTAGAGTTATATAACATGCTGCATCATAGCTTGTTCATCTCTTCCAACAGCCTGCATCCTTTTCAACCATGTTTGCCAACAACATACCAATTTCTGTTTTGAGTAATATTTGATTAATTGTTGAACCTAAAATCCATCCTTGACATGATTAGAGTTTGTGAGTGATGTTTGCGTGATTTAAAACTGTCTAGTTTGAACCTTGGCTTCCTTTATGCATTTCAACTTCTCCATTTGCATCTACCATCGGGTTCCACTTTGTGTGTATGATTTTGAAAAATTAAAAGCACCATCTTGACCCTCATTCAATTTCAAGCAGATTAGACTTTGAGTTTGTGAAATTTGGTTTTGTTTTGTTAAAGTTTGAATCCAATCTGCTCCCACCATTGTTGCTTGAGGCCTGGCCCAGAATTCTTGGCCTTGTAAGGTTTATCTATTTTTAGGGGTGGCATAATACACGGATGTATAGCCACCCAAATGGTAAGAACTTGTCATCAAATGCGCCTTGTACCTGCATGTCCTGGGTTCGACCCCTGAGGAGGGCAACCCTTTTGTTTACTTTTGTAATTTTTCATCCAATCTTTGAAAATTCATAACTCACTCATTTTTAATAATTTTGAACCCATTCTTTTTGCATTGTGTTTGTCTTAATGCCTACTTTCATGTGATATTTTTAAATTCCATGTTTGTTCAAATTTTCATGCCTTTTGGTTGCTTGTAAGTTGCCTTTGTATTGAGATCGTTATCTCGTGTATGCATATGAATTTCTTTTTCACCATGATCATTTGTGTTATGATATTCACTCATTCTCATTCCTCACATGTTAGTTAACATGCTAGGGTACTCTCCTTTGGTTGTCACCATGATTTCATATTGTTTTCCTCCTAAATTATGAGGTTAAACTAATTTGCTTGTGTTTTGATTGTAATCGATACACGTTGTTGTAACACTAAATGCACATTGACTTTATGGCATGCTCACTTTAAAATTGTGATTTGTTTACATGGTTGTTACCTTCATGCTTTCAATCTTTGTTAAGATATGTCTTTCATCTTTGTTAAGATACATGGTCGTTGGTTGTGACCAATTATTTTCTTTGCCTATTGTAATATGCATACTTGTTTGGTTGTAACCATGCCCCTTTTGTTTAAAGTATTGATTGCTTTATTAAGTTCTCTTCCCCAAGTGATGGAACTTTTTTAGTTCTCATCCAAGTTGCCTCATCTCCTCCCTTCCAAAGGAAAGTCTCTCTATTGACCCTTGGGTCATAGATAGCTCAAATCCCTTCATAGGTCTGGATAGAACCTTCCCCTCCTTTTGGTCTGGATAGAACCAATAGGATTTAAACCCATAGGTCTGGATAAAACCTTCCCCTCATTTTGGTTTGGATAGAACCAATAGGATTTAAACCCATAGGTCTGGATAGAACCTTCTCCCTCTTTTGGTCTGGAAAGAACCAATTGATTCCTTAGTTCGAGCCCGAACTACGACCGCTCTGATTTCTCATTGGATAATGAGAATACGTAGGCACAAGATGCGATATCTTGACGAGCAACCTTCCCCCTCACTAGGAGTGTTTACCAACTAGAACCCTAGGATAGAGTTGTTAACTCTATGTAAGGATCATGAATATGATCACTTACTTCCCCCTTTGAGTGTTACAATATAGACATAGAGAGTTTTGGAAAACTCTACACAAGCATGGATATGTTTGTTCCCCTTGGAACCTTGATCGTAATCAAGTGTTCTTTAACCCTAGTGAGGTGAACTACGATTGCTCTGATTCTATCCTAGTTAGGATACGTAGGCAGAGGACGCGACGTCTTTGCGAGCAAACTTAGAAACCATCTTTAGGTCTTTACCTACACCTTTTACCCAATCCCAACCCATAGCAAATATTTAACAAACTTAGCATACAAACAAACAAAAGGTTCCTGTAGAGTACTACAGATGTTTAGGATGTGAAATACCTACCCAATGCATAACCAATCCCCCGATCCCCGAATCTCTTAGCGTTGTTGTTACATCGCACAAAAGGTTCTTTCTTTCTTTAGACCTTTCCTTTGGATAAATTAAAGTTCGGTTGTAAAAGAATTAAGGTTCAAGTTAATTCAATAGCTTGATATCCGATTTTCACCGCAACAACTATATGGCAAACAAAAAGAAAGAAAAAGGTTGCAAGTCACTCTAAACTTCAAGCTTATCATGACTTAACTTTTTCTCAACTTCAAGAATCCTTTGAGAATCTACAAAGACAATCCATATATACTTTCAAGATATTAGATTCAAACAAGAGAATCATCTCTCATTTGGAAGCTAAGATTGCTGAAAATTAAAAACATGTGGAAGCACTAAGAAAACCTGTGTCAAATATTATAGAAGGACAAGATGAGGACCCTATATCTTTGTGAAATTTTGACTGTGAAACATGTCACATTTGGAAAAAGGAATCAATGACTCTTAAAGCTAAATTTGATAAGGCTTTGTGTAACACCTCATTTAAATATTTAGTTATTTTGCGATTTTATTCGTGTAATTATTTTGGCATTGGTTTAGTTAAAGGTATGTGTGTAACTTGTAAGGGTGAGTGTGAGAACTTAGTTGTAAGGAGTTAATGAGAGTAAGTCTTATAATAATATAATAATAATAATGGTATAAATGGTGGTAGATAAAATATTTTATTATTATTATTATTATTATTATTATTATTATTATTATTATTATTATTATTATTATTATTATTATTATAATAAGTGGTATCACTAGTGACATGGAATAGTTATCCCTAGTAATAGTTGTATTTATTATTATTATTATTATTATTATTATTATTATTATTATTATTATTATTATTATTATTATTATTATTATTATTATTATTATTATTATTATTATTATTATTATTATTATTATCATTATTATTATCATTATTATTATTATTATTATTATTATTATTATTATTATTATTATTATTATTATAAAAAATAATAATTAGGGAGTAGTGATAAAGAGGTTACAATAACAGTTATATGTGAAAAGAGAAAGAGAGAAGAAAGCACAGTTAGGGCAAGAGAAGATAAAGAGATTTTCACCATTATTGGAGAGATCTAGCTTGGAATTAAGGTAAGGGGGAGAATGAGTTCTTTAATGGTGATTAGAACATGAGAGGATAGTGAGAGTACCTTTCCCTCTTAGGATTGTATGTATATTCTTCTTCCTTCTTGCTTGATTTCCATATATGTGTGATTGTTGTTGTGAATTTGTGTACTGATATTGATATGAATTTCGTGTAAATTTGGTATTGTTGTTGCGTTTTACCATGAAAATGGATTTGAGAGAAATTAGTTTTTGGAGATGATGAATATGTGATTCAAATTGTAGAAAACTTTGATAAAATGATAGATTAATGAAGTAGAGTAAAGACTTTAGAAATATACTGGTATGAATGTTGTTTTTGGTTAAAATAGGAGCTTGAAGGTTGTCCAATGGATGAAAAATTGCACTGATGCGAAAGAAGTTTTTTCAGTGCAGACTGCCCATACACGTAAGGCATGAGGTATTACACGTATGAGGAGACATCCCCAGGGGCGATATGCGTATTGTCCCCATGGCCAACCCGCTCCTCTGCAGGTACATGTAAGCCAGAGGGAAATACATGTATGTGTTAGCTCACAAATTCGACGCTCACATTAAATTAAAGTGTTTGGGTGAGATATTGAATTCTCGAGGTAATATGGAAAGCCTTTGAGTGGGTCTTGACCATAAATGAAATTGAAGGCATTCACATAAGGAAGGAATACTTTTGGGACTTAGAAAATATTCCTAAGATTAGAGAAGTCACCTTCGACTGAGAACGTTGGCCAACGACTTGTAGAATTTAAAATTCAAATAAGGGAGGGAGTAGTTATGCTTTCTCATTTTTTGAACGAGACAAGTGGCACACATCCAAGAAGCAACTACATGCAGCACAACACTTGTTAATGGCTGATCATTTTAGGAAGTTAACATCAGTTAATTATATTATTATAAATACGAGTTCTAGCAATAGAATTCAGTGTGTTGTAATTTACTATCGTACAAGTCACTCCAAATTTACTCAAAGTATCCGCGTGTAGAGAAAAGAGTTCTGAGAGAATGTACGTAATATAAAAGCATCATTTTATGCTTTAATGGGATTTACTTTTGCTTTATCTTAAAAGAGTTTATCCCTTACTTCCTTGCAATTTATGTCTTTGGCATTATGCTTTATCTCTTTTAAGTGTTTTTGAAGCCCCTTTACATTTTTCTTTCAATTTCATGTTCTTTCATTCCTGTCGAACCCTACACTTACATTAACCTTTTCTCATAAACACTGTCGAAGTGCTTAGTTCTTTAGTATTTTCTTTAAATTAAAACTTAGCACATTCCCTAGGATCAATCTGATTGATCACGAGAGCCACCAAAGTTAGATTTGGAAGATCAACGGTTGTTTTCCAATTTTCACGGGAAACAAATTGGCACGCCCAGTGGGACTGTGCTAAAGTTTATGAAGTTTTTGTAAAAGTTTTGCAAAATCACAGTTGTTAGTATTGCAAAATCACAGTTTTGCAAAATCACCAAAGTTAGCCTAGTAACACTAATCTTTTAGACGCGTCTAGGTATGATGTAGTTCCACCCTCATTCCCTTCGACAGGAGAGCAGATGTCGCCTCCTATTGTGCCTGAACCAGTTCCATTAGTGTTAGGGTCAGGGTCGACAGGTATAAGGGCCTACACTCAACCCGTTTTAGAGTATGTTGGGCCTCAAGTGTCCAATCCCCAAACTCCTCCAGGAGGAACTTCGACCTCTAGACATTTTTTCCTCCAGGGTTTTCATAACCGTTACCAAGAAACCCACCATATGGAATGCCAATGAAAGTAATGCAAGGCCTCCAAAATTCCCCCCAGTATTCTCAAAGAATGTGATGGCTTCGCCATTACAAGGATCGGGATCTGGGATAAATATTGGTCGAAAAAGTCAAAGTATAGGTGTGAGGTATTCCACTTAGGGCCCTAATCTGACCAATACTTTGATAGTTTGTTTGAGGCAGCAAATGGATAAGAGCAACCTGCAAATGGCGCAAACCTTATCCCAAACTATGGAGGAAATCTTCCAGCCCTTGATCCGGAATACTACTTAGACTAACTAACAATTAGCAGTGAATTGGCACGTCTGGAAGAACTTATGGGTCTACCAGCCATTGGCAGAACCACAACTATGGTGGAAAACATTCCACGACAGGACGTAGGGAATGTACCTAAGGCCAATCCAGAAAATCTAGGGAGGATCGAACCCCCTAGACTCGAGCCTCTTAGGGTCGAACCACATAGGGTCCAAGCACCAATCCCGGTAGAGAGAGAGAGAGAGAGAGAGAGAGAGAGAGAGAGAGAGATCCAAAAGTGATTATGATGAATCAAAACTAAGATGCAAACCATGTCATACAACAGGTTTGACGTAATAACATGGCCGTCAATAACAACTTAGCAACCATGGTCGAAAGAATAATGGCTCGAAATGGGGTAAATTCTTATTTTACTAGGCCAAATTATACATCTCCAATAATAGATTATATTCTCTAGTCATAATTACCTCCTAGGACGAAGGTACCAAAGTTTACCAAGTTTTCAGAAGATATGAAGGAATCTACTGTCGAACACGTTACCTGGTATATAATCGAAGCCAGAGAGATTGCAAATGATGAAAGACTTAGGATAAAGTACTTTTCAAGCTCTGTCACTAAAAATGCCTTCACTTAGTTTACAACCCTACCTCCTAACTCAGTTTGTAATTGGACCCAGTTGGAACGTTTATTTCATGAACAGTTCTATATGGGAAAAACTAAGATTAGTTTGAAGGAATTGGCTAGCATAAAACGAAAGTTTTCTGAGCCAATAGAAGATTACCTGAATAGGTTATAACTAATCAAAGCTAGGTTTTTTACTCAAGTGCCTGAACACGAGTCAGTCAAAATGGCCGCTGGTGGCCTTGATTACTCTATTAGAAAGAAATTAGATACACAGTATCTGAGAGATATGTCCCAACTAGCTGATAGGGTTCGACAGCTATAGCGTCTTTGTCACTACTACGAAAAAGGGAGCCGACAGAAGATAGAAGATTCGCCACCGTTTGTTATTTATCCCAAAGAAAGGGAAAGGAAACGATTAGAGAAAACCTATGAAAAAGGGAAAAGACAGGTCATCGCAACCAAATCTCGGGTCCGGGAGTCGGTTACGCAAGGTGAAGGTATGAGCACCCCTCACGTCCGTTGTACTCAACGGGATCCACACTTGTTATCTATCTAAAAGGGTGTTAAACTATCTAAGCTACAGGCTCACATGGACAAAATAAAAGAAAAGAGACTCGATATGGCATCTCCGCTCTATGCCTACGTATTCCCTCGTGCAATGGGAAAGTCAGAGTCAACATAGTTCGGAAAACTATGGGTAAAAGGGGGAAGGTTAATCGCTAAGACATCACCGTCTTGTGCCTATGTATCCTCGTCTAGTACGAGAAATTAGAGCAAATGTAGTTCGGGATGACACAACCACTGGTTGGTTTAAGTGTTTTAACTGAGTAGGGTTAAACCTTTGTTCTAGCAGTTAGGTGTATGCTCGACCATTGGAGACTTAGGCATTACCTGTTTGCGGTAGAACCAAGAGTTAACACACTCTTTATGAAAATGGTTTTCAGTTAATCCCGAAGGATAAAAAGATTTGATGTTTTTGTTTTTTGTGTTTTAAACAAGATGTGAATTGAGTTAGGTTTGTAACTCATGTTGCACAAAAGACTATGACTTGAGAGCGAATGCGTTGCATATCGCCCAAAGGGAATATGCTAAACACTCTAGACAGTTGAGAGGAGGCCCCCCAACCATCATTCCTCAAGTGCTTAAGGCTCATAGCGTACAACACATGTTATCCTTTATTAGATGTTTTGAAGCGTTTTGGAGATGAGAAGAGAAAGACACAAACTAAAGGGAAACTAGACTCTAATGTTGTCATACACAATGCTCATAAAGTTGGTATAAAAGGGAAGAACTATCCTAATGTTATCATGGAAAGGATTGAACACCTAATGTCTCTCCTACTCCCATCTTAAATAGAGGGACTAGGAATCCTAGGGGGATCATGGCAAAAAACCAAGTAAACAATAGAAAATTCACTCATAGATGAAATGGAAAATGAAAAGAAATTGACTTAAACAAGTCAAGGAACAATGCAAACATGACATATGAGATGTAAAGAAGAAATGCAAGACTCAAGAGATACAACAAAGATGAAGCAAAAAGTTCAAACAAGGGACTTAAACAAGTCACAAAGAGTGAGATGAAATGGGAGAAGTGAACTCCTACAACCATTCAAACATCAATCACTAAGAGAGAATGATGTTATCCTAAGATGCACACACAAAGAAAAGAGGAAGGAAAAAGTGTGGGGCAGCCACAATCACAAGCACATCTCAACCATGCAATTCTTTGAAACAAGTAAACAATGCAAATAAAACAATGCAAAACCAACACCAATGTTCATGACAAACTCAAAATGTATGCATAAGCACCCAAATTATCATGAACAAGTGTAAAACACCATGGGGCAGAAGTAAAACAAAGAGAAGAATTCCTCAAATTAAACTTATAACAAGAGGCAAAGCACAAACAAGAACATGACAAGTGAAAGAACCAAAGTTCTAATAATCTCAACACTATGAGACAAGTGGAGAAACATGTTTCAAAAGTGACTTATGATGCAAGTTACACACTCAAATTACCGATGACAAGATGCAACAACACCTCAAGTATGTTAAGATGAACCAACAAAAGTCAAAAGGTGCATATGGTATCACTCATGATCATATCCCAAAGTTTAGGTCAAACTAGTTTGTAAACATGCCAAAAGAAAACTTGAACTTGAAGCAACTATGAAAAATAGAAAACATGACCAATAAATCTCAAATAAAATATCAAACCAAGCTTGACCAAGCATAAAGCATCAAGCAAAATCTCATGTTCCAATTCCACTCAAGGCACCACCAAATAAATCCAAGAAGGTATGGTGTCCCACCTTATCGAGGGGTTATCGAGGCACATGCAAAACCAAATCAAAACCAATTGAAAAATGATCATCAATTAATCAAATAAACCCTCAAAGGAGCCTCAATCCCTCACCTAAGTGAGGGAGAATCCATGGTCATAGGGGATAAAATTTAGAGTCTAAATGAATAATATCGAAATAGGGTATACTCCATGAAACCCTTGACTTTGCAAAATTCAAATAAAATAAGAAGAAAACTCAATAAATGCCAAGAAATTTTTTCAAGCAATCTTGGTAAACCTAAAAATAGCATGCAAAACCTTATGAGCAAAATCAACCAAAGACACCATCAAATAAATCCAAGAAGGAATGATGTTCCACCTTATCAAGTACATGTCAAAGCTCAATAAAAAGGTAATTGAAACCAAATGAATAATGATCATGAACACTTCAAATCAACCCTCAAAACTTCCTCAATCCATCACCTAAGTGGGAGAGAAATTTTGGTCCTAGGGGACTTAGCATTGAGGTTCAAATGGTCCATTCAAATTAGGGTAAACACCAAAATACACATTGAATTGTAAATTCCAAATAAAATAGCTAAATAAATGAAAAATAAAAAATAAAAATTGGAAAATTAAATAACATGTTAAAATGTCAAGAAAATATTTTTGGGATTTTTTATGGACATCAGAGCTATTTTAAAATAAATAAAACAAAAACTAGAAGTGAAAAGAAATTAAAAAAAAAAGCATAAAACAAGGAGGGGTGTGAAAGTAATATAAGGCTGAACTAAATTCAATGTACACGTGCCTTGGGCCCCAAAATGGAGGGTGTGAATATCAAATAAACAAGGCCCAGTTCCAAGTTCAGATGCCAAGATGGCACCTCATTAATTGACGTGGCGCTGAGTCAATCACACAAGCCAATAAAATAAAACAAATCAGGACATTTGAATTCAAAAAGATGGCGCCAAGGCCATGTCAGTTGTCTCTGACCTCCAGACGTCGGAACCCTAGTTCCGGTCGTCTTCTCCGGCGAGGGGTCACCGGAGCTGGGCCAAACCTGCCCAAAAATGAAAATGCAAGCCACCCCCACTCAAAATCTCACGAGGGTTCCAAATCCAAGTTCATTTTTTACAAAAAAGGTCATTTACATGGTGTTTCGAAGCAAAACAATTAGGGTGTCAAAATACAAAACTCCATGAAACTCAAACAAATCATTATGCAAACAATGCCTACATAAGTAGGACTTCAGATGTACACAGTATGCCCCTAGAATGTGCCTAAAATGATGGAAAAAGTTTGAGAAAATACCTAGTGGAGAATGGTCCACTGCCTCTTCTATGCGTGTTAAAACTCCACCAAAAGCTGTAGAGCAATTCACTAGGACTTGTGAGAGATGGTGGTGTGCTTAAATGGCTTTGAATCCCCTTCTAGAACTCCAAGCAAATCTGAACAGGTGATGATCAAGGTGCACACAGTGGGCTCCTTTTGCAAACAGATGGAAGAGAGGTTTATGGTGATGATGGTTAGAGAAAGAGCTTGTTAAATGGCTCAATATGGAGTGATTTTTGAAGGAATTTTCAGAGGAAAGCAAAAATGTCAAGTCTGATTTCTTGCTCAAATGGTGGCTAGCTGCTTCTAGGGTTTTTCCTTTAGCTTATATATGAGGTAAAATGAAACTTTGGAGGGTTTAACTATGGTGAAAAACCAAGGGATCAAATGCTACAAATCACATGATTTTTGGATCAATGGTGGATCATGGCTCTCACACGAGAAACTTGCTTTTTGTGGCTGTCTTGTTTTAGTGGAAGGACAAATCAGAGGGGCTGCATGAATTAAGAATAAAGGGTTGTTTGTCCTTTTCTTCTTTGGCAAGAAATTCAAAATGGTACATGAGTTGGTACAAGGTTTGTTGGCCTCACTTTGGTAATGTTTGGAGGGCAAAACCTGTCACCTTATGCGCATGAAAAGAGAATGCAACAATGCTAAAAGACTGATTTGAGAAAACATGCCAAAATGAATCATGGATCATGCCTTGAAATGCTTTCTAGAACAATAACTTTGAACCATTGTAGCTTGATGCACAAGGCTCCTCTTGATTGGATTTTGAGCTCAAATGAAAGATGGCATGGTAAAGAGCAACTTTGATGTTGGATCCATCTTGGTTTGCAACTTGGAAGGTCATGGAAATTGGAGTTGAATGTCATGTCATGCAAGCTTCCTTGGAATAACTTAGAAAAAATTATAAGTTATAAGTTTGATCCACTTGAAACCCTAACTTTGGACATCCATATCTTGAGCTTAAAAAATCCTATGAGAGACTTATTGTAATGGATGGAAAGCTTGGAACAAGATCTACAACTCTCATGTGGGACAAAATTCCATTTGACAACAAGAGGTTGATGAAAATTGGCTTGGAAAGTTGGTCCAAAAATCTGTCCAAACTTGCTAATTTTGAGGTCATTGAAAACCCTAACTTTGAACCACCATAACTTGTGCTTCAAGTATCATATGATGATGAATTGGTACTAAAAATAAAGCTTGGAATATGAGGAACAAGTTTGATGTTGGACAAAAGTTCATTTGAAACCTTGATCATGAAGAAAAAGGGCTTAGAAAGTGGCTGATTCACACATGAAACTTTCCATTTCTAAAACCCTAATTTTCCAAAAGTGGCAAGTTTCACACTTCTTGATTTTTCACGATTACCTTGATATTTCTTGATCAAATCTCACCCATTGGTCACATTGAACTTGAGGAACATGATTTTGACCTTAAAAAGTCAGGAGTTGGCTTTTCCTCTGCACAATTGACTTTTCCCCCAAATCTTCTGATTTGCAATTGACTGACCAATTGGAGCTCTTCTGATTGAAATTGATGATCAATATTCTACCTCTAAACACCTTGGGACATATGAATGACCATGGAAACAAGTCTTGCTTCAAATACAAGTCTTGACTGATCATATGTGAAACCCTAATTTCATGTTCTTTGCCTAAGCCCTTTGCAGATGAACTGAATGACCATTCTCACTCCATAATAGCCTATAAGGTACTCAACAAACCTATAAACCATGCTTACACCAATGATAAGACCTTATGAACTCTTGACAAATCCCCTGGTGGTTCTCAAACAATGAGCCATAGCACACCTCTCCTATCAAGGAGCTTGGACAACTTCATGATGATAACACACACTTGATGACCTCTACCAATGTCTTTGCTTGAGCTTGAAGCCAATAAGATTATCCTCTTGGATGGCACACAAACAATCACTTGATCCCCCGTAAGAACAATGTTATGCAAAAATGCAATGAAACATAAGCCAAATACAAGAAAAAGGGTTGGTCAAATTTTGGGGTACAACAGCTGCCCCTATTCAAGCGACTTGGACCTGAAGGATTGAAAAGCGAATGATTTTCAAACATTCAAGGTAAAAGACAGTTTAATACCAAAGAACCCGGAAATTTTCCAACCGCAAAAAGAAATGGTAACTGATAATAACAACTGAAAACACTGTTGGGGAGATATAAAGATAAGATGGACACATCCATCGAAGATCACAATTTGCCGGGGTCTGGATACCGCACAGGCGAGAGAAAATTTTATAATCTTCCAGGGTCTGGATACCACATAGGCAAGATAAACCATCATCCGTGGTCTGGATACCACACAGGCTCAGGAAACAAACAGCGTAAGCTAGGGTCTGGATACCACTCGAGCTTAAAGGAATAAAATGATGTTAACTGTAACACCAATTTTAATTATTTTTGGTTTCAGTGTTATTTTATTCATTGACGTGTGGTGTGGAAATATTTGGAGGGTCAAGAACTCATAATATTAATATATAGTGATAAAATGTGATAATTAATAGTAATGTAAAAATTATTATTTATTATCATTATTGTTACTAATATTAATAAATGAGAAAATATTATTATTGGAATTTGGAAATTAAAAGAAATAATGAGAATTATATTATTTGGAAATAAAATTGAATTTTGGGGTATTGAGGGTAAACTTGGCATTTTGGAAAGTTGAAGGTGAAGGAGAGAAAGAGAACACGCACGAGCTTGAGAACACGGTGGAAGGAGTACGCACAAGCAAGCCAAGAGAAAGCTGAACAAGAAGGAGCTTTCTCGTGAGATTCTCGTGTGGGATTGTGGAGCTTCATCAACATCAACATCGAATTTGAGGTAAGGGGGGGGGGGGAACATATCGGTTAAATGGTATTTACATGAAAAATTGGTAGAAAGGGGAAAATCCCTAATCCCCACAGATGATGATAATCTGATGTTGATTGTATGTTATTGTTGTTGTGATTATGGTGATTGAATGTGTTAATTCGTTTGCATGTGGCTGTGAGAAATTGTTTGAGTGCATTTGGGGTTTCCCGGTAAATTCGAAGTTAATGCCGGAAGTTGGTAAATTGAGCAGATATGAGAGTTTATCGGGTAGAACTGAGTTTGGGTGTTGTAGCTAGGTTGTAGAACCTTGAGCCGATGATTGTGATGTTGTTTCGATGGAAATTGGAGAGTGGGGGAGCTGCTGATTTCTGAGCAGTAGTTTTATTTTTCTGAATTCACAGGTCTTCGCTAGCCCTTCGCTAGGCGAATTCCTGGCGAGCATTCGCTAGCAGCTCGCGTAGCGAGCGTGTAGCGAGCCTTGACAGTGGTTGTTTTCTTGTACTCGCTAGCAAGTTCGCTGAGCGAGGTAGTAGTGAGCACTTCCAGTAGCTCAAGAGTGTGGTTCGTGAGGAGTGGATATGTAGGATCGATACGCTTGATATGTGTTGTGTTTGTATGTTGTGTGATGGATGTGGATCAATACGCTTTATATGCGTTGCATTTATATGCTGTCGTGATGAGTGGATCAATAGGATCGATATGCCTTATGTGCATGGTGTGTGATATGTTGTGTGGTGATTGGATCGGTAGGATCGATGCACTTTGTGTGCTTGTGTATATATATGCATTATATGATGCGATTGATCAGTAGGATCGTGTGCACTGTGTGTGCTGTGTGGGTATGCATAGTGTCTTGCATAGCATGTGGACATGGTGAATCGTTGCTCGGTGAAGTGTATGCGATTCACTCACATGCTCCAAGTGGGGGGCATGGACGTGAGGTATGATTTACTCACGTGCTCCAAGTGGGGAGCGTGGACGTGAGGTATGATTTACTCACGTGCTCCAAGTGGGGAGCGTGGACGTGAGGTATGATTTACTCACGTGCTCCAAGTGGGGAGCGTGGGCGGGATTTGGATCGTTGCTCGGATGGAGTGTATACGACCACCCGTGTTCCATGTGGGGAACGTTGGTAGGGATAGATCGTTGCTCGGATGGAGTGTATGCAATCTATCCTGAGATTTGATTATATGGGCTCAGGAGGAGCATGGTAGGGATAGATCGTTGCTCAAATGGAGTGTATGCGATCTATCCTGAGTTGAGTCGGTACCGCATATTGTTGAGTCGAGTGCATGTGTTGCATTGTTGTTTGTGTGTGTTGTGATTGTGGATGATGGGACAGTAGGTATGGATATGTTGTATGTGAAATAATGATTTATTGTTTTCTGCCTTTTATTTCATGTACATTTATACCATTAATATTTGATCGTGAATTCTCACCCCTCTGTTGTTGTTGTTGTTGTTGTTGTGGTCTGTGTTTCTTCGAAAGTACAGACAATCCAGGTGTTTAGCTAGCTTGGATTGTGGCGAGGTCGTAGGATTGCTCTGATACGTAACACCAGGGTTTTTGGGAGTTTTATTATTTGTTGATAATTATGTGTGCCCCAGTGGCGTATCTGATTTTTGTGGGATGTGTGATGATGTCTGATGGATGTGTATTTTGGGCAGTGTCCGTACACGTTGTACATGATGATATTGATGATGTATATATATGATGCGTTTTGATAGACTATTTCTTTCTCCGCTGCAAATTTTATTAAAAATTAGTTTAAGAAATGTTTTGTGGAATTTTGTTAAATATTGTGACATCCCGTTGTGGGAGAAACTCTGATATGTGCTTATTTTAATCATTTTATTTTATTTTGGGGAACAGGGTGTTACAAGTTGGAATCAGAGCAGGTCGGTCCATCCTGCCAGTGTAGTGTTTTGAGTCTGTCTGTAGGATATAGTTGGTTGTTTTCTGTGAACCTGGATTGTTGTTGTTGAGCAGTATGGCTGGGAGGAATGATGCGGCGTTGGCTGCGGCTATGCAGGCTATGGCACAAGTGGTGGCCAATCAGAATCTGGCTGTGGGTGCTCAGTTCAGAGACTTGACGCAGTTCCAGAGCAACAAGCCACCAAAGTTTGAAGGTGGGATTCTGGATCCGGTAGCTGCACAGAAATGGTTGAAGGCAATAGAGAAGATCTTCAGAACCATGGGGTGCAGTGACGAGCAAAAGGTGAGTTTCGGTACTCACATGCTTGAGGGAGAGGCCGAGGCTTGGTGGGACAATTGTCGTCAGAGGATGGAGGCTTCGGGAACTCCGATTACTTGGGAGGTGGTTCGATCTGGATTTCTGGAGAAGTATTTTCTAGAGGATATCAGAAGTGCTAAAGAGGTGGAATTTCTAGAGATGAAGCAGTGCAGTATGTGGGTAGCCGAGTATGCGGCTAAGTTTGAGGAATTGGCTCAGTATTGTCCCCATTACAATACTGAGGAGGCTATGACTTCTAAGTGTATGAAATTTGAGAATGGGCTGAGGCCAGAGATCAAGATGGGGATCGCGTGTCAGAAAATCAGGAGCTATCCTGAGTTGGTGAGTAGAAGTCGGATTTATGACAATGATAACCGTGCAAGGATCGCACACTACAAGGCGGTGAGCGACCTCAAGGGTAAACCAAGGTTCGGTGGTACACCTTACAGTGTGCCGACCAATAAGGGAAAGCATAAGGCTATGACTGATAAGAGGTTCATAGATAGGAAGGCATCGGCAGATTTGAAATGTTACCGGTGCGGTGTCGCTGGGCATCGTGTTATTGATTGTCCTTAAGAGATGAAGAAGTGCTTCAAGTGTGGGAAGTCGGGCCATGTGATGGCGTATTGTAGGACTAATATCCCTACTTGATATAACTGTGGCAAGAAAGGCCATATTAGCACTCATTGTGAGAAGCCAAGGAGGCCTCATGCGCCTCAGGTTACTGGTAAAGTGTTTGCGGTAGTGGGAACTCAAGCGGCGGACGAGGAGCATTCGATCAAAGGTACTTGTTTTATCAATAACATTCCTTTGACTGCTATGATTGATACGGGTGCGACCCACTCGTTTATCTCTGTTGATTGTGTGAAGAGGTTAGGTTTGGTGCCGACTACTCTCGAGCGGCAGATGACTATTGAAACTCCCTCGATTGGTTCAGTGACTACTTCGTTAGTGTGTTTGAAGTGTCCACTGACTATTTTTGGCCGAGACTTCAGTGTGGATTTGATTTGTTTGCCACTCGGTGGTTTGGATGTTATACTTGGTATGAACTGGTTGGAGTTCAACCGAGTATACATCGATTGTTTTCGGAAGGTATTATTGTTTTTGACTCCAGAGGAGGAAGCGTTGGCAGATTCCTTATCTAGTAAGGAATTGAGAACCTTGTTGGAAGATGAAGCACAGGTGTTTGCTTTATTTGCATCACTGTCGGTTGACAACAAGGCGTTGTTGGATGAGTTAGCTGTTGTGAATGAGTTTCCGGAGGTGTTTCCTGATGATATTACAGAGTTACCTCCGAAGAGAGAAGTTGAGTTTAGCATTGATCTTGTTCCTGGTACGAGGCCTATTTCTATGGCGCCGTACAGGATGTCGGCAGTGGAGTTGGCCGATTTGAAGACTCAGATTGGAGAGTTACTGGATAGAAAGTTTATCAGACCAAGTGTGTCGCCGTGGGGAGCTCCAGTGTTGTTAGTGAAGAAGAAGGATGGTAGCATGCGATTGTGCATCGACTACCGTCAGTTGAACAAAGTGACCATCAAGAACAAATATCCTCTTCCAAGGATTGATGATTTGATGGACCATTTAGTTGGAGCTCGTGTGTTTAGTAAGATCGATTTGAGGTCGGGTTATCATCAGATAAGAGTGAAGGAAGGTGATATTCAGAAGACGGTGTTTAGGACTCGATATGGACATTACGAGTATGCGGTAATGCCTTTCGGAGTGTCTAATGCGCCGGGTGGGTTTATGGAATATATGAACCGTATCTTCCATTCTTATTTGGATCAGTTTATTGTCGTGTTCATTGACGATATTCTGATTTATTCTAAGTCTGAGGAAGAGCATGCAGAACATTTGAGGATTGCTTTGCAAGTGTTGAAGGATAACAATTTGTTTGCTAAGTTATCAAAGTGTGAGTTCTGGTTGAAGACGGTGAGTTTTCTAGGGCATGTTATTTCTGGTGATGGTGTTTCGGTAGACCCATCTAAAGTGAGTGCAGTGTTACAGTGGGAACCGCCGAAGACGGTAACAGAGGTTAGAAGCTTCTTGGGTTTGGCAGGTTATTACCGAAGATTTATTGAAGGCTTTTCTAGATTGGCTTTGCCGTTGACTCAGTTGACGAGGAAAGATCAAGTGTTTGTGTGGGATGCTGCTTGTGAAGAGAGTTTTAATGAGCTGAAAAAGAGATTGACTTCAGCGCCGGTGTTGGTGTTACCGAATCCGAGTGAGCCTTTTGTGGTGTATTGTGATGCGTCTAAGATGGGACTAGGCGGAGTTCTTATACAGAATGGAAAAGTGGTAGCTTATGCTTCACGACAATTGATGGTGCATGAACGAAATTATCTTACTCATGACCTTGAATTGGCTGCGGTGGTTTTTGTGTTGAAGATTTGAAGACATTATTTGTATGGTTCAAGATTTGAGGTGTTCAGTGATCACAAGAGTTTGAAGTATCTGTTTGACCAGAAAGAATTGAATATGAGGAAGAGAAGATGGTTAGAATTTCTGAAGGATTATGATTTCAGTTTGAGTTATCACCCAGGAAAAGAGAATGTGGTTGCGGATGCGTTGAGCAGAAAGACAATTCATGTGTCAGCTTTGATGGTAAAAGAAATAGAACTTATTGAGCAGTTTCGAGATTTAAGTATGGTTTATGAGTTTACTACAGATGGTGTGATGTTGGGTAAATTGCAAGTGAAGAATGATTTCTTGGATATGATAAGAGAACATCAGAAGTTGGATGTGAAACTTGTGGATTTAATGCAAGGAGCCGGAAGTGACTCCGATAGTGATTTCAAGTTGGATAGTGCAGGTGTGTTGAGGTTTCGGGGCAGAATTTGTGTGCCAGATAATGATGAGCTGAAGAAGTCGATTTTGGACAAAGGACATCGTAGTAGCCTGAGTGTTCATCCAGGAGCTACGAAGATGTATCAGGACTTGAAAAAGTTGTTTTGGTGGTCAGGTATGAAAAAGGATATTGCTCGTTATGTTTATGCTTGTTTGATTTGTCAGAAATCAAAGGTGGAGCATCAGAGGCCTTCTGGGATGATGCAACCGTTAGAGATTCCAGTTTGGAAGTGGGATAGTATCGCCATGGACTTCGTTACAGGTTTGTCGAATACGGCGAGAGGATTTGATGCGATTTGGGTGATCGTGGATCGGCTTACGAAGTCTGCACACTTTGTGCCGATTAGTATCAGTTTTCCGTTGGCGAGATCTATATTCGGGTAATTGTGAGACTGCATGGTGTGTCGTTGAGTATTGTGTCGGATAGAGATCCGATGTTCACTTCTGTATTTTGGAAGAGTTTGCAAGAGGCTTTGGGTACCGAGTTAAAGCTGAGTTTAGCTTATCATCCGCAGACGAATGGACAATCGGAGCAGATTATTCAGACTTTAGAGGATTTGTTACGGGCTTGTGTTTTGGAAAAAGGTGGTACGTGGGATACTCATTTGCCTATGGTAGAGTTCACGTCCAACAACAATTACCATTCTAGTATCGGGATGGCACCGTTTGAAGCTCTTTATGGTAGGAGGTGTAGGACTCCTCTGTGTTGGTATGAGTCGGGCGAGCATGTGGTGTTGGGACCAGAGTTGGTACAACAGACAACTGAGACAGTTCAGATGATCCGTGAGAAGATGAAAGCATCTCAGGATCGACAGAAGAGTTATTATGATAACCGCAGGAAAGAGTTGGAATTCAGTGAGGGTGACCATGTATTTTTTAGGGTTAACCCAGTGACTGGCGTTGGACGTGCATTGAAGTCCAAGAAGTTGGATCCGAAGTTTATCGGACCGTATCAGATTTTGTAGAGGATTGGTGTTGTGGCATATAGGGTGGCGTTGCCGCCGGAGCTTTCGAATTTGCACGACGTGTTTCATGTGTCGCAATTTTGGAAGTATGTACCTGATCCGTCTCATGTGATTTAGAGGGATGAAGTCCAAGTTAGAGAGAATCTAACTGTGGAGACGTTGCCGTTGAGGATTTAGGATTGCAAGATGAAGCGACTCAGAGGAAAAGAGATACCTTTGGTGAGAGTGGCTTGGGGAGGTGCTGCAGGAGCCAGTGTGACTTGGGAATTGGAAAGCAGGATGCGGGAAGCGTATCCAGAGTTATTTCCTTCAGGTATTTTCGAGGACGAAAATAATTAAAGTGGGGGAGAGTTGTAACGCCCATTTTAATTATTTTTTGTTTCAGTGTTATTTTATTCATTGGCGTGTGGTGTGGAATTATTTGGAGAGTCAAGAACTCATAATATTAATATATAGTGATAAAATGTGATAATTAATAGTAATATAAAAATTATTATTTATTATCATTATTGTTACTAATATTAATAAATGAGAAAATATTATTATTGGAATTTGGAAATTAAAAGAAATAATGAGAATCATATTTTTTGGAAATAAAAGTGAATTTTAGGGTATTGAGGGTAAACTTGGCATTTTGGAAAGTTGAAGGTGAAGGAGAGAAAGAGAACACGCACGAGCTTGAGAACACGGTGGAAGGAGTACGCACAAGCAAGCCAAGAGCAAGCTGAACAAGAAGGAGCTTGATCGTGAGATTCTCGTGTGGGATTGTGGAGCTTCATCAACATCAACATCGAATTTGAGGTAAGGGGGGGGACATATTGGTTAAATGGTATTTACATGAAAAATTGGTAGAAAGGAGAAAATCCCTAATCCCCATAGATGATGATAATCTGATGTTGATTGTATGTTATTGTTGCTATTATGGTGATTGAATGTGTTAATTCGTTTGCATGTGGCTGTGAGAAATTGTTTGAGTGCATTTGGGATTTCCGGGTAAATTCGAAGTTAATGCCGGAAGTTGGTAAATTGAGAAGATATGAGAGTTTATCGGGTAGAACTGAGTTTGGGTGTTGTAGCTAGGTTGTAGAACCTTGATCCGATGATTGTGATGTTGTTTCGATGGAAATTGGAGAGTGGGGGAGCTGCTGATTTCTAAGCAGCAGTTTTATTTTTCTGAATTCGCAGGTCTTCGCTAGCCTTTCGTTAGGCGAATGCCTGGCGAGCATTCGCTAGCAGCTCGCGTAGCGAGCCTTGACAGTGGTTGTTTTCTTGTACTCGCTAGCAAGTTCGTTGAGCGAGGTAGTAGCGAGCACTTCCAGAAGCTCAAGAGTGTGGTTCGCGAGGAGGTTTGCTAGGCGAACGTGTAGCGAACACTCGCTAGGAGCTCGCATAGCGAGCAGGTAGCGAGTGTAGCAGATTTTGGTTTTTAAGGGCTGTGTGCAGCTGATGACGCTGAGGGTGATCAAATGGATATGCTGTGATGATAGTTGAGTGTTGAGAGTATGTTGGGGGGTATGAGGGCTGTGTGGCCGACGTATATCGCATTTGACATAATCGGTGGATTATGTGTTAAGTATCGATATGTGTGGATGTGTATGTGATATGTATGCACTATGTGCTATGTGTTGTGATGAGTGGATCTGTAGGATCGATACGCTTGATATACGTTGTGTTTGTATGTTGTGTGATGGATGTGGATCAATAGGATCGATACACTTTATATGCATTGCGTTTATATGCTGTCATGATGAGTGGATCAGTAGGATCGATCTGCCTTATGTGCATGGTGTGTGATATGTTGTGTGGTGATTGGATCAGTAGGATCGATGCACTTTGTATGCTTATGTATATATATGCATTATATGATGCGATGGATCAGTAGGATCGTATGCACTGTGTGTGCTGTGTGGGTATGCATAGTGTCTTGCATAGCATGTGGACGTCGTGAATCGTTGCTCGGTGGAGTGTATGCGATTCACTCACGTGCTCCAAGTGGGGAGCGTGGACGTGAGGTATGATTTACTCACGTTCTCCATGTAACAACCCCTTCTATACCTCCAAATAAACGATAAGAACAATTATGCACATATAAAAAATTTCATCAGAGTTTAAGAAAATATGGTATAAAAGAGAATGCCACATCATCACCAACATACAACATACAACACCTGCTCAAAATGACATGTAACAGTGGGGTAGTTTGAAATAGAGGACTTGGTCCTTACACCCACATTTCATTTTTTTCGAAATTCAACGGAAGATTAAAACATTAAACCATTTGAAAACATAATATCATAAATATACATATCAAATCAGATCGTTCATCACATCATCATGGTTTTACAAAACACATATGCCATCAGATACATATACAATATATCTCAGAAGAATGCTATACAGCCTATCTACCCGGTGCTACATATCAGAGCGACCCGACAAAAGAATGAAGCTATACTTCACAAAAAGAACCTCCAGCAACCTAATCTGCAATGCCTCATAGAGCATTATAAAACATCATCATAATAATCAATGCATATTAATATATATACATATACGAAATTAAAGCTGCAAATATTTCACATTTCTCACCACAAATTATTCATAACTCATCATACATTTCACAACATGTATAAACACATATGAATAATCACATAACATCTTTCACCAACACACCAATCCATTATTCACAATTCACCAAATCACCAATTCACATACAAGCATAATTCATATAACAATGACATCAATGCTATGTGACTCAACACAACTCAATGCAACTCAATGCCATGTGTTACCAACACTTGTTATCATTTTTCGGTTTTTACATTTAAACCGGGTCCACCCTTCTAGACCGATAACAACAAATCTCGTTCCCTAAGCTTTTAAACCCACCCTTCTAGGTTTGGGACAAGCCACTAGTCTCCACGAAACTAGCAAACATTGCCTCTTGACTAAATGATGCATATGCAATCAACAACAAATGCACTTAAGACCGATCACACGTCTTAATCCCATGCATTCAAATAATTCCTCCCTTCAAGAATTAAAATAAGATTGCACACACAACAAGTCATATAATCAAGTATTCATACTTTTCATCAACATATTCATCAAACAATGCACGCATACCTAACAATATACTCCCATGCATTATTCACCCATAATCGCATACAAACATTATGCATTCACAATTCTATACCATTCATTTCAAGCAATGCACACATATCCAACCATATGTTCCCATGCATTATTCATACATCGTGCCAACGGCAACATATTCAATTACAACACATCATGCATTTTAATCAAATTAACAATGCATACACAAATTCCAACGGCCACATAAGATCAATTAATCCAACATCTAGGATTCACGCCATACGGCTACCCACATCACATATACATACAGCATATAACACTTCATTCCAATAAGAATCGAACCCGATCGAAGCCACAAAGCAACATGGAATGAAAACACAAGAAACAAAGATCTGTCATGTTCGCTACTGCCTCGCCTAGCGAGCAGCTAGCGAACCTTCGCTACATGTTTGCCTAGCAAACTGCTAGCAAACCCAAACAGAGGCTACAGACCTCACTCGCTACCTTGTTCGCCACAACGAACCATTCGCTACCCAGCGAAGGGACCTCTCACATTCTGTTTCCATTCGACACCAGCTCGCTAGGCGAGGACCCAGCGAGCGTTCGCGACTAGCTCGCCTAGCGAACAGCTAGCGAACGTCTGCGAACCAGAATTTCTCCACTGTTCAGAAATTCCAACTCTCCAAAACCGACCGATTCTCAACAAATCAGTTCCAATAGCCTTAGTATCACAAACCTCGACTATTCTACATCACTTACAACAGATTCTACCCGATAAAACACCCGTTCTACCTATTAAACCAACTTCTGCCCTAAAATGGAAAACAAAGAAAAACATCCAACAAGTTACCCCAAGCATACACAATCATATACATTGTTAAGATAACAATATTTCACACCCTTACCTTGCTCAAATCGATGCTTGAGAGTTGTTCTTGAGCTTCTCCAAGATTTCCTCTTTTCTTCCCTTTTCTCCTCTTCCACTTTCTTTCTCTTCTTTTCTCTTCTTATGTTTCTCTATTTTATTTTCTTTCCACTTTTCCTTTATATCACTTTCTATCCAATTTCTTTCCTTTACAATTCCTCTCTCAAAGCATCTACCAATTTAATAAATAATCACTCAATTAATAAATAAACCCCATAATTCATTTAATTAATATAAGTAATTACTTAATAAAAATGGACTGTTACACTCCAAGTGGGGAGCATGGACGTGAGGTATGATTTACTCACGTGCTCCAAGTGGAGAGCGTGGACGTGAGGTATGATTTACTCACGTGCTCCAAGTGGGGAGCGTGGACGTGGTGTGTGATACACTCACGTGCTCCAAGTGGGGAGCGTGGGCGGGATTTGGATCGTTGCTCGGATGGAGTGTATACGACCACCCGTGTTCCATGTGGGGAACGTTGGTAGGGATAGATCGTTGCTCGGATGGAGTGTATGCAATCTATCCTGAGATTTGATTATATGGGCTCAGGAGGAGCATGGTAGGGATAGATCGTTGCTCAAATGGAGTGTATGCGATCTATCCTGAGTTGAGTCGGTACCGCATATTGTTGAGTCGAGTGCATGTGTTGCATTGTTGTTTGTGTGTGTTGTGATTGTGGATGATGGGACAGTAGGTATGGATATGTTGTATGTGAAATAATGATTTATTGTTTTCTGCCTTTTATTTCATGTACATTTATACCATTAATATTTGATCGTGAATTCTCACCCCTCTGTTGTTGTTGTTGTTGTGGTCTATGCTTCTTCGGAAGTACAGACAATCCAGGTGTTTAGCTAGCTTGGATTGTGGCGAGGTCGTAGGATTGCTCTGATACGTAACACCGGGGTTTTTGGGAGTTTTATTATTTGTTGATGATTATGTGTGCCCCAGTGGTGTATTTGATTTTTGTGGGATGTGTGATGATGTCTGATGGATGTGTATTTTGGGCAGTGTCCGTACACGTTGTACATGATGATATTGATGATGTATATATATATATGATGCATTTTGACAGACTATTTCTTTCTCCGCTGCAAATTTTATTAAAAATCAGTTTAAGAAATGTTTTGTGGAATTTTGTTAAATATTGTGACATCCCGTTGTGGGAGAAACTCTGATATGTGCTTATTTTAATTATTTTATTTTATTTTAGGGAACGGGGTGTTACATTAACCGGGGTCTGGATACCACGCGGGTTAAAGGAAACATCATGGTCTGCCGGGGTCTGGATACCGCACAGGAAAAACAAAACACTGGCCGGGGTCTGGATACCGCATAGGCTCAGGAGATAAACTAGAGGGAGCCGAGGTCTGGATATCGTACGGGCTTGAGCCAATGAAAACCAGTGAAAGTCGGGGTATGAATACCGCACGGGCTTGAGCCAATAAAAACCGATGGAAGTCAGGGTCTGGATACCGCACAGGCTAAGGAGATAAACCGGTGGAAGTCGGGGTCTGGATACCACACAGGCTTTAGCCAATAAAAACCGGTGTAAGCTGGGGTCTGGATACCACACAGGCTAAGGAGATAAACCGGTGGAAGCCAGGGTCTGGATACCGCACGAGCTTACTGAAATAAAAATCAACTAGGGTCTGGATACCGCACAAGTTGGTTAAACAAAAGGGTATGAGTCGGGGTCTTGATACTACACGGGCTCGCTGGCACAGAACGGAAGAAACCGGGGTCTGGATCCCTGCAAGATAACTGAAATAACCGGAGGGAGCCGGGGTCTGGATACCACACGGGCTTAATAAAACATCATAAATTGGAGGAAGTCGGGGTCTGGATACCACACGGGCTTACTGAAATAACCTTGTCTGCTGAAGATACACCTGAAAACAAAAAGGTAACAACCTGGCTTATGTTTCAAATGCACATGTTTGAATATGGTGTAATGCTCCATACGAAATGGAAGTGCTACGCGTTTGGGAGGATGCTATGCACAATGCAAATGCAAATGAACTGCTCTAGAAAAATAAATGTTAAAGAGAGAAAACCAAACTCCGCTGGGGGGAAAGACTAGTCACGCCTAGTACAAACAGACTCATGTTGGGGAAAACAAGCCCTAGATGGTCTCCGAGAACGCTTTTAGGTAAAACTGCTTTGCTAAGAGCAAATCCACTCCGCTGGGGATCGAATCAAACTTCTCTGAGGAAAACACCCTGGATGGCCTGCCAGAATACAACTCTTATAGGGAAACAAACAACTCAGTTGGAGTCAACAACTCCACTCTACCGGGGAAAAATCAGCCCTGGATAGCCCGCCAGAATATAACATTTCGGGGAACAGACAACGCTACTGGGGAGACATAGCATACCACTGAGGAAAATCTCCATTCTGCCAGAGATTCCGCTCTGCTGGAGATTGAATCTGCTATCTGCTAGGGATAATGCACAAGATTTACTGGGGAGTTATCCAAACTTTCTCTGCTGAGGACGAAGATAAACAATCTCTGAGTCAGTCCCACTCTGCAGGGAAGAAAACTACTCCACTGACTTGGTCGGGGATTAGGCAATGAGGGAATCGACATCGACCTCTGCTCGGGGAAATGAGAATTAAACTCAACAATATCAACCTCCTCCTAGGGAACGAGTCAATGACCTAGACTCTGAGGGGAAATGAGTTACCAATTCAATTTCTATGGGAAAACGAAACTCTGAATTCATTCCACGGCTGGGAATAATACCACACCTATTTGTTAGGGATAATCCTTACTCTGATGGAGATATCAATCTCGACCTGCTGAGGATAATCTTAATTGTACATGATTCCAACCTGATGGGGAGGAAAACAAACTTAACCTGCACATTTTCTTCAGGTGAGGGACTTCTGGAAAAGTCTTGAGGATGAGAGTCCTGCAAATGACAAATAAACAAATAGGTGTTGTGCAACATGCACCATCTTAATCATCACTTGTGATATTATTCAAGCAACAACATTGTTTCGATTATAGTTGGCAGAGCCCACAAGTTTATGTATGCAAAGTTTTATCAAAAACGTCAGGCGTCTTTTGCAAACAAAACGGTAAAAGCTAAAACAGAGACAAAAGTTTTCTGAATAGTATGTTTTATTGATTGATGGCCTGTAAATAGGAAAATTTACAACAGATGCAACTTCTGAAATGAGAAAGTTCACAAGAAATATATAGAAATGCACAGGATTATACAAAATATCGGCAATGTGGCATAGACAACCACCATAGGACGACTCAACTATGACTCGCATGACTTCGATGCTTCTCCGATGCTTTATCTTTGAAGAGATTGACTTGAACGGTCGATCCTCGGGTTCTCCTATAATCCACTATGCTCTGAAGATCAATACGCAGACCGCAATCATTTGCTTTTCAACTCCCTAACTTTTGCCTGAATCGCTCTTGTGGGTTTTCGATTCACCGGGATACCCATTTTTGCCAAAGTCGCCTTTTTAGGTTTTCAACTTTGCGGGTTTACATCTTTTCTTTTTATCCCTATTTTTTTCCCGAACCTATCTTTTTATGGTTCGTCGGGATGCCCCATTTTGCCTGGATTTTCCTTTTCTTTCCAGCTGGTCTATTTTAAGCAAAGTATCTTTTGACTGCATCTGCATTCACAGGGGATGTGAAATCTTCACCGTCCATAGTTGATAGTAGTAAGGCTCCTCCAGAAAAGACTTTCTTTACAACATATGAACCTTCTTAATTGGGAGTCCACTTGCCCCTGTGATCCGTATATGGTGGGAGAATCCGTTTCAACACCAAATCACCTGCCTGAAAGCTACGATGACGCATCTTCTTATCAAAGGCTTTCTTCATTCTGCTCTGATATAGACGACCGTATGCAATGGATGCCAACCTTTTCTCATCCATCAAACTGATCTGATTCAAACGGTTCTTCACCCATTCTACCTCATCCAACTTGAAGTCAACCAGAACTCTCAAAGAGGGAATCTCGACTTCCAATGGCAGGACAGCTTCCATGCCATACACCAGCGAGAAAGGAGTTGCCCCAGTTGAATTACGCACCGAGGTACGATATCCATGTAATGCAAAGGGAAACATCTCATGCCAATCTTTATAGGTCACAACCATCTTCTGCACTATCTTCTTGATATTTTTATTGGTTGCCTCGACAGTGCCATTCATCTTCGGATGATAGGGAGAAGAGTTTTGATGCTCAATTTTAAAACTCTGGCCTAGTTCCTTCATCATCTTGTTATTCAAATTTGAACCATTATCAGTAATGATTCTTTCAGGCACTCCATAACGATAGATGATATCCCTCTTGATGAACTGGGCTATAACTTGTTTGGTGACATTGGCATATGAGGCTGCCTCAAACCATTTGGTGAAATAGTAGATTGCCACTAAGATGAAGCGATGTCCATTAGATGCGGTCAGCTTGATCTTGCTGATAATATCAATGCTCCACATGGAGAAGGGCCATGGGGACACCATAACATTCAAAGGATTCGGCGGCACATGAATCGTATCAGCATAAATCTGACATTTATGGCACTTCTTGGCGTACTTGAAGCAATCATACTCCATAGTCAACCAATAATACCCTGCCATCAACAACTTTCGAGACATGGCATGCCCGCCTGCATGTGTACCAAAGGCACCTTCATGGACCTCTTCCATAAGCAAACTTGCTTCTTTTTCGTCCATACATCTTAGCAGCACCAAGTCAAAGTTTCTCCAATAGAGCACACCATCTTGGTTCAGATAGAAATTTCCAGCCAACCTCCTCAAGGTCTTCTTATCCCGGGCCGATGCCCTAGGCAGATATTCTTGGTTCTTGAGAAAATTCTAGATATCAAAATACCACGGCTTCCCATCCGAAGCTTCCTCTATTGCAAAAATGAATGTTGGCTTATCAAGGCGTGAGATAACGATTCTCGGAGCATCGTTCCAAAAGTTCACTTTGTACATGGAGGATAATGTAGCTAAGGCATCTGCCATCTGATTCTCTGCTCTCGACACGTGATGAAACTTTACTCGGTCAAAGAAAGGTAGCAACCTTCTTGCATAGTTCATGTAAGGGATCATATTAGGCTGACAGGTCTCCCACTCTCCTTTGATCTGATTAATCACAAAAGCTGAATCGCCATAAATATCAAGGTTCTTGATTCTCAAATCGATCTCCTCCTCGATACCCATGATACATGCTTCGCATTCGCCTTCATTATTGGTGCACAGAAATGTTAACCTAGCAGTGAATGGTATGTGCGAACAAGGGGAGTCATAATGATTGCCCCAATTCTGCTACCGTAGGAGTTAATAGCACCGTCAAAGATCAATTTCCATTGGGAACCCAACTCAGGACCTTCGTCAGGCAACAACTCATCACAGTCCTTCATCTTCAAATACATGATATCCTCATCAGGAAAATCAAAGTTCATTGGCTGATAGTCTTCGATTAGTTGCTCTGCGAGATATACCGATAGGACACTCCCTTTAATGGCCTTCTGGGAGACGTGTTAAATGTCGTATTCTGTCAAAACCATCTGCCATCTAGCAATCCTTCCTGAAAGTGCTTGCTTTTCAAACACGTACTTAATCGGATCCATCTTTGAAATTAACATGTTTGTGTGGTTTAGCATGTACTGTCTTAGGCGTTTGGCGGCCCAAGCAAGTGCGCAACAAGTCTTCTCCAACATTGAGTATCTGGACTCACAGTCTGTGAACTTTTTACTCAAGTAGTAGATGGAATGCTTTTTTCTTCCCGTCTCGTCGTGCTGACCAAGAACACAACCCATGGAATTCTCAAGATTTGTTAAATACATTATCAACGGTCTTCCAGCCACTGGGGGTATCAGTATTTGAGGTTCCTATAAATACTCTTTTATTTTCTCGAATGCCTTCTGACAATTTTCGTTCCAGATGACCGCCTGATCTTTCTTCAATAGTTTAAACAATTGTTCACAAGTGGCTGTGAGGTGAGATATGAACCTCGCAATGTAGTTCAATCTACCCAGGAAACCACGAACCTCTTTCTTCGTCTTCGGCGCTGACATTTCTTGAATTGCCTTTATTTTCGCAAGATCAACCTCAATACCTTTCTCACTGACAATGAACCCCAACAACTTTCCTGTCCGTACACCAAAGGTGCACTTGTTTGGATTCAACCTTATTTTGAAATTCCTTAACCTCTCAAACAACTTTAGAAGATTCACCAGATGCTCCTCCTCCGTTTGGGACTTCGCAATTATATCATCAACATAGACCTCAATCTCATGATGAATCATGTCGTGAAAGAGAGTCACCATTGCCCGCTGATAAGTTGCCCCTGTGTTCTTCAACCCAAAAGGCATCATCTTATAGTAAAACGTCTCCACTGTATGATAAACGTTGTTTTCTCCATGTCCATCGGTGCCATCTTAATTTGATTATATCCGGAGAAACCATCCATGAAGGAAAACACAGAGTATTGTGAAGTATTATCAGCCAACACGTCAATATGGGGGAGCGGGAAATCATCTTTTGGACTCGCTCGATTCAGATCACGGTAATCTACACACATTTGTACCTTACCATCCTTCTTAGGTACATGCACAATGTTAGCGATCCATGGAGGGTAATTTGTTACGGCGAGAAACCCGACATCCAATTGTCTTTGGACATCTTCTTTGATTTTTACCGCCATATCTGACCTGGTTCTTCTCAACTTCAGCTTGACAGGTGGACACTCTTCTCGAAGAGGCAAGAGATGAACCACAATATATGTATCGAGTCCGAGCATATCTTCATATGACCAAGCAAAGACATCCTTAAACTCTCAAGGCAACCCCTATTCTGACCTCCTTTTTAGCTTCTTCCGTTCCCAGGTTGACAACTTTCACTTCCTCCTGATGAGGCAGAATGACCTTCTCCTCTTGTCTTAATAATCTGGCAAGCTCTTAGGGCAGGTCTTCGTCTTCTTCAATCTCTTCTTTCGCTTGAAAGATCAGATTATCGAAGTCACACCGAGTCTGAGTCGGTGGTATCTAAAATGTGAAACCTGCAATGATGTTGATTTAATGCTTAAATGATATGCACACAAACAAACACAAACCACATTGCCATTTTATTGTTAAAATAAAAATAAGAAAAACAAGGATCACACAAATTTTGATGCAAAGACACCTTTTTTATTAATGATTAAAACGATTGTTCCGACATAAATGATAAGGCCCTACAAATAAAGACCACTATGCTCCGGGCAGAACATAGGTGTTGCACCCCAAAATTTGCCTAACCTTTCTTCTTTACTTGGTTTGTGTTTCATTGCATTCACTTTAGCATTATCATATGCATTGCATTGACATGTGTGCAGAGATCAAGAGTTGTGCTCATCAAGGAAGGGCTACCAAGAGGTCCAAAGCTATTAAAGTGGTTTATTCAAGTATTCAAGGGTTGATATCCTCATCAGAGAAGCCAAAGATCCTCATAGAAAGGGTTGGATGCAAGTGTGAATATCTCCTAACTTGAAGGTTATGAGAGGTCATCAGATGATTCTGAATCCATGGAGTTGGACCTAAGGCGTTGAGAGAGCTCATGAGATGTCTTGAAAGTCATTTTGAAGCCTAGACAAGTCATTATGTGAAGTACAAGGAGCTACTACCAAGATTGGTGCAACTAGGGTTTCATCTGGTCAACCCTAGGTCAACAACTGATCTGAAGAAGGTTGAGACCTAGTTTCAAGGCCATGTGATCATGGATTGATGTATTAAGATGCCCAAGGGATTATTCCAAGGTCAACTCATCATGGATCAAGAGTGTGAGGTGTTCCTAGGCTAGGGTTGCTATGCTTGACAGTGTAAAATCCCCTAGTTTAGTGCCTAACTTCAAGACCACACAATTCAAAATGCAAGCCTCATCTCACCTTGACATGGTCATGATACTTTTAGAGCATGTTCATAGCTTTAATTTGAGTACTATAAGTCCTTGATAAGATTTATAGAACTCAAGTTATGAGGCAGACAAGTTACAGGTCATCAGATGAATGTAATTTTGGTCCTTGAAAGTCAACCAACTTCCATGCCATTTTTGACCTAGAAGAAAGCTTCTCCTCAACTTCAAGTGAACATGAATGTTCTTCCTTATCTTCTTAGATTTCCAAAAAGTCTTATAAGTCCATGATTGGATTTGTAGAACTCAAGATATGAGCTTGGAAAGACAAGGGTATTTTGGGAAACTTGGATTATAGGTCATTTTTTATTATAGGTCCATTTCACCACCTTAAATGCCTCAAATGGAAATTTGTCCAACTTTAAAGTTGCTCAAAATAGGATTATTTACTCAACCAAGTACCAAGGATTCATTTAAATTGATTAGAAAGAGGATTGGTGGAAGAAAATTTCACAAAAAGAGATTTAAAGGCATTAAAGTAGAAAAATTCAAATCAATTCATATTGGCTCAAAATTATGCAAACTTGTGCATATTTTGAGTGCATTTGATGTTTTAAAAACTTTGGAATTATTGGAATTGCAAGTTGAGACTTATTCCATGGCCAAATTCAAGGTTTCTTAAGAATGAAGTAACATCACTTACATCCACCCTTGGTTGAAATTAAGGGATCAATCACAGCCTTCCATGTTCATAACACATTCAGCAAGCTAAATGAACCAAGTCGGAAGCTTTTAGACACCATTTTCGTGCACTTCATGAAAGGGAAAAGTGAGGAAAATGTGAAAATTGATTTGGATCACACATCCATTTTTGGGCCCCCATTTCAGCCCATATCAATTCTATATAAACATTAGAGTGGATTCAGATCAAGGTTGGTGATGATTTGAGCAAGAACAGGTAAGACACAGTTGAGAAAAGTAAGTTGTGAGTGAAATTCGATTTTCAAGTTTGGAGCAGTTTCAGAGGAAATTGAAGATCCAAGAAGCTTCTCCAATCATCACTGAGTGATTCTGCATTGGTTTGATCAAGGATTCGTGCCTGAATACACCTATGTGGAAACTTTTTGACAGGTTCCTATCATTCACAATTACTCTTAAATTAGGGTGAATTAGAGTAGAATATGCATGTGGTTAGGTTGCTTTTAGGTCCTAGATGAATTTAGGATTAATCTTTGAACCGTTTGAGAACTTTCTTGATGATGCACCAAAACTTTGATGACTCGGTTTGGGCTGTTTCTTGGTTGAAATCAAGATTTGGACATGGATTTATGGTTAGTGTAACATGTAGAGTAGATTGGTATAGGTAATTGGAAGTTTGGTGAGAAATGCTGATGGTGCACCGTTTCTGTTTCGCTTCGTGTAGGCTTGTTTGTTAAGAGAAAATAAAAAGTAAGCATGGAAGGTTGTTGTATGTGGAGAGAGGATTCGATTGGTACCATTTTCGTTGAGTTTGGTGAGATTTCATACCAGAGCATTGTAGCTCTCGCCGGAGAAGACGACCGGAGTCTTCTCCGGCCACCACCTGGTTTCCCTCCTTGTTTGAGGATTCAAAATGAGGAAGATGATGGAGAGACTGTTAGATTGGCTTGACTCCCTTAACTAGGTAGGGTGATCCCACGCTTGAGAGTGAAAGTCAGCTAGGCTGACTATTAACTTGGTGAGGTGGCAGCTTGAGAGTTGTTGGATGTGTATACTTTCTTAGTGGAAGGGTGAGATTAAGACTCATGGTGTGTTGGAGACAACTGAGAACCACGCTATCTTAAGTGAAACGTTCCGTTTCACTTAATTCTCCCAGTGTCTGTGTGGCGCACTGTAGATGCTTTGATCTGTTGACCAGTCCACTGATCTGATGGCTGTGTTATTTTTCTGGCATTTGATTTTCTTTAATTCATTTTTCTTATTTCTTTTATTCATTTCTTGTTTTTAATTCATTAAAAATACTTAGAATTGTCCAAAAATTCTGAAAAAAATCATGGATGTATATAAGCATATTCTTTAATTTTGTGCATTTTTCAATTTTATTTTTGATGCATTTTCATTTTATTACCATTTTTCCATTTTATTAATTCTTTAATAAATGTAAAAAATACTTTGGTTGCTTGCTGATTTTAGTACTTGCTCATAGTTTAGAATCAAGCCCTAATTTTTTGCATGATTGCTCTGGACCCTTAGAGGGATTTGTGTGATTTTCCTTTGTTTTTTAGATGCCTTTAGATGTAGGTTTGAACTAGTTCTTTAGGACCATCCCCATTTGAACTTCCCATAGCATACCTTTAGGTTTAGCATTTAGTTAGTTCCCTTAAACTTAGAGTTTGGCTCTGAAATTTTTACCATAGGTTTATAACATCCTTAGGGAGCTCTAGTATTTTTTCTAGAATTTTTAGGAGTGACCTTATATTTTCCCCATATTTTCCATGATGGTTGTTTTTAGGGTGATCCCAACTTAGCGTACCACCTAGTTTGGCTTCAAAGGTGAACTTTAGAAAACCCTAGGCTCCCAACTCCTTCATGATAGTTTTGTGCATAGGTTCATACCTCTTTGAGATGATTCTCAAGTCTTTAGAATTCCTTTAACTCCCTTTAAGATAGTTATTCTTTAGAAGTTAGTGATTAGGGTTTCTTTAAGTGAACATAGGTGAATGACTTCTCATTGAATGCTTTGCATTCCCTTCCTAACCCTCTCCATGATTGGTTGAGTGTCATGATGGATACCTTTGGTATACATCATGCTTCCCATCTTAATTTCATCCATGATTGGTTGAGTGTCATGATGGATACCTTTGGTATACATCATGCTTCCCATCTTAATTTCATCCACGATTGGTTGAGTGCCATGATGGATACCTTTGGTATACATCATGCTTCCCATCATTCAATTTCATCCTTGATTGGTTAAGTGCCATGATGGATACCTTTGGTATACATCATTGCATCATTAATTCCTCCTCTTTATGTTAGGTGCTTTGATTGAATTTTTGGGATGACTTCCTTTTCCTTACATGTCATCTTATTCATCCATTTTCCTTCTTTCATCATGATTGTTTGAATGTTGCTTGATGCATTAGGATAGTTTCATGTGCAGAGTATTTTAGGGTTAGGTGCATGATTGCATTGAAAGGTTGAGTTGGGTTCCCTTTGCTTGTTTGCATTAGAGGTTGAGGTGACCCTCCCTCTGCTTGTGTGCTCTTTTTCTTTTTGTAATTGCTATGTTTGCATCTAAAGGTTGAGGTGACCCTCCCTTTGCTTGATTTCTTTTCCCCTTTGCTTGATTGCTTTTCCCTTTTTCTTGTTTGCCTTAGAGGTTAAGTGTCATCCCTCTGCTTTTATTGTTGCATTGCATCTGCATCTGTTCATCTATTTGTTTTATCTGCTTTATAATTTTAGCAGTTGTTTTGTTCTTCCCAATAACATGTTCCCCTTAGGGCTCTCACTTCCTTGTTTAAGGAGTGATGATAGAATTTAGGTTGAAACCATGTATGATAACAATTAGGAGTTCCCTATTTCAAACCTCAACTATAGGGTCATTTTGTATGATAACAGTAGGATGCTTGGTAGTTTCCCCTGTAGTGTCCCTCCTTTTCTCTTCTCATCTTCATACAAAATCAAAACATGTAATAAAGGTTAATCAGTATCGTACGCTATGAGCCTTAAGCAACCTAGGAAATGGTTGTTGGAGGGTTTCCTTCCAATAATCAGGATGTTTAGTGTGGCACCCTTTGGGTGACATGCGATGCATTCACTCCTAGGTCATAGTCTCTAGTGCGATATGAATTACAAACATTCATAAAAAACACTTCTTCTCGTAAAAGACAAAAAACCAACTTTCAAATCCTCTTTTGCCCTTTTGGTGCCTTAATTCAAGGAAAACCTTTTCTGAAGAAAAGAGTGATGTTAAGCTTCTGTTCTACCACAAACAAGCATTGCCTTAACTGCTGGAACTGTAGTTTAACCATACTCGGGTAAAAACTTGTGAACAAACCTGTGTTCCTTTTTACCCCAAACTATGTTTGCTCTGATTTCTCTGATGAGAATACCTAGGCACAAGATGTGATATCTTGGCGAGCAACCTTCCCTTCACCCGTAGTTAGCCGAACTACGTTGACTCTGACTTTTCCAATGCACGAGGGAATACGTAGGCCCAGAGCAGCGATGCTCTGTCGAGTCCTTTTTTCTTTTCTTTTCAAGCCAGCTTTGATAGGTAGATAGATAAACAACCCGTCAGATAAACAAACAAGCGTGGATCCCATCGAGTACGATGGACGTGAGGGGTGCTAATACCTTCCCCTTGCGTAACCGACTCCCGAACCCAGATATTTGGTTACGATGACCAATCTTATCCTGTTTCGCTAGGTTTTTCCTGATCGTTTCCTTTCCCTCCTGGGGGATTAATAACGATATGTGGCGACTCTTCTGTTGTGCCGGAACCTCTTTTTTGCAGTAGTGACAATAGGGCAGTACATTAATCAAAACAAAGCAACTACTCTTCATAAGTCACTGAGATAACTTCTTCAACGGTCCAATTCTTCAATCTCTGGCCCAGAATACACGGCTGGATCCATGCATCCATGTCGCAGTCAGTGTCTTCTTCCTCGTCAGACACGACATTGATTCGCTCAAATATCACCCCACCGCTTGTGAATTGGACGGGTCCTGTAACACCCCATTCTAACCCAACGCATATTTAAAATAAATCAAAATCAGAGTGCACAAATTTTGCAGGCATGACGACCGTCACACGCACAAGAATTGAGACGCAACAGAGGTGTCACATATTCAACTTACAAAAACATACATTTTACCATTTAATTGGACAACATGCATTTAGTGATGATACATAGCACATAATTTTGGATGAACATCTAATAACAACTCATATAACATCTTAATCACATAGCAACATATTCAGTTGCAGCGGAACATCATGCACTTTCAACATTTATGATAATCAACGTAATACCATAAATCACAAACAAAACTCCATTAAAATTCAGCAAGTACTTCAGCTTGCATATATTCATTAAAACAACTAGTTTTCCATCAAAATTCAGCACTACCGATTCTCCGGCTTAGTGCGTACAACCAACATTCGGCGCATTAACAAAGGCACCCAATGCAATGAAAACATTTAGTAAAATGCAGCAACAAGAAAATAAATAAGAGCAATAACAATAATCGTTCATCCCCCCAAGAGTTATGTATCAGAGCGACCAACGACAACTTAATCGACAAAGCGGAACTTCATTCCGAACTACCTGCAAATTACCACCAGAGGAGGTAACATATAACGGAAAAGGGTGAGATATCAATAATATAACATAGAGCATGATAGAAAACATGCCAGAAACTCATCACAACATTATAAGTTTCGAAATCATAAACATCATCGACAACAACTGCAACAATCCATATCTCACGTAAAACAACATTAATATAAAACTAGCATAATTATGCAACTCCATGTGACTCAACAATGCGACTCAACTGTGCATATGCATGTGGTACCAATTTTCCATCAAGGCCGCCAATACAGGCCATCGCAGAATTTGCCACTAAGGGCCGCCACACTCCTGTGACGGTCGTCACACTCCTGTGACGATCGTCATAGCAGCAAAATTTCATTTTTTTTCCAGATAGAACATCTCTTTAGCTTTCCAACGCTTTGAACGGGGGTTAAATCCGACTTACGGATCTAGAGATATGAATTTTCAAAGTTTTCCGACAAAACCAGAATTTTTCCGACAATTTGACCGATTCAATTCCTTTCTTCGAGACGAACTCATACTCAAATACGACTACGACGCAACGAGACATGGCAAAGTCATAATTGGATTTAATCGAAATAAAACGGGCGTTACAACTCTCCCCCACTTAAAAGAATTTCGTCCTCGAAATTACCTCGATTCAACCAACTCCGGATACGACTCTCGCATCCCAATCTTCCAAATTACCTCTACCAAAGAATCCTTTTACCTCGAAGTTGTTTCTCGTCCATCAACTTGAACTAGCAATGCCTCAACAATCAAATCATCCTTCACTTGTACACTATCCATCCGAATCAATGTACTTCCTCAGCTTGGACACATGAACACATCATGCAATTCCCACAAGCGACAGCGGTAAAACAGCCTAGCATGCTACTTTCTCCACGCTTCCGCTGCGCCACTCTGATACAGATAAACAAAACATAGTGGTATTTCCGAGACCTCACGCTCGACCAACACCAGTTACTATCGTAACTCTCAAAACACATCTTATCTTGGATCCTTTTAATCTTTTCAGTCGTCTCTTACACAATCTCATGTCCGAGCACAACACTCTCGCCGGACATACATCAACATAACTCAACAAATCCTCTACATACTGAATAGTTCTCTCTGTCTGCCCATCCGTCCATGGATGCTAGAAAGAATCCAACTTCGAAATGACATTCAAACGTCTGCAAAACTCTCCTAAAATCTCAATGAAGAACTCAGGTTCCCATCTGACACAAAATTCGACGGCACCTCATACAACTCCACAACTTCATCGATACACATCTCAGCTAGCTTCAGCATAGACTGGTTCTCCCTCACTGGTAGGAAATGGGTTAATCTTGTCAATTCATTCATAACCAACCAAATCGAATCACATTCCTTCAAATTCTTTGGAAAACCCGTCACAAAATCCATGGAAACACTATCCAATATACATTCTAGAGTTTCTCACGGTTGCATCAATCCAACAGGTTTCTGATGCTCAACTTTCTACTTCCGACAAGTCAAACATGCATACACAAATCGTGTTACATCACGCTTCATACCAGGCCACCAAAACAGATTCTTCAAATCACTATACATATTCGTCGCTCCCGGATGAATACTCAACTTACTCATGTGACTCTCTATCTATGGCCACCAAAACAATTTCCTTAAATTCGGTCGCATCCTCATGGCACTTGGATGGATACTCCATATATCTCAAGGCACTTCTTCAAGAGTATTCTTACTCCACTCAACAACATTTTTCTGCCCAGGACACTTCGCTAGGCGAATCTCTCGGCGAACATGACAGTCCGGATTTCTATTTTCGACCGTTAAACGACTTCCGTATGTCCGATTTCGATTCCGTAAAAAGCTGCGATCTTAGAATTCGACGTACAACAACAATTTCACACTTAGGAAACCATTCGGCACAATTTCAACTTGAAGTATTTTAAACCTCAAGTACACCAATATTGCTTTCCACGCCCAACCTCTTCTCACAATCACCAGAAAACACTGTCCACCTTCTACTCGACTTCACAATCTGCTGCCTTAGAATACACACCAGACACAAGTCTCAAAACCACTCAATCAAATTAATTCCTCGACCATCCAAACAGACATACAATGTGGAGTTCTCAATATCGGACTAGTTTTCGTAACTAAGTCGATCACAAACTCCATCACGGCATATCGCGATACCACTTCCACAAATCCGAAAATCAACTCTTCGAATTTGATTCATCAACTTCAACCAATCTACCAACTCAAACCAGATTTTCTGACCTTCTCGAACCTCCTCAAGAATACTACTAGTAAGTTCTAACACACACGGCTTAACTCCATAACAAGTCTCTCCACAGACCAAACTTGTATCGCCAAACTGCTCAATCGGTTCTAACTCTTTTCACCATCATCATCGTTACCGGTAAGGTTTTTCAAATCAAAGCATCATCTACCACGTTATATACCGAAAGCACACAGTATGATAACACATCAACCGCACCCGTTCACGACGGTAAAATTTCCAAAATGACACGTTTCGAATATTCTGCTATAATTGGCTCATTCACTGACTCCAAAACCATTTTTCCTAGAAATATCATCTCGTTAGCTTCCCATCACTTCGAACGGGAGTCAAAACCGTCGCACGGTTCAAGAGTTATGAATTTTCGAAGTTTTCCGAAAAACCAGAACTTTGCCCAAAATCTGTTGCGGGAATTCTGCATTTTTGCCCGAAAATTCGACTGATTCAATTTATTTCTTCGAAACAAACACATACTCATACTCCCCTAACATATGGAATTGAATTAGAACCATCAAACGCGATTTCTACGACGTCCAATTTCAATCCGAATCTTAGATCCTCAAATCTCCAAGATGCCAAAACTTGCCAAATCAACCACATTTTATAAAACAAGCATACTCAATCACGGCTTAACATTACCCGACACAACTACACAATCTACTCCGACTTTCGTCTGTAAAACATCGCTTCCTCACAAAATCTCAGATTAAGCAATTTCAGCCTCCAACTCCGGCACAACTACAACAATGACCAACTCTTGAACACTGGTCAGATAATTCTTCTTACGTACTTCAAGTTGCCTTAAAGCATAACTAACTCGCTGAAGTTACTTTTAACATATCTCCAAATCATATCAACAAAGCATCTCCAAACACCACCACTAGTCCCGTCGGGTTTGGCAACAATCAACACACGAGTCGTCGACAACTCTCTCGAAAATTCCAATCAAAATGCACATCTCTGCACCTTCTTACATCGACCGGCTCATCAAAACAATTCTTGAGCACTTAGCTCCACTCCAAACAATTCACTGCTCACGCCATCCAAGCTTGCAAGACACGTCTATCCCATCCAACACAATCCCGTCTACTATTAACAAGAGATTAAGGGTGATCAGTTCCTCAATTTGTCAATAGGCAGCCGAAAATCATGATGGGGTACAAACCATCTTTGCCAAACTATGAGAGCATTCAACCACACACTGAGCCTTCACTCTGCACTTGCAGCATTCTGGAGAAACACATGTTTCTCACCCACTTGAATCCTTCCCACTTTTGCAGACAAAGGCTAGACGACAAACATGTACCGGCAGTGTTTTCACACACATGCCGCATACAAGGGATTAAACAACAACATTAGACAACTTGGTCGGACGGACCGACCTGCTCTGATACCAATTGTAACATCCCATTCTAACCCAACGCATATTTAAAATAATCAAAATCAGAGTGCACAAATTTTGCAGGCATGACGACCGTCATGGAGTCGTGACGACCGTCACACGCACAAGAACTGAGACGCAACAGAGGTGTCACATATTCAACTTACAAAAACATACATTTTACCATTTAATTGGACAACATGCATTTAGTGATGATACATAGCACATAATCTTGGATGAACATCTAATAACAACTCATATAACATCTTAATCACATAGCAACATATTCATTTGCAGCGGAACATCATGCACTTTCAACATTTATGATAATCAACGTAATACCATAAATCACAAACAAAACTCCATTAAAATTCAGCAAGTACTTCAGCTTGCATATATTCATTAAAACAACTAGTTTTCCATCAAAATTCAGCACTACCGATTCTCCGGCTTAGTGCGTACAACCAACATTTGGCGCATTAACAAAGGCACCCAATGCAATGAAAACATTTAGTAAAATGCAGCAACAAGAAAATAAATAAGAGCAATAACAATAATCGTTCATCCCCCCAAAAGTTACGTATCAGAGCGACCAACGACAACTTAATCGACAAAGCGGAACTTCATTCCGAACTACCTGCAAATTACCACCAGAGGAGGTAACATACAACGGAAAAGGGTGAGATATCAATAATATAACATAGAGCATGATAGAAAACATGCCGGAAACTCATCACAACATTATAAGTTTCGAAATCATAAACATCATCGACAACAACTGCAACAATCCATATCTCACGTAAAACAACATTAATATACAACTAGCATAATTATGCAACTCCATGTGACTCAACAATGCGACTCAACTGTGCATATGCATGTGGTACCAATTTGCCATCAAGGCCGCCAATACAGGCCATCGCAGAATTTGCCACTAAGGGCCGCCAATACAGGCCATCACAGAATTTGCCACTAAGGGCCGCCAATACAGGTCATCGCAGAATTTGCCACAAGGGCCGCCAATACAGGCCATCGCTAATATGCTATGCCATGAAATACCTCTATTATGGACCACAACATCACCGACTATGCAACAAGGCATCAAGCCTACAACAAAACGTCCATAACAGAACATTGTTATTTCATATGCATCATATGTTCATCATCCCAACTATTCATGTAAAGGAACATTACAACATCGTATCAACAAATAGGAACTCAAAGTGTTCACATAAAACGGCTATTCCTATACAGGTATAACATCAACATCAGTTCTACAATTAATCTTTAACATCTTATCGTAATAACAACATTACGACATTTTCTTACATAATTAATTACAAATCAATCACAACCAGGTAACTGTCCTTTTTGACCCATTAGGGAAAACCATTAGAGCGTTGTACGAATAACCGTATAGTATATTCGTTCTACGTATTTGCCCATAAGGAAAACTTAGAGCATCGCACTAATAACTACATAACACATTTATTCCTACATAGAAATCTTGTCCCATTAGGGAAACCTTTTCCTTAACATTTATCGATTAACGAAACTATACCTATGACTCGATTCCTACATGAATTCGATCATACTCCCGGTTATAGAATTGAACCCCACCCTTACCTTAGAATAGAGGCCAATTCCACGCTTCCGGTTCCGGTTATGCTCTACGGTGATTTTTCTGCAGAAATCTTCTGAATTCGCCGATGGATGATTCTTCGCTCTCCACTTCTCTCAATGCGTAACTTCTCTTTTCCGTCTTTCCTTTCCAAAAATGATGTAATTGAGGGTAAAAGATTCTACGGGAATATATTTTTGCTACAAAATCTCATTCCACCAGAACACATTCAAATTCTGCATAACTGCAGTTTTTGCTCGTGTGACGGTCGTCACACTCCTGTGACGGTCGTCATAGTAGCAAAATTTCATTTTTTTATAGAGAGAACATCTCTTTAGCTTTCCAACACTTTGAACGGGTGTCAAATCCGACTTATGGATCAAGAGATATGAATTTTCAAAGTTTTCCGACAAAACCAGAATTTTTCCGACAATTCGACCGATTCAATTCCTTTCTTCGAGACGAACTCATACTCAAATACGACTACGACGCAACGAGACATGGCAAAGTCATAATTGGATTTAATTGAAATAAAACGGGCGTTACAGGTCCCTTGTAGCGCAGAGCGCTCTGTGAAGAGGATGAACATGGGATGTATCCCAATCCAAACTTGTCTTGTTTGTTGGGGACACTCACAACTTGCCCCCACCCTTGTGATGATCCGAACTTCACCACAACTTGTGCTTCCTTGTAGGATGACATAACAACCTCTGGCACTCTAACCTCAACAGGCGCCTTCTCCTTGATTTGAATGGTCTCAAAAGCTTGGCATAACATTTTGTGAATCTCGCCTTCAACCTCTACATACTTAAACGAGGATAGATGGCTCACCATGATATCCTCCTCACCTCAAACAGTCACAATGTTGCCATCCACCATGTACTTCAATTTCTGGTGCAGGGTTGACGTCACAGCTCCCGCCGAATGTATCCAAGGTCGTCCCAATAGAAAGTTGTATACCGGCTGGATATCCATAATGTAAATCACGACATCAAAGACTTCTGGACCAACCTGGATTGGAAGAGTTAATTCTCCAAATACGGACCTTCTTGTCCCATCAAAAGCTCACATGACCAAATAACTTGGGGTGCACATTATTCCCTGGGTGTCCAGCTTCATTAAAGCCTTCTTGGGTAACACATTTAGTGAAGACCCAATGTCCACCAGCACATGTGACAGTACAACCCCTCTGCATTCTATGGAGATATGCAACGCGTGATTATGGTCCCTCCCTTTGGGGTAAAATCAAGATCAGTAAACCCTAGCCCATTCCCGGCGTTGACGTGGTCCACCACCCCTTCAAGTTGATTCACGGAGATTTCTTGTGGTACATAAGCATTATTCAGAATCCTAAGCAAGGCATTTCGATGTGCCTTAAAGCATAATGACAAGATAGAAATCTTTGTAGAAGTTTGTTGTAGATGGTCCATAATCTTGTAGTCTCTTTTTCTGATCAAGCGCACAAACTCTTCTGCATCTTTCAGCAAAGTTTCCTTCTCACCGCGCTGAAAACTCTCTTCAAATACGACCTTCCCTTCACCTTTATCTGATCTTTCCACATTTGCCTCTAGAGGTGCAAACACCTTCCCACTTCTCTTTACCCCACCGGTCCCTACCAGATTGTCAACAGAATCAAACGGTGAATTCTTCAACTCCTGCTTTTATCCATTGCAAAAAACCTCGGCCCCATAATTCCATGGGATTGCCTTGGTACTTTCATAGGGTACAGGTCCCGCTTTAGTAATTACGATAGTGGGTGGCCTCAGAGGCGTAAAAATATTAATTGTTTTGTAAGGAACGGAGATGGTGGCCACCTCATATTTCTTTTCATTGATTACTCTTTCGTCATTCTTTTTATCAATCCTATCAAACTATAGAACACCTTCACCCATCATACGCTGTACATGGTTCTTCATACTTCTACATCCCTCAGGACAAGCTACACAGTCTTCACAATCTTTCCCACAGCCAGGGAACACTCCACATTCCAATAACTTGCTCTTTACAAAAGGGAGTTTTCAGATTTTCCACGTCAGACACCAAATTTAAACCTTCTTTACTGACATTAGCATTCACACCAGCCCCTCCATGATTAGGCATGGGATTCTGGACAACATTGGGCACATCGTGAGTGAAGTTGATAGCCTTGCTGTCGATAAGGTCTTGTACCTTATGCTTAAAGGTTTTGCAGTTGTTGATGTGATGGTCGGGAGCTCCAGAGCGGAAGTCACATCTAGCATTAACATCATATCCTGGAGGTGGTGGGCCTGTCAAAGGTGCTAACGTCCTTTTCTGGACCAACTTCAGTTGCATCAGATGTTGTAATAATTGTGTGTAAGGCATTGGTGGTGCGTCAAAGTGCATGTTCACTGTTCTTCTACGATCCTGTAACTGCCGAGGCGCATAGTTCTGTTGCTGCTGCTATTGCTGTTGCTGATGTAACGCCCCGATTCTGATATTTCCATTTTGTTGAGTCTTTATTTAATTTATTTGGTTGATCAATATTTTAAATGTGGAATTTATGTGTTTAATATGTCATGTGTGCATATTGCGCTATTTTTACCGATTCGGAGATTTTTCGGGTAAAATAGGTCGAAGGGTATTTTGGGCATTAGTAATTATGTTAAGTGGATATTTTGTGAGAATTGATTAATTAGTGAGTGGAAAGAATTGAGAGGAAAGAAATAGAAATATGAGATAAGAGAGGAAAAGAGAAATGTAGTAAGATAGAAAGAAAAACAAGAGAAAGAAAGAGGAGAAGAGGAAGTGAAGAGAAAAGGAGAGGAAAACCTAGAACTTCAAGAAATCATCACCTAAGCTTTCGATTGATCGGGTAAGGGTGTGAAACTTTATTATTCTATCAATGTGTATGAATATGTATGATTTTGTTGGATTGTTGGTGGATTTTTCTACACTTTCCATTTTAAGTCGATTTTGGTTTAATCGATAGGAATCGTTGTTCGAACGGTTAGAATCGTGATTAGATGATGTAGATTAGTCGATACATGATAGACTAAGGCTACTGGATATGAGTTGGAATTCATCAGGTGTTTTATCGGATGTTTTGAACTGTGAACAGTGGGAGAAAGTTCAGTTTGCAGACGCTCGCTAGCATCTCGCTAGGCGAGCAGGTCGCGAGCACTCGCTAGCAGCTCGCTAGGCGAGTGCGTAGCGAATGGTCCCAGACTTGGGACAATGGTGTTTTGGTCTCCTTCGCTGGCAGCGAATGGCTCGCTGGAGGTTCGTTGTGGCGAACGGGGTAGCGAACGAAGTCTGGAGCTTCTGTTTGTACTCGCTAGCAGTTCGCTAGGCGAGAAGGTGGCGAACGCTCGCTAGCATCTCGCTAGGCGAGCGTGTAGCGAATGTAGCAGGATGAGTTTTCTCTGCTATTATGTGCTGTTGTGGCTTGGGGTTCTGATTGCGATCGACCCTTCCTTGATTTAATAGCTTGTATGCTCGTTTGTGGGGTGCTGTGGGTAGCCGAATGGCATGAATCCTAGGGTATGAATTGTGGCCGTTTGGGCAATTTTGTGCATTGTTTAATTGATTAAAAGTGCATGATGAATTGACATGAATGATGAATGTGTCATGTGGAATACATTGCGATGTATGATATTTGTATGAATTGAATGAGATGAAGAATGCATGAATTTGTTTGTAAACATGTGTGCATTTCAAGAGTGTCATGAGTCATGTTTGCATGTGAAGCATCATGGTATGCATTCTTGTGTCAATTGATTCCTCGGTGAATCTGCAGAACCTCGTGTGCCCTTGTGGGGTGTAAGCGGAGGTTAGTTATTGATTCCTCGGTGAATCTGTAGAACCTCGTGTGCCCTTGTGGGGTGTGAGCGATGATTATTTATTGATCCCTCAGTGTATTTGCAGAACCTCGTATGTTGCGATGGTTATTTTGATTCCGCGTAGAATCTGCAGAACCTCGTGTGCCCATGTGAGGTGTGAGCGATGGTTATTTGGTTCCTCAATTGAACCTGCTGAATTGAGTCGGTACCGCATTTGCATCTGCATAGAGTCGTGTGTCGGTCTCTATGAGTTGCATGATGACATCCTGCATGATATATGGTGAATAAACATAATTGTAAATGTTTATGTGAATTGTTGATGATTGGCATGATTGGTATGCTTGGAGATATATATATATATATATATATATATATATATATATATATATATATATATATATATATATATATATATATATATATATATATATATATATATATATATATATATATATATATATATATATATATATATATATATATATATATATATATATATATATATATATATATATATATATATATATATATATATATATATATATATATATATATATATATATATATATATATATATGTTTATATGCATTGTGATTATGATATCGTTTCTCACCCTTCTGTTGTTTTATGATGCTCTATGAGGCATTGCAGATTAGAGTGCTGGAGGTATTTTGTGAAGCGTGGCTTCTTTCCTTTTTGATCGGTCGGCTCTGATATGTAGCACCGGGTAGATAGGATATATTTTGATTCTTTTGTGATACATCTGAGTATGTATCTGTTGTTGATATGTTTTGTAAAACATGATGAATGATAACTGTATATGTGAATACATGTTTGGAGGATTATGAAATATTTCGATATTTCCGCCTTGTTCTAAATATTTCTTGTGGGTGTTACCCTGTTGTTGCATATCCGATTGAGCAGGTGTTGTATGTTGTTGGAATTTTCATGATAATGTGATATTTCCCTTTTACCATGTTGCAAATGTACTCTGATGAAATTTCGAATTTATGCCTAATTGATTAATTGAATTATTTGGGGGCATAGAAAGGGGGTGTTACAGCTGACGTGGTAGCTGTTGCTGAAGATGAAGTGGTACTGCCGGGATGGCAATACTAGCCACTTGTGGCTGTTGTTGATAGTATGGTTGTTGTTGAAACTGATTTTGATTTCTATTCCGGTTCTTAAAACTCGACACTGCATTGGTTTCGTTCTCCCTTTTCTTAGTACCAAAGTTCTTTATACCTCCTCCAGATGAGGTCCCTTCTCTTGCTTGTATCTTACCCAATTTAATGTCATTTTCCACTCTTTCTCCGGTGATGATCAGATCTGAGAAGCTCCCAGACATGTTGCATACTAATTTCTCGTAGTAAATTCCGGGCAACGTAGCCACAAAAAAGTCTATAAGCTCTCTCTCCACCATGGGAGGTTGAACCCTTACGGCAAGTTCACGCCATCTTTGGGCGTACTCCTTAAAACATTCATTAGTCCTCTGAGATAAGTTCTGCAGTTGTACTTGGTTTAGTGCCAAATCACTGTTATATTGATAGTGCTTGACAAAAGCCTCTGCCAAATCCCTCCAACTTCTGATGTTTACTGGCCCTAAGCCCATATACCATTCTAGGGACAGACCTGACAAGCTATCCTGAAAAAAGTGCATAAGTAACTTCTCATCGTCAGAATATGATGACATTTTTCTGTAATAAGATCGAAGATGAACCCTAGGACACGTCGTCCCCTTATACTTATCGAAATCCGGGACCTTGAACTTCAGAGGGATCCTTAGTCCTGGAATCAATCCTAGATTTGACTTGTCCAGACCCATAGAATTCTGGTTCTCGTAATTCTTCATCTTTTCCTCAATTGCCCTGAATCTTCTATCTGCATCATATTGTAATCCTGCCACAAGGTCTCCCATGGAGAAGACGCCGTCCTGCTCGTCTTATTCCCACTGGGGACCATTGTTACCGTGCATAGCACACGTTGGACCTGGGATAGGAATTCCATTCTGGTTTCCTCCGCCCGGAGGGACAACCACTGTTGGGATAGCATCTGCGTGTGGCATACTGTTGTTAACTGGGGGAGGCACATCAGTATGCCCTCCATGAAGAATACCATTTCCGTCAACCCTTGCTACCAGAGGCTACACCAGTGTTTATAGTTGTTCCTGGCTATTGGCGACCCCTGATAACGAGAAAACGCATCGATTATATTGCTAGGTTTCATTAACGTTTTATCGCATATTCACCGTTTTAACACTCGATTTCTCGAGTTTTTCTTACCATTTTGCAGGTACATCATTATATGGAGCTAAATCATGAATTAAGAGCAAAAGGAACAAAAGAAACCATAAAGAGATGAAGAAATGAAGAAGCCTGCAAAAGACTGCATAATTTGTTGCAGCCACGGCCGTCACAAGGGTGTCACGACCGTGACACCCCAATTTGAACCATCACGACCGTAAGAGAGTGGTCACGACCGTGACACTTAAAAACCACAAGTTACGAACGTGAAGACCTTGTCACGACCGTGACAAGGGTAAAATTAGGTTTTTGACTCAGAGTACGTCAAGGCATTACGTGAAGACCAATTCTCCTATTTTGTTGCCACGTTCCTGCATTCCTTCCACAAATTCAGCAAGGCCCATGCAACAAAGGTCCAAAAATCCAGCCCATTAAGGATTCTATAAATAGTACAAGTTCTATGAACAATGGACAGAGCATTTTTTATTCAAATTCCTGCGGAAGCTCTGCCGAACTGTATTACGAACCAGCCTTTCTACTCCTGCATTATTTTTAGTTTTCTGTTTCGTTTTTTATTGTATCCAAACCCGCCATATAACAATTTCCAACATCAGGAAATTGTTATACATTTATTTGTTTCTAAACCTTCAACATTCGTTTATTTTCAATTTCCGCCAACTCCAAGCTTTCCGGTCTGTGGAAGAAGGAGTCTGCTCGAATATTTGTTAACCAGGTTTTTCATTATATTGCAATTTAACTTAATTATAATGTTTATTTATTTTTCTGCCATGAGTACGTTATTATTAAATTTTCTGTCTCTGTCTGGTTCAACATCGATGAGTAGCTAAACACCTTAGGGCGGTATGTAGTTATAACAAACTTAACCGGTAAAATATAACCATAGGCTAAAAATAATTAATCACTTAACATTCTGGCTGATACTTTTTAATTGAAATAGACCTTTTCGTTACGAGAGTAAGAAAAGAGTATTAGGTTAGGTCAAGACCACGAGAGTGTGAGATTTTAACCAGATAGCTAAAGTTAGGCATTTAAATTAAACACAGCGAGAGCGCTTTAAGATAAATTAGAATTACTTAGTTTCCAAAAATTACCTCTAAACACTTATGGGCTAGCGAGAGCAGGCATAAGGCTTTAGGGATAAGATCTGATATAAGACCACGAGAGTGTGAGTTGAGGGTATTTAGACTGGTAATCTCTACCGAATAGATTAAGTGAACACCTTTATAAGCCTAGGTTAGATTGACCCACCTAAGTTAGTATAATTACATACCGACCGCCTTAATATTACTTTATTAAAACTTAAATTTAATTTCGCCTTTAATAGTCTTAAAAACCAACAAAAAATCGTGACAACCATTCGCCTTAGCTAAACTAGAAGTTCATCTAGCACTAAGTAACCATAGAATCCCTGTGGATCGATAATCTTAAATATTACTTCGATAGGCTGTGCACTTGCAGTAAGATACCGCTAGACGCATAAGTAGACACGTCTTTAGCCCATCAAGTTTTTGGCGCCGTTGCCGGGGATTCCTTAATTTAGTTACTAGTGCATTTAGGTAGCATTGTCTAGACTAAGGTATCAACTATTTAATTTAATCTAATCTCCGAGTGTATGCCAAGTACTCGCTCTAAAAGCGAAGACTTGCAACCTCTAATCCCTGAATCAGAACGCTTCTTACACGTAAGAAGACGTATATTCGATTTCGAAAATAATTACAATATTCCAGATCTTCAATTAGATCCGCCTAAACCAGTCGTAAAATCAAAGGACGCAGAGATGGCTGAAGAACAGACTCATCCACTCAAGTATTACGCTAATCCTTCGCAAGCTGAACCGCATTCAAGCATTGCAGCGCCGGCTATCAACCGAAATGATTTCGAACTAAAACCTTCGTTGATATCAGCCGTGCAACAAAATCAATTCGCCGGAAATCCTACCGAGGATCCGAATCTTCATCTTTCGATCTTTGTGCAATATGCAGATACCGTAAAAGCCAATGGAGTTACCCAAGAAGCTATTAGACTACGTTTATTTCCTTTTTCGCTTCGAGACAGAGCAAGAGCTTGGCTTCAATCTCTGCCTTCGAACTCAGTAACTACGTGGGAAGAACTTAAGAGAGTTTTCTTGAATAGGTATTTTCCACCCAGCAAGACAGCTATGCTGAGAGCTCAGATCAACTGATTTAAGCAAAGAGAAAGCGAATCATTATTCGAAGCTTGGGAACGCTATAAGGATCTACTGAGACTTTGTCCACATCATGGATTAATAGAATGGATGGTCATCCATACCTTCTATAATGGACTCTTGTACAATACAAGAATGACAATTGACGCTGCCGCGGGTGGTGCATTGATGGACAAAGAATATAATGATGCATATGCACTTATCGAAAGTATGGCTCAAAATCATTACCTTTGGGGAAGCGAGAGAGTCGCAACTGAGAAACCAACAAAGGGAGGTATGTACGAAGTAAGTAGTATGAACCAAGTCAATGCGAAGTTTGACCAACTAAGCCAAAAGATCGATAACTTGGCCATAACACCTACAGCCACCGTGGCTGCAGTAACACCTAACTGTGAGTTATGTGGAGTCCCAGGACACGAAGTTTCTGACTGTCAACTATTGGCAGGAACTCCCACTGATCAAGTGAATTATGCTCAAGGAAACCCTTACTCAAACACATACAACCCAGGTTGGAAGAATCATCTGAACTTCTCCTATAAGAATAACAATGCTTATTACGCACCAGGTCAAGCACCAGCTACATCACCAGGATATCAAAAGACTGCTCCTAATATCCCTAGAAAATCGAACCTTGAATTGATGATGGAGAACTTTATAGCTAACCAATCTCAAACAAACAAGGACTTCTTAAACCAAAACATTCACACTAGTGAGCAGATTAAACAATTAGTGAGCAAAGTAGATGCATTAGCTACACATAACAAAATGCTTGAAACTCAGATTTCACAAGTAGCTCAACAACAAGCACCTACTGCTGCACCAGCTGGAGTATTCCCTGGACAACCTCAACCTAATCCGAAAGGACATGCTAACACTGTAATATTAAGAAGTGGCAAGGAACTTGACGGACCTACCGATCCAAGACTTGACAATCCAGCCATGTACCAAAAACCGGATAAACCGACTGAAGTGGTGAATGATCCAGAAGAAAAGGAAGACGACAATCGAGAGGTAGTGGAGAAAGAACAACCTTATGTGCCTCCACCACCCTATAAACCACCAATTTCGTACCCTCAAAGATTAATAAATTCCAAGACGACGGGTCAATTTAAGAAATTTGTCGAACTTCTGAAACAGTTGAATATTACTATTCCGTTTACAAAAGCAATTACCCAAATACCCTCGTATGCTAAGTTTTTAAAAGAAATCTTATCCAATAAGAAAAAGATAGAGGATAACGGAACAGTTACACTTACTGCCGAGGAAGTATCAGTGTTATGCCCTTAAGCTAAAAGACCCAGGAAGTTTCTCTATACCCTGTGTAATAGGAAAATTCGTCATTGACAAAGCTCTATGCGATTTAAGAGCCAGTATCAGTGTTATGCCCTTAACGATTTGCAAAAGGCTAGACATGGGAGACCTAAGACCAACTAAAATGTCTGTTCAACTAGCCGATCGCTCTGTTAAATATCCTGTAGGCATACTAGAAAACGTCCCAGTACGTATAGGACAATTCTACATCCCTACTGATTTTATAATCATGGACATCTCTGAAGACTCCACTACACCTATCATACTAGGAAGACCATTCTTAGCTACCGTCGGAGCTATAATAGACGTAAAAAGAGGAAAGCTAACCTTTGAAGTAGGTGAAGAGAAAGTTGAATTTATTTTAACACAATTCTTACAATCACCAGCTATAGAGGATACATGCTATCTATTGGACGTAATTGACGAATGTGTAAGAGAAATGGAACTGAAAGAGACCACTTATTCTGAAATAATGAAAATTCAAATCCCTCCGATTTTCGAAGATGATAATTGGCGAAAACCGTATCAGGATGATAGTCTAAGCGAAAGTTTAGCACTTACACCGGATCCCATGCCAAGTAAAGATAAACCTACATTAGGATTAAAAACTTTACCTCATAACCTAAGGTACGGATTCTTAGACGTTGAGTGTAAAAGACCAGTTATAGTAAATTCAAGTTTAGGAACTATAGAAACAAAGAAACTTTTAGATGTCTTGAAGAAATATCCAACTGCATTAGGATATAACATATCTGATCTCAAAGGAATATGTCCTTCAGTTTGTATGCACCGTATTCTGCTAGAAGAAGATTGCAGAACCTCCAGAGAATCTCAAAGAAGAATTAACCCAACCCTTAGCACTGTAGTAAAAGAAGAAGTCAAGAAATTATTAGATGCCGGGATAATATATCCAATCTCTGATAGTGAATGGGTTAGTCCAATACATGTAGTGCCAAAGAAAGGAGGTATCACTGTTGTGAAAAACGCTCAAGGCGAATCGATATCGCAAAGAGTAGTGACGGGATATAGAGTGTGCATAGATTATCGTAAACTAAACAAAGCCACTCGAAAAGATCATTTCCCACTACCTTTCATAGATCAAATGTTAGAACGATTAGCCAAGCATTCTTACTTCTGTTATCTTGACGGTTACTCAAGATTTTTCCAAATCCCTATCCATCCTGATGATCAAGAGAAGACTACGTTCACATGTCCTTATGGAACGTTCGCTTATAGGCGAATGCCCTTTGGATTATGCAACGCTCCTGCAACCTTTCAAAGATGTATGATGTCAATCTTCGCAGATTTTATAGACAACATCGTGGAAGTGTTCATGGACGACTTCTCTGTATGCGGGCAAAGTTTTGAAGGATGCTTATCGAACTTAGAAATGGTGTTAGAAAGATGTGTAAAAGTAAATCTCGTGCTTAACTGGGAGAAATGTCATTTTATGGTCAACGAAGGAATAGTATTAGGTCATGTAATATCCGACAAGGGAATTGAAGTTGATAAAGCTAAGATTGAAGTAATAAAAGATCTTCAACCCCCTAAAACCGTTCGAGAAATACGAAGCTTTTTAGGACACGCCGGTTTTTACCGACGATTCATCAAAGATTTCTCGAAAATCACTAAACCTCTTACTGGTTTATTAATGAAAGACGCTGAGTTCATATTCAATGAAGATTGTCTTAAAGCATTCGAAACTCTAAAAACAGCCCTCATCACCGCACCAATCATGCAACCCCCTGACTGGAGATTACCTTTTGAAATCATGTGCGATGCGAGTGACTATGCTGTAGGCGCAGTTCTAGGCCAGAGAAAGGAAAAGAAACTTCATGCGATTTACTATGCCAGTAGAATCTTAGATTATGCCCAGATGAACTACGCTACTACAGAAAAAGAATTGTTAGCAGTTGTCTTTGCGCTTGACAAATTCCGTTCTTACCTAGTTGGAGCGAAAATAATCATTTACACAGACCATGCTGCTATCCGATATCTATTAACTAAGAAAGATGCTAAACCAAGACTCTTAAGATGGATTTTACTCTTACAAGAGTTTGATCTAGAAATAAAAGATAAGAAAGGTACTGAGAACGTCGTAGCGGACCATTTATCTAGAATAGAAGGTATTAAACCCGAACAAGTGCCGATTAACGATGATTTTCCGTATGAACAGCTGATAGCACAAATAGGAAGCGACCTAGCTCAGTTAGATATAAATGAACCAGAATCCGTGGAAACAATCCTGACAACTGTAGGACTGCCATGGTACGCTGACATTGTCAACTACCTAGCCGCAGGAGCTCTTCCACCCGATCTAACCTATCAGCAGAAAAAGAAATTCTTTCATAATCTGAAACATTACTATTAGGATGAACCATTATTGTTCAAAAGAGGACCAGATGGAATCTTTCGCCGATGTATTCCCGAAGAAGAAATAGAAGATGTCATTGCTCAATGCCATTCATCTCCTTATGGTGGACATGCAAGCACTTCCAAGACTTGTGCAAAAATCTTGCAAGCCGGCTTATTCTGGCCTAATCTATGGAAGGATGTCCACATCGCTGTTATAAATTGCGATCGGTGTCAACGCACTGGCAATATTTCAAGAAGAGATGAAATGCCGCAAAAAGGAATTTTAGAAGTAGAAATCTTTGACGTCTGGGGAATAGATTTCATGGGACCATTCCCATCATCTTTCGGTAATAATTACATACTCGTAGCTGTTGATTATGTTTCGAAATGGATTGAAGCCATAGCTTCTCCTACAAACGATACACGAGTAGTAATAAAGCTTTTCAAAAATATAATATTTCCCAGATTTGGTGTGCCTAGACTCATCATAAGTGACGGTGGCTCGCACTTCATTTCAAAAATCTTTGACAAATTACTATCTAAATATGGAGTAAGACACCGTGTGGCTACACCATATCACCCACAAACAAGTGGGCAAGTCGAAGTCTCAAACAGAGAAATTAAACAAATCTTAGAAAAGACTGTCGCCATATCTCGGAAAGATTGGTCATCTAAACTTAATGAAGCTTTATGGGCTTATAGGACCGCTTACAAGACACCCATAGGTACTACACCTTTCAAACTAGTTTATGGAAAATCTTGTCACCTCCCAGTAGAACTAGAACACAAAGCTTATTGGGCGATCAGAACTCTCAATATAAACTATAATGTTGCAGGAGAAAAGTGAATCCTAGACATTAACGAATTAGAAGAATTAAGGTTAGATGCATATGAGAATGCTAAGATATATAAAGAAAGAACTAAGCGATGGCATGATAAACGCCTATCTAGGAAAGAATTTAGTGTGGGAGACGTTGTACTCCTCTTTAATTCAAGACTTAGGCTCTTTCCTGGAAAATTAAAATCTAGATGGTCAGGACCCTTTGAAATAACTAAAGTATTCCCGAGTGGAGCAATAGAAATTAAGGGTAGGAATAGTGAACCATTCATAGTAAACGGACAACGTTCAAAACATTATCATAAAGTTGAAAATAGAGATTATGCGAATAATCTAAAGCTTTTAGAATTGTCCACTAATTCCCCTGATTAATCTAAACCTAAGCATTACGTCAGGCTTTTGACGATAAAAACAGCGCTTAGTGGGAGGCAACCCATTTACTTATTTAATTATTTAAACTATTCTTTTCTTTTAGCATATTGTTATTTATCGTTTTACTATTTGTTTAATTGTTTTGTCATTTTATAGTTTTATTTTATATTACTATTATTGCCATTACATTATGCATTTCATTTTCTTATTTTTATCTTAAATCACTTTTTACAGATTTTCTAAAGTCTTTTCCACTTTCCTTCTTCCCCTGATCTGTTTCCCCCATATTTGCACTGACCATGGCTAACCAACCAATTAACCATATGGAAACCAAATTTAGAGGTAGGAACCAAAGAATGAAGTTTGAAGAGTTATCGCAGAGGCAAATGGATTTGACCCTGTACCCGGATGATAAGACTATGGAAACCCTAGGTATACATGATAGTGTCATGTACTTGTTAAACCGACTCGGATGGGAGAATGCATTGATCCAACATAAGTTTGTGACTTACCGCGAGCTCACCCTTGAGTTCCTTAGCTCCTTAATTTACCTACCTGAGCGCGGTTTTGGATTTAGGAAAGGATTTATTAGTTTCCGCCTATTTGGAATAGAATATGACTTTAACCATAAAGAACTAGCTGACTTGTTAGGATTCCCTAATGGACCATTTGCTTTTACTACCACACAGGTAGAATTGATGGATATGGAGCTAGATTTCTTTTGGGGAACTTTAACCGGAAACTACCACCCTGAACCAAATAACATGAATAATGATGAGATCCATAATCCTGCTCTCCGTTACTTCCATAAATTCCTTGCCCACACCTTCTTTGGAAAAGAAGAAAACATTACCGGAGTTTCTAAAGATGAAATATTTATTATGTCATGTTTCACTAATGGACAACCTGTTAATGGTGTACCTTTCATGATGCAAACCTTCACCCGTATCCAAGAAGAACCTGAATTACCTATATTAGTAGGAGGTCTTGTAACCATGATTGCTGATGCCATAGGACTTAGGTACCAACTGCACAGGTGCAACCGTCTAGGAACAACCCGCCCTATGAATCTTAATTTCTGCTTCAATAGACATATCATAAGGAATTTAGGACATCCACCTTTTGAGTACCTAATCCGGAACGAAGTAGTAGCCCTGTTCACATTGCCTAACCATGCTAGAGTAAGTGTTCACAATAAGGATAACTGGCTTTATGAGTTAAACCCACCTGATTATCCATCTACTCCTGAAACACCTCAGTCTTACAAGATAAAAGATGATATAATGACCGATGTCGAAACTGACCCTGAGACACCTCCTGGTTACCATGACATTGACCACACTGAAGAAGTACATGAAACCCCTGAAGTGAATCAAGGAGATTATGCTAACAACTTACAAAACATCATGAACACTCTCAATGCTTACCAAACTGACATTAATTTATTTAAAGAAGACATTAAGAGCATGCGATTGGACATTATAGGATTGACTGACATAACCTGCGAACAATTCTATCACTTGAACTCCGCCATCGAAGACTTGAAGAAACGCTTTTGAAAATGCTATAAGTGATTTAGTTTATTTTTCTCATTGTTTTCGTTTCTAGTTAGATTTATTTTTCGCAACAATTTCATACCGTAATTTCCGTTTATGTAACTTCATTTTCAATTACTTTATGCAATGCACATTTAATTCCAAAATTTTCTCCATTTTTAGCAATTTATATATTTTTCATTCTATGTACTGTTATGCTTGCATTATTTCATATTATATACAATCTCTCATGCCATGCAAGTTAGTATAGTACTGTGTTGAAATTATATACTATATGGTGTTTATAATTTAATATGAGTGTTAGTGAAGAAAATACATTATTATAAAATATGTGAATTAAGTGAGAAAATGTTTTTCTGGAAATTATTCAACGAAGCGTGCCCTCACGGTCGTCATACCCATCTCACGATCGTGACGTGCTTAAATAGCGTGTCACGACCGTGACAACCCCTATTACAGGAATCGTGAGAAACAGAACTGTTTCTCTTCGTGCCTCTTCTTCTTCTTCCTCCATAACTTCCTCAAAACTGCCCATTTTCTCCATAACCTCCGTAACCTCCCCATTACCAACTTTAAACCTCATTAACCCCCCATTATCATAACCTATCACATTCTCACTCTCCATTATTTATCCCGAATCAATATTTCTTTCATTTTACCATTTTTTCACAAAACATCAAAAATCTTCATTCTTCACTCTAAGCTCTTGCATGCAATGGATTCTATTACTTTTAGAGAAGGTGATGCTGGAGAAACTCAGAGAGAACGTTTTCTCCGATTCCAAAACCGCGGTGTGAAACCTACACGTTACATTGACACTGTCTGTTTGAGGGAACTCGGAATGCTTGCCAGTGTTAAAAGCCTACTTCAAAAAGTCGGTCTGTGGGATCTTTGCAGTCAACCTCAGCCCACATTCGAGCTTCTGACACTGGAGTTCTTAAGCTCATTCAGTTACATCACCGGTACCGGTTCTCAGAGTCAGCTCACCGGTGTCGCCAAATTCAGATTGCATGGCCAAGAGTTCAACATTTCGCAAACCAGGATAGCCGAGTTGTTAGGCTTCGATCACGGAACTGAAGCTCACCGTCGCGTGCCCGATAATTTTAGTGAACAAGCTTTCACTCTATGGCACGACTTAACCAACACCCGTGCATCAGCCTTCCAAAGCCTCAACGCTACGCACATTCACAACCCGGCAATCCGCTATTTCCACCGTGTCATATGCAACACCATCTTCGCTCGAGAAAGCAACCATAAGCTCAACTCCAAGGAGCTTCTATTCTTACACTGCGCTCTTACTGACGAGCCGATCAACGCTGCCCCTTTCATGCTTTATCATATCCAGGCCATTGCACACAGAGGCTCCACCCCGTTCTTCATAGGCGGCATTGTCACCACCCTCGCCATTCAGTTGGGGCTTGGTGACTTGGTCGTTAATCAGCCTCACCTAGCCGCAGAATTCCTCACCAAGAGTTATTGCAGGTCCGCTCACCTGATTGTGCAGCGAGAGGATGGCAGGTATAGCCCTGTTGTCAATGGCACCATTTTCCATCATATCATTCTGCCGTCCCGCGACCGCATCGATCCATCCAGCCGAGCCAACTGGCTCTTTGTTTTACCTGTTGCTGCCGATCACGTCCCTATTCATGATGATCAGGCAGACCCTCCAGCGGATGAGATGCAGGACGCTATGGATGCAGCTGAGCCTGTCCAGGATATACCAGAGACATCTACCCGACAGCCCCCTGCTCCCGAAATCACACTTGAGGAAGTCCTACGTGCGATTCATCAGCAGAACCAGATGAACGCCGCACTGGAGCGAAGGCAGAAGGAGCAGTATGATGCTTTACTCAGCACTATTGCAGCAAACCAGGAAGCTACTAATGAGAAGTTTGGAGAAATTTTCAGCGAGCTAGAAGCCCTCCGCATTAACATCACTGCTGCCTCCGGCACCGGTTCTGATCCTGAAGCGACTCCTTCCAGACGCCGCTCCCGCACCAGAAGCCGAGCCCGCGGTCCTCAGCAGCCATAGTTTTAGTTTGCTTATGTTTGTTTTTCGTTTTTGTCGTTGTACTGTACTTTTACCGCATTTCTATCACAACATTGGGGTCAATGTCTGATATAGTGTGGGAGAGGTACCTTTCATTTCCGCACTTTTCCATTTTTCGCACTTTTCCATTTCGTTGTATTTTCAATTCCGTTGTATTTCTTTTCGCAAGTTAATGAAATGAGCAAATCTTTGTGCTATTTTCTTTAATTTCGAACTTTCCCCGATTATTTAGCTATACCAGAAAAAATCTTTAATTATTCGCATTACCCGACTTACCTACGGAATCGTAATTAGGAAGCCGAGAACGATTAAGCAAGACCAATACAATCTTGACATCTTTTACTCCCTACTTAAGCAATTCCATCCCGATTACCATTACGAGTACACTTTTAGTTTCAGTTCAAAAGTAACCCCTAGTAGTTTATACTAGCAGTCAGCACCGTCTGAACACAAACCACGTGGGGAGCCGATGAATATAAGCGTTTGATGCCTAATCAATAATGATCCTTCATATCTCGATGCAAAATGAAAAGAAATTGCACCAAAGTACACGGTCGCATATAAGAAACGAGAAATATGAGAAGGAGTCCATTGCAAGTTGGTTCAGAGGTACTGGTTCTGAACTCGGTAGGGCGTGCTACGGCTCGATCCCCCACAACCTCCAAATCGGATAAAATATGTAGGGTTACCACACTCGTGTACCAGACCCCGTGCTCAAAAAGGATCAAAGTCGCTAACCGGCTACTCCACTACGTGCGTGCTAAGGCAAAGGGCTTAATGTGATTGCGCTAGAATGAAACCGGGCGAAATAAGATCGAAAAACTCCAGGTGAAATCGTAATGTAATTGCCGATTGTTTCGTTTAACGGGAAGTCGACGACATAGCTTGTTGCTTGTGTCATTAGTGTATCGGTAGTGTTCTATCAAAGTACCGGATTATCCGACAAAACGATCCCTCGTACGGTTTGTTATGAGTATGCGTGAATAAAATCTTGTCCGCCGATTTTCAACCGACTATTTGCTTGAGGACAAGCAAAGGTTTAAGTTTGGGGAAGTTTGATAACGAGAAAACGCATCGATTATATTGCTAGGTTTCATTAACGTTTTATCGCATATTCACCATTTTAACACTCGATTTCTCGAGTTTTTCTTACCATTTTGCAGGTACATCATTATATGGAGATAAATCATGAATTAAGAGCAAAAGGAACAAAAGAAACCATAAAGAGATGAAGAAATGAAGAAGCCTGCAAAAGACTGCATAATTTGTTGCAGCCACGGCCGTCACAAGGGTGTCACGACCGTGACACCCCAATTTGAACCATCACGACCGTAAGAGAGTGGTCACGACCGTGACACTTAAAAACCACAAGTTACGAACGTGAAGACCTTGTCACGACCGTGACAAGGGTAAAATTAGGTTTTTGACTCAGACTACGTCAAGGCATTACGTGAAGACCAATTCTCCTATTTTGTTGCCACGTTCCTGCATTCCTTCCACAAATTCAGCAAGGCCCATGCAACAAAGGTCCAAAAATCCAGCCCATTAAGGATTCTATAAATAGTACAAGTTCTATGAACAATGGACAGAGCATTTTTTATTCAAATTCCTGCGGAAGCTCTGCCGAACTGTATTACGAACCAGCCTTTCTACTCCTGCATTATTTTTAGTTTTCTGTTTCGTTTTTTATTGTATCCAAACCCGCCATATAACAATTTCCAACATCAGGAAATTGTTATACATTTATTTGTTTCTAAACCTTCAGCATTCGTTTATTTTCAATTTCCGCCAACTCCAAGCTTTCCGGTCTGTGGAAGAAGGAGTCTGCTCGAATATTTGTTAACCAGGTTTTTCATTATATTGCAATTTAACTTAATTATAATGTTTATTTATTTTTCTGCCATGAGTACGTTATTATTAAATTTTCTGTCTCTGTCTGGTTCAACATCGATGAGTAGCTAAACACCTTAGGGCGGTATGTAGTTATAACAAACTTAACCGGTAAAATATAACCATAGGCTAAAAATAATTAATCACTTAACATTCTGGCTGATACTTTTTAATTGAAATAGACCTTTTCGTTACGAGAGTAAGAAAAGAGTATTAGGTTAGGTCAAGACCACGAGAGTGTGAGATTTTAACCAGATAGCTAAAGTTAGGCATTTAAATTAAACACAGCGAGAGCGCTTTAAGATAAATTAGAATTACTTAGTTTCCAAAAATTACCTCTAAACACTTATGGGCTAGCGAGAGCAGGCATAGGGCTTTAGGGATAAGATCTGATATAAGACCACGAGAGTGTGAGTTGAGGGTATTTAGACTGGTAATCTCTACCGAATAGATTAAGTGAACACCTTTATAAGCCTAGGTTAGATTGACCCACCTAAGTTAGTATAATTACATACCGACCGCCTTAATATTACTTTATTAAAACTTAAATTTAATTCCGCCTTTAATAGTCTTAAAAACCAACAAAAAATCGTGACAACCATTCGCCTTAGCTAAACTAGAAGTTCATCTAGCACTAAGTAACCATAGAATCCCTGTGGATCGATAATCTTAAATATTACTTCGATAGGCTGTGCACTTGCAGTAAGATACCGCTAGACGCATAAGTAGACACGTCTTTAGCCCATCAACCCCTTGCATCATATCCATAAATTGGACCATACGATCGCGGAATTCCTGAAGCTTGAGCTGAATCTGATCCATAATTCTTTGTTGATTTCCCTGCATAGAGCAACGATGAATTGGCTGGCCTTCAATCCTGAAACAAACTAGTGGAGAAAACCACAGGAAGAAGTAAGATCAACAGAATCAGGACACCTGTTATGCAAATGAAAAATGATGCAAAATGCAGACATGCAAATATGTTTTAGGGAGATTCTCCCCTTGATTCTAGCTCCACGAGCAGGATAGGAAGATGAAAAACCAACAGAGGTAGCCAGAAAAATCTTCTCATAAATAAAATGAGGCACAGAGTATCAATACACATCACATAAGATATACAACATAGTCAATCATGACCTCATCCAACAATCCTGGTGATGGTCGGAATGCAACATAACAACAACAAATAAGAGAAAATACATTAGATACGGCGTCGAGTCTGGAACTCTTCTAGTAGCTCCTTCGTGTCCGGATGATCTGGTCTGTCAATTAATCCTTGAATGAGAAAATCCCTTTTGCTGATGGTGGCTTGCAACCCTTGAACGTAATCTTCCCAAGCATCCTCCCCAAAGGCATCTTCAAGTATGGGTTTATTCAAGTCTACTCTCAACTTGTATTCTTCCAACGTTGCAAGAGCTTCATGGAGTTTTCGGCCGTTTTCTAATAGGCACATGGATTCTCCTGGAGCTTTCTCAATTCTGACTCGAAGCTGAGTTCTCAAACTGTCAATCTGCTGACGGAGTTTATCTTCTCTCTCTTTGTTATTAATTAGGATAACATTCCATTGAGTGTTGAATTTTGATATCTCTAAATGTGCTTTCTCCAACTCCTTCTTCTTACCTCTGAGGATATCACTGACACTCTTCAAGTCTCGGCCTAGTCGTTCTCGGGTACTGATCTCTTCTGTCAATTCCTTACCCATCTTGTTCACTATCTCTGTCTGCTTCTTGGATGAATGGATAGCTTGATTCCTTTCACTCCTAAGCTTAATAATCTCCTTCTCTAATTCTTCGTTCTCCCTACGCAGTTCTTCCTTCTCGGCCCATAGTTAATTGTATTTCTCCACATCAACTGTTGTAGGTTCTGCAACTACTGAAGGATACAAAGGTTCCCTTACTGGAAAGGGTAGCAACAGTCTCTCGACTCTCTCCTGAATCCATTCCATGTAAGGTTCATAGGCTTTAGAATTTCTCTTACCCAAAGAGGATTTTCCTTCACGAAGAATTTTACTCCAAGCTTTTTCCACTTTGGTTAGGGTCTCATTGTTGATTAAACCAGTGAAATACAGAGGTTCCTGTATTTCTCCTTTCGTTGGAGGTTCTCTTAGAGCATAACCAAATTGCCTGACGATGAGAGCAGGGTTGTAGTTAATGCCTCATTTCCTCCCAATCAAGGGAATATTGGGGAAATTACCACAACTGTAAATAAATTCCACGCCCAAGAGATCTCTGCTGAACCACACAATGTTCTTAGAAGTTAAACCCGTCAACCTTTCTGACCAATCAGCAGTGCCAGAGACGTCAACAAAAGGACCAGACTTAGGCAGGTGCAAAACAAACCATTTGTATAAGAGAGGCACACAACAAAGACCACTTTTCACTCTCCTATTCTCATTCTTATAGTGAACAAATGATACACATATCCTAGGAGCGTTGGCACAGGGTTCTTGGAGACAAAGATATGGAAAGCGTCCAAGTCAACAAAATCTGGAATGTTTGGGAACAGTATTATCCCATATATGCAAAGAGCTAAAATGGCATTGAAAACGGTCCAACATCCTTCTTTTGCAAAATGTTGAGCTCTACCCATCAAGAAAGGCAATGGGAAATCAGGCATTCCATTCCTCCAAATCATCTTCCCCTCCAACTCATAGGCTTCCAAATGAAGAGAGTTTGCAAGCTTCGTCAAGTTGGGCTCTGCTTCTGAATGATAAAAGGGCAGCTGTTCCAGGACTGGGACTCATAGCAGCATGGCAAATTCTTCCAAGGTAGGCATCAACACATACCCAGGGAAAGTGAAGCATCTCAGTTGAGGATCATAGAATTGAAGCAAAGTATGAAGACCCTCTAATTCAAACACTGAAGCTTTGCAGACATAACTCAGAAGTCTCCCATACTCTTTCTTGAAATCTTCCATCACACTGTGATCAGCCATGGAGATTAGCTTAAGCAGGGGTCCTATCTGGAGCCGGGAACTTGTACACAACTGTTTTCTTCCGACAAGATACATGAAGAATATATTTGGTGAAACACATATACATGTCAATGTAAAAATGCAAATGCAACAGAGGATCAAGATTGTTGTGCTATTGACGAAGATGAACCAGCACTTCGCTTCGGCAAGAAAACCATACATCACTAGTATAAGGATCCCACTGTAATTGTTCATACTGATAAGACAAACGGGTAGGCTGAAGGTCAAGGTTTCCTGCAAAACCCTCCCACTCACAGGTATGAACTTATCTCCAATAAGGTCTGGCATCCTATGCGGTCGTCAGTGTCACAAACTTTTGAGAAATGATGATACGTTCACCATTTCTGGTTTAGCATCATTGTCTCACGAAGCGGCCTCACTTAGCTGACTTCCAAATGATCGGTCTCTAGAGTCGACAGTTTCCAGATCCAACATCCTCGTCCTGACCTGCAGGATGAGATGCCTTCAAAGAAAACCTCGTCTGAATGCAAATTTCATGAGGACTAGTGCATGCTGCCATATAGGTCCATCACTACTTTCGACTTCTAATGCTAAGGTTATACTCAAGCCTGATTTTTGGCTTATCTCGCAATGGAACATCCCCCCACGGCATATCAATAATGATATACAACAATGCTGAAAGTAAAATGCAATAAAGCAATAAAAATGCAAATGCAAGACATACTGCACATATGTATATACACCCAAAGATAAAATACATAAGCGATAGGATTGACTCGCATAGGGGAACAGACATTCCCCAGCAGAGTCTCCGGCTGTCGCTACTGCGAAAAAGGGAGCCAGCAGAAGACAGAAGAGTCGCCACCATTCGTTATTTATCCTAAACAGAGGGAAAGGAAAAGATCGGAGAAAACCTACGAATAAGGGAAAAGACAGGTCATCGCAGCCAAATCTCGGGTTCGGGAGTCGGTTACGCAAGGGGAAGGTATGAGCACCCCTCACGTCCGTTGTACTCAACGGGATCCACGCTTGTTATCTATCTAAAAAGGTGTTAAACTATCTAAGCTAATGGCTCACAGGGACAAAAGAAAAGAAAATAGACTTGATAGAGCATCACCGCTCTATGCCTACGTATTCCCTCGTGCAATGGGAAAGTCAGAGTCAATGTAGTTCAGAAAAATACGGGTAAAGGGGGGAAGGTTGCTCGCCAAGACATCACTGTCTTGTGCCTATGTATCCTCGTCTGGTACGAGAAATCAGAGCAAACATAGTTCGGGATGACGCGACTGTAACAGCCCAAATTTCAATAATTAACTAATTGTATTAATTAATTGGTTTATGTGATTTAATGAATTTAAATGAATTATGGGATTTAACAGATTTATTCTATTCGGTAGAATAATGTGGGTTTACTAAATATTCTCTAATCAAATGATGAGATGAGATATTTTATGAGGAAAATGAATTGGTAAAAATATTGGAGAGAAATAGAAGGGAAAGATATATAAGGAAAGAAAAGGATAGAAACATGAGGGAAAAATAAGAGAAAGAAAGTGGAAGAGGAGAAAAGAGAAGGAAAAGGAGAAAAGCTTGGATCCTTCAAGATCAACTCTTTTGGATCGATTTAATCAAGGTAAGAGTGTGAAATATCATTATCTTGTCAATGTATATGATTGTGTATGGATTGTATGAGTTTTTTGGATGTTTTCTCCATTTTTCCATTTTAGGTCGGAATGAGTTAATCGGTAGAAACTGAGTTTTATCAGTTAGAATATGGAATAGATGATGTAGATTAGTTGAGATATGTTAGGCTAAGTCTATTGGAGCGAGTTTGGTTGGAATCGGGTGAATCGGGAGTTCCAGATGAATTTTGGACGGTTTGGAGTTTGCTGTTCGCAGACACTCGCTAGCATGTTCGCTAGGCGAGCAGGTCGCGAACTTTTGCTAGGCCTTCGCCTAGCGAGTCAGTAGCGAGCGATAACAGAATGGTTTTGGTCCTCTTTGCTGGTATCAAGTGAGGTAGCGAGTTGCTAGCTAGGGCCTTGCTGGAGCGAGCTGGTAGAAAAGCCTTCCAGTGGCTTATGTTTGTGTTCGCGAGCTTGTTCGCTAGGCGAACAAGTAGCGAATGTTCGCTAGGCACTCGCTAGGCGAGCGTGCTAGCGAACGTGACAAAATTTAATTTTCTTGTGTGTTCCATCCAATGTTGATTGTGTAGTTCGATTGTATTCAATCCTTATTGGAAATGAAATGTTATGCTGTTGTATATGCTATAGGTAGCCGTATGGCGTGAATCCTAGATTGTGGAACCAATTGTGAATTGTGGCCGTTTGGCGATTATGTTTCATTGTTTGAATTGATTAAATGCATGAAGAATATAAATAAATTCATTGCCATTGGCGCGATATTGTGAATGCATGGGAACATATTGTGAATATGCGTGCATTGTGTGATAGATGTGGTGTCGGTAAGGTACGCATTAGGGTAGAATGATGAGATATCATTCCTAGTGGCAAGTTCATAAGGGCCGAATGACTAGGCGTCGTTCCTAATGATGTAATAGTGTCGGGTGCACTAGGGTAGAATGGCTAATGGTGTCATTCCTAGTGTCAAGCTCATTAGGGTAGAATGACTAGATGTTGTTCCTAATGAGGTTTAAGCGTTGAAAACTCACTAGGGTATAATGATATGATATCGTTCCTAGTGGAGTAATCATTGGGGTAGAATGACTTGATGTTGTTCCCAATGAGATATAAATGCTTGGATGCATTGGGGTAGAATGACTTTACGTTGTTCCAAATGCAGTATAAGTGTTGGTGCACTAGGGTAGAATGGCTAATAATGTCGTTCCTAGTGTGGAACTCACTGGGGTAGAATGATGTGATATCGTTCCTAGTGGGAAGCTCATTAGGGTAGAATGACTTGATGTTGTTCCTAATGGGATATGAGTGCTTGGATGCATTAGGGTAGAATGACTAGACGTTGTTCCTAATGCAGTACAAGTATTGGTGCGCACTGGGGTAGAATGGCTAATGATGTCATTCCTAGTGTGAAACTCATTGGGGTAAAATGACTTGGTGTAGTTCCTAATGAGGTATGACTGTGAAACTCACTGAGGTAGAATGATGTGATATCGTTCCTAGTGGAGTAATTACTAGGGTAGAATGACTATGTGTCGTTCCTAGTAAAATGAACACCGGGGTAGAATAACTGAGAGGTTGTTCCTGGTGGGGTACGAGCGATGTACCATAGTCTTGAATAGAGAATTATGAGAATGAAGAGTTGTATAAACCACATGGTGTGGAGTTGATTTGTTATATGAGTGAATGTTTGTGGGTGAATGATTGAGTCGAGAATTATGGATGTGTACATGATGAAACATGTTTGGTGATTATCCATTATTGGTTTATGCATATATTGTGATGCATATGATGATTGTGAATAAAGTGTGGTCATAATGTGAAATATATGTATTTTGTACGTGTGTGTGTGTGTGTCTCTCTCTCTCTCTCTCTCTCTCTCTCTCTCTCTCTCTCTCTCTCTCTCTCTCTCTCTCTCTCTCTCTCTCTCTCTCTCTCTCTCTCTCTCTCTATCTATCTATCTATCTATCTATCTATCTATCTATCTATCTATCTATCTATCTATCTATATATATATATATATATATATATATATATATATATATATATATATATATATATATATATATATATATATATATATATATATATATATATATATATATATATATATATATATATATATATATATATATATATATATATATATATATATATATATATATATGATTAGATGCATTGATTATTATGATAATATTTCTCACCCTTCTGCTGTTTTATAATGCTCTATGAGGCATTGCAGATTAGGATTGCTGGAGGTCCTTTTTGTGAAGTATAGCTTCTTTCTTTTGGTCAGTTCGCTCTGATATGTAGCACCAGGTAGTTAAGCTTGTATAGCATTCTTTTGGAATACATTTTGTATATGTATCTGTTGGCAGATGTTTTGTAAACATGATGATATTGGGAATCAAACTTGGTGATATGTAAATTATATGGTTGCATGTTTAAATGATTCAATGTTTAGATTTACCGCTTTTAATTCTAAATATTGAGATGTGGGTGTAAGTACTAAGTTCCTTTTGTTGAAAGCTACCCCACTGTTGCATGTCTTTTATAGAGCAGGTGTTGTATGTTTGATGTGTGATGTGGCATATCTCTTTTATACCATGTTTTAAACCTTACTCTGATGAAATTTTGAATATGTGCTTAATTATTTTATTGATTATTTAGGGGTATAGAAGGGGGTGTAACATAAGTGGTATTAGAGCAGTTCGGTCCATCCGGCCAAGTTATTTAATGTTGGTTGTCCCCTTGTATGCGACATGTGTGTGAAAACACTGTCGATACATGTTTGCTGTCTAACCTTTGTCTGCAGAGTGGGAATAATTAAAGTGGGGGAGAAACTTGTGTTTCTCCAGGATGCTGCAAATATGGAGTTGTAGCTCAGTGTGTGGTTGAACGCTCGTATAGTAGTCGGGATTGTGTTGGATAGGAAAGACGTGTTTTGCAAGCTTAGATGGCGTGATGCAGTGAATTTTTTTTTGAGTTAAGCTAAGTACTTTTGAATTGTTTTGATAAGTCGGCGCGGTCAGTGTTGAGATGTTTAATTTTGATGGGAATTTTGAGTGTTAATGAAAGTGGGAAGTTGGCAGTTTGCCGAGTGTTGCACCCTAAAATTTGCCCAACCTTATTCACTTGGTTTATGTTTCAATGTCATTAGCATTTGCATATAGAGTCATGTGCATAGTCTAATCATCTGCATAACATAAGCATAGTAAGTCATACAACAGGGGGACCAATCACTATTCTCATCTCTAGAAGCCTATCAAAAGGTTATTATCCCAATTCAATCTCATTCAAGTCATCAGGAAAGAATTTGAAAGCAAAGAGTTCAGCAGATCAAGCCTTGAGTCCATCTCCTAGCTGAGGGTATCTGAGGGTCAACAAGAGGGTTGTGAGCTGTGAGTCGAAGGCATGGAGAGTATCTAGACATTATGAGAGACTTAGAAAGTCATTTAAAGAAGGATACAAGTCATTGATGAGAGCACAAGAGCTATAGCTGAAGGCAGTCAACTAGGGTTTCATCTGGGTCAACCCTAGGTCAACCCTAGGTCAATTGACTGATTTAAGGGGCATTCAAGTCTAGTGGAGAGATGTGGGGTTCATCATTGGACATATAAAGAAGGATATGGAGATATGCCAAGAAGAATTCAAGAGAAATCAAGGAGAAGAGGAGCTTCTAAATTAGGGTTTCTGTGTAAAATCCCCTAGTTTAGGTCAAATTTCCAAGCAAGATAAGTCAAAATGCTAGCTTCAAATGGATCCTTGGCCAACATGAAACTTGTAGAGGGTCTCAAGACCTTTAATTTTAGTGGTGGAAGACATCAAGGAGATTTATAGAACTCAAGTTATGGTCCTTGCAAGTTACAGGTCATCTGAGGTATCTGAAATTTTGTCTGTGAAAGTGACTTGACTTCCAAGCAATTTTTACCCCTCTAGGAGATTTCAAATGAATTATTGGTCAACATAAGAATTGTTCCTCATTGTCTTAGCTTTCTAGAATGGTATAGTATGCCTTCATATGATGTGTCGAGCTCAACTTATGGTCTTGGCAAGCAAAGGGTATTTTGGTCATTTGTGAATTACAGGTCATTTTAACCTATGTCCAAAACTCATACAAGGAGGCCTCAAATGGAAAAACTTACAACATCAAACTTGCTCCAAATGACATTTTGAGTCTAGAAAGAAGGTCACAAATTGTTGGAAAAGCTCATAACATGAAGTTGCATGATTGGTCAAATTTGAACTAAAATGGCTTATAACTTAAGTAAAGTCAAAGTGAAAAATGGTTTGAGAGATTTATAAATGCAAATGGGGACTTCCAATATATGATTTTGGGTCCAAAAGACATTTCAAAGAAAATGGTTCAAGCACTTTTTTGAGTTTAGAAGGAAAAAGAAAAGTTATTTATGGTTACTTGCATTTGAAGAAACATAACCAAAATGGATTCAATTTGGAATGCAAGGGAAGTTGCAAGATGGTTCTAGAAGATTCATTTGAGCACTATATATTCATGAAATCAGAATTGAGCAAGGGTTGAATCCTCATTTGTGCAAAAATCTCACAAATTCTCTCTATTCTTTCTCATTGCAATTTCATCCAAATTTCTCAAAATCTTCATCAATCATCACCAATATTGATTCCACCATATTCAATCATCATCATGGACTAAAGATCAACAAAGATCTGATTGAAATTGATCCATTTTCGAGCACCATAATCATCAATATCCAAATTGCAATTTCAAGTGGACAGCAAGATCCAAGGCAAGAATCATCAAGGTTTTGCAAACAGAATCAAGCACTGAGATAGTTGATCAAGATCCAAGCATTAGAAGCCTCAGATCCACGAGTTCAACATCCATTTCCAAGCTTTCGCACCAGGTTCAATTTCTCTCCCATAGCTTGATATAGATAGATTTGCATGGTTTTATTAGTTTAGATGTGATCTAGGTTGTTAGTAGAACGATTAGGATGAGTTTGGTGCTGTTTAGTGATAATTGTTAACAGGTGCTTGAAACTGTTAGGATTTAGAACTCATAGCATAGTACGTTATAATGTTAGTTTGATAGATCAGAATAATCACCATTAGGCATAGAGTAGATTAGTACAGGTTTGAGTGAGAATCTTGATGATGCATACCAGAGTATTTTCATGGAGTCAAGACTTGTCTCGATCGGTTTGAATGATTCATTGGGATTTAGAATGAACTATGATCATAGGCTTGTAGAGGGAAAGATTTGGAGTGATTTTCATGTTTGGATCGTGATGTTTCGTGCACTATGGAGAGAGAACAGATTGATGGAAGGTTGGTACGTGCATGTGTTTTCATGGCGGAAACCCTAAGTTCTCATGAGCCAAGGTAGAAGATGCAATCATGATCGTCCATTGCTTGTTGGACCGTGGACCAAAGAGCCCATCGTGTGGCTGGAGTTCAATTCTGCGTTTTGGAGGGAGTTGAGAGTGGTGCCCTAAACGCACCGTTTCATTTAATGAAACGGGCGGGCCTAAGTGTTTTAGTGATATCCCCACCCCCCAGTACTGAGCCCAGTTCAATCTGAACGTGAATCCATTTCTATTCTCACCCCCTGCTTCCTCTTACTTTTTTTATTATTTTCATTAATTCTGACTTGTTCTGGGCTTAATACAAACTCGCTACGCGCACCCCACCATTGCTGGCCCATCCTGATTACAACTGAGCGCATTGCTATTAGTACCCCCCCCCCTCTCATTTTAATTGATTTAGTTTTTTAATTCACTTTAATTTTTACCAACTTTAAAAAACCATATAAAATAGGAAATTAACTTTTTTTTAGTGGTTGTTTTTTCTATATTTTCTTGGTTCTGTGTAGAAAATTGTCATTAAATAAAATTGCATTTTTATTTTTATTTGATATTTTTCCCATATTTTCTAAATAAATGACATTTTACATAGTTTCATTTCATGCATGATTTTGTTAATTTTTGTTCTATTAGATGCTTTAATATTTTTTGTTCATTCTTTTTAGGTTGTTTAGATGAGATATCGAACTTGTAGAAACAATTTAGTTCCCATTTTTAGAAGTTAAATTTAGGTGCTTAGTGTAGGTGTGAATAACATGAACAAACTAGGGTTTTAGGTGATGACTTAGGAGAACTAATTCACTTCCCTTAGGACTTAGAGATTGAATAGGTTAGCTATGGGACTATAGGGGCTATGGGTAGTTATTAGATCCCCTTAGAAAAAGTCAGGATTCCCCTACTGCTATTAATGTGATGTATGTCTGATTGACTGGTGTGGTGTGCCCTCTGGGGAATATTGCTTGCTTGCTTGGGTATTGGGATTGTCTGGGAACTTAGGAGAGCTGAAGACTTGAGAAGATGAAGGCCATTGGAGATCCAGATGTTGAAGCTCAACTTTCAGAGTTGGAGAGGAGGTTCTTGCTAGCAGCTGCTGAGGAGACTAGGGTTTAGGAGCTAGGCAGAGCTCTAGATTAGAAAGTTTGTTTCTCAAACATGGATTGCCTTGTCTGCATCCATTCTTCTCTGTGATTCAGAGTCTCTCTAAGACACTCACCCCCTTCCTTTGGAAGGCTTGGTGATAGTGTCTAAGAGATAGAACTCTTGAGAGAAAATGTCTCTTGTGTTGGAAGCAGTCTGTTCACCACCCTTGGTAGTCAACTGATTGCTTAACACCCAATCCACTCTTGTGACTAATCCCTCATCCTGGAGGTTTGAGCTTGAAGAAAAGCCATTGCAGATAGAAGACTGATGATCAAAACCCTTGCCTGAAGGTCATGAAGATGGAGATTGATGCTTGTTGAAGCCTGTAACTGATTGGAGATTACTTGAAGCCAGATGTTGATTCAGAGCTGCTGATGCTGTTTCTTTTGCTATTGTATTTCATTTCTGATGTATTGATTGGTTTTCTGGACTGTATTGTTTGCTGTTTACCCTGTTGGGTTGAAAGTGAAGCCTGTTCACTTTCGCCTATTGTTTTCTAGGTTCGAGGTTGAGTGGGACTCCCTTGCCTCGCTTGTACTGTTGCATCCATGCATTTTACTGCTTTATTGTATATCTGATATTGTTTCTGTTTCCGTCTATGCCCGTAGGATCTCTGTTTCTCTCTGTGCAAGAGAGGAGCATGATAGACACTAGGTCTTAACCCATGCATGATAACATTAGGTTAGTTTTGATTCCCTTTTCAACCATAGGTTAGAGTTCTGTCTCTTCTTTCTCAAAACAAACAGAAAAACACATAAAGATTTCAAACACAATAAAAGACACTTCTTCCGTAAAAGAATGTGAACTCATCAAAGCGTCATTTTTGTCCGCCGGGACTGTTAATCAAGAAAACCTTTTTCAGAAGGAATAAAATCAATCAAGACAGACCTGTGTCGTACGTGGCCCGAACTACGTTTGCTCTGATCTTTCATGCCGTGTGAAAGTACGTAGGCATAGGATGCGATATCCTAGCGAGCAACCTTCCCCTCCTTTCCCGTAGGTAGGCGAACTACGTTGACTCTGATTTCTCGTTCCAGACGGGAATACGTAGGCATAAAGTGCGATACTTTGCCGAGTCTTTTTTATTTTTCATTTTTATTTTCTTTTAACCCCTGACCTGTAGAGTAGATAGAATAACAACCCATACCCGAAAACAAGCGTGGATCCCGTCGAGTACGACGGACGTGAGGGGTGCTAATACCTTCCCCTTGCGTAACCGACTCCCGAATCCAGGTTTTGGTTGCGATGACCATACCTTTCCCGTGTTGTGCGAGGTTTACTCTGAGCGTTCCCTTTCCCTCCCGTGGGATAAATAACGCACGGTGGCGACTCTTCTGTTCAGCCGGCGCCGATTTTTGCAGTAGCGACAGATGGCGACTCTGCTGGGGATCCAACGTCCCCTGGCTGCTAAGGACTGCGATAGTCCTTATGCATTTGGGATCCAACGTCCCTTAAGAGAGTCAATCCTAGCGCTTGTTTTCCCGTCGAGGATTTTGTATGGGGTTATTTTATATTTCTAACCTTCTATTTTTCAGCTTTATATATTGATTATTATTGCTGTATCCGGGGTGTGACGGGTGTTCTGATATTGAGAGATAAGCCGGACCTGGGCTTGAGTGCACCTAGAATTAGAGTAGAAATTAGTGGGCGCCCGCTTGCTTTGCTTGCTTTGGTGTCCCATGAAATCTACACTCAGACGAGGTTCCTCTGGTTGGCCTCCTGCCCCTTCCTTTGGTTGGCGTGGGTTGCTGGTTAGTTGGATTGTCGACTCTGGGGACCGATCATTTGGAAGTTGGCTAAGTGAGGCCTCTTCAGGAATTGATGATGCCACTCCTTCTGGGAATCGTATCATCAACCCTGAAAGTCTGTGACGCCGACGACCGCATAGGATGCCGTACCTTGTGCCAGTTATAGGGCCACCCACCTGTGAGGGGATTCAGGGTTATGCAGGTAACTAGACCTTCAGACCACCGGTTTGTTGATCAGGATCTTGGATATTTATGGAGGGTTCTAAGGTCTGTCAGAGACCAGGTGGAGATGTGTTCTAAGGTCTGTCAGAGACTATTTGGAGATATGTTCTGAGGTCTATCAGAGACCAGTGGGAGAAATGATTTGAGGTTTGCCAGAGACCATTCAGGTTATGATTATGGGGTCTATCAGAGACCAGTATTGGAGCTTTGTTTGAGGTATATCTGAGACCAGGGCTTGAGGACTTCTGGATGGTCTATCTGAGACCTTTCTTGATTGGGTTCAGGCTATTCAGCTACAACTTTGGTCCCTGTTGCATGTTACTTGCATTGCATCACTGCATATCCATTACCATTCGCATTTCACTAACGTGTGTCTGTGCTGCAGGTGCATTTGCATTTCCCTAGTTCTAGTGCCCAGACTTCTGAGTGTTTGATCATGACTAGCTTAAGGAGAACAGTCGCTTACAAATTGCCTACGCCTGATATTGTTCCTCTACTTGGGTTGATCTCTCTTGCTGATGAGGGTGTTCGTAGGAGCTTCCGGATGAGCTATGGTAGACTATTGAGATTGGTGTGTAAGCCTACAGAGGTAGAGTTAGATGGGCTGTATGCTTTGATGCAATTCTACGACCCTGCTTTGAGGTGCTTTACGTTCTCTGACTTTATTATGGGACCAACCCTGGAGGAATATGCTGAGTATGTTGAGCTGCCCGTGCAGAACCAGGTTCCATTCATTCATTATGACGCTAAGCCCAAGCCGGAGGATTTGGCAAAGGCCTTGCATATTGATGCTTCTGAACTTGTGACTACTGTTTCCCGTGGAGTTCCAGGCTTCTCACTCCAGTTCTTAGTTGGTAAAGCCCAAGAGTATGCCAAGAGCGGGTGCTGGGTTGCTTTCAATGCTGTGTTGGCTTTGTGCATTTATGGCATAATTTTGTTTCCCAACATACCGGATTTTGTGGACTTCGACGCCTTCTACTTGTTTGCCGCTGGTAATCCTGTACCTACCTTACTCGGAGATCTCTACCACTCACTGCATTACAAGAATGAGAAGGGAAGAGGGAAGAATGTTCATCTGTGTGTACCCTTGTTGAGTATGTGGTTTGAGAGTCACCTTCCTAAGAGAGGATCTGTTGCAGAGACTACAGTCCCAGTTGGTTGGCCGGAGCGCCTGATGAGGCTATCATCGGAAGATATGGAGTGGTTTGATCGAGACCTGTTGGGATCTGAGCTCATCTTCAGTTGTTCTGGGTACCCTAATGTGCCGTTGATCGGAAGAAAAGGGTGTATAAATTACAACCCTTCTCTATTCATTCGCCAGTTCGGATATGCACTGAAGAATCCACCTCAGGAGGAAGAAGTACAGGAATCTCTGTACTTCACAGGAGACGTGAAAGGGGAGTTACTAGCCAAGCTGCAACATGCCTGGACGCGTATTGACCGCAGAGGGAAGCCTTTGTTAGGAAAGAATGACTGTCAGGCCTATGCACCTTATAGAGTTTGGATTCAGGAGAGGGCTAGTCAGTTGAGGATGCCGTTTCCAGATGCACCAATTCTTGTTCCCGTTCCGGTAGCAGAGCCGACTACTGTTTCTAGAGAAGTCTATGAACAAGTTGTGAAGGAAAAAGAAGCCTTGATGAAGATTAACGAAGGGTTAGAGCAAGAGCTAGCTCAAGTACGCAGTGAGAAAAACAAGGCCGTATATGCTTTCCAACAACAGATCGAGCTGTTAAACAGGTTAGGGGCTGAGTTGACCGAGGAAAAGAAAAAGCGCGAACGTCTGGGGCAAGAGTTCAGAAGCTCCCATGACGTGCTGGAAGCCAAAAAGAAAGCGCTTGACGCGGCACATCGAGAAATCTCCTCTTGCAACAAGACTTGGAATGCTACACTCACCAACAACAAGAAGAGGGAAGATAAGCTAAAGCAGCAAATTTCCGACCTCGAAGAGAAGTTGAAGTCTAGCATCAAGAAGTGTGAGGAGGAAGTGATGACCCGGTATAGTGTCCAGCATGCACTGAACAAGGCAATCAAATCCAGAGATGAAGCAGTGTCTCAGAAGCGAAAGTTAGAAGATTGCTTCGGAGAAGCAACATGGGAAGAAACTGCTGAAGACGTACGCCGTGTCCTTAAGAGGAGAAACCAGCTTGTTGAAGGGCTGCTTGATCGACCAAGCCATCCGGAGACCAAGAAGTTGATAGAGGAGTACCAGACTTTTGGGAGGATTTGATCATTTCATGTAGTAACTTGTATGCTTTATTTGCATAGTGCTGACCATCACCAGGATTGTTGGTTGAGGTCATGCCTTCTTTGTACTCTCAGTGATATTGTACCCTGGGCTTATTGATTTTCCCTGCAATATATGAGGCTTTCTATGATTCAGCTCTGATATTCCTACTGTCAGCACTATCACTGCACCGGCACCTTCACACTAGAACTGGGGGAATGAACTTCCCTAATGCACAGACACATTGCATTGCATTCATATCGCATTACAGGTAATCTTTGAATAGTGTCTTATTTCCCGCTTTTAACAGGTACTTAACAGGATTGCAGATCAGCATCCGCACCGCTATTCTACCCGCTCCAATTGTCGAAAAATCATGGACCAAATGCAGAACGAGATGCAAGATGTGCGCGAGAAGCTCGCTCTCTTCATGCAGACCATGGAAGCTATAGCAAAAGGGCAGGAGAATTTGCAGGCCATGGTCCAGCCTCTGTTGGCCCGAAACGCTGGTCATGGTAATGAAGATCATCAGTCTGTACGGGTCGATACTGTTCATGGAGACGGCACTCCCACGCCAGTGGCTCCGCCTGTAGTCAATACACCTGCTGCTAATGTCAACAACGCTACCGCTGCTGTGAATGGTAACGTCGGAGTGGGGAATGAGACCGCTGTCCATAATGTTGGGCTGGGTGATGTCAATTTGGGAGATAATCTAGGGGGCAATGGCTTTGTCAATACTGGATTCGGATTCAACGATCAGGGATTCGATAACACTGGGAAGTATGGCTTTAATACTCAAGGCTTTGGGCAAGATGGTTATGGTATGGTCAATCAGGGTTACGGAGGCTTTGGAAACGGAAACGGTACTGGATTTATGGCTTTCGGTCCTGCTGGAGGTGTTCAAGGGTACGGCAACAGAGGCCGAGGTCCGGGGATGAATCAGATCAGAGCTGGACGTAATAATGGATATGATGGGTACGGAGCTGGAAACGGTATGTGGCAAGAAGATCAGCAGGAGGACGCCTTCTCCGGAGGAGGTTTTGAAGGGCCGATGGATGATTCCCAAAAGATTAGAATGCTGGAAGAGCAGATGAAGGGAGTCTTAAATCAAAGTGCTGTGGGATTGGACATGGCAACCATGGGTCTGGTACCTGGTTTGAGGGTGCCAATCAAATTCAAAGCTCCTGCGTTCGACAAGTACAAAGGAGACACATGTCCAAAAGTGCATGCACGAGCTTATTACAGAAAGATGTCTGCATACTCCACTGATGAAAGAATGCTAATGCATTTCTTTCAGGATAGTCTATCGGGCCCTTCCCTAGAGTGGTACATGGGGTTGGAGCCAACTGATATCAAGACATGGAAGCAATTGGCGGAGGCGTTTGTAGCCCATTACAAGTATAACAGCGACTTGGCACCCAATCGGGTCCAATTGGCGGGACTGTCGCAGAAGAAGGGGGAGAGCTTTAAAGAGTACGCGCAAAGGTGGCGCGATATGGCTGCCAGGGTCCGTCCTCCTGTAGAAGATAAGGAAATGAATGACATGTTTGTCGGCACATTCACAGGGTTGTTTCATGATATGCTGTTTCATACGTCTCTGGCCAGTTTTTCAGACCTGATTCTAATGGGAGAAAAGATTGAACGTAACATTAAGCAAGGAAAGTTCCAAGTCGAGGAATCAACTGCATCTGGCAGTAATAGGAAAGCTTATGGTGGACGCCGTCAGGGCGAGGCAAGCGCAGTATTTGGAGGCCGAGGCCGGGGCCGAGGCAGGGGACGAGGTCAATATCGTCAGCCGCAGCAGGTGGCGAGTGTTACTATCCCATATCAACAACAACCACTCCAGCAACAACAACCGGTTCAGCAACAGCCAATGCCACAGCAGCAGCAGCCTCAGCAGGGGGCACAGCAGGCTCAACGAAGATTCCAGGGTAGTAAACCGAGAAGAGTGTTTGAGAAGCCTCCCTCAACATATGCCGATTTGTTGCAGACATTGTTGGGATTGAATCTGGTAGAGAAAAGAACTCTGGCACCAATAACGGGAGCTCCCCCGTTCGGCTACGATGCAAATAGACACCGCGAGTTTCATTCTGGAGCCCCGGGTCACGATATAGAAGGTTGCCATGCTTTTAAGCACGTTGTGCAGGATCTTTTAGACAACAAGACTATCAATTTCGGAACGGCAGGTCCGAATATAGTCCAGAAACCCATGCCCAATCATGGGACTAACGCCATTCTGACTGAGGAGGGTCTGAATCTTATTATGAATGTTGAAGATTTAAAGACGCCGCTGAGCGAGATAAAGAGCCGACTGTTACAAGGAGGTGTTTACCCAGGATGTAACGAGTATTGCTTAGATTGTTGGACCCTAGCCGGGGGGTGTGAGGATTTGAAGAAAGGCATTCAGGCCTTAATTGATGAGGGCATATTGCAGTTTGATCGAGCGGCAACTGACGAGCCTGCGGGGGCAGTAGTGGATAATCGGAGTGATGTGGCCACGGTAACGATTCCTCGGAAGACGATCACTATTGCAGCACCAGCTCAGCGACCACCGATCATCATAACTAAGGCCGGGCCAATCCCGTACGAGAACACGAAAGCAGTCCCATGGTCATACGGGTTGGAAGTATATTGTGACGGGATAAGAATTGATGTTAACAAGCAGCCAGCGGAGATTGTGGATAATGTTGTTGGTTCAGGAGGCATGACGAGGAGTGGCAGGATCTTTATATCTCCTGAAATGGAGGCTGAAAGGCTAGCGAAAGGAAAAGGGAAAGTGGTTGAAAATGTTCCGGTACAAGCAAGTGAAAAAGAAGCGGCATCGAAGGATGTAGAAGAGTTCATGCGCTTGATTCGAAAAAGTGATTATAAGATTGTGGAGCATCTGCAGCAGACACCGTCCAAAATATCTATCCTATCATTGCTGTTGTGTTCGGAAGCTCACAGAAATGCTTTGTTGAAAGTCCTGGACACTTCTTTTGTACCCCAAGATGTCTCCGTAAATCAGCTAGAAGGAGTATTGGCACATGTGAATGCAGGCCACAGCTTGGGCTTTACCGATTTTGACTTGACTCCGAAAGGGAGGGACCATAATATGGCATTACACGTATCTGTTGAGTGTAGAGGATCAGTAATGTCGCACGTATTGGTTGACACCGGGTCATCTTTGAATGTGTTACCCAAGAAGGCGATGATGAAGCTGGATGTTAGAGGAATTTTGTGTACACCCAGTGATTTGGTAGTCAGAGCATTTGACGGCACGCGGAGAACAGTCTTCGGATCGATTACTTTGCCTCTGCAAGTGGGGCCGGAAGTGTTTGCAACTGAGTTTTATATCATGGATATACAGCCTGCGTACAGCTGCTTGCTTGGAAGACCCTGGATTCATGGGGCGGGGGCAGTCACGTCTACCCTGCATCAGAAGTTGAAATATATGGTCGGAGACAGCGTAGTCACCGTGTGCGGAGAAGAGGACATCCTGGTCAGCCATTTATCTTCATTTAAGTATGTGGAAGTCGACGGAGAGATCCACGAAACGCCCTGCCAGGCATTCGAAGGTTTGCGCATCCAGGACAAAGGTCCCAGGCCGAGCAAAGTGCCAGAGATAGCTGTCTCATCGTATAAGGAAGCTCAAGCTCTAGTGGAAGCAGGAGAAGCCAAGGGCTGGGGCAAAGTGCTGGACATTCCTGTGAAGATGGACCGGTTCGGACTGGGGTACCAACCGTCGTCATCAACTTCTTCCGTGGGGGCCCCCCGTTTCAGAAAGCCGATTACCATCTCTGCCAGTGGAGTATGTCATGAAACTGTCAATGCTGCTTCAGAGTCCGATGAAGGAGACAGCGACTGTGATATGGATGCCTGGATTCAGCCGAGCACGCCAGGACAAGGACTGTGCAACTGGTCTATTCAGGAGCTTGTTCCTGTGACTTTTAAACAGTAATGCTTTGCTTTATTAATTGTTGAATAATCTGATGTCTTGCCCGGGGCATCAGGATTTGCTTAGGGTTGTGTTGTTATAAACATTGCGCGTTAATCATTAAATAAATGGCGTTTTTTTCATGTGCAAATACCGTAATCCCTGTCTTTCTTGTTTTATATTTTTCAATAAAATGGCAATGTGGTTACTCACTTTATACGCATTTTGAAGCACTTAACCATTCCTTTTGCAGGATAACATTTTCAGATGACATCCTTGAACCACCTATGACTCGCCCCGACTTTGAGCACCCGGTGTTTCAGGCCGAAGAAGAGGTTGTCGAAGATAGCGACGTTCCTGAAGAACTGTCTTGGTTAGTAAAGCAAGAGGAAAGAGCCATTCTGCCTCACGACGAGGTCATCGAAATTATCAATTTGGGGTCGGAAGGGGTTGAGAAAAACATTCGTATCGGAGCCGCGCTGCAGGATGATATCAAGCGAAGACTGGTTGAAATGCTCCAAGAGTATAGTGATGTATTCGCTTGGTCGTATGAAGATATGCCAGGGCTCGATACAGAGATGGTCGTGCATCGCCTGCCATTGAAAGAAGATTGCCCGCCGGTCAAACAAAAGCTTCGCAGAACGCGACCAGATATGGCAATGAAGATCAAAGAGGAGGTGCAGAAACAGTGGGACGCTGGTTTCCTGGCTGTGACGAAGTATCCTTCATGGGTTGCCAACATCGTACCAGTGCCAAAGAAAGATGGCAAGGTTCGAATGTGCGTGGATTATCGAGATTTGAATAAAGCAAGCCCAAAAGACGACTTTCCACTTCCTCACATTGACGTGTTAGTTGATAATACTGCCCAGTACTCTGTATTCTCCTTCATGGATGGCTTTTCAGGCTATAATCAGATTAAAATGGCGCCAGAGGATATGGAGAAGACTACTTTCATAACGCCGTGGGGAACATTTTGCTACAAAGTGATGCCCTTTGGTTTGAAAAATGCTGGGGCAACATATCAGCGTGCGATGACGACTCTTTTCCATGACATGATGCATAAAGAGATCGAAGTTTATGTTGACGATATGATTGCCAAATCCCAGACGGAGGAAGAGCATCTGGTGAATCTGCTGAAGTTGTTTAAAAGACTTAGGAAGTTCAGGCTGAGGCTGAACCCTAATAAATGCACCTTCGGGGTGAGATCGGGTAAACTGCTGGGGTTTATCGTAAGCGAAAGAGGAATAGAGGTCGATCCTGCTAAAATAAAAGCGATTCAAGAAATGCCGACGCCTAAAACAGAGAAAGAGGTGCGCGGGTTTTTAGGGAGGTTGAACTACATCGCTCGGTTCATATCTCACCTAACTGCTACGTGTGAACCATTATTCAAGTTGCTAAAGAAAGATCAAGCTGTGACGTGGAACGTAAATTGTCAAAAGGCGTTCGATAAAATAAAGCAGTATTTGCAGGAGCCTCCTATTTTGATACCCCCAGTGGCAGGGAGACCCTTGATCATGTATTTGACGGTTCTTGAGGGAAGCATGGGTTGTGTTCTCGGTCAACACGACGAGACGGGGAGGAAAGAGCATGCGATCTATTACCTGAGTAAGAAATTTACAGACTGTGAATCTCGATACTCAATGCTGGAGAAAACTTGTTGCGCGCTAGCCTGGGCCGCCAAGCGTTTGAGGCAGTACATGCTGAATCATACAACCATGCTCATCTCGAAGATGGATCCTATCAAATATGTATTTGAAAAGCAGGCGTTGTCAGGTAGAATTGCCCGTTGGCAGATGGTCTTGACTGAATATGATATCCAATACGTCTCGCAAAAGGCTATAAAGGGGAGTGTGCTGTCTGAGTATCTGGCGGAGCAGCCTATTGAAGAGTACCAATCGATGAGGTTTGATTTTCCTGACGAGGATATCATGTACCTAAAGATGAAAGATTGTGAAGAACCGTTGCCAGACGAGGGACCAGAGTTGGGGTCCAAATGGAAGATGATATTTGACGGAGCCGTGAATGCTTACGGTAGTGGAATAGGGGCAATCATCACTACGCCACACGGGTCGCACATCCCGTTTACTGCCCGATTGACCTTTGCTGTTACCAATAATGAGGCCGAATACGAAGCTTGTATAATGGGGTTTGAAGAAGCCATTGATTTGCGAATCAAACATCTAGACGTATACGGAGACTCAGCTCTGGTGGTGAATCAGATCAAAGGGGAATGGGAGACACGTCAGCCTAATTTGATACATTACATGAATTATGCAAGGAGATTGTTGCCTTTCTTCGACAAGGTTGAATTGCATCATGTACCGCGGGCAGAGAATCAAATGGCTGACGCTCTCGCCACTTTGTCTTCCATGTACAAGGTCAACTTCTGGAACGAAGCTCCCCAAATCACTATCTCTCGGTTGGACAGGCCAGCTTATGTATTTGCTATTGATGAAGCATCTGATGACAAACCGTGGTATTTCGATATCCTTAATTTCCTGAAGAATAAAGAGTATCCGGCTGGGGCATCCAGTCAAGATCAGAAGACTCTCAGGAGATTAGCGGGCAATTTCTACTTGAATCCGGATGGCGTCTTGTACAGAAGAAACCACGATTTGGTGTTGTTGCGTTGTGTAGACGAGAAGGAGGCAAAGCTTCTCATGGAGGAAATTCACGAAGGTACCTTTGGTACGCATGCTGGTGGGCATGCTATGACGAGAAAGCTGCTGAGGGCAGGTTACTTTTGGCTGACGATGGAAACTGATTGTTTCAAGTTCGCGAGGAAGTGCCACAAGTGCCAAATCTATGCTGACAAGATACACGTGCCTCCGAGTCCTCTAAATGTGATGTCATCTCCATGGCCATTCTCGATGTGGGGAATCGATATGATTGGAAAGATCGAGCCGACGGCTTCTAATGGGCACCGGTTCATCCTAGTAGCAATCGATTATTTCACCAAGTGGGTGGAAGCGGCGTCTTACGCGAATGTAACGAAGCAAGTGGTGGCCAGATTCATCAAAAGAGATATCATTTGCCGATATGGGATCCCCGAGCGGATAATCACGGATAATGGTTCAAATCTGAACAACAAAATGATGAAGGAGCTCTGTCAGAATTGCAAGATCGAACATCACAACTCCTCTCCTTACCGACCCAAGATGAATGGCGCTGTTGAGGCGGCCAACAAGAATATAAAGAAGATTGTACAGAAGATGGTGGTGACCTATAAGGATTGGCATGAAATGCTACCTTTCGCTTTGCACGGTTATCGTACGACGGTACGCACATCAACCGGGGCAACTCCGTTCTCGTTGGTATACGGAATGGAAGCGGTATTACCATTGGAAGTTGAGATCCCTTCTCTGAGGGTATTGCGAGACGTTCAGCTGGACGAGGCAGAATGGGTAACGAATAGATTGAACCAACTGAGTTTGATGGACGAGAAGAGACTAGCTTCCCTAGCATACGGTCGTTTGTACCAGAGCCGAATGAAGAAAGCGTACGACAAGAAGATACATCCGCGAAGCTTTCAGACGGGCGACCTTGTGCTGAAAAGGATTCTCCCGCCGCAAGCAGATCACAGGGGCAAGTGGACCCCCAACTACGAAGGGCCATACGTTGTCAGTAAAGTCTTTTCAGGAGGAGCGTTGTTGTTGTCCACCATGGACGGAGAAGACTTCATGTCACCTGTGAATTTGGACGCAGTTAAAAAATACTTTGCTTAAAATAGACCCGCTGGACAGAAAAAGAGAGTCCAGGCAAAAATGGGGCATCCTGGCGAACCAAAAACAGAATGAAAGGTTCGGGCAAAAGTTAGGGATAAAATTGAAAAAATGTACACCCGCGAAGTTGAAAACCTACACTGGGCGGCTTCGGCAAAAAAGGGTATCCCGGTGAACCGAAAACCCGCAAAGGGCGGTTCACGCAAAAGTTAGGGATTTGAAAAGCAAATGACTGCGGTCCGAATTCAATGAGCATCAATGCGGGAGAATATATTTGAGGAGTCAGTTATCGGATACAATCTCTTCAGAAGTGGGGATACCGGGAAAGCATTAGAGTCGGGCGAGTCATGGGAGGATCAGTTCGTGGTGTTCATCTGCATCCCGTTGCCGACATGTGTACAAATTTAAGTTGTCAATATTCATGCTTCTTGTGCATACTTGCATACTTGTATATTTGCTTTGCGTAGCTTCCTCTTTTCAGGAGTTACATCCCGTGTACAAAAACTCCGCCCATTCAGGGGCCCAATCAATGAAAATACGTTATTCAGTACTTGATGCTGGTTCTTTACTGTTTTGTGCATGATAAAACGCCTAAGTTTAGTGAAGCTAGCATGAGTATAACATCACTGGCCCTTGCCAACAATTGTTAAAGCGTTGAATTAACTGAGTGTAACGTCACTAACCTGAATTGATTTGATTGCATAGGCTTGTCGTGTCTTGTTTGTGTTGTTACAGGTTTCATAACCATACGAGGAAGACAATCAAAAGATCGCGATAACGAAAGACTTGATCCCCACGCAGGTCATGCATGTTCTTCCTGAAGAAGGATCGAACTCTCCAGCTAGCCGTAGCTTACCCAAAGGGAGCAGAAAAGTTATTCACCCTCAATAGCGTTTGGCGATTCCAAGATCGTAAGGCTGTATTCAGACAGGTTCATCTTTCGCCACAGGGTCATGCACTCTCCCTCAGCGGAGTCAGTGGATTTCACCCCGAGAGAATCGTCCTATCCCCAGCGGAGTTCTCTTTTCAGCAAGTGTTCTTTCCTCCCTGCGGAATTCGAAGATCAAGGCTCTCCCAAGAGCTGATGGTGGTTCCTGTCATTTATTTTGTCAGGGATACTGTGTAATATCAATTCACTCTCCAGCAGAGAGTCCGATCATACTATGCACATCTGCTATTCCCCAACAAGGTTATATTCCCTAGCAGGGGGTTACCTCAACAAGGCGTTTGGTTGGAGCTCCCAATTTCCCAGCAGGGTTGACTTCACCCTTTCAGCATTTACTTTGCTGGGATAATTCTGTAGCACCTGGCTGTCCCCAGCAGAGTTGGCATTATCTTCAGCATTTATTTTGCTGAAACAGTTCCTGTATTTTAGCAATTCATGTAGAGGGAGTTCTTGCTCAAATGAATTACCAAACATTCAAGATCTCGGCACGGGACATCCAATGATAATGTCAGTTTCGGCAGTATTCCCCAGAGTTACCAGGATAAGTCTCTCTTTATTCCCAAGCAGAGTTATTTGTCATCAAAAGGTTTCATGAACCAGAATTTCAGAAGTGACCTCCGGGCATCAGAACAGGCATCCGGTAGTTTGGTTTCCAGACATCCCCAGTAGGGTCCGCCTCAAAGTCGCTGTCACGTCAGTGCTAAGAAGTTTGTGGGTCGGGACCAATGAAGAAGTGAGTCCTGATGTGGACAAGTTGTATTTCCCCAGCGGGTCGAAGATGCCTGAGTCCTGACGTGGACAAATCAAGGCGAAACATGGGTCCTGACATGGACGAATTTATTCCTTACGTGGAAAGAAGTTTAGTCCTGACGTGGACAGATCAGATATTGGAGTCCTTACGTGGACACATCAAAAGGTATTCCTTACGTGGAAAAAAGATTGTACTTCCTTACGTGGAAAAATTTAGTCCTGACGCGGACAGATGGGAAAAAGATCATATTCCTTACGTGGAAAGATTGGAGTCCTTACGTGGACAGATTAAGATTGTGTTCCTAACGTGGAAAGATGGAGATTCCTTACGTGGAAAGATTGAGTCCTCACGCGGACATATCAAGATTGATTCCTGACGTGGAAAGAAAGAGATAGATTCCTTACGTGGAGAGTTTAGTCCTGACGTGGACGGAAAGAGGAAACGGTATTCCTAACGAGGAAAGAAGAAACATTCCTAACGTGGAAAGAAAGATCGATATAGTATTCCTCACGTGGAAAAATTGGGGTCCTGACGTGGACAGATTCAAGAAAAGTTGATTCCTGACGTGGAAGAATGATGTACTCCTTACGTGGAAAGTTGAGTCCTGACGTGGACAGGTTCAGACTCAAAAGAAGATTTATTCCTTACGTGGAAAGATTGGAGTCCTGACGCGGACATGTCAAGTGGTATTGGAGTCCTTACGTGGACAGATTGATATAGTTCTCCTTATGTGGAAGGAAGATTGCTTCCTGACGTGGAAAGATGAAAGGGTTAGTCCTGACGTGGACAGATACAGAAGAAATGATTCCTAACGTGGACAGGTGTTACTCCTAACGTGGAAGAGTTTTATTCCTAACGTGGACGATTCAGTTTATGGAAATACAGACGAATTATCCCCAGCGGAGTTGCCGAGATTTTTCTGGGTTAACAGCAAGTGGAGTCCTAACGTGGACAGGTTTTAGTTGAGATTTCTTCGTATTGATGACAGACAGAGTCCTAACGTGGACAAGCAAGCAATCTGTTATGACAGAATCCTCTTCAGAACGATGAAGACAATCCCCAGCACGGTCGCACGAGATCAGTGGGTTGCCGTAACAGTTAAATTCAGCTGATGAATGTCGTTCCCCAAGCAGTGGCGCAGTTTATTTCTGCGGTTGGCAAATTTCTGGGTTCCTAGTATTCAACCGTCTCGTACCGCGAATGTCTGAAGGCTCCGGGCTCTTCACCCAATCGGGTCCAAGCCGCTTGAATAGGGGCAGCTGTTGCACCCTAAAATTTGCCCAACCTTATTCACTTGGTTTATGTTTCAATGTCATTAGCATTTGCATATAGAGTCATGTGCATAGTCTAATCATCTGCATAGCATAAGCATAGTAAGTCATACAACAGGGGGACCAATCACTATTCTCATCTCTAGAAGCCTATCAAAAGGTTATTATCCCAATTCAATCTCATTCAAGTCATCAGGAAAGAATTTGAAAGCAAAGAGTTCAGCAGATCAAGCCTTGAGTCCATCTCCTAGCTGAGGGTATCTGAGGGTCAACAAGAGGGTTGTGAGCTGTGAGTCGAAGGCATGGAGAGTATCTAGACATTATGAGAGACTTAGAAAGTCATTTAAAGAAGGATACAAGTCATTGATGAGAGCACAAGAGCTATAGCTGAAGGCAGTCAACTAGGGTTTCATCTGGGTCAACCCTAGGTCAACCCTAGGTCAATTGACTGATTTAAGGGGCATTCAAGTCTAGTGGAGAGATGTGGGGTTCATCATTGGACATATAAAGAAGGATATGGAGATATGCCAAGAAGAATTCAAGAGAAATCAAGGAGAAGAGGAGCTTCTAAATTAGGGTTTCTGTGTAAAATCCCCTAGTTTAGGTCAAATTTCCAAGCAAGATAAGTCAAAATGCTAGCTTCAAATGGATCCTTGGCCAACATGAAACTTGTAGAGGGTCTCAAGACCTTTAATTTGAGTGGTGGAAGACATCAAGGAGATTTATAGAACTCAAGTTATGGTCCTTGCAAGTTACAGGTCATCTGAGGTATCTGAAATTTTGTCTGTGAAAGTGACTTGACTTCCAAGCAATTTTTACCCCTCTAGGAGATTTCAAATGAATTCTTGGTCAACATAAGAATTGTTCCTCATTGTCTTAGCTTTCTAGAATGGTATAGTATGCCTTCATATGATGTGTGTAGCTCAACTTATGGTCTTGGCAAGCAAAGGGTATTTTGGTCATTTGTGAATTACAGGTCATTTTAACCTATGTCCAAAACTCATACAAGGAGGCCTCAAATGGAAAAACTTACAACATCAAACTTGCTCCAAATGACATTTTGAGTCTAGAAAGAAGGTCACAAATTGTTGGAAAAGCTCATAACATGAAGTTGCATGATTGGTCAAATTTGAACTAAAATGGCTTATAACTTAAGTAAAGTCAAAGTGAAAAATGGTTTGAGAGATTTATAAATGCAAATGGGGACTTCCAATATATGATTTTGGGTCCAAAAGACATTTCAAAGACAATGGTTCAAGCACTTTTTTGAGTTTAGAAGGAAAAAGAAAAGTTATTTATGGTTACTTGCATTTGAAGAAACATAACAAAAATGGATTCAATTTGGAATGCAAGGGAAGTTGCAAGATGGTTCTAGAAGATTCATTTGAGCACTATATATTCATGAAATCAGAATTGAGCAAGGGTTGAATCCTCATTTGTGCAAAAATCTCACAAATTCTCTCTATTCTTTCTCATTGCAATTTCATCCAAATTTCTCAAAATCTTCATCAATCATCACCAATATTGATTCCACCATATTCAATCATCATCATGGACTAAAGATCAACAAAGATCTGATTGAAATTGATCCATTTTTGAGCACCATAATCATCAATATCCAAATTGCAATTTCAAGTGGACAGCAAGATCCAAGGCAAGAATCATCAAGGTTTTGCAAACAGAATCAAGCACTGAGATAGTTGATCAAGATCCAAGCATTAGAAGCCTCAGATCCACGAGTTCAACATCCATTTCCAAGCTTTCGCACCAGGTTCAATTTCTCTCCCATAGCTTGATATAGATAGATTTGCATGGTTTTATTAGTTTAGATGTGATCTAGGTTGTTAGTAGAACGATTAGGATGAGTTTGGTGCTGTTTAGTGATAATTGTTAACAGGTGCTTGAAACTGTTAGGATTTAGAACTCATAGCATAGTACGTTATAATGTTAGTTTGATAGATCAGAATAATCACCATTAGGCATAGAGTAGATTAGTACAGGTTTGAGTGAGAATCTTGATGATGCATACCAGAGTATTTTCATGGAGTCAAGACTTGTCTCGATTGGTTTGAATGATTCATTGGGATTTAGAATGAATTATGATCATAGGCTTGTAGAGGGAAAGATTTGGAGTGATTTTCATGTTTGGATCGTGATGTTTCGTGCACTATGGAGAGAGAACAGATTGATGGAAGGTTGGTACGTGCATGTGTTTTCATGGCGGAAACCCTAAGTTCTCATGAGCCAAGGTAGAAGATGCAATCATGATCGTCCATTGCTTGTTGGACCGTGGACCAAAGAGCCCATCGTGTGGCTGGAGTTCAATTCTGCGTTTTGGAGGGAGTTGAGAGTGGTGCCCTAAACGCACCGTTTCATTTAATGAAACGGGCGGGCCTAAGTGTTTTAGTGATATCCCCACCCCCCAGTACTGAGCCCAGTTCAATCTGAACGTGAATCCATTTCTATTCTCACCCCCTGCTTCCTCTTACTTTTTTTTATTATTTTCATTAATTCTGACTTGTTCTGGGCTTAATACAAACTCGCTACGCGCACCCCACCATTGCTGGCCCATCCTGATTACAACTGAGCGCATTGCTATTAGTACCCCCCCCCCCTCTCATTTTAATTGATTTAGTTTTTTAATTCACTTTAATTTTTACCAACTTTAAAAAACCATATAAAATAGGAAATTAACTTTTTTTTTAGTGGTTGTTTTTTCTATATTTTCTTGGTTCTGTGTAGAAAATTGTCATTAAATAAAATTGCATTTTTATTTTTATTTGATATTTTTCCCATATTTTCTAAATAAATGACATTTTACATAGTTTCATTTCATGCATGATTTTGTTAATTTTTGTTCTATTAGATGCTTTAATATTTTTTGTTCATTCTTTTTAGGTTGTTTAGATGAGATATCGAACTTGTAGAAACAATTTAGTTCCCATTTTTAGAAGTTAAATTTAGGTGCTTAGTGTAGGTGTGAATAACATGAACAAACTAGGGTTTTAGGTAATGACTTAGGAGAACTAATTCACTTCCCTTAGGACTTAGAGATTGAATAGGTTAGCTATGGGACTATAGGGGCTATGGGTAGTTATTAGATCCCCTTAGAAAAAGTCAGGATTCCCCTACTGCTATTAATGTGATGTATGTCTGATTGACTGGTGTGGTGTGCCCTCTGGGGAATATTGCTTGCTTGCTTGGGTATTGGGATTGTCTGGGAACTTAGGAGAGCTGAAGACTTGAGAAGATGAAGGCCATTGGAGATCCAGATGTTGAAGCTCAACTTTCAGAGTTGGAGAGGAGGTTCTTGCTAGCAGCTGCTGAGGGGACTAGGGTTTAGGAGCTAGGCAGAGCTCTAGATTAGAAAGTTTGTTTCTCAAACATGGATTGCCTTGTCTGCATCCATTCTTCTCTGTGATTCAGAGTCTCTCTAAGACACTCACCCCCTTCCTTTGGAAGGCTTGGTGATAGTGTCTAAGAGATAGAACTCTTGAGAGAAAATGTCTCTTGTGTTGGAAGCAGTCTGTTCACCACCCTTGGTAGTCAACTGATTGCTTAACACCCAATCCACTCTTGTGACTAATCCCTCATCCTGGAGGTTTGAGCTTGAAGAAAAGCCATTGCAGATAGAAGACTGATGATCAAAACCCTTGCCTGAAGGTCATGAAGATGGAGATTGATGCTTGTTGAAGCCTGTAACTGATTGGAGATTACTTGAAGCCAGATGTTGATTCAGAGCTGCTGATGCTGTTTCTTTTGCTATTCTATTTCATTTCTGATGTATTGATTGGTTTTCCGGACTGTATTGTTTGCTGTTTACCCTGTTGGGTTGAAAGTGAAGCCTGTTCACTTTCGCCTATTGTTTTCTAGGTTCGAGGTTGAGTGGGACTCCCTTGCCTCGCTTGTACTGTTGCATCCATGCATTTTACTGCTTTATTGTATATCTGATATTGTTTCTGTTTCCGTCTATGCCCGTAGGATCTCTGTTTCTCTCTGTGCAAGAGAGGAGCATGATAGACACTAGGTCTTAACCCATGCATGATAACATTAGGTTAGTTTTGATTCCCTTTTCAACCATAGGTTAGAGTTCTGTCTCTTCTTTCTCAAAACAAACAGAAAAACACATAAAGATTTCAAACACAATAAAAGACACTTCTTCCGTAAAAGAATGTGAACTCATCAAAGCGTCATTTTTGTCCGCCGGGACTGTTAATCAAGAAAACCTTTTTCAGAAGGAATAAAATCAATCAAGACAGACCTGTGTCGTACGTGGCCCGAACTACGTTTGCTCTGATCTTTCATGCCGTGTGAAAGTACGTAGGCATAGGATGCGATATCCTAGCGAGCAACCTTCCCCTCCTTTCCCGTAGGTAGGCGAACTACGTTGACTCTGATTTCTCGTTCCAGACGGGAATACGTAGGCATAAAGTGCGATACTTTGCCGAGTCTTTTTTATTTTTCATTTTTATTTTCTTTTAACCCCTGACCTGTAGAGTAGATAGAATAACAACCCATACCCGAAAACAAGCGTGGATCCCGTCGAGTACGACGGACGTGAGGGGTGCTAATACCTTCCCCTTGCGTAACCGACTCCCGAATCCAGGTTTTGGTTGCGATGACCATACCTTTCCCGTGTTGTGCGAGGTTTACTCTGAGCGTTCCCTTTCCCTCCCGTGGGATAAATAACGCACGGTGGCGACTCTTCTGTTCAGCCGGCGCCGATTTTCGCAGTAGCGACACCGAGTAATTGTAGCTATTTGGAAGTCATCCTAACAAGATAGTGATACACAACCAGAGCGTGAAGTGGAGTGGTGTCTGACTTAGTTATGAGAGTTGGTCAAATATTGACAGCTCCATATTATATATCTATTTGGATAGTCAAGGAATTAAATTGATTGATTAGTTTTGAAACTTGTGTCTGGTGTGTGTGTTACGGCGACGGATTATGAGGTCACGTATGTAAAGGGTGGATAGTGACTTCTGGTGATTATTAAAGAAAGTTCTATGAGACCTTGTGTGGACTATAGACGATCGAATAAGATGACTATCAAGAATAAGTATCCACTTCCGAGGATTGATGATTTAATGTAAAATAGTAGATTGGTACGAGTGTCGTTAGTAAAGATAGATCTGAGATCTGGGTATCATCAGACTCGTGTGAAGGCTGAGGATAATCAGAAGACTGCTTTTAGAAAGAGGTATGGACAAGTTGTGGTTGTGATTAACCGGTGATAGTTTGATACATTCTAAGAGTATAGGGGGTCATGTTGAACATTGGGAACTTGAGTTATCGGTGTTAGAGGAGAAGCAGTTAGATGTCACTGTGAGGAAGTTCAGAGAGTTTTTGGGAAAGCTGTCAACAACTCATGTGTTGGTTTTACCGAATCCGAAAGAACTAATTGTTGTGTTTTGTGATGTTTTGTTGATATGATTGAGAGGTATGTTGAGTGCAACATCAGCGAGTTTTAGTTATGCTGAAGGACAACTTAAGGTACATAAAAGGAAATTATCTGACAAGTGATTTAGAATTGGTTGTTGTGTGTCTATGCCGGAGTTTGGAAGCCTCAATTGGCTAGTGTGAGAATTGATATAGTTAGTGATCTTACGAGTTTAAGGTATTTGTTTGAAATGAAAGAGTTGAATATGAGGCAGAGGAAATAATTGGAAATCTCTATATATACCGATGAAGATGATAATGAAGTTAGAACTGATTTAGCAAAATTCGGGATATGAATTTGGTCTATGAAGGGACTTCTTATGGAGTTGAGTTGTGTGTTGAGACCGACGATGGGTATTCTTGATGAGGTGCGAGGAAGTCGGAATTCTATTTTGAGTTAATAGATTGACGGAATTTTATGAATCAAAGTCGAAGAGCTTATTTTCGGATCGATGGGAATGACACCACGAGGTATCGCGGTAGAGGCTTTGTTCCAAATAGTGTTGGTTGGATGAGAGTACTCGGGAAGAAGGGAATTGAGATACATGGAGTATCCATCCAGGTGCTATAAAGATGTGACCAAATTTGAGGAAATTTTTTTGGTGGCCATAGATGGAGAGAGAAGTGGTTGAGGTTGTATGTATTATTAGACTTGTTGAAAATCGAAGTCTGAACGTCAGAGGTCGTTGGGCCTGATGCGACTGTTGAATATTTATGAGTGGGATGGAATAGTATTTCCAGGAATTTTGTGACAGATTTTCCAAAGAATTTGGAGGGATATGATTCGATTTTGGTGGTTATGAATAGAATGACAAGATTAACTCATTTTTACCAATGAGGGTGAATCAGTCTATGCTGAAGCTAGCTGAGATGTGTATCGATGAAATTGTAAAGTTGTATGAGGTGCCGTCGAATATTGTGTCAGATGGGAATATGAGTTCTTCATTGAGGTTTTGGGAGAGTTTTGCAGACGCTTTGAATGTCATGTTGAAGTCGGATTCTTTCTAGCATCCGTGAACAGATGGGCAGACAGAGAGAACTATCCAGTATGTAGGGGTTTTGTTGAGAGCTTGTGTGTCGGAATGGCATCATATGAGGCTTTGTATGGTAGGAGGTGTAAGACTCCTTTGTGTTGGAGTGCGTCCGACGAGGGTGTTGTAATTGGACCTGAGATTGTGTGAGAGACAACTGAAGGGATCAAAAGGATCCAAGAAAAGATGTGTTTTGTGAGTTATGAAAGTAACTGGTGTTGGCCGAGCTTGTGGTCTCGGGAGCACCCACTGTGTTTTGTTGAACTGTATCAGAGTGGCGCAGCGGAAGCGTGGGAAAAATAACATGTTAGACTGTTTCACCGCTGTCGCTTGTGGGAATTGCATGATGTGTCATGTGTCTAAGCTGAGGAGGTACATTGATTCAGGTGGGTAGTGTCCAAGTGAGAGATGATTTGACTGTTGAGGCATTTCTAGTTCAGGTTGATGAACGAGAAGCAACTTCGAGGTAAAGGGATTCCTTGGTGGAGGTAATTTGGGAGTTTAGGATGCGAGAGTCGTATCCAGAGTTATTTGAATCAGGTGACATTTTCGAGGACAAAAATTTCTAAAGTGGGGGAGAGTTGTAACAGCCCAAATTTCAATAATTAACTAATTGTATTAATTAATTGGTTTATGTGATTTAATGAATTTAAATGAATTATGGGATTTAACAGATTTATTTTATTCGGTAGAATAATGTGGGTTTACTAAATATTCTCTAATTAAATGATGAGATGAGATATTTTATGAGGAAAATGAATTGGTAAAAATATTGGAGAGAAATAGAAGGGAAAGATATATAAGGAAAGAAAAGGTTAGAAACATGAGGGGAAAAGAAGAGAAATAAAGTGGAAGAGGAGAAAAGAGAAGGAAAAGGACAAAAGCTTGGATCCTTCAAGATCAACTCTTTTGGATCGATTTAATCAAGGTAAGGGTGTGAAATATCATTATCTTGTCAATGTATATGATTGTGTATGGATTGTATGAGTTGTTTGGATGTTTTCTCCATTTTTCCATTTTAGGTCGGAATGAGTTAATCGGTAGAAACTGAGTTTTATCGGTTAGAATATGGAATAGATGATGTAGATTAGTCGAGATATGTTAGGCTAAGTCTATTGGAACGAGTTTGATTGGAATCGGGTGAATCGGGAGTTCCAGATGAATTTTGAAAGGTTTGGAGTTTGCTGTTCGCAGACACTCGCTAGCATGTTCGCTAGGCGAGCAGGTCGCAAATGTTTGCTAGGCCTTCGCCTAGCGAGTCAGTAGCGAGCGATAACATAACGGTTTTGGTCCTCTTTGCTGGTAGCGAGTGAGGTAGCGAGTTGCTCGCTAGGGCCTTGCTGGAGCGAGCTGGTAGCAAAGCCTTCCAGTGGCTTATGTTTGTGTTCGCGAACTTGTTCGCTAGGCGAACAAGTAGCGAATGTTCGCTAGGCGAGCGTGCTAGCGAACGTGACAGAATTTGATTTTCTTGTGTGTTCCATCAAATGTTGATTGTGTGGTTCGGTTGTATTCAATCCTTATTGGAAATGAAATGTTATGCTGTTGTATATGCTGTGGGTAGCCGTATGGCGTGAATCCTAGATTGTGGAACCAATTGTGAATTGTGGCCGTTTGGCGATTATGTTTCATTGTTTGAATTGATTAAATGCATGAAGAATATAATTGAATTCATTGCCTTTGGCGCGATATTGTGAACGCACGGGAACATATTGTGAATATGCGTGCATTGTGTGATAGATGTGGTGTCGGTAAGGTAGGCATTAGGGTAGAATGATGAGATATCATTCCTAGTGGCGAGTTCATAAGGGCCGAATGACTAGGCGTCGTTCCTAATGATGTAATAGTGTCGGGTGCACTAGGGTAGAATGGCTAATGGTGTCATTTCTAGAGTCAAGCTCATTGGGGTAGAATGACTAGATGTTGTTCCTAATGAGGCTTAAGCGTTGAAAACTCACTAGGGTAGAATGATATGGTATCGTTCCTAGTGGAGTAATCATTGGGGTAGAATGACTTGATGTTGTTCCCAATGAGATATAAATGCTTGGATGCATTGGGGTAGAATGACTTGACTTTGTTCCTAATGCAGTATAAGTGTTGGTGCACTAGGGTAGAATGGCTAATGATGTCGTTTCTAGTGTGGAACTCACTAGGGTAGAATGATGTGATATCGTTCCTAGTGGGAAGCTCATTAGGGTAGAATGACTTGATGTTGTTCCTAATGAGATATTAGTGCTTGGATGCATTAGGGTAGAATGACTAGACGTTGTTCCTAATGCAGTACAAGTATTGGTGCGCACTGTGGTAGAATGGTTAATGAAGTCATTCCTAGTGTGAAACTCATTGGGGTAGAATGGCTAATGATGTCATTCCTAGTGTAAAACTCATTGGGGTAGAATGACTTGGTGTCGTTCCTAATGAGGTATGACTGTGAAACTCACTAGGGTAGAATGATATGATATCGTTCCTAGTGGAGTAATTACTAGGGTAGAATGACTATGTGTCGCTCCTAGTAAAATGAACATCGGGGTAGAATAACCGAAAGGTTGTTCCTGGTGGGCTACGAGCGATGTACCGTAGTCTTGAATAGAGAATTATGAGAGTGACGAGTTGTATAAAGCACATGGTGTGGGGTGATTTGTTATATGAGTGAATGTTTGTGGGTGAATGATTGAGTCGAGAATTATGGATGTGTACATGATGAAACATGTTTGGTGATTATCCATTATTGGTTTATGCATATTTTTGTGATGCATATGATGATTGTGAATGAAGTGTGGTGAGAATGTGAAATATATGTATTCTGTACTTGTGTGTGTGTGTGTGTGTGTGTGTGTGTGTGTGTGTGTGTGTGTGTGTGTGTATATATATATATATATATATATATATATATATATATATATATATATATATATATATATATATATATATATATATATATATATATATATATATATATATATATATATATATATATATATATATATATATATATATATATATATATATATATATATATATATATATATATATATATATATATATATATATATATATATATATATATATATATATATATATATATATATATATGATTATATGCATTGATTATTATGATCATATTTCTCACCCTTCTGCTGTTTTATAATGCTCTATGAGGCATTGCAGATTAGGATTGCTGGAGGTCCTTTTTGTGAAGTATAGCTTCATTCTTTTGGTCGGTTCGCTCTGATATGTAGCACCAGGTAGTTAAGCTTGTATAGCATTCTTTTGGAATACATTTTGTATATGTATTTGTTGGTAGATGTTTTGTAAACATGATGATATTGGGAATCAAACTTGGTGATATGTAAATTATATGGTTGCATTTTTAAATGATTCAATGTTTAGATTTACCGCTTTTAATTCTAAATATTGAGATGTGGGTGTAAGTACTAAGTTCCTTTTGTTGAAAGCTACCCCATTGTTGCATGCCTTTTATAGAGCAGGTGTTGTATGTTTGATGTGTGATGTGGCATATCTCTTTTATACCATGTTTTAAACCTTACTCTGATGAAATTTTGAATATGTGATTAATTGTTTTATTGATTATTTGGGGGTATAGAAGGGGGTGTTACAATGACTATCGGTTGGTTCAAGTATTTTAACTGAGTAGGGTTAAACCTTTGTTATAGCAGTTAGGTGTATTATTGCCCGACCATTGGAGACTTAGGCGTTACCTGTTTGCAGTAGAACCAAGAGTTAACACACTCTTTCTGAAAATGGTTTTCAATTAATCCCGAAGGATAAAAAGGTTTGATGTTTTTGTTTTTGTATTTTAAACAAGAAGTGAATTGAGTTAGTTTTGTAACTCATGTTGCACTAAAGACTATGACTTGAGAGCGAATGCGGCGCATATCGCCTAAAGGGCATACACTAAACACTCTAGAAAATTGAGGCTCATAGCGTACAACACCTTTATTAGATGTTTTGAAGCGTTTTGGAGATGAGAAGATAAAGACACAAACTAAGGGGAAATTGGACCCTAATGTTGTCATACACAATGCTCCTAAAGTTGGGATAAAAGGGAAGAACTATCATAATATTATCATGCAAAGGATTGAACACCTGATGTCTCTCCTACTCCCATCTTAAACAGAGGGACTAGGAATCCTAGGGGGATCATGGCAAAAGGCCAAGTAAACAATAGAAAATTCACTCACAGATGAAATGGAAAATGAAACAAAATTGACTTAAACAAGTCAAGGAACAATGCAAACATGACATATGAGATGTAAAAAAGAAATGCAATACTCAAGAGATGTAACAAAGATGAAGCAAAAAGTTCAAATAAAGGGACTTAAACAAGTCACAAAGAGTGAGATGAAACGGGAGAAGTGAAATCCTACCAACCATTCAAACATCAATCACTACGCGAGAAAGATGCTATCCTAAGATGCACGCACAAAGAAAAGAGGGAGGAAAAAGTGTGGGGAAGCCACCACCACAAGCACAACTCAACCATGCAATTCTTTGAAACAAGTAAACAATGCAAACAAAACAATGCAAAACCAACACCAATGTTCATGACAAACTCAAAGTGTATGCATAAGCACCAAATTATCATGAAAAAGTGTAAAACCCCATGGGGAAGAAGTAAAGAAAATATAAGAATGCCTCAAATTAAACTTAGAACAAGAGGCAAAACACAAACAAGAACGTGGCAAGTGAAAGAACCAAAGTTCTAATAATCTCAACACTATGAGACAAGTGGAAAAACATGTTTCAAAAGTGACTTATGATGCAAGTTACACACTCAAATGACCCATGACAAGAAAAAAATAGCACCTCAAGTATGTTAAGATGAACCAACAAAGCTCAAAAGGTGCATATGGGATCACTCATGATCATATCCCAAAGTTTAGGCCAAACTAGTTTGTAAACATGCCAAAAGAAAACTTGAACTTGAAGTAACTATGAAAAATAGAAAACATGACCAATAAATCTCAAATAAAATATCAAAGCAAGCTTGACCAAGCATAAAACATCAAGAAAAAGCTCATGGTCAAATTCCACTCAAGGCACCACCAAATAGATCCAAGAAGGTTTGTTGTCCCACCTTTTCGAGGGGTTGCCGAGGGACATGCAAAACCAACTCAAAACCAATTAAAAAATGATCATCAATTAATCAAATCAACCCTCAAAGGAGCCTCAATCCCTCACCTAATTAAGGGAGAAACCATGGTCATAGGGGATAAAATTTAGAGTCCAAATGAATAAGATCAAAATAGGGTACACACCAAGAAACCCTTGACTTTGCAAAATTCAAATAAAATAAGAAGAAAACTCAATAAATTCCAAGAAAAATGTTCAAGCAAGCTTGATCAATCTAAAAACAGCATGCAAAACCTCATAAGCAAAATCAACCCAAGGCTCCATCAAATAAATCCAAGAAGGAATGATGTTCCACCTTATCGAATACATATCAAAGCTCAACAAAAAGAAAATTGAAACCAAATGAATCATGATCATGAACACTTCAAATCAACCCTCAAAACTTGCTCAGTCCATCACCTAAGTGGGAGATAAATTTTGGTCCTAGGGGATTTAGCATTGAGGTTCAAATGGTCCATTCAAATTAGGGTAAACACCAAAATACACATTGAATTATAAATTTAAAATAAAATAACAAAATAAATGAAAAATAAAATAAAAATTGGAAAATTAAATAACGTGTTAAAATGTCAAAAATATTTTTGGGATTTTTTATGGACATCAGAGCTATTTTAAAATAAATAAAACAAAAACTAGAAGTGAAAAGAAATAATAAAAAAAAACATAAAACAAAGAGGGGTGTGAAAGTAATATAAGGCTGAACTGAATTCAATGTACACGCGCCTTGGGCCCCAAAATGGAGGGTGTGAATATCAAAGAAACAAGGCCCAGTTCCAAATTCAGATGCCAAGTTGGCACCTGATTAATTGACGTGGCGCTGAGTCAATCACACAAGCCAATAAAAATAAAACAGACCAGGACATTTGAATTCAAAAAGATGGCGCCAAGGCCTTGTTATCTGTCCCTGACCTCCAGACTCTGGAACCCTAGTTTCGGCCGTCTTCTCCGATGAGGGGTCACCGGAGTTGGGCCAAACCTTCCCAGAAATGAAAATGCAAGCCACCCCCACTCAAAATCTCACGAGGGTTCCAAATCCAAGTTCATTTTTTACAAAAAAAAAGGTTATTTACATGGTGTTTCGAAGCAAAACAGTTGGGGTGTCAAAATACAAAACTTCATGAAAATCAACCAAATCATTATGGAAATAATACCTACATAAGTAGGACTTCAGATGTACACAGTATTCCCCTAGAATGTTCCTAAAACGATGGAAAAAGTTTGAGAAAATACCTAGTAGAGAATGGTCCACTGCCTCTTCTATGCGTGCTAAAACTCCACCAAAAGCTGCAGAACAATTCACTAGGACTTGAGAGAGATGATGGTGTGCTTAAATGGCTTTGAATCCCCTTATAGAACTCCAAGCAAATCTGAACAGGTGATGATCAAGGTGCACACAGTGGGCTCCTTTTGCAAACAGATGGAAGAGAGGTTTATGCTGATGATGGTTTGAGAAAGAGCTTGTTGAATGGCTCAATATGGAGTGAGTTTCGAAGGAATTTTCAAAGGAAAGCAAACATGTCAAGTCTGATTTCTTGCTCAAATGGTGGCTAGTTGCTTCTAGGGTTTTTCCTTTAGCTTATATATGAGGTAAAATGAAACTTTGAAGGGTTTAACTGTGGTGAAAAACCAAGGGATCAGATGCTACAAATCACGTGATTTTTGGATCAATGGTGGATCATGGATCACACACGAGCAACTTGCTTTTTATGGCTGTCTTATTTTAGTGGAAGGACAAATTAAAGGGGTTGCATGAATTAAGAATAAAGGGTTGCTTGCCCTTTCCTTCTTTGGCAAGAAATTCAAAATGGTACATGTGTTGGTATAAGGTTTGTTGGCCCCACTTTGGTAATGTTTGGAGGGAAAAATATGTCACCTTATGCGCATGAAAAGAGAATGCAACAATGCTGAAAGACTGATTTAAGAAAACATGCCAAAATCAATCATGCATCATTCCTTGAAATGCTTTCTAGAATAACAACTTTGAACCATTGTAGCTTGATGCACAGAGCTCCTCTTGATTGGATTTTGAGCTCAAATGAAAGATGGCATGGCAAGGAGCAACTTTAATGTTGGATCCATCTTGGTTTGCAACTTGGAAGGTCATGGAAATTGGAGTTGAATGTCATGTCATGCAAGCTGTCTTGGAACAACTTAGAAAAAATTCTAAGTTATAAGTTTGATCCACTTGAAACCCTAACTTTGGACATCCATATCTTGAGCTTCAAAAATCCTATGAGAGACTTCTAGTAATGGATGGAAAGCTTGAAACAAGATCTAACACTCTCATGTGGGACAAAATTCCATTTGACAACAAGAGCTTGATGAAAATTGGCTTGGAAAGTTGGTCCAAAAATCTGTCCAAACTTGCTAATTTGAGGTCATTGAAAACCCTAACTTTGAACCACCATAACTTGAGCTTAAAGTATCATATGATGATGAATTGGTACTAAAAAGAAAGCTTGGAATATGAGGAACAAGTTTGATGTTGGACAAAAGTTCATTTGAAACCTTGATCACAAAGAAAAATGGTTGATTCACACATGAAACTTTCCATAAATGGAAAGGTTCTAAAACCCTAATTTTCCAAAAGTGGCAAGTTTCACACTTCTTGATTTTTCATTATTTCCTTGATATTTCTTGATAAATTCTCACCTATTGGTCACATTGAACTTGAGGAACATGATTTTGACCTTAGAAAGTCATGAGTTGGCTTTTCCTCTGCACAATTGACTTTTTTCCCAAATCTCCTGATTTGTAATTGACTGACCAATTGGAGCTCTTCTAATTGAAATTGATGATAAATATTCTACCTCCAAACACCTTGGGACATATGAATGACTATGGAAACAAGTCTTTCTTAAAATACAAGTTTTGACTGATCATATGTGAAACCCTAATTTCATGTTCTTTGCCTAGGCCCTTTGTAGATGAACTGAATGACCATTCTCACTCCACAATAGCCTATAAGGTACTCAATAAACCTCTAAACCATGCTTACACCAATGATAAGACCTTATGAACTCTTGAAAAATCCCATGGTGGTTCTCAAACAATGAGCCATAGCACACCTCTCCTCTCAAGGAGCTTGGACAACTTCATGATGATAACACACACTTGATGACCTCTACCAATGCCTTTGCTTGAGCTTGAAGCCAATAAGATTTTCCTCTTGGATGGCACACAAAAAATCAATTGATCCCATGTAAGAACAATTCTATGCAAATGCAAGATGCTAAAATGCAATGAAACATAAGCCAAATACAAGAAAAAGGGTTGCTCAAATTTTGGGGTACAACGGTCTTAAAGACGAAAATGCTAAATTTAATAAGAGTAAGAAGGTAGGTTATGTCGAATATAATGAAAATATTGAAGGTTTACATGATGAACCATTATATTTCGACGAGAATGAAATAGATGTTGCTGAATTAAAGCAGGGTCCTCCATACACTTGTAAAATGTTAGCTCCCCCAAATGGAAAAAGTTTTGTCGAATCTGAAAAGAATGACAAGTTTCCAAAGAAAACATACACTTTCGATATCACCAAGTGTGACGAAATTTTTGATTTTTTAGTTAAAGATGGGCAAATGGTAGTGCCTGTTGGCGCTAAAATGCTACCTTTAGAACAAAGGAAAAATAGAGGATTTTTAAGTACCATAATTTTTTGGGTCATAAAACTTCTCAATATTTTCTTTTTAGGGATTTGGTTCAGAATGCTATCCAAGAGGGAAAACTGAAGTTTGGAGAGAAAAGCAATAGTCAAATGAAGATTGACTCTGATCCATTGCAAATGGTGGATGCCCACTATGCGGAGCCTACAGATGTGCATATAGTCGAAGCTGCTGATGGCTTCGACTATTCGATTAATATGGTGGAAATTACTGAGAATTTCGCCAATGATATCGTGCTGGCCAGGGTCACTATATGCCTTGAGAATAATACCATAAAAAAACTCATGAGTGAGGCTGCTGAAGACCTCAACAAAGTTGTTGATGACTCAAATGAAGGGGACCCAGAAGTTTCTAACCTGATGCTGGTAACTAAAGAAGCTGCAGATGGTTTTACTAGAATGGATAGGGATTCTAAAGGCCTTGAGTTGGACTTTTATAGCCTAAACCTAAGTGATGCCATCGACATAGATGTGAATATGGTCGAAATAACACAACATGAGACCATGGAAGGCAACAAGGTAAGTTTCCAAGAGGAGCGTAATAAAATGGCATATCCAAGACATGAGGGGACCATCGTTGAATTCCTCCATCGCTACCAAAAGAAAGGGTCTGGTGTCATGATGTGCCCTAAATGTAGTGCAATCTTCAATCAGAAGGCTGCCCAGAAGCTTGAGGGGATGCAAAAGACGAAACATAAATGGGAGAGGCCAAACTATGGTCCTTGGAGCAGTGTTCCAAGAAAATCTGAGCCTAATACTAGGGCGTCAGGGGAAAGGACTACTACCTTTAAGCCATTTGCCAAAATTTCTAAAGGCAAATGGGTCAGACCTAATGAGGACAGACAAAATGGACAGCAAAAGTGGAAGAACTTCAAAGTTAACCATGGTTCATCAATTACGTATCGTAAGGAGTTCCAATCCTCCAAGACTGCATATGTCTCTGAGAATTATAAAGGGAAGAACCTGATGTTGAGATCTCAGTGGAGGAGGGAACAAAGAAGGAGGAAGGCCCTTAGGGAGGCCTCATTGAAGAATCAGGGAGAATCCATCACTGATGCCCCTATTGAAAACAATGAAGGTCAACTCAAGATCACTGAGAAAATACTTGTGGGGCGAAAATTGTTCCCCTCTCAAGAGGTCAAACATAAAAGGACGGTCGAGGATGATGAAGAGATGACAGATAACTTTGATTCTAACTCTGATGCCTCTTTGGATATCCTGGTCAATTTAGTATCTGTAATGCCCAGGGATTTCGACAAAGTCACAAAGGTCGAAAACCTGGATGCCTACACTGAGGCAGAAATGGCGGCACACAAACCTGTGTGCTACTATGTCATGAACAACGGTAGCATAGAAGAACAGAATTCCTTCTTCGAGCGACCTACAGAGGAAATAAAAAGTCACCTCAAGCCTCTCTACATCATTGGAAAGGTAGAGTACGTGCCAATAAACAAAATTCTGGTAGATTGTGACGTGACAGTAAATCTGATGCCACACTTCTTGCTGAATAAAATTGGAAAATATGACACCGACACAAAGCCATATAATATGGTCCTGTCAAACTACAAAGGAAAGGTTGGCTCTACGATGGGTAAATGCAGGTGGGCCTGGCAGTTAGAACGATTACACGACCTACTGTCTTTTGGTGGTGGAAACAAAGGCTAATTATAAGCTGCTTTTAGGACAAGAGTGGATACATGACATTGATGTAGTGCCATCTTCGATGCATCAATGAATTTCTATTTGGAGGCCAGACGACATAGTGGAGAACATCGACGCGGATCAGGGGTACTTCAAAGCACCTATAAATCGTGTCGATCGAAGATAGTTCGACAAACATTTGGCTAACATCTCCCCTTGTGCCCAAGCAGATTTTGAATTTGTCTCGGATGATGAGACATTTTGTTCATTATACTTACACCTTGTCGACGATTTTCGGTGGGATGAGGAAGTGCCAGGAGAAAGGCTCTCATACCTTGGCAATCCTGCAGTAGACCCCACAGGGTGGAGAAGCGAATTTAGTGATAATGACTGAGTTCGAAACATTGAAAAGAATTTCGGCTTATGTGGCTGAAACCAAACTTCAGACGGCTTTGGAAGCTGCTAGTGAACATATGGTCGACAGGGCCAAGTTTGATTTTCACCAAGAAGGTCCTGGTAAAGAGTTCGACCCATAACCACTTGACAAGGTTCAGGGTGTGGAACAAAGCCAGAGGCTTGATGCCATCTATGATGAAGAGCCTTTGGTATTTGAAAAGGATTCATTGGAAAACGATATTAAGATGTTAGTGTAGAACCCATTGGAAGAAGTCGACCTAGGAGAAGGAGTGACCAGAAGGCCAACATACATGAGCGCCAATTTGGACCTACAACTTAGGATCGAAATCATCCAGATACTACGAGAATATAAAGATTGTTTCACTTTGGACTATGATGAGATGCCTGGTTTGAAGAGAGAATTGGTCAAACACAAATTACCAATCAAGCCTGGGAAGAAGCCAGTCAAACAAAATCTAAGGCGGTTCGCCACAGGAATTCTCTCAAAAATAAAAGGGTAAGTCGAAAGACTCCTTCGATGTAGGTTCATCCGCATTTCCAGGTATGTCGAATGGTTGGCCAACATTGTGTCTGCTATTAAAAAGAATGGGTCTTTAAGAGTTTGCATAGACTTTAGAGATCTAAATTCAGCTACTCTAAAGGATGAATATTCCATGCTTGTGGCAGAAATGCTAGTCGATTCTGCCGCAGGACATGAGTATCTCACCATGTTGGATGGATACTCTAGTTATAACCAGATTTTCATTGCCGAAGATGATGTCCCAAAACAGCTTTTCGATGTCCTGGAGCTTTAGGAACCTACGAATGGGTAGTGATGCCTTTTGGCCTAAAAAATGTTAGGGCAACATATCAATGAGCAATGAACTCAATTTTCCATGATTATATAGAGACTTTCATGCAGATATATATTGATGACATTGTGGTTAAGTCTTTTTCAGGAAAAAAACACTTGGACATTCGAGAGGATGAGGAGATATGGTCTTAAGATGAATCCTCTTAAGTGTGTGTTTTATGTGCAGGCAGGGGATTTTATAGGCTTTGTGGTCCATAAAAAGGGGATTGAGATTAATCAGAACAAAACTAAAGCCATCATGGAAGCGAAAGTGCCATCAACAAAAAAGGAGTTGCAGTCACTGCTGGGTAAGATAAACTTCTTGAGAAGGTTCATATCAAACCTAAGCGGAAAAGCACAGGCCTTTTCACCATTGCTTCGAGTCAATAAAGAGGGGTTTGAATGGGGGCAAGATTAACTGGAAGCCTTCGACAAGATCAAAGACTACCTGAGCCATCCTCTAGTTCTTTCACCACCCTATAGAAATAGGGGTATGAGGTTATACATAACGGCGTCAGACAAAACTTTAGGGAGCAAGTTGTCTCAAGAGGATGAGAATGGCGTCAAAAGAGCCATCTATTACCTCAGTAGATTTTTGAATGACGCAGAAACTAGGTATAACATGATAGAAAAATTATGTTTATGCTTGTATTCCTCTTGTACAAAACTAAAGCAATATATAAAACCAATTGATGTTTATGTTTCGTCTCACTTTGATGTTATCAAACATATGTTGTCTAAACCTATCTTGCATATTTGAGTTGGTAAGTGGGCACTAGTATTGACTGAGTATTCTTTAACATGTAAGCCTTTGAAGGCAGTTAAAGGACAAGTGGTAGCAGACTTTATAGTCGACCACTCCATAAATGAAAGCACTTTAAATTACGTCAAACTGGAACCTTAGAAGTTATACTTCAATGGCTCCAGCCATAAAGAGGGGACATGCATTGGTGTGTTAATTATTTCGCCTGAGAAAATTACAATAAAATTTAAGTATAAAGTCGAAGGGCTTTGTTCCAACAACAAGGCTGAATATGAGGCCTTGATAGCAGGACTTGAAATTTTGTTAGAATTGGGGGCAACCCGAGTCGAAATGATGGGAGACTTAGAGTTGGTTATAAAGCAAATCACAAAAGGAGTACAAGTGTGTTAAAGAAAATCTTATCATGTATTTTGTGATAGCCAACAGACTATTGATAAAATTCAAAGTGGTAAGTATTCGACATATACCTCGACTAAAGAATCGAGTAGCAAATGACTTGGCTCAGATTACCTCTGGGTATAAGGTTTCAAAGGAAATCTTACAGGAGGCAATCGAAGCTATAGGTAAAGTAGTGTCTGTTAGATTACGTCCATCAGACCTAGAAGCAACGAAGTTTGGATATGTTGATGAGGAGAACTTTGAGATTTTTGTTGTGGATAGTTTGATGGATAAAGACTGGAGGAAGCCTTTGGTCGAGTACTTACGCAATCCATCAACGTCTATAGAGCGAAAGTTTAAGTATCAAGCTCTAAGTTACGTTCTTCTAGGAAACGAGCTATTCAAAAATACCCCTAAGGGGGTCTTACTTAAATTCCTTAGTGAATCTGAGGCATATCTGGCCCTTTCAACGGCCCATAGTGGGGTATGCGTGGCACACCAGGTAAGCCATAAGATGAAATGGTTATTGTTACGTCAAGGTGTGTATTAGCCTACTATGTTAAAATATTGCATCGAATTCGCCAAGGGCTACCAGGAATGTCAGATCCATGTTGGCATACAACATGTCCCAGCAAGCGAATTACATTCCATAGTCAAACCATGGCCTTTCAGAGGTTGGGCTTTGGACTTGATTGGAGAGATTCGACCTGCATCCTCTAAAAATCAGAAATACATTCTGGTAGGAATTGACTACTTTACAAAGTGGATCAAAGCGGTACCTTTACGAAAGGTGGATCAAGAAGATATTATTGAGTTCATTCAAAAGTACATCATTTACAGGTTTGGAATCCCATAAACAATTAAGACAAATCAAGGGTCAGTTTTTACTGGTCGAAAGATGCAGGAGCTTGCTAAGGATATGGGATTCAAACTCCTAAATTCTACGCCTTATTATGCTCAGGCTAATGGTCAAGTTGAAGCAACTAATAAAATGGTGATTGGGTTGATAAAAAAGCATGTGGGAAAGAAGCCTAGAAATTTGCATAAGACGTTAGACCAGATTCTTTGGGCATGTTGAACTTCTCCCAAAGAAGCCACTAATAGCACCCCATTTCGATTGACTTTTGGCCACGATGCAGTATTACCTGTTGAGATCTACTTGCAGTCAATTAGGATTTAGAGACATCATGAAATTCCTCGCGATACTTATTGGAATATGATGTTAGATGAGTTGGTGGATTTGGATGAAGGAATACTTAAAGCTCTAGAACTTTTGAGGAGACAAAAGAAGATAGTAGAAAAGTCTTACAGTAAAAAGGTTAAGGTTAAGACCTTTTTTCCTGGAGACTTGGTTTGGAGGGTAATCTTGCCTATGGATCGAAAGGTTAGAGCCTTGGGAAAATGGTCCCCAAAATGGAAAGGCCCGTTCCAAATTACGCAAGTATTTTTTAATGGAGCCTATGAGGTCGAAGAATTAAACAAAGATAAGAGAATCTTGAAAGTAAATGGCAAGTATTTGAAAAAATATAAACCAGCACTTCAAGAAATTAAAATCTCTAGATAATAATTCAATACATAAAGAAAAGCCAAAAATGGTGTTCATAAATGCCAAAATGGCTTAAATCATTACATAATCAGGTCTGAAAGACTATGGCATATGATGGCCAAAAGTAAATATTACAAAGAAATTACCAAGCTAAAATGGGAGATTCTCTTTCATTTTTAAATATCTCGACTTCTGGAGTCGAGGCGCCTTTCACACAAGGTTTTGTCGGACTTCATATGGGCAACTTCTTTCTCCAGTTGTCGAGATTCCTCAATGAAAGTTATGGCATGATCAAGCTCTTTCGAGAGGCTGGAATCATCGAAGGCAGATAACTCAACATTCGATTTTTTGGCCTTCGAGATTTTACTTCGAAGCTTCTTGATCTTTCACTTCCAAGAAGTAATGTTCTTTTCATTAGAGGCAATCTCTTGCTTGTTCTTTTCTTTTGCTTCCTTTAGTACTGCTACCCTATTTTTAGACTCAGCGGCAGAAGCCCAAGTTGTGGCCTCACTCGCAGTTTTGGTCGAAATGGCTTTTTCAATCTAAGGCGGGCGCTTGAGATCCCCATAAACTTGGTCAATCTTGGTGCCAAGTTCTAGGATGGTAGCAGACTCAGGGGAAATAGCATGAATGTACACTTATTGAATAAGGTTCTTCAGAGAGAGGTGGGTAACATGGTCCATTTGCAAGATAGTGAAAATGTCACCCTTCAAGATTTTTTTCTTTGATCTTCTGGAGGATTTCTCTTCAGGCTTGCTCGAAGCTTGATCTTCAGAGGTTGAAGCACTCAGAGTCATGCCAGAAGAACTTCCTCGACTGCCAAGAAGGATATAGATGTATTGTCGAGGGTCGCTGACTTTCAAGGCGTTGAGTTCTGCTTCAGTAAGGCCCGCTCCACACATGGTGGGCATTGTTTTGCCTTCAGTAGCAGCACTAGTGGCTAGAATAGCAACAACCTCAACTTGTGTTGGTTCATTGTGAGGACCTTTCCCAGTTTCTTCCTCCTCACTCTAACCATCATCTCCTTTGTCTTCATCCATTTTGTCGCCAGTATTTTCATCACTATGTCTGTCCAATTCCGATTGATGCATGGTTTCATCTTCCTTCATATCTTCGCTCCCTGCTGGATTAGCATTTTCGACACCAAGAGTATCGCCCAATGGGGAATTTCCTGCATCATCTAAGAATGAAGTTTCCTCCATATGGACGTCTCTTGTATCATGTGTCTTAAGATTATACTGCGCATCATCTTCTTCATGATCAGAGCCATCAGTTTGAGATTGTTGGGTAGCAGTTTTTGCAGGCGAAGAAGGAGCTGTTTCAAAGCCAGGTTTATTAATTTCACCAAGTGAACTCATTCCAGAGCCCAAATATGACATGGGATGGTAAGTGCGCTCACCTTGGCTATTTAGGATGGTGGCTAGAGAAGGAGATTTGTCCATCATTGGCTTCGAGCCACCTGCATCAGCCTGAACCAAAAGAAAAGTAAGTTATGGTAAAAGGGAGCAAGGTGCAAGTAAAGTGGAACTTCGAGGAAAATTGAGGCGTGAATTACCTTGACACCCTCATCAGTAGGACTAGAATTATCACTCTCAACAAGGATTGTTGGTGGTGTTGAGGCACCTTTACTAGAGGTTTATACACCACCGTTGATGGGTAGAGTCATTTTAGAGACCTTAGCCGTCATGGGGTCAGATTGGATACCAGCAACATTTGTCCCTTGGCTGGTTCTCTTCCTCTTCTTCAGTTTTAGGTCCTCAGGAGGAGATTCGTCATCATCCTCTCAATCAATGATAATTTGGGCAGTGGCTCTCTTCAACTTTTTGGAGGTGTCGGAGGTGGTTTACGAGACGCCTAAAGTTACCAAGAAGTATTAGAGGCAATCAAGACCAGATTAATAAAAGAAAGAGGCGTGTGAAGTACCTTGTTGCATTCAGCCTTTATCTCAACCCGTGGTTGAGTTGTATTTTTCTTAGGGGCAGCTCCAAAACAAACAACGTTGCCATAAGTTAGTAATAGTAGAGTTCAGATAAAGGAACCTAAAATTGAAGAATGATAACCTTCAAGGATTTCAGATTCGATGCAAACATTAACATGAAGGTTCCCTTTGGAACTATCAAGCGTATGTTTAGTCAGAACCACCCACTGGGCCTTGGGTTTCGACTGTTGACGAAAGATTTTTATAGAATCCTCACAGATGAACCAATCTGGAAATGGAGGGGCAAGAGCCACTCCAAAGTCAGCAGATGGCAGTCAAAGAATCTTTGGGGGAAATAGGGCGAAAGCCACTTCATAACGTTTCTCAGGAGGAACCTACGAAATGATTTTTAAAATCTCCATTTTCTTTGAAAAAATTTCTTTCAGCGTGACAGTGGTTTCATGGATGGTTCAACTAACATCATTTGGTCGATAAGAATTTTTAAAGTAATTCTAAAAGGCTTGAATCTCTTTTATATGAATGGATATACCTTTCTTGACTTTCTCCTGCACATCAACAAAAGCTTGGCCAATCAAGCAAACAAAGCTAGAAACATTAAGGAACTCTGCGGTGTAGTGCCTCGACCACCAGTTATAGAATTCTTGGGTGCAAAGGTGAGAGGGCTCGAAGTAAACAGGGGTGAGGAGAGATTTGTGGGCATGTCGAGCAAGATGCGTTGAACTCTCTATGTTATTGAAGACATTATGGGAAGGATCACATGAGCTCTCTTGTCATATAGACACTTGGGCAATGTTTGAACTAAGCCAAACTGTCGAGAGACATGGTTTGGCTGGTAGGCCATAAAAGCTGCTTGGCCCCTTAAAAGGTTAAGTTTATGGACAATGAATCGAGGAATCAAAAAACCTTCCCAGAAAAGAATTGACTCTGCTTCATGTTTTTTGAATGCAGGAGGGAAGGCCCTAGTAAACCATTCAGGGTCGTATTTCCTTTCTGCAAACGGGGCCATCCGTGGTGTAAACTCATGGAGTTTGGTGAACATCTTAATTAAGCCAGAGATGTTTTCCGTAAGTGTCTGTTCCTCTTCATTAGGGGTTAGCTTGACCAATCGAGTCCATTCGACTCACTTCTCCTTTATTTATGGGGCTTCTTCATCGATTGTCCCTTTGTTAGGAAGACTAGTCTCAAATGTGGCATTAAGCCAGAGTTGGAGTAGCGAGAAAGGCCCCGACAACAAGAGATTCTCGTTACTCTCTTGGCTTTTCAGTCGACCAGCACCTTCACTCAGGGATTCATACAGGTTGGCCAGTATCATTTCACTTAGACAAATACCTCGATTCAGATGTAGTTGGTTGGCTAAAGTAAGATACTTCCTTGCCACCTGTAGAGATTTTGTACATAAAACACAACGAGAAAGCCACATAGCTAGAAATGCTATGTGTTCTTGATCTTCAACAGTTTCTATTTTTTTTGTTATGATAGTGATTGATGAAGTGGGTGTAGTGTGCTTGTTGGCCGAAAACCCTATAGTGTCTTGACTATCCACTTCAGAATCATAAACCAATCCATGGGGTTTTAGCCCTGTGATAGCGAATAGGTCAAAAAGAGTGGTTGTCATCATCCCACAAGGAAGGTGAAAGGTATAGTGGGTACTATCCTAGAAATATAAAGAAGAGTCCAGAAGAATGGGGCAGTAGGTGGGACCTGATTTCGACATCATAATCAAGTCATAAATCCCAGTTTTCTTCCAAGCTTCTGCCTTGAACTTCTCTACTTTGGTAAACCAGTTCAGATAAAGATTAGAGTCTTTGAAGTAAGGAGTCACTCTAAACATCCTAGATCCATCATTTAGATACTTAAGGTCTACATTATGTAGCGATAGACTATCAGGACCTTCAGTGGGGACTTTTGTTTGATCTTTCTGCCCTAAGGGTTTAGTCTTGCGATAGGAGGGAAAGAAGTCATTGATGGTTGAATAATTTGTTCCTAAAGGAGATAGAGGGCCAACTAAGCTAAAGGTTTACCTAAAATAGTTACAGGGATCATTACATGTGATTCATAAATATGCCTCTTCTCTTCTATGAGGGGTTCAAGAATAAACGGTTGGTTTTTCACCATTTTTGGCCCGCTCAGTGTAGCAAAGGGAGGAAGTAGTGACACATACTTTAGTCCTTTGACCTTGGGATTTTTCTTCTTGTCGTGGGTAGCAGCAGTGGAAGACGCCATTATTGAGTTTTAGTAAAAATGGGTTTACTGAAGGAAGGTTTGGAGTGTTTGGAAGAGATGTCTAGTAATTGCTTGAGTTGGAAAAAAGTTCAAATTATTTCCGAGGAGATTATTTATAAGGGGTTTTGAAGTAATCAAAATTCACTATTCATCATTGAGAGCTCAAAGTAGTGGGACACGCGGCGTCCCAGGAATGAAAGTGGGGGCGGTGGCAGTTATTGCCTAGGCCCACGATCTCATAGGTCCTAAGAGAGATGATGATGGTCTGGGTTTTGATGGGTTTTCCAAGAAATTGTTTCATAGTTGGCCATGACGTCATGGACGTGCTTGAAAAGTAGCTGAATAGTTTCTTTCAAGTCACGGGTAGACATTTACATTGACACCTACGTGGGAGTTGAAAGATGGCGTAGAATTAGATACTGTTAAAAAATAGCCTTTTACTTCAGCATGGTCGAAAAATACATTTTTGAGGGGCAATTTGTTAGCTCACAAATTCGACGCTCACATTAAATTAAAGTGTTTGGGTGAAATATTGAATTCTCAAGGTAATATGGAAAAGCCTTCGAGTGGTCTTAGCCATAAATGAAATCGAAGGCATTCACATAAGAAAGGAAGACTTTTGGGACTTAGAAAATATTTCTAAGATTAGAGAAGTCACCTTCGACCGAGAACGCTGGCCAACAACTTGTAGAATTTGAAATTCAAATAAGGGAGGGAGTAGTTATGCTTTCTCATTTTTTGAACGAGACAAGTGGTGCACATTCAAGAAGCAACTACATGCAGCACGACACTTGTTAGGGGCTGATCATTTTAGGAAGTTAACATTAATTAATTATATTATTATAAATAGGGGTTCTAGCAATAAAAATCAGTGTGTTGTAATTTACTATTGACAAGTCATTCCAAATTTACTCAATTTATCCGCGTGTAGAGAAAAGAGTTCTGGGAGAATGTACATAATGTAAAAGCACCGTTTTATGCTTTAATGGAATTTACTTTTGCTTTATCTTAAAAGAGTTTATCCTTTACTTCCTTGCAATTTACGTCTTTGGTAGTATGCTTTGTTTCTTTTAAGTGTTTTTGAAGCCCTTTTACCTTTTTCTTTCAATTTCATGTTCTTTCATTCCAGTCGAACCCTACACTTACATTAACCTTTTCTCATAAACACTGTCGAAGTGTTTAGTTCTTTATTATTTTCTCTAAATTAAAACTTAGCACATGTCTTAGGATCAATCTGATCGATCCTGTGAGCCACCAAAGTTAGATTTGGAAGATCAGTAGTTGTTTTCCAATTTTCATGGGAAACAGTATGGCTAACCTATTACACATATGAGGACTTGTTGGAAGGTTTTTTTTTTGAAGGAAATCCCTCTCTGATCATACGCGTAAGGCATGGGGAAGTACGCGTATGATGTCCGGGCATTTTGGGCCCTAAGTGTAGTATAGGCAGGAATGAGGCGAGGGAACAAGGCCATACGCATTGGGGTAGGTCCATAAGCGTATGAGCAGGGCTATGTTGTGATTTTTCAGTTTTCGCGATTCCTTTCCTGATTTCGCATGCAATAAAATTCCTCTTGGTTCGTAAGACTACTATGACGTAATTAGACATAGGGGAACTGATAATGATAGTAAATATGGTAAAATAAGGAATTTCTGTGTGGATTTCTATATGCTGTGTGGTTGATGCCTATGTGAATGAGATTGTTGTTATGTGGACAATCTTGGACAAATATGGTAATTCCAGAGTGAATTACAGTGAGTCTGTGGCTCACGTGTGATTATTGTGGATCGTGTATTATGTGTTAATGATAATTGTATTATGCATAATTGTATGTCATGTATTTCATGTCGTGTCATGTGGAGATGAGTCTAGGTGGGAATTCATGATGGGTGCCTACTCTCATCCGGACTCCGTGTGGGAGTCGAGTTGGAGATAAGTTGTAGTTCAGAGGAACGTATACAACTTATCCGGATCCCAATGGGAATCGGGTTCAAAGAATGAACTGTATAGACAGTGTTGGTACTACAGGCATGGTGTAGTGTCAATGGAGTCACATTTTATATATGTATGATTGAATGTGGACTGAGCATGATTAATATTGTTGTGTCACTTCTACGTGCGTTATAATTGTTTAATTGGTGTGAATTATGTGATTACTACTCTTTAGTATGTGATATTCACTATATAATTATTGAACGTAATTCTCACCTCTTTTCTATTGATATGTATGTGCTCCTCAGAGAGTACAGATAATCAGGTACCTGAGTAGTGCTTGAAGCGTGCGTTGCTATTGATAGGTCTTAGGAGTTGCTCAAATACGCACCACGAGAAGGATGGGAATTGTTTTAACTTTAATTTGTGTTGTTTTTCATTTGTTACGTATCTTGTTTCCAATTTGTGTTGAACCACGAGTTTTGTGGAGGTTATGTGTCGTAAGGCCTTAGTGTTGTTGAAGTGATCAATTTAATTATTCCATTGTTTAATTAATCTTTATGAGGAATAAAGATATAAAGTGATTTGATACTTCATAAATTTTTAGGGATACAACATCCTACTGTCGCACCTCAAAAAATCGTAAATCGAAAAACGTGACCCTCGCGCGAAAGGCGCGATAATGCGATTCGACAGAGTCACCACCGAACTTTATTTATCTCGAATGAACGAGAAAGGAAAATATTGAGAAAACCTCTTAAGACGAAAGGAACACGACCGTCACAACCTGATGTTCCGGGTTCGGGAGTCGGTTACACAAGGGGAAGGTAGTAACACCCATCACGTCCGTTGTACTCAATGGAAACCTCTTAATTCAAATTGTACCGAGTGATGACTAAGCTTAGTTGTTCTCTTCTCAATACTAAAGGCGACTCGATAGGGTAAACGGATAATGATGCTAAGGGGAAATAGGTGGTTATAAGATAGGATGCTCGCCAAGGAATGAGGCCCTTATGACTACGTATGCTCACTTGAACGAGAATGAGAAATCAGAGTGTCGTAGTTCGACAACAGGAAAGGATGGGGGAAACGGAAGATGGATAGAAATGTGCTCGCAAAGATCGTCACAATCTTGTGCCTACGTATCTTACATTCAGACTAGAATAAAGAATCAGAGTGTTCGTAGTTCGTGGTAGCAACCACGAAAAGTGACAAAGTTTGAATTGGTTTGAAGTTGGTACGGATGACGATTAATCGAAGCTTAAAAAAGGCTCCTCGGACCCAAGTAATCAGGATAAAGAGTCAAATACTTGGCTCTCTCTCTTTTTTTCACCTTGAAAACAAAGTTGCGTCTGAATGGTGTTTGAAATGATGAGTGGTTGGACGATGGTTGAAAGTTATCGGGTTATTAATGCTATTTAGAGGCGTCACTTGCTTACAAACGAGTAAGATAACTCGCATCCAAACAACTGAAGGGATATCAAAGGCTCAATTCCCCTATTTTCACCTTGAAAGGAATCAAATATTTGTTAATTGATTAATAGTTTATTGAGAAAATCCTCTTGATGTTGGATCAAGGGTTTGACTTATATTTGCATGCAAAACCGTGGTGGAATGGAAATAGGTTGAGAAATGGCTCGACGACGAGTCGAAGGTTTGGATTGAAAATGGAACCGGCTTGATGACGCATCAAGGGTTAGGTTGTGAGAAATGATACTAGTCCCTGAGGGTTCTCCCAAATATCGAAACCACGATGAAGTGTGTGAAATAGGTTGATGGCAAATGCAGACGAGCATTCGACTTACGAGGTGTTTGAAAATGGCTCGATGACGAATCGAGAATTAGTTTGAAAATAGATTAATCTACGCTAGTCCCTAAGGGTGCTCTTAGAAGATAAACCACAATCAAAGAAATACGAAACATACATCGGAATGGGGGAGGGGTACATGTAAATTACACGAGATTGCACAAAATAAAAGGTCTCGTTGTCAGGTAGCCCAAGAGAAATCCGTGTGTGTGCAATGTGTTCTAAACTAAGCCTTGAGCGAAATTTGGGCACAACTCCAAGCTAGGGTACCTGACAAAGTCCAATGATTCAACAGTCCACCAATTTAGGCTTTTAACATTTCGATCATTTATTAAGTATTTTCGAATACATGTGAATAAAGGATGAATACAATATATATGAATATGACAATTATGAATAATATGACAAGATAAATCAAGATAATATCCACAATAATATGAACAAGATGTAATGACTGAATTTAAATCAAGAGTATATTTGACTGAAAATAAAACAGTTATATATTGACAGAAAGTAAAGTTAGTCGTTAGTTTGATTTGTGAATTGAATCGGGGCGAAATGTAACGCTAAACCGTCGTAGCTCGACTTATGATAAAAGTCAAACTATAGGAGGTCGCGTAAATTGATATATGTGTTAAAAACAAGATAGAGAAATGATATAGGATCATTCTCCAATTAAATCGTGTCGCATGGACCAAAAAGAGTGGGATCTCGTCTTAATCATAAACTCATGTCGATTAATCGAAGGTAGCCTATCACGATCCCAAAGTAAAGAAAATGACCCAAATGACCATTTCCATAGATTTGACATTGTGAAGATTATCAACTTTGATAAATCGATGTTTACGAATCGAAAGACTTCATAGATCGAAAAAATTCAATAAAATTGAAAATGAAGAAGAAATTGAAAGAGAAAAGAAGGTGGTCTCGGATTAGTCACCATTTATCAATAGTTTGACTAACGGTGACTTTGTTTGCTTCGTCATTGACTAAAAAACGATAAAAATGAATAAAATCGAAAATGAAAAGGTGAAAAGAAAATTGGTCTCGAATTAATTATTATTTATCAATAATTTGACAAATAATAATTTTGGAGGTCTCTTCATCGACCAAAAATTTATAAAACAGATAAAATAAAAAATGAGAAAAAGACAAAATTTAAAATATAAAAAATAAAATCGAGAGTGACTTACTAAATAGTAAAACAAATGTCAAACTATTTGGTTCATAGAATTTAAAAAAATTTAAAAAAACTAAAAAAATCTAACAAAAAGGAACAGGAAAAGGAACAGGGGGTGCGTCCTATTGAGAGGGATGTACATATTATTAATAAAAAGGAGGGATCATTTGGGCTATGGAAAGCCCATCACCCATAAAATGTTGCTTGGCACAATCAGAGGGGTGCATGAACCATTAGGGGGTCTTGAGCCCCTCCAAAATTGCCCTGTACGGCCCAATCAAATACCAAAAAAGGAAGTAAAGAAAACAGGAAAATTTTACTTCATACCCCTACAATTATACCCATACCCTTACACTAAAATTTTTTGGACCAAAATATCCTCATATAAAAATTTATAATTTTTTTTCATTTGTTCACCGTGGTTCATATTTTTTTCATTTGTTCACCGGAAGACTTTTTGGAAGTCTTCCGGTTCACATTTTTTTTCGTTTGTTCACCGTAAGACTTTTTGGGAAGTCTTCCGGTTCATGTTTAAGATTTATTAATTTCATATAAACACCATTTTAGTAAATTTTTATCTATTTTGCTTAATATATATATATTCTATAAATAGAGAATTTTTTTTATAAATATTTTCTATTTGCTATAATTATCATAATATTATGACATTAGTATTATATATTTAGAATTTGCAAACAAATCTTACTAAACTTGTATCCATTAGGCTTAATATATAAAAATTCTATAAATAGAGAATCTTTTTTTAGAAATATTTTCTATTTGGTATAATTATCATAATATTATCACATTAGTATTATATATTTAGAATTTGCAAACAAATCTTACTAAACTTGCAAATTTACCGTATTCAATATATTTAATCAAATGAAAACATATGTGATAAATCAATAATGTATTTTAATTTAAAATAATCACAATAATATAACTTGCAAAAAAAAACTAAATCGAACTTTCAATTAAATAAATCAACCAAATTAAAATATAAGTAATAATTTGACTTTATTTAATATTTTTAATAAAATAAAAATATAAGATATAAATAAATAATATATTTTATTTAAAGCAAGCACAATATAGAACATGCAAAAAAGTTATAAATAAAAAAAAATCAAACAAAAATGAAAAAAAAAATAATAAATTTATATTCTTATTTTTTTTTAATTAAATAAAAATATGGGTAATAAAATAATATTGTTTTATATTTATAATTATGTGAATTCTAAAGTATAGATTAAATACTATATTCATAGTAGTATTCAAAATTAAATAATCAATAAAACTATATCAGTCCTATAAAAAAAAACACATTATTTGCGTGTTCTACTATTGTGATTATTTTAAATAAAATACATTATTAATTTATTACTTATATTATTTTGCAAGTTAACTTATTGTGATCATTTTAAGTTAAAATACATTATTGATTTATCACATATGTTTTCATTTGATTAAATATATTGAATAATGTAAACTTATATCCTATATTTAAATTTATTTTATTTATTAATTTTTAAGATTAATAAGATGTTTGAGAAAATTTTAGGATTATGATCATTTAAAATAAATGATTTTAATCTCATAGTATTATAATAATTATAGCAAATAGAAAATATTATGAAAATGATTCTCTATTTATAAAATTTTTATATATTAATTATAATAGACAAAAATTTACTTAATCGGTCTTTATATAAAATTAATAAATCTTAAATATTAACTAAAAATTTAAAATAAACATGAACCGGAAGACTTTTTGGAAGTCTTCCGGTGAACAAACGAAAAAATATATACCGGAAGATTTCCAAAAAGTCTTCCGGTGAACAAAAGAAAAAAATATGAACTGGTGAACAAATGAAAAAAATTATAAATTTTTATACGAGGATATTTTGATCCAAAAAATTTTAGTGTAGGAGTATGGGTATAATTGTAGGGGTATGTGGTAAAACTTTTAGGCCCGGTCCGAAAAAAACCCAAACCCGCAAGCGTTTTGGCAGCTCATTACTAGGTCTTAAAGCACAACTCAAGAGCTTGTTCACATCCAACAAAACGGCAATGGTTATCACGAAATCCTTCCCTTTCCTTTAAAATAAAAAACGAGTAAAAGAAGGAGAAGCATTAATCTCAAAAAATGATCAAACACTATCCTCAAAACAAAACATCAACGTATTCTTTTGTCCTCAACCTTCTTCTGCATCTCACACAAATTGTTCCTCTGTCGATCTGCTTCACAGGTTTCGTCTTGTACAAGGAGGTTTAATGATTGAAGGTTTGGGTCATTATAACGGTTGTTAAAGGTTTGAAGGAGACGAGAGGAATGGGTTTGCATTGAGGTTAAAAAAGAATTTCGAGGCGTTTTGATGGCTTTTAAATTAAATACCCAGAATAGTGAAAACGATCCGTATTTATATTGGAGATTTCGTGATGTCTACCGTAAATTTTTTGGTGAATATGGTTGTTGTTGAGTTAATGTGGGGTCAATATATTGTGAAATGGTTAGTGATTTTGATTGTCATTTTGTGCACATTAACAGGTTGGTGTTTGTGTTAATTGAATCGTACGGTTATGCTTTGCAGGTGCGTATTGCTTTCATTTTTTTGCAGCACTTTAGAAAGTTGTGCAAAGCTATTTGTTTTCAAAACATCATGGCGGTGTATGGTGCATAGGACGAATTCCATCGTTTGCCATAACTTGTCGGGTATGTTGTTTTTGGTTTTTCTTCTTTTGCTGCAGAAAGATGAAGTATGTGTTGCAAGTTTGTTCTGAAAGGTTGGGTCACTTGGATGGAAACCGCGGTGTGAGGGGGTTTCTATGGAAACCCAATGATGGAAGATCATGGTGCGCGAAAAAAAAAAGGATACGAGGAATGAGGTTCTGGTGCAAGGGCCCTACATTTTGACCATATAGTGTGTACTGCACGTGTAGGCTGTTGGAAATAATAATTTATTTCCATTAAAGTTGTTCCAAAATGACAAAGTGGGTGTTATAATAAATGCTTAGTCCCACATTGGAAGAGAGTAAAATTAAATAACATTTATAAGGCACTTGGAACAATGTAATTTCCAAAAGAGCCAAAAAGGATAAAGTGCCACATAGTCACATGTGGTGGTGCCAAAACTTATGTCACTTGTCTCATACAAAACACCCCTCGCCGGTGTCGCCACCGGCGACACCGGCTCCGGCTCCGGCTCCGGCTCCGGCTCTGGAACCGGAACCGGAACCGGGGGCGTGGGCGTAGAGGCGCTAGTGGCGGCTTGTAGACGGCACTTGAGCACTTAGGCACGACGCATCGGAGCAATCGGGCTATTCGCGGCGTTAATGAGGCGGCGCCGGTGGCGCTCCGGCCGCCTCCGGCGGGCGGACCGGCCTTCGGCCGGTATACTGCGAATTTAATTTTTAATTATCGCTCAGACTTATTCGCTGCCTAGAGTTTGATTTTGAATTTGAATTTGAAATACATGACACTTGACGAAGTGGTGCATGATATTTTATGTGAACCATTGCAAATGCTCATTAGAGAGTGTGTTTATGAAGAATTGCAACCTTCTGAAAAGACACATGCATGGCTATAAATATATGCTTCATAATTCGAAATCATTCACTCCAAATTCTGAAATCCTCTTCCATATAATTCCAACATTTTCCTTGCATTCGAAACTTCATCAGTCTTGTGCAGTTTCGAGAAAAAGGCTGACTTATCCTGGGTATTCAGGCCGTTCCAACTCTAAGACAATCTGAGAGTGTGCTTGAAATACTTTTAAGGAAAGTGATTTCGTTCACGATTCAGTCTGGATCCATTCGACATAGAAGAATTATCTAACATTCTTAAAAGTATTTCTATCATGGATTCCGACGCTGCTGTTTCAAGTATCAAAGTTATGAATCAGGACCTTGTCAAATTGGATCGTTTCGATGGAAACAACTTTACCAGATGGCAAGACAAGATGACGTTCCTGCTTACTGCACTCAAGGTTCACTACGTCTTGGATCCCAATCTGACACCAATTCCAGAACCAACTGCAGATGATTCTGACGAACTCAAGAAGAAGCGCATGCTGCGAAGGGAGGACGAATTACTATGCCGTGGGCATATTCTGAATACGCTATCTGACCGCCTATACGACTTATACACAGACAATCCGTCCGCTAGAGACATATGGAATTCCCTGGAGTTTAAATTCAAAGCCGAAGAAGAAGGTACGAAAAAGTTCTTAATTTCTAAATACTTTGATTTTAAATTTATAGATTCCAAGCCCATACTTCCTCAAGTGCATGAATTGCAAGTCCTGGTGAACAAAATCAAAGCGGTGAAAATAGACATTCCTGAAACCTTTCAAGTTGGTGCAATCATTGCGAAATTACCAAGTTCGTGGAAAGGCTATAAAAAGAAACTGTTGCACAGTTCTGATGACTTTTCCTTGGAGAAAATCCAGAAGCATCTTCGAATCGAGGAGGAATCGAAGGAGAGGGAAAAATCAGAATCTGCGGGTCTTTCCAAAGCCAATGTTGTGACCAGAAAGGAAAAGAAAAAACATGATGTCAAGAAAAGTCACATCGCACCAAAAAAGGAACATACCAAGTTCAAGAACTTCGGTGGTCCGAAGGGTCCGAAAAATGGATGCTTTGTATGTGGAAAACCTGGACATTATGCTCGAGATTGCAGGCATAATAAATCAAAAAAGGAGATCAATGCAGTGAATGCTAATGATGATATAATTGCTACTGTGAGCGAAATTATGGCAATCAAAGGCAAGGTCCAAGGCTGGTGGTATGATACATGTGCCACGGTTCATGTCTCATATGACAGGGCTGCATTCAAAACATATTCTGAGGCAAATGATGGACAAGAAGTACAAATGGGAAATGAAGTGCGATCCAAAGTTGTTGGAACCGGAACGGTCGAACTCAACTTCACTTCTGGAAAGAAAGTTACTCTTGTTAATGTGCTTCATGTCCCAGACATGAATAGGAATCTTGTTAGTGGGGATTTATTGGGAAAACCGGGTATTAAATCTGTGTATGAATCGGGCAAACTTATCTTGACCCGTAATAGTGTGTTTGTTGGAAAAGGATATTCCGCTGAAGGAATGATCAAACTATGTATTACTGATAACATGATTAATGAAATTTCTAATTCTGCTTACATGCTTGATTCAGTTACTTTATGGCACAATAGATTAGCACATATTGGTATTAGTTCAATGAAGAGACTAATTAAACTTGGCTTGATATCATGTAATATCAAAGATTTCAATAAATGTGAATTATGTGTTAAATCAAAAATGATTAAGAAACCTTTCAAAAGTGTTGAAAGAAATACAAATCTGCTTGATCTTGTACATTCAGATTTGTGCGAATTTAATGGCATGTTGACCCGTGGGGGAAATAGATATTTCATTACATTTATTGATGATTGCTCTAGATACACTTATGTATATATCTTAAAGCATAAAGATGAGGCTTTTAATGCCTTTAAGAGTTACAAAGCAGAAGTGGAAAATCAATTAAGTAGAAGTATAAAAGTTCTTAGGAGTGATAGGGGCGGTGAATACTTCTCCACTGAATTTGATGCATTTTGTGAAGAACATGGTATAATACATGAATGTTCGGCACCTAGAACACCACAACAAAATGGCATAGCAGAAAGAAAGAATCGAACATATCAAGAAATGATGAATGCCATGTTATTGCATTCCGAACTACCTTTCAATTTGTGGGGCGAAGCTTTATTATCCGCTTGTCACATAATAAATAGAATTCCCTTAAAGAAAAGTGGAATTTCTCCATATGAGGTATGGAAGGGCATGACACCAAATATTGGCTACTTTAAGGTGTGGGGGTGTGTGGCATATTACAAAAACATGGATCCTAAGAGAACCAAGTTGGGTCCTCGAGGGATAAGATGTGCATTTGTAGGATATGCACAAAATAGCAAAGCATATAGACTGTTAAATTTAGAGTCTAATATTATTGTTGAATCCCGGGATGTAGAATTCTTTGAAAACCTTATAACTAAGGATAAAGAATCAGAGTCGGCCATAAACAAAGAATCTTGTGAAAAGGACTCTTCTCGGATTGTAGAAATACAACCTGAAGACACATCTCGAATAAATGAACCACGACCCGAACCTAGGATAAGCAAAAGAGTCCGGAAAATAAAGAACCTAGGACCAGACGAAATTGATTCTCAATCCATTTCATTTTATCTGGTTGAAGGAAATAATACAAATTTTATTAAAAGCATTCCGGTAATTCTTCAAGTAGGGGAAGATCCTAAAACTTATAAGGAAGCAATAGCTTCAAGAGACTCCTCTTTTTGGAAAGATGCTATCCGAGATGAAATGGATTCAATTATGTCCAACCACACTTGGGAACTTGTTGATTTACCAAAGGGATCAAGACCCATTGGATGCAAGTGGGTGTTTAAAAGAAATATCATAGTGATGGTACATTAAACACTTATAAAGCAAGATTAGTGGCAAAAGGATTTAGACAAAAGGAAGGTATAGATTATTTTGACACTTATGCACCTGTAGCGAGAACAACCACTATAAGGTTGTTGTTTGCTTTAGCATCTTTAAATGATCTGATTGTTCATCAAATGGATGTTAAAACAGCATTCCTAAACGGAGACCTCGATGAGGAAATCTACATGGAACAACCAGAAGGACACGTCCTTCCTGGAAATGAACAGAAGGTGTGCAAACTTGTCAAATCTCTATATGGCTTAAAACAAGCACCAAAACAATGGCATCAAAAGTTTGACTCTACGATAATGTCAAATGGATTTATTCCTAATTCTTGTGACAAGTGTTTATATACAAAAGTGTATAATAACACTGTAATATTTTTGTGTCTTTATGTTGATGACATGCTAATAATTAGCAATAGACTTAATGGAATTCTAGAAACAAAAAGGTTTCTAACTTCCACTTTCAAGATGAAAGATCTTGGGCTTGTTGACACAATTTTAGGAATAAAAGTTAAGCAAAATAGTGGGGGTTATGAACTTAATCAAACACATTATATTGAGAAAATGCTTGATAAGTTCAAACACCTGAAATTCAAGGAAGTAACTACTCCATTTGATCATGTAATCAAACTTGAAAAGAATGATGGAAGAGCAGTGGCTCAATTAGAATATGCAAGTGCGATCGGATGTCTTATGTACTTAATGCAATGTACTAGACCCGATATATCATTTGCAGTTAGTAAAATGAGTAGATTTACTAGTAATCCAAGTAATGAACATTGGAAGGCAATCACGAGGATATTTGGTTATTTGTTGAAAACCAAAGATCTTGGTCTTCATTATGGTAGGTTTCCTGCTATACTAGAAGGATATACCGATGCCAGTTGGATCTCTGACGTGGGAAATCACAAATCTACAACTGGGTGGATATTTACACTAGCTGGAGGAGCAATTTCCTGGAAGAGCAAGAAACAAACATGCATTACTCTTTCGACCATGGAATCAGAATTCGTGGCTCTCGCTTCCGCTAGTCAAGAGGCAGAGTGGTTGAGGGATCTTCTTTTGGAAGTTCCATTGGCTAAAGACAATGTTTCAAAGGTAATGATACACTGCGATAGTCAGGCCACTTTGGCAAGAGCATTTAGCGAAGTGTATAATGGAAAGTCCAGGCATATAGGACTTAGACATTCGTTCGTAAGAAAACTGATTAAGGATGGAATCATTTCACTTACGTATATACGAACAAGCTATAATTTGGCTGATCCGTTTACTAAGCCGCTGGCCAGAGACTTAGTAAGAACAACCTCGAGAGGTATGGGGTTGAAACTCCTTGAGTAAGAGTTCCGACAATGGCGGCAACCCAATCTTAAGTTAACAGAACATTAACGTTAAGATTTTCAATGGGTAACAACAAGTCGTTGATTTGGATAATTGTCTAACATTTCATAATTATGTTGACATTAGAAAAGAGGGTTGAGTTTTATCTTAAACTCTTAATGAAGTTCAATACCGAGGGTACGTATCTATTGGAAACAGATACTATATGAACTTCACCTATGTGAATTATGAGATGGTGCCGTCTCAAAGTGAGAGTTGGAGTTTCTCTCATGAAAAATTCATGAAACAGGATAGCACATGGCCATAAATAAGTGCTAAGCGAGTTATGCAGAGGAAGAATCTTTAAGGAGTGTGTGTAAGGTAACACCGGTCTATTCAAATGGATTCATGGTTTAAAAGCATTGCTACCTAATATTCCGATTAAACCTTGTGTTATTCTTACTAAGGTTAAGTTTAAAATCGAAAGATACTTAACTGTATTAATACTTCTTATGTCCCATTTCTGGAATTATTATTTTGTCATTATTAGAACAAGTGGGGGATTGTTGGAAATAATAATTTATTTCCATTAAAGTTGTTCCAAAATGACAAAGTGGGTGTTATAATAAATGCTTAGTCCCACATTGGAAGAGGAGTAAAATTAAATAGCATTTATAAGGCACTTGGAACAATGTAATTTCCAAAAGAGCCAAAAAGGATAAAGTGCCACATAGTCACATGTGGTGGTGCCAAAACTTATGTCACTTGTCTCATACAAAACACCCCTCGCCGGTGTCGCCACCGGCGACACCGGCTCCGGCTCCGGCTCCGGCTCTGGAACCGGAACCGGAACCGGGGGCGTGGGCGTAGAGGCGCTAGTGGCGGCTTGTAGACGGCACTTGAGCACTTAGGCACGACGCATCGGAGCAATCGGGCTATTCGCGGCGTTAATGAGGCGGCGCCGGTGGCGCTCCGGCCGCCTCCGGCGGGCGGACCGGCCTTCGGCCGGTATACTGCGAATTTAATTTTTAATTATCGCTCAGACTTATTCGCTGCCTAGAGTTTGATTTTGAATTTGAATTTGAAATACATGACACTTGACGAAGTGGTGCATGATATTTTATGTGAACCATTGCAAATGCTCATTAGAGAGTGTGTTTATGAAGAATTGCAACCTTCTGAAAAGACACATGCATGGCTATAAATATATGCTTCATAATTCGAAATCATTCACTCCAAATTCTGAAATCCTCTTCCATATAATTCCAACATTTTCCTTGCATTCGAAACTTCATCAGTCTTGTGCAGTTTCGAGAAAAAGGCTGACTTATCCTGGGTATTCAGGCCGTTCCAACTCTAAGACAATCTGAGAGTGTGCTTGAAATACTTTTAAGGAAAGTGATTTCGTTCACGATTCAGTCTGGATCCATTCGACATAGAAGAATTATCTAACATTCTTAAAAGTATTTCTATCATGGATTCCGACGCTGCTGTTTCAAGTATCAAAGTTATGAATCAGGACCTTGTCAAATTGGATCGTTTCGATGGAAACAACTTTACCAGATGGCAAGACAAGATGACGTTCCTGCTTACTGCACTCAAGGTTCACTACGTCTTGGATCCCAATCTGACACCAATTCCAGAACCAACTGCAGATGATTCTGACGAACTCAAGAAGAAGCGCATGCTGCGAAGGGAGGACGAATTACTATGCCGTGGGCATATTCTGAATACGCTATCTGACCGCCTATACGACTTATACACAGACAATCCGTCCGCTAGAGACATATGGAATTCCCTGGAGTTTAAATTCAAAGCCGAAGAAGAAGGTACGAAAAAGTTCTTAATTTCTAAATACTTTGATTTTAAATTTATAGATTCCAAGCCCATACTTCCTCAAGTGCATGAATTGCAAGTCCTGGTGAACAAAATCAAAGCGGTGAAAATAGACATTCCTGAAACCTTTCAAGTTGGTGCAATCATTGCGAAATTACCAAGTTCGTGGAAAGGCTATAAAAAGAAACTGTTGCACAGTTCTGATGACTTTTCCTTGGAGAAAATCCAGAAGCATCTTCGAATCGAGGAGGAATCGAAGGAGAGGGAAAAATCAGAATCTGCGGGTCTTTCCAAAGCCAATGTTGTGACCAGAAAGGAAAAGAAAAAACATGATGTCAAGAAAAGTCACATCGCACCAAAAAAGGAACATACCAAGTTCAAGAACTTCGGTGGTCCGAAGGGTCCGAAAAATGGATGCTTTGTATGTGGAAAACCTGGACATTATGCTCGAGATTGCAGGCATAATAAATCAAAAAAGGAGATCAATGCAGTGAATGCTAATGATGATATAATTGCTACTGTGAGCGAAATTATGGCAATCAAAGGCAAGGTCCAAGGCTGGTGGTATGATACATGTGCCACGGTTCATGTCTCATATGACAGGGCTGCATTCAAAACATATTCTGAGGCAAATGATGGACAAGAAGTACAAATGGGAAATGAAGTGCGATCCAAAGTTGTTGGAACCGGAACGGTCGAACTCAACTTCACTTCTGGAAAGAAAGTTACTCTTGTTAATGTGCTTCATGTCCCAGACATGAATAGGAATCTTGTTAGTGGGGATTTATTGGGAAAACCGGGTATTAAATCTGTGTATGAATCGGGCAAACTTATCTTGACCCGTAATAGTGTGTTTGTTGGAAAAGGATATTCCGCTGAAGGAATGATCAAACTATGTATTACTGATAACATGATTAATGAAATTTCTAATTCTGCTTACATGCTTGATTCAGTTACTTTATGGCACAATAGATTAGCACATATTGGTATTAGTTCAATGAAGAGACTAATTAAACTTGGCTTGATATCATGTAATATCAAAGATTTCAATAAATGTGAATTATGTGTTAAATCAAAAATGATTAAGAAACCTTTCAAAAGTGTTGAAAGAAATACAAATCTGCTTGATCTTGTACATTCAGATTTGTGCGAATTTAATGGCATGTTGACCCGTGGGGGAAATAGATATTTCATTACATTTATTGATGATTGCTCTAGATACACTTATGTATATATCTTAAAGCATAAAGATGAGGCTTTTAATGCCTTTAAGAGTTACAAAGCAGAAGTGGAAAATCAATTAAGTAGAAGTATAAAAGTCCTTAGGAGTGATAGGGGCGGTGAATACTTCTCCACTGAATTTGATGCATTTTGTGAAGAACATGGTATAATACATGAATGTTCGGCACCTAGAACACCACAACAAAATGGCATAGCAGAAAGAAAGAATCGAACATATCAAGAAATGATGAATGCCATGTTATTGCATTCCGAACTACCTTTCAATTTGTGGGGCGAAGCTTTATTATCCGCTTGTCACATAATAAATAGAATTCCCTTAAAGAAAAGTGGAATTTCTCCATATGAGGTATGGAAGGGCATGACACCAAATATTGGCTACTTTAAGGTGTGGGGGTGTGTGGCATATTACAAAAACATGGATCCTAAGAGAACCAAGTTGGGTCCTCGAGGGATAAGATGTGCATTTGTAGGATATGCACAAAATAGCAAAGCATATAGACTGTTAAATTTAGAGTCTAATATTATTGTTGAATCCCGGGATGTAGAATTCTTTGAAAACCTTATAACTAAGGATAAAGAATCAGAGTCGGCCATAAACAAAGAATCTTGTGAAAAGGACTCTTCTCGGATTGTAGAAATACAACCTGAAGACACATCTCGAATAAATGAACCACGACCCGAACCTAGGATAAGCAAAAGAGTCCGGAAAATAAAGAACCTAGGACCAGACGAAATTGATTCTCAATCCATTTCATTTTATCTGGTTGAAGGAAATAATACAAATTTTATTAAAAGCATTCCGGTAATTCTTCAAGTAGGGGAAGATCCTAAAACTTATAAGGAAGCAATAGCTTCAAGAGACTCCTCTTTTTGGAAAGATGCTATCCGAGATGAAATGGATTCAATTATGTCCAACCACACTTGGGAACTTGTTGATTTACCAAAGGGATCAAGACCCATTGGATGCAAGTGGGTGTTTAAAAGAAATATCATAGTGATGGTACATTAAACACTTATAAAGCAAGATTAGTGGCAAAAGGATTTAGACAAAAGGAAGGTATAGATTATTTTGACACTTATGCACCTGTAGCGAGAACAACCACTATAAGGTTGTTGTTTGCTTTAGCATCTTTAAATGATCTGATTGTTCATCAAATGGATGTTAAAACAGCATTCCTAAACGGAGACCTCGATGAGGAAATCTACATGGAACAACCAGAAGGACACGTCCTTCCTGGAAATGAACAGAAGGTGTGCAAACTTGTCAAATCTCTATATGGCTTAAAACAAGCACCAAAACAATGGCATCAAAAGTTTGACTCTACGATAATGTCAAATGGATTTATTCCTAATTCTTGTGACAAGTGTTTATATACAAAAGTGTATAATAACACTGTAATATTTTTGTGTCTTTATGTTGATGACATGCTAATAATTAGCAATAGACTTAATGGAATTCTAGAAACAAAAAGGTTTCTAACTTCCACTTTCAAGATGAAAGATCTTGGGCTTGTTGACACAATTTTAGGAATAAAAGTTAAGCAAAATAGTGGGGGTTATGAACTTAATCAAACACATTATATTGAGAAAATGCTTGATAAGTTCAAACACCTGAAATTCAAGGAAGTAACTACTCCATTTGATCATGTAATCAAACTTGAAAAGAATGATGGAAGAGCAGTGGCTCAATTAGAATATGCAAGTGCGATCGGATGTCTTATGTACTTAATGCAATGTACTAGACCCGATATATCATTTGCAGTTAGTAAAATGAGTAGATTTACTAGTAATCCAAGTAATGAACATTGGAAGGCAATCACGAGGATATTTGGTTATTTGTTGAAAACCAAAGATCTTGGTCTTCATTATGGTAGGTTTCCTGCTATACTAGAAGGATATACCGATGCCAGTTGGATCTCTGACGTGGGAAATCACAAATCTACAACTGGGTGGATATTTACACTAGCTGGAGGAGCAATTTCCTGGAAGAGCAAGAAACAAACATGCATTACTCTTTCGACCATGGAATCAGAATTCGTGGCTCTCGCTTCCGCTAGTCAAGAGGCAGAGTGGTTGAGGGATCTTCTTTTGGAAGTTCCATTGGCTAAAGACAATGTTTCAAAGGTAATGATACACTGCGATAGTCAGGCCACTTTGGCAAGAGCATTTAGCGAAGTGTATAATGGAAAGTCCAGGCATATAGGACTTAGACATTCGTTCGTAAGAAAACTGATTAAGGATGGAATCATTTCACTTACGTATATACGAACAAGCTATAATTTGGCTGATCCGTTTACTAAGCCGCTGGCCAGAGACTTAGTAAGAACAACCTCGAGAGGTATGGGGTTGAAACTCCTTGAGTAAGAGTTCCGACAATGGCGGCAACCCAATCTTAAGTTAACAGAACATTAACGTTAAGATTTTCAATGGGTAACAACAAGTCGTTGATTTGGATAATTGTCTAACATTTCATAATTATGTTGACATTAGAAAAGAGGGTTGAGTTTTATCTTAAACTCTTAATGAAGTTCAATACCGAGGGTACGTATCTATTGGAAACAGATACTATATGAACTTCACCTATGTGAATTATGAGATGGTGCCGTCTCAAAGTGAGAGTTGGAGTTTCTCTCATGAAAAATTCATGAAACAGGATAGCACATGGCCATAAATAAGTGCTAAGCGAGTTATGCAGAGGAAGAATCTTTAAGGAGTGTGTGTAAGGTAACACCGGTCTATTCAAATGGATTCATGGTTTAAAAGCATTGCTACCTAATATTCCGATTAAACCTTGTGTTATTCTTACTAAGGTTAAGTTTAAAATCGAAAGATACTTAACTGTATTAATACTTCTTATGTCCCATTTCTGGAATTATTATTTTGTCATTATTAGAACAAGTGGGGGATTGTTGGAAATAATAATTTATTTCCATTAAAGTTGTTCCAAAATGACAAAGTGGGTGTTATAATAAATGCTTAGTCCCACATTGGAAGAGGAGTAAAATTAAATAGCATTTATAAGGCACTTGGAACAATGTAATTTCCAAAAGAGCCAAAAAGGATAAAGTGCCACATAGTCACATGTGGTGGTGCCAAAACTTATGTCACTTGTCTCATACAAAACACCCCTCGCCGGTGTCGCCACCGGCGACACCGGCTCCGGCTCCGGCTCCGGCTCTGGAACCGGAACCGGAACCGGGGGCGTGGGCGTAGAGGCGCTAGTGGCGGCTTGTAGACGGCACTTGAGCACTTAGGCACGACGCATCGGAGCAATCGGGCTATTCGCGGCGTTAATGAGGCGGCGCCGGTGGCGCTCCGGCCGCCTCCGGCGGGCGGACCGGCCTTCGGCCGGTATACTGCGAATTTAATTTTTAATTATCGCTCAGACTTATTCGCTGCCTAGAGTTTGATTTTGAATTTGAATTTGAAATACATGACACTTGACGAAGTGGTGCATGATATTTTATGTGAACCATTGCAAATGCTCATTAGAGAGTGTGTTTATGAAGAATTGCAACCTTCTGAAAAGACACATGCATGGCTATAAATATATGCTTCATAATTCGAAATCATTCACTCCAAATTCTGAAATCCTCTTCCATATAATTCCAACATTTTCCTTGCATTCGAAACTTCATCAGTCTTGTGCAGTTTCGAGAAAAAGGCTGACTTATCCTGGGTATTCAGGCCGTTCCAACTCTAAGACAATCTGAGAGTGTGCTTGAAATACTTTTAAGGAAAGTGATTTCGTTCACGATTCAGTCTGGATCCATTCGACATAGAAGAATTATCTAACATTCTTAAAAGTATTTCTATCATGGATTCCGACGCTGCTGTTTCAAGTATCAAAGTTATGAATCAGGACCTTGTCAAATTGGATCGTTTCGATGGAAACAACTTTACCAGATGGCAAGACAAGATGACGTTCCTGCTTACTGCACTCAAGGTTCACTACGTCTTGGATCCCAATCTGACACCAATTCCAGAACCAACTGCAGATGATTCTGACGAACTCAAGAAGAAGCGCATGCTGCGAAGGGAGGACGAATTACTATGCCGTGGGCATATTCTGAATACGCTATCTGACCGCCTATACGACTTATACACAGACAATCCGTCCGCTAGAGACATATGGAATTCCCTGGAGTTTAAATTCAAAGCCGAAGAAGAAGGTACGAAAAAGTTCTTAATTTCTAAATACTTTGATTTTAAATTTATAGATTCCAAGCCCATACTTCCTCAAGTGCATGAATTGCAAGTCCTGGTGAACAAAATCAAAGCGGTGAAAATAGACATTCCTGAAACCTTTCAAGTTGGTGCAATCATTGCGAAATTACCAAGTTCGTGGAAAGGCTATAAAAAGAAACTGTTGCACAGTTCTGATGACTTTTCCTTGGAGAAAATCCAGAAGCATCTTCGAATCGAGGAGGAATCGAAGGAGAGGGAAAAATCAGAATCTGCGGGTCTTTCCAAAGCCAATGTTGTGACCAGAAAGGAAAAGAAAAAACATGATGTCAAGAAAAGTCACATCGCACCAAAAAAGGAACATACCAAGTTCAAGAACTTCGGTGGTCCGAAGGGTCCGAAAAATGGATGCTTTGTATGTGGAAAACCTGGACATTATGCTCGAGATTGCAGGCATAATAAATCAAAAAAGGAGATCAATGCAGTGAATGCTAATGATGATATAATTGCTACTGTGAGCGAAATTATGGCAATCAAAGGCAAGGTCCAAGGCTGGTGGTATGATACATGTGCCACGGTTCATGTCTCATATGACAGGGCTGCATTCAAAACATATTCTGAGGCAAATGATGGACAAGAAGTACAAATGGGAAATGAAGTGCGATCCAAAGTTGTTGGAACCGGAACGGTCGAACTCAACTTCACTTCTGGAAAGAAAGTTACTCTTGTTAATGTGCTTCATGTCCCAGACATGAATAGGAATCTTGTTAGTGGGGATTTATTGGGAAAACCGGGTATTAAATCTGTGTATGAATCGGGCAAACTTATCTTGACCCGTAATAGTGTGTTTGTTGGAAAAGGATATTCCGCTGAAGGAATGATCAAACTATGTATTACTGATAACATGATTAATGAAATTTCTAATTCTGCTTACATGCTTGATTCAGTTACTTTATGGCACAATAGATTAGCACATATTGGTATTAGTTCAATGAAGAGACTAATTAAACTTGGCTTGATATCATGTAATATCAAAGATTTCAATAAATGTGAATTATGTGTTAAATCAAAAATGATTAAGAAACCTTTCAAAAGTGTTGAAAGAAATACAAATCTGCTTGATCTTGTACATTCAGATTTGTGCGAATTTAATGGCATGTTGACCCGTGGGGGAAATAGATATTTCATTACATTTATTGATGATTGCTCTAGATACACTTATGTATATATCTTAAAGCATAAAGATGAGGCTTTTAATGCCTTTAAGAGTTACAAAGCAGAAGTGGAAAATCAATTAAGTAGAAGTATAAAAGTCCTTAGGAGTGATAGGGGCGGTGAATACTTCTCCACTGAATTTGATGCATTTTGTGAAGAACATGGTATAATACATGAATGTTCGGCACCTAGAACACCACAACAAAATGGCATAGCAGAAAGAAAGAATCGAACATATCAAGAAATGATGAATGCCATGTTATTGCATTCCGAACTACCTTTCAATTTGTGGGGCGAAGCTTTATTATCCGCTTGTCACATAATAAATAGAATTCCCTTAAAGAAAAGTGGAATTTCTCCATATGAGGTATGGAAGGGCATGACACCAAATATTGGCTACTTTAAGGTGTGGGGGTGTGTGGCATATTACAAAAACATGGATCCTAAGAGAACCAAGTTGGGTCCTCGAGGGATAAGATGTGCATTTGTAGGATATGCACAAAATAGCAAAGCATATAGACTGTTAAATTTAGAGTCTAATATTATTGTTGAATCCCGGGATGTAGAATTCTTTGAAAACCTTATAACTAAGGATAAAGAATCAGAGTCGGCCATAAACAAAGAATCTTGTGAAAAGGACTCTTCTCGGATTGTAGAAATACAACCTGAAGACACATCTCGAATAAATGAACCACGACCCGAACCTAGGATAAGCAAAAGAGTCCGGAAAATAAAGAACCTAGGACCAGACGAAATTGATTCTCAATCCATTTCATTTTATCTGGTTGAAGGAAATAATACAAATTTTATTAAAAGCATTCCGGTAATTCTTCAAGTAGGGGAAGATCCTAAAACTTATAAGGAAGCAATAGCTTCAAGAGACTCCTCTTTTTGGAAAGATGCTATCCGAGATGAAATGGATTCAATTATGTCCAACCACACTTGGGAACTTGTTGATTTACCAAAGGGATCAAGACCCATTGGATGCAAGTGGGTGTTTAAAAGAAATATCATAGTGATGGTACATTAAACACTTATAAAGCAAGATTAGTGGCAAAAGGATTTAGACAAAAGGAAGGTATAGATTATTTTGACACTTATGCACCTGTAGCGAGAACAACCACTATAAGGTTGTTGTTTGCTTTAGCATCTTTAAATGATCTGATTGTTCATCAAATGGATGTTAAAACAGCATTCCTAAACGGAGACCTCGATGAGGAAATCTACATGGAACAACCAGAAGGACACGTCCTTCCTGGAAATGAACAGAAGGTGTGCAAACTTGTCAAATCTCTATATGGCTTAAAACAAGCACCAAAACAATGGCATCAAAAGTTTGACTCTACGATAATGTCAAATGGATTTATTCCTAATTCTTGTGACAAGTGTTTATATACAAAAGTGTATAATAACACTGTAATATTTTTGTGTCTTTATGTTGATGACATGCTAATAATTAGCAATAGACTTAATGGAATTCTAGAAACAAAAAGGTTTCTAACTTCCACTTTCAAGATGAAAGATCTTGGGCTTGTTGACACAATTTTAGGAATAAAAGTTAAGCAAAATAGTGGGGGTTATGAACTTAATCAAACACATTATATTGAGAAAATGCTTGATAAGTTCAAACACCTGAAATTCAAGGAAGTAACTACTCCATTTGATCATGTAATCAAACTTGAAAAGAATGATGGAAGAGCAGTGGCTCAATTAGAATATGCAAGTGCGATCGGATGTCTTATGTACTTAATGCAATGTACTAGACCCGATATATCATTTGCAGTTAGTAAAATGAGTAGATTTACTAGTAATCCAAGTAATGAACATTGGAAGGCAATCACGAGGATATTTGGTTATTTGTTGAAAACCAAAGATCTTGGTCTTCATTATGGTAGGTTTCCTGCTATACTAGAAGGATATACCGATGCCAGTTGGATCTCTGACGTGGGAAATCACAAATCTACAACTGGGTGGATATTTACACTAGCTGGAGGAGCAATTTCCTGGAAGAGCAAGAAACAAACATGCATTACTCTTTCGACCATGGAATCAGAATTCGTGGCTCTCGCTTCCGCTAGTCAAGAGGCAGAGTGGTTGAGGGATCTTCTTTTGGAAGTTCCATTGGCTAAAGACAATGTTTCAAAGGTAATGATACACTGCGATAGTCAGGCCACTTTGGCAAGAGCATTTAGCGAAGTGTATAATGGAAAGTCCAGGCATATAGGACTTAGACATTCGTTCGTAAGAAAACTGATTAAGGATGGAATCATTTCACTTACGTATATACGAACAAGCTATAATTTGGCTGATCCGTTTACTAAGCCGCTGGCCAGAGACTTAGTAAGAACAACCTCGAGAGGTATGGGGTTGAAACTCCTTGAGTAAGAGTTCCGACAATGGCGGCAACCCAATCTTAAGTTAACAGAACATTAACGTTAAGATTTTCAATGGGTAACAACAAGTCGTTGATTTGGATAATTGTCTAACATTTCATAATTATGTTGACATTAGAAAAGAGGGTTGAGTTTTATCTTAAACTCTTAATGAAGTTCAATACCGAGGGTACGTATCTATTGGAAACAGATACTATATGAACTTCACCTATGTGAATTATGAGATGGTGCCGTCTCAAAGTGAGAGTTGGAGTTTCTCTCATGAAAAATTCATGAAACAGGATAGCACATGGCCATAAATAAGTGCTAAGCGAGTTATGCAGAGGAAGAATCTTTAAGGAGTGTGTGTAAGGTAACACCGGTCTATTCAAATGGATTCATGGTTTAAAAGCATTGCTACCTAATATTCCGATTAAACCTTGTGTTATTCTTACTAAGGTTAAGTTTAAAATCGAAAGATACTTAACTGTATTAATACTTCTTATGTCCCATTTCTGGAATTATTATTTTGTCATTATTAGAACAAGTGGGGGATTGTTGGAAATAATAATTTATTTCCATTAAAGTTGTTCCAAAATGACAAAGTGGGTGTTATAATAAATGCTTAGTCCCACATTGGAAGAGGAGTAAAATTAAATAGCATTTATAAGGCACTTGGAACAATGTAATTTCCAAAAGAGCCAAAAAGGATAAAGTGCCACATAGTCACATGTGGTGGTGCCAAAACTTATGTCACTTGTCTCATACAAAACACCCCTCGCCGGTGTCGCCACCGGCGACACCGGCTCCGGCTCCGGCTCCGGCTCTGGAACCGGAACCGGAACCGGGGGCGTGGGCGTAGAGGCGCTAGTGGCGGCTTGTAGACGGCACTTGAGCACTTAGGCACGACGCATCGGAGCAATCGGGCTATTCGCGGCGTTAATGAGGCGGCGCCGGTGGCGCTCCGGCCGCCTCCGGCGGGCGGACCGGCCTTCGGCCGGTATACTGCGAATTTAATTTTTAATTATCGCTCAGACTTATTCGCTGCCTAGAGTTTGATTTTGAATTTGAATTTGAAATACATGACACTTGACGAAGTGGTGCATGATATTTTATGTGAACCATTGCAAATGCTCATTAGAGAGTGTGTTTATGAAGAATTGCAACCTTCTGAAAAGACACATGCATGGCTATAAATATATGCTTCATAATTCGAAATCATTCACTCCAAATTCTGAAATCCTCTTCCATATAATTCCAACATTTTCCTTGCATTCGAAACTTCATCAGTCTTGTGCAGTTTCGAGAAAAAGGCTGACTTATCCTGGGTATTCAGGCCGTTCCAACTCTAAGACAATCTGAGAGTGTGCTTGAAATACTTTTAAGGAAAGTGATGTGTGAGGGGGTTTCTATGGAAACCCAATGATGGAAGATCATGGTGCGCGAAAAAAAAAAGGATACGAGGAATGAGGTTCTGGTGCAAGGGCCCTACATTTTGACCATATAGTGTGTACTGCACGTGTAGGCATCAAGATTGTGGCAAATCTTGATTGTGTCCACTTTAACAATTTTTCTTGTAACATTTGTAATGAACGTTGGTGTAATGGGTTTAAGAACTTATATGACCCCTTTCATTTTGAGTATTTTCGTTTATTAAACATACGGGCTTTAATTGCAAAATGACACGGGCTTCTCAATGTATGTTTTTTTAGGCAAGAACTTGGATATTTTTTGTTGGGAATTGTGAAGAAAAAAATGTTATATGGGCTTTGGATTTTTTTTAATGAACTCTTGGTTTTCTTGTTGTAATGAATGAACTTATTGTGTATATATTTGGATAATTGAACTTGATTTTGTGTCCTTGAGTTTATTGTGTGATGTTTTGAATCCTCTGATTCCTCTCCATGATTAAAAATCAAAACTCCATATCCATACTTGAAATCATTCTCACACTTTTTCCTAGACTCAATTATTGAATAACAAGTTATACATGGATCAATCATAAGTCAATTTTGAATTTTCTCGTGAAATGAAATAACATTTCCAATTGGTCCTTGAGAAGTAAAATTTATCATGAATTGATCTTGGACTCTTGAATTTAGAACCTTGAATAACGTCTTGAGAGGTGAACCATTATAGATCAATCCTGAACTTTACCACTTGCATTGCTAAAGTGAACTTTCACCATGAACCAAGCGAGCAACAAATGCCTCTAAATCAAAAGATAATGAATGGCCTGAGGTGTTAACTATCGTGCCCAAGACTCTTATTGGGAAATGAATTGTTCTTTAGCGATTCCTTAACCATGAAGCAATGATCTTTGACACAGCCTGGCCGCAAACCTTAATTAGAAGAAATGAACTTGATCCATTCACGCCTGAACTGACTTGACACTAAAACACCCCTGACCAAAACCTCAAATGTACACCACTTAAATCATACCCACCATGGTTTCAATCAAACAACAAACTCACCCGGCCAAAGTTAGGCCACAACCTGATGAACTTCAATCCATACCACATGCATATGACTTGGCCTCCTTGAATTCAACTTTGCACAACCTTGAACTTGAACGACAAGCAGAAACAACATATATTTTATTTTATTTTCTTTGAATAATGGTTAGTGGGCGGATGCAACAAAAAATGGAAGCTATACACAGGTAGGACAAATTTGGGGTATGACAAATGCCCATATCTAATTGACTTAAACCTAGTAAGATGAATTACTACGACACTCATTCTCTCAAGGTATAAGACGATTAGATATGAAGAAGACTCCAAATTTGTTCGAAAAGAAACTAAATGCTTGAGAAGTGAAATAATGGGTCAAGGTCTACCCTTGAGTAGACAGTGAACAACCAGCAAAAGGTCGTCATCACCAAAAGGATGATAGGACGAAACACACAAGGCCCTGACACCAAAAGGATGTAGGGGGACACTCGCGCAATCTGGCATCAAAAGGATAACAGACCCATCACCAAAAGGATGATAGAGCAAACTCACACTGACTACTACCACCAAAAGGATGATAGAGCAACGTCCGAACAATTCGACACCAAAAGGATGACAGTCTCATCACCAAAAGCATGACAGAGCGTCACACACACCGTCTATGTAACACCCCCTTCTATACCCCAAATAAATGCATATAAAACAATTAAGCACATACAAATTATCAGAGTAAAAATTTTAGGATAAGGTATAAAGGAAGAATGTCACAATTTCACCAACAAAACTCTTTAACATTTTGCTCCATAAAATATGTAACATTTTCGTAGTTTTAGAAATCACATTTCAACATTTAATTTAAGCGGAAGATAACATCATTTAATCAGTTCCAAAATATTAATTCAAATGCACATAAGTCATCCAGATTAATACATCATATCGGTTAGATTACAAAACCACATCAGCTGATACATCGCAATGTATCACAAAAGAATGACTATACTAGTCTAACTACCCGGTGTTACATATCAGAGCAGCCGACTCAAAAGAATGAAGACTAACTTCACAAAAGAACTCCAACATCCTAATCTGCAATGCCTCATAGAGCATTATAAAACAACAGAAGGGTGAGAAATATAACCATAATAATCAAAGCATGAGATTATATATATATATATATATATATATATATATATATATATATATATATATATATATATATATATATATATATATATATATATATATATATATATATATATATATATATATATATATATATATATATATATATATATATATATATATATATATATATATATATATATATATATATATATATATAGGTATTCATATAACACATATTCACATTTCTCACCACACTTCATTCCCATAATCATAATTATATCATGCTCACATATATCAACATTATGAACATTCGCAAGCACATCCCTTCATGCTTAATTTCACAATCATTCACAAGCACATTTATACAACAACAATATTATGCAATGTGACTCAACATATCCAATACAACTCAATGTTATGCGGTACCGACTCTCGTTATCTTTTTTCGGTTTTCACTCTAAACCGGGTCCACCCTTCTAGACCGATAACTCGTTATCATTTTTCGGTTTTTACTTTAAACCGGGTCCACCCTTCTAGACCGATAACAACCAAGCCCGTCCCCTAGGCTTCAAACCCACCCTTCTAGGTTTGGGACAAGCCACTAGTTTCCACGAAACTAACAGACATTGCCTCTTGACTGAATGATGCATGTACAATCAACCAATCACAATAAATGCACTTAAGACCTTTCCCGCGTCTTAATCCCATGCATTCGAATAATTCACCCCTTCGAGAATTTCATCATGATTGCACATACAACATATATCAAACATTTATCAATGTATTCATTTCACACATCATCATCATCATACTCAACAACAATGCACACATACCACATATGTTCCCATGCATTTCCACAACAATCGCATATAAATATGCACTCACAATTCATTAAACAATACACATACATTCATCATTGTATTCACATGTATTTCTATTTATCACAATTAATGTGCATCGCATATCAACTAGGATTCACGCCCGTAGGCTACCCACAACACACATCATCACAATAGATCATATCTATATCATATCATAGAGGCATTCCCCTATGAGAAGCAACCAAACCATCTCCACATGAACAACACAGCAAAATAAAAATGCTGTCACATTCGCCTTCATTCGCCTGGCGAACCCTCGCAGCGAACCTTCGCTTGGCCTTCGCCTGGCGAACTCTCTCAGCGAACACTCGCTAGGCTTCGCCTGGCGAGACTTCCCAGCGAGCCCAAGTCAGTAGCTACTGACTTCATTCGCCACCATTCGCCAGCACCTTCGCCGGGCGAACCTTCGCTATCCAACTTCGCTTGGCGAACTCGCCAGCGAAGTCCACTGGGATTTAATCATAATTATTCGCCAGCATTCGCTGGGCTTCGCCTGGCGAAGCTTCGTCTTCGCTCGCCTGGCGAGAGCCAGCGAACCTGCGCAGAACAGAACCCTATTCTGCCTTTCCTTCATCAATCCATCATCAACCAAACCTCAAACATCCAAATCAGTACAAATAGCATCAATACATGTTACCCGACTATTCTACGACATTATTGCTCAGTTCCAACCGATTAAATCATCAATCTACCGATTATTCCAACTTTTGCCCTAAATGAAAAAGGATGGAAACTACACCAAAACCCCAACGCAACATATATAACACCATGCAATGATCAAATAGAAACATTTCTCACCCTTACCTCGATTAATCGGAGCTTTGATGTTGGTTCTTGATGATTTCCACTTTTCCTCTTCTTCTCTTCTCTTTCTCTCCTTTTTTTCTTCTTTCCTCTTTCTTTCCAAATGTTTTCTATCTTTCTTTTCTTTTCTTTCTCTCTTATATATTTCCTTCATTTTCCTTCCTCTCCAATTCCTTCTTAATTTTCTATCCATACCAATTAATAAAATTAATTCCAACATTAATAAAAACCCCACTAAATCAATTAATTACTATAATTAATTATTTAATGAAATTTGGGCTGTTACAACCCTCCCCCACTTTAGGAATTTTCGTCCTCGAAAATGTTACCTGATTCAAACAGCTCTGGATAAGACTCTTTCATCCGACTCTCAAGCTCCCAAGTAACATTTCCACCAGCCGGTCCTCCCCAAGCGACCTTCACTAAAGCAATCTCTTTACCTCGAAGCTTCTTCAATTTCTGATCCTCTATCCGCATAGGTGATGTCTCAACAGTCAGGTTATCTCTCACCTGCACATCATCTATTTGGACTACATGAGACGGATCCGCAATGTATTTCCTCAACTGAGATACATGGAATACGTCGAGAAGATTAGCAAGCGACGGTGGTAAAGCCACACGATAGGCCACTTCTCCTATCCTTTTCAAAATCTGATAAGGACCCATGAAACGCGGCGACAACTTGCGCGACTTCAGTGCCCTACCAACACCTGTCATCGGAGTGACTCGAAGAAACACATGATCTCCCTCTTGAAATTCAAGTGCCTTCCTCCTCTTGTCATAATAACTCTTCTGACGACTCTGAGTAATTCTCATCTTCTCTTGAATCATCTTGATCTTATCAGTAGTCTGTTGAACTAACTCGGGTCCAACAACAGAACTCTCTCCGGACTCGAACCAACACAATGGTGTCCTACACCGCCTACCATACAACGCCTCAAATGGTGCCATACCAATACTCGAATGGAAACTGTTGTTGTAGGTAAACTCAATCAAAGGCAAGTAGCTATCCCAAGCTCCTCCTTTTTCCAATACACAAGCTCTCAAAAGATCTTCAAGCGACTGAATCGTCCTCTCCGTCTGACCATCTGTCTGAGGATGATACGCTGAACTCAAATGCAACTTAGTACCCAAAGCACTCTGCAAGCTCTCCCAAAATCTCGAAGTGAACCTCGGATCCCTATCCGAAACAATACTTAACGGAATACCATGCAGACACACAATCCTCTCAATATACAACTTAGCCAACTTCTCCAAAGGGTAATCCATACGCATAGGGATAAAGTGAGCAGATTTAGTCAATCTATCCACGATAACCCAAATAGCCTCAAAATTACTCGGCGTCCTCGGCAAACCCGATAAAAAATCCATGGAGATACTATCCCATTTCCACTCAGGAATAAACAACGGCTTCATCAAACCCGATGGCTTCTGATGCTCAATCTTTGACTTCTGGCAAGTCAAACAAGAATATACAAATTCCGCGATATCCTTCTTCATACTAGGCCACCAAAATACTTTCCTCAAATCCTGATACATCTTAGTAGCACCCGGATGAATACTCAATCCGCTCCGATGTCCTTCCTCAAGGATGCTCTTCTTAAGCTCAACAACATTTGGAACACAAACTCGATCCCGACATCTCATAATACCATTCTCATCAATCCGAAAATCACCACCTTGGCCTTGGTTGATTAAAGTCAACCGATCAACTAAGCTCAAATCTGATTTCTGTCCTTCTCGAATTTCATCCAAAATACCACTTGTAAGCTTTAACATACCCAACTTAAATCCAAAAGAAGTCTTCTCACATACTAAACTCAAATCTCGAAATTGCTCGACCAACTCTAACTCCTTCACCATCAACGCCGACATATGCAATGATTTCCGACTCAATGCATCCGCTACTACATTCGCTTTTCCCGGATGGTAATTCAAGCCAAAATCATAATCCTTCAAAAGTTCAAGCCATCTTCTTTGTCTCGCATTCAATTCCTTTTGATCAAAAAGATATCTCAAACTCTTGTGGTCACTAAACACTTCAAATCTTGCGCCAAATAAATAATGCCTCCAAAGTTTCAACACGAACACAACGGCGGCCAACTCTAAGTCATGCGTCGGATAATTCTTCTCATGCACTTTGAGTTGCCTCGAAGCATAAGCTACAACTTGGTTATTCTGCATCAACACACCTCCTAAACCCATCAAAGAAGCATCACAATACACAACAAATGGTTCTTCTGGATTTGGCAGAATCAAAACAGGAGCTGTCGTCAACCTTCGCTTAAGTTCTTGAAAACTCGCTTCACACTTGGCGTCCCAAACAAAGGCTTGACCTTTCCTAGTCAACTGTGTCAACGGCAACGATAACTTAGCAAATCCTTCAATAAACTTCCGATAATAACCGGCTAAACCAAGAAAACTTCTGATCTCAAAAACTGACTTCGGAGTCTCCCATTGCGACACCGCTTCAACCTTCGACGGATCGACCGCAATACCACTACTAGAAATCACATGACCAAGGAAACTGACTTCCTTCAACCAAAATTCACACTTAGAAAGCTTCGCGAACAACTGCTTCTCTCTCAGCACAGATAACACAATCTTCAGATGCTCGACATGCTCTCCTTCGCTCTTCGAATAAACCAAGATGTCGTCGATAAACACCACCACAAACTTATCCAAATAAGGATGGAAAATCCTATTCATGTACTCCATAAATACACCTGGTGCATTAGTCACACCAAATGGCATCACGGAATACTCATAGTGTCCATACCTCGTCCGAAAGGCCGTCTTCTGAATATCCTCAGCTTTCACACGGATCTGATGATACCCAGATCTCAAATCAATCTTGCTGAACACGCTTGCACCAACCAACTGATCCATCAGATCATCAATCCTTGGAAGTGGATACTTATTCTTAATAGTCACCTTGTTCAACTGTCTGTAATCCACACAGAGCCTCATAGAACCCTCTTTCTTCTTAACCAACAACACCGGTGCACCCCACGGTGACACGCTCGGGCGAATAAACCTCTTTTCAAGCAAATCCTCAAGTTGACTCTTCAACTCTTTTAACTCCGAGGACGACATACGATATGGAGCCATCGATATCAGACTAGTTCCAGGAATCAAATCTATCGAAAACTCCACTTCTCGCTCCGGCGGTAAGTCCTTTATCTCATCAGGGAAAACTTCCGGAAAATCTCTAACAATGGGCAAAGCATCAATCTCTTCACTTTCACTAGTCCTCAAAGTTGCCATAAGCATAAATACCTTAGCCCCATCTTGTACCGATTCCTTCACTTGTTTCCTCGTCATAAACAATTCCCTTTCAACATCCGAATCGGGAAAAATAACCGTTTTGTCAAAATAGTTAATATACACACGATTGAATTTTAACCAATTCATTCCAAGAATGACATCAAGTTGATCTAAATGAAGACACACTAAATCAATCCCAAAATCTCTACCGAAAATACTCAACGGGCAATTCAAGCAAACATACGGTGTAGTTACCGAACCCATAGCAGGAGTATCAATAACCATACCGCCACCAATCACAGACAACTCAAGATTTAACCTTCTAACACAATCCAAAGAAATAAAAGAATGCGTAGCTTAGGGGAGTTTGATAACATGAAATCATATAGATATTTTCATGCATAATTCAACTAAAATCTAACCGTTTTCGATCCGATTTCGGGTTATTTCCGTATATTTGTCTGATGTTTTGCAGGTATTCAACGATCACGTCTAAACAAGGCAACATGAAGAAAAGAAGCAATCTCAGATGAAATATGGACGAAAAAGGAGTGAAAATACAATGAAAAGCGCAGCAAGCTGTTTTTGCTGATGTGACGACCGTCATGCAGGCAAAAACGCCCCACTCAGATTACACGTCAAAAGAGCAGTTCCAATTCCCACAGAGTGGACCACTACTCCCTAAATTATCTGCCTCAAGGTCCATCATCCTCAGAGATAACCGTTGGGATTCCACTTCTATAAAAAGGGAAGCAGAGGACTTCAGAAAGGGTGCTGCAATTCATACCACGAAGTGCTGCCGAATTTACTTTCCAGAGCAATTACTTTCCAGTTTTATTTGTATTCATTTCTCTTTACCTTTCCTTATTCCCATTTCCGCTCTTCTGTAATTTCTATTGTACTGTACGATCAAATTGGCACTAAAGACCAGAATCCTGCCAACATCTGTGGAGGATCTGCCCAAAGGCCAATTGGCATATTTACAGGTTTTCATTTTGATCGACTTCTGTTTTATTATAATGCAAATTATTATTTATTATTCTTATTTATATTTTGTTTTTCCCAATTCCATGTCTAGCTAAACTTAGGTAATCGATATGTAGTAATAATTCAAATGGGATTTGATAACACTTGGTTGAAAACTTTCTTTTCATAAAAGTAATCTATGGTCTGAGTGTTTAAAATTGATTCACTGAATAAACTTCGTCGCGAAAGCGAGAACTTATTTAAAAGTAGTTTTGCCACGAAAGTGGGAAATTAATTAAGATACGAACCAACAAGCGAAAGCTGCGGTAAGGTCAGATAGTAAACACTAGGCATTTGTTTTAATAACAGCGAAAGCACTTTAAAACGAATTAGAATTTAGAGATTTCCAAAAAATAATTTTAACCCCGAACGGAATACGAAAGTATACGTTTGGCCCTTAGGATTATGATTAGCGTCAATAACCATCATGAGGCGAGAGTTTTCAAATCTCTATTTTCTGCTTAAACAAACTTTGAAAACTATTTCATACACCAATAATTTATCAAATCCCTGAAGAACACAATTACTACGTATCGATTCAATTAATTATAATCTAAATAGTAATCTTAGTTCCCTTTTTAGTGACAATCTTATTCCCTTAAACATATTCTACCTAGCTAAACATAGTAACTCCCGAGAACACTAGTTTGATTACGAGTCCCTGTGGGATCGATATCTATTATTACTACGCGATAGACTGTGCACTTGCAGTTAGTTGTATTAGACATAGAAAGTCGCGATCAAGTTTTTGGCGCCATTGCCGGGGACCCGTTTAGTCAATAGTGTAACCTTCTGTTACGCCGTATAGACTAGGTTAACAATTTTCATTTTTCCTTTACTAGTTCTGTCGATTGTATGCCAAGAAATCGCCCGCAAAGCGATATCGTAAAACCTTCAGTCGCAGAACTAGAACGCTTCTTACATTTAAGAAGTAGAATCATTGAGTACCAACTCGAACAACTCAAACATAACACTCCCGAACCTCTCACTCCCATTCCCAAATCAGAAGAAGAAGAACCAGAGATGGCTGAAGGACCTCCGAACAAACCGCTGAAGGCATACGCTACACCATCTCAGATGGAGCCTAGAAGTAGCATTGCTGCCCCAGCTATTACCCGAAATGGTTTTGAGTTGAAACCGTCATTGCTGTCGACTGTACAACAAAACCAATTCTCAGGAAACGCAACTGAGGATCCGAACGAACATCTAACGAAGTTTGTACAATACGCAGACATAGTGAAAGCAAATGGAGTAACTCCAGACGCGATAAGACTTCGTCTTTTCCCATTCTCTCTTAGAGACAGAGCATGGACATGGTTACAATCGTTACCATCCAACTCCGTTACGACGTGGGAGCAATTGAAGAACGTCTTCTTAGCGAGATATTTTCCGCCAAGCAAAACTGCTATGCTTAGAGCTCAAATCAACGGATTTCGACAGAAAGATACTGAATCTCTTTACGAAGCATGGGAACGATTCAAAGATATGATGAGAACATGCCCTCACCACGGTCTAGAAGACTGGGTGACAATCCATACTTTCTATAATGGGCTTCTATACAATACTAGATTGACAATAGACGCTGCCGCGGGCGGTGCACTTATGGATAAGCCATACGATGAAGCCTATCAATTAATAGAAAACATGTCACAAAACCATTGCCAATGGGGAGGTGAACGCACTCCAACTGAGAAAACCACAGCGAAAGGTGGGATGTACGAAATCAGCAGCCTTGAAAAGTTCAATGCTAAAGTAGATGCTCTAGCACAGAAGATTGATAGTCTGACCGTTAACCCCACTGCAACTGTCGCTGCAGTAACTCCAAATTGCGAGTTATGCGGAAGCACCACTCATAATGCACCCGAATGCCCATTGCTAGCCGGAATCCCGCCAGACCAGGTAAATTATGCTCAAGGAAATCCCTACGCAAATACCTACAACCCAGGTTGGCGAAATCATCCAAACTTTTCTTACAAAAGCGAAAATGCATTGCAAATGCCTACTGCTCCGCCAGGATATCAGAAACCAGCTGCTCAGAATGCACCTAGGAAATCGAACCTCGAATTGATGATGGAAAAGTTCATAGCTACTCAAGCTCAAACAAACAAAGAGTTCCTGAATCAAAACATACACACTAGCGAGCAAATTAAACAGTTGACAGAAAAAGTAGACGCTTTAGCCATCCACAACAAAATGTTAGAAACTCAGATATCACAAGTGGCTCAACAGCAAGCATCTGCTGCCGCACCTGCTGACACATTTCCTGGACAACCCGAACAGAATCCCAAAGGCCAAGCAAATGCTGTGATACTAAGAAGTGGAAAAGAATTGGACGAACCGATCGATCCGAGGACCGAAAACTCAGCCATGCAACAAAAACCAACTGAACAAGCAGAAAAGGAATCTGAGTTAGAGAAGAAGGAGGACAACGAGAAGGAGGATACCGCAAGTGAAAAAACTCAAGCACCTCCAGCACCATTGTTGCACCCTAAAATTTGACCAACCGGGTCTCGCATCTGGTCCTATGTTTCGACGCATGACCGCAGTCGCATCTGCATATCGCATACAGTGCATTTTTCATTTGTTTTGGCTTTATCAGGATCACAACCCTCGTCTCGTGTTTCAGGTGTTTTTTAATCAGTTCAGATAGGCAGAATCGTATTTTTGGGGATATTTCGGTGCCCGTTTATGTTTACCGGCTATTTTGGTGCGCTCTCGCGGTGTTATGTGTCGTTCGGTGCTATTTTTGTCCCTCTGGGAATTATTGTGAATTTTTCTGGATTTTATTGGCTATTTTTAGGGTTTAAATAGATTTTTAATCATTTTAGGATAATATAGAATTTTAGAATATTAATTGAATTTTTGAATATATTTTTAGATATAGAAAATTAATAGGTTTTTAACGTTTTAATAGTTTTAATCTTTTTTTGGAATTTGCTAGAAATTAGATGGCTTCATTAGAATAAATAGGCTTCATTTTTAATTAGGATAAATAAATAATATAGATTTTCTTTTAATAGAGTTTTTAATAGTTTAATAGAGTTTTATTTTTCATAGAATAGATTTTTTAAACAAATAATAGTGGTTTGTTAATATAGAATATTAGATTTGATTTTTAATAGAGATTAAATAGATTTGTGGATTTAATTAGTTTTTAATAGTCTTTAGATGTAGTAATCAGTTAATTAGGTATTATTAGTTTAATGGAATAGATTTAGTATAGATTTTAATCAGTTTTAATTAGTGGTAATTGTTAATCCCATTTTTGTTTTTTTTCTTCAACCGTTAATGCAGTTTATTGGAGGATTAGTGCCAGTTTTTTCGTTTGGGCTTAGTGAATCTGCAAGGCCCATTATCCGTCCAAGTTTCTAGATCAGTCCAGAAAGTTCCATAATCTCAGTCCTATAAAGTCCAAGCCACGTGTTAAGTCCAGAGGTTAGCCACGTTGATCACTTCCCAGCACACACGCCACCACTCAGAACTCCCTCTCTCACGGACACGTGCCCCACTACCTCTCCACTCTCTCTCCATGCACGCCGCGCGTCCTCCATGCAGAATCCCCACTGAGACACTTGTCTCCACCTCACACATCGCCTGAGAACCCACCGGCCGGCATGCAAATCCGGTGAGCTCCCACCGCCGGCAACCCCAACCAACTCCGGCCGCCGTCCCTCGCCGGAAACTGCGAACTTGAAGAATTTACCAGAAATCCCTCTTTTCTCCTCCGATCTTCATCCTTCTTCCTCCGTCCAATTTCATCAACCTCCTCACCGGAAAACCTGAACTCCGCCGGAAACCCCATAGACCTTCATCATCTTGCCCAGATTCATCCATCAATCTTCAGAGAAATCTCCAGAAAACCCAGAGAACATTCAAACCTCCCTCGTTCTTCAAGAACAGTTCTCCAGAAATTCATTGTCCTTCAAAGGATTTTCCAGATTCTTCATCAGAATTTCTAGATCCACCGTCTTCAACAACCTTCGCGTTCATCAGCCATTTTCCAGCAATCTCTAGAACTAGCTGTGTTCTTCATCTCCTCCAAGAAACTCAAAGATCTCCAGCAATACCTTCAATCTTCCCTCCGTTTCCAGATCGTGAGAACGCTCAAGATTCACAGAATTTCTCCAAAATCTTCAACGAGCTTCAAGAATCCCTCGTCCCGTTCTTGCTTCGCCCAGAGATTTTGAGAGGAGCGCTTGGTTGAGAGATTCTGAGAACCTTTTTTCTCCAACGAGCTTCAAGAAATCTTCGCTAGTTCTTGCTCAAGCCAGGTACACATCATTTCAATCTCATTGCATGGTTCTTCCATTTGATGATGCGGCGTTAGTTTATGTTGATTCGTGGGGATTTAGTTATGGTTAGGGTTTGATGTTGTTTGAGACATGGATTGAGGGGATTGTTGGTAAGATTGGGGCATTTTGTTGTTGTTTCGTTTGAGAGTTCTTGAGAGTGTTTTGAGAGGTTTTTCTAGAGGGGAATGGCAGAGAGGAGAGAGGTTGGAGGACGACGGCGCATCAGGGTTTGGGGAGGGTTTGGTGAACAGTAACCAGATTGGTTGTAGGAGAAGATAGTTTTTATTGTTTGTTGATGTGGGCTAGGGTTTGGATAGCCTTTGGGCCCAAAATCCGTTTTGCTGATTCACACCCCTCAATTACTCATTGTCCCCCCTCCTGCGTGGGAGGCAGATAGGATTTGGACTGGGCCTTATGCCAGAATGCTATTCGCACCCCCCGTGAAGCCCATTCCAAGATTTACACTTAAAAAACCTGCTGATTGCACCCCCCACGCGTTATTGTTTTTCTTTTTATTTTTCCATTGGATCCTGATAACCTGGGCCTGCGCCCACTTGCTAAATGCACCCCCCTAGGTTAAAGCCCATCCAGATTCATAACTGGGCGCATGTGCTATCTGCACCCCTCCCCCTTTTATTTCATATTTTGTTACTTTAATTTCTTTAATATTTTTCTCATCTTTAAAAAATCATAAAAAATAGGAAAATTAAGATTTTTAATTGGTTCTTTTTTCCCTAGGTCAATAATTCTGTTTAGAAAAATGTGAAAAAATAAAAATGGCATTTTATTTTTGTTTAATATTTTTCATGCATTTTTCTTGTAAATAGCATTTTGTTAAGTTTAGTTTGATACTTAAATTTGTTAATTTTTGTTCTAATAGTTGCTTTAACATTTTTAATCCATTCTTTTTAGGTTGTTTAGTTTAGCCATTCAACTTGTACATAAAATTTAGTTCACATTTTTAAGACTTAATTTTATGTGATTAGTTTAGGTGAGAACAACGTGAACAAAATTAGGGTTTAAGTGATGACTTAGGAGAATTAGTTCATTTCCCTTAGGACTTAGAGATTGAATACTTTAGCTATGGGACTATAGGGACTATGGGTAGTTATTACATCCCTTAGAGATCATTAGGATTCCCCTACTGCTATTAGTATATTACTGTCTATTTTGGATTGATTGGTGTGGTGTGCCCTCTGGGGATTACTATTTGTCTGTGTGGGTATTGGGATTGCTTGGGTATTGGGGAGCTGAAGACTTGTGATGATGAAGCCATTGGAGATCCAGAGACTGAAGACCAACTTCCAGAGTTGAAGAGGAGATTCCTGCTAGCAGCTGTTGAGGAGATTAGGGTTTAGGAGCTAGGCAGAGCTCTAGATTAGAAAGCTTGTTTCTCAAACATGGAATGCTTTGTCTGCATCCATCCTTTCCTTATGATTCAAAGTCTCTATCAAATACCCACCTCCTTCCTTTGGAAGGATCAGTGAATGTATTTGAAAGATAGAACTTTTGAGGGGAAACTTTCTGTTTAATGTTAATAGTTAATGAACCACCCTTGGTAGGTAATTGACTGTCTAACATACATTCACTTCATCTGGTTGACTGATATTCCTCTTGGAGCCTGAGACTTGAAGAAAAGCCATTGTAGATGGAAGACTGATGACCAAAGCCCTTGCTGGAAAGCTGTGGAGATGGTGAGTGATGCTTGCTGAAGCTTGTAGCTGATTGGAGATGACTTGAAGATAGGTGTTGATGCAGGGCTGCAGTGGCTGTTTATTGTTGCTGTATTTCATTTCTGATGTATTGATTGGTTTTCTGGACTGTATTGTTTGCTGCTTACCCTGTTGGGTTGAAAGTGAAGTCTGTTCACTTTTGCCTATTGTTTTCTAGGTTTGAGGTTGAGTGGGACTCCCTTGCCTCGCTTGTATTGCTGCATTCATGCCTTTTACTGCTTTACTGTATATATCTGATATAGTTTCTGTTTCCGTCTATTCCCGTAGGATCTCTGTTTCTCTCTGTGCAATAGAGGAGCATGATAGACACTAGGTCTTAACCCATGCATGATAACATTAGGTTAGTTTGATTCCCTTCGCAACCGTAGGTTAGAGTTCTATCTCTTCTTTCTCAAAAAACAAACAGAAAAATACAATAAAATTTCAAACACAATAAAAGACACTTCTTCCGTAAAAGAACGCGAACTCATCAAGACGTCATTTTGTCCGCCGGGACTGCTAATCAGAAAAACCTTTTTCAGAAGGAATAAAATCAATCAAGACAGACATGTGTCGTACATAGCCCGAACTACGTTTGCTCTGATCTTTCATGCTGTATGAAAGTACGTAGGCATAGGATGCGATATCCTAGCGAGCAACCTTCCCCTCCTTTCCAGTAGGTAGGCGAACTACGTTGACTCTGATTTCTCGTTCCAGACGGGAATACGTAGGCATAAAGTGCGATACTTTGCCGAGTCATTTTCTTTTCTTTTTAACCCCCTGACCATTAGAGTAGATAGAATAACAATCCGTACCCGAAAACAAGCGTGGATCCCGTCGAGTACGACGGACGTGAGGGGTGCTAATACCTTCCCCTTGCGTAACCGACTCCCGAATCCAGGTTTTGGTTGCGACGACCATACCTTTCTCATGTTGTGCGAGGTTTACTCTGAGCGTTTCCTTTCCCTCCGTTGGGATAAATAACGCACGGTGGCGACTCTTCTGTTCAGCCGGCGCCGATTTTCGCAGTAGCGACAGCTGGGGATCCAACGTCCCCTGGCTGCTAAGAACTGCGATAGTTCTTATGCATTTGGGATCCAACGTCCCTTAAGAGAGTCAATCCTAACGCTTGTTTTCCCGTCGAGGATTTTGTATGGATTTATATTTCTGACCTTTATTTCCAGCATTATATATTGATTATTATTGCTGTATTGGGTTGTGATGGGTGGTTCTATGATTGAGAGATAAGCCGGACCTGGGCTTGAGTGCACCTAGAATTAGAGTAGAAAGTAGTGGGCGCGTGCCGGCTTTGCTTGCATTAGTGTCTCATGAAATCTACACTCGGACGAGGTTCTTCTGGTTGGCTTCTTTTTCTACCCTTTGGGTCGAAGGGGTTGTTGGTCAGCTGAATTGTCGACTCCGGGAACCGATCATTTGGAAGTTGGATAAGTGAGGCCTCTTCAGGATTTGATGATGCCACTCCTTCTGGGAATCGTATCATCAACCCTGAAAGTCTGTGACGCCGACGACCGCATAGGATGCCATACCTTTGTCAGTTACTAGGACATCCACCTGTGAGGGGGTTTGGGGTTATGCAGGTAACTAGACCTTCAGACTACCGGTTTATTTCTTGATCAGAGATCCTGGGTATTGAGGGAGAGTTATGAGGTCTGTCAGAGACCATTTGGAGATGAGTTATGAGGTCTGTCAGAGACCAGTTGGAGATGTGTTCTGAGGTCTGTCAGAGACCAGTTGGAGATGTGTTCTGAGGTCTGTCAGAGACCAGTTGGAGAGTTCTGAGGTCTGTCAGAGACCAGTTGGAGAGTTCTGAGGTCTACCAGAGACCAGTTGGAGTTATAGCGTGAGGTCTGTCGGAGACCATTGTGGGAGCTTTGTTTTAGGTCTATCTGAGACCAGGGTTTGAGGACTTCTATAGAGTCTGTTTGAGACCTCTTGATATGGTTCAGGCTATTCAGCTACGGCAGTTGGTCCCTGTTGCATGTTACTTGCATTGCATTGTTTGCATTATCATTGCATCCCATTAACGTGTGTCTGTGCTGCAGGTGCATTTGCATATCCTCCGATTCTAGTGCCCAGACTTCTGAGTATTGATTATGGCTGGTTTGAGGAAAACAGTTGCGTATAAGCTGCCTACACCTGATATTACTTCTTTGCTTGGTCTGATATCTCTTGCTGATGAGGAGGTTAGGAGAAGCTTCAGAATGAGTCATGGGAGATTACTGAGATTAGTCTGCAAGCCCCCTGCTGATGAGATGAATGGGCTGTACACCTTGATGCAGTTCTATGACCCCGCATTGAGATGTTTTACGTTTGCTGACTTCATTCTAGGGCCTACCATTGAGGATTATGTGGAGTTTACTGAGTTACCCGTGCAGAACAAGGTTCCCTTTATTCACTCTGCTGCTGAGCCCAAGTTGGAGGACTTAGCCAAAGCCTTGCATATGGACGCCACAGAACTGTTAGTGACTTCTTGGCTTGGGGTTTCAGGTTTCTCTCTTGATTTCCTGGTTGGCAAAGCTCAGGAGTATGCCAAGAGCGGATGTTGGGTGGTTTTCAATGCTATTTTGGCTCTATGCATCTATGGGATTGTGCTGTTTCCTAACTTGCCCAATTTCGTAGACTTGGACGCTTTCCATCTATTTGCTGCCGGCAATCCAGTGCCAACGTTGATCGGAGACTTCTACCACTCACTGCACTACAAGAACGAAAACAGAAGGGGAAAGGTTGTTTACTGCTGTGCTCCTTTGTTGAATATGTGGTTCAAGAGCCATCTTCCCATGAAGGGATCTTTCGTGGATAATGCAATCACGCCCGACTGGCCAGAGCATATGATGAGGTTAACTTCTGAAGACATTGAATGGTTTGACAGAGATCTGCTGGGATCTGAGCTCATCTTCAGTTGTTCTGGGTACCCCAATGTCCCGCTGATAGGAAGAAAAGGGTGTATCAACTACAACCCATCTCTGTTGGTCCGTCAGTTCGGATATGCGCTGAAGAACCCACCCAAGGAGGAGGAAGTACAGGAATCTCTGTACTTCACCGGAGACGTGAAGGGGGAGTTATTAGCCAAGCTGCAGCATGCCTGGACGCGTATTAACCGAAGAGGGAAGTCGTTGTTAGGGAAGAACGATTGTCAGGCCTATGCACCATACAGAGTTTGGATCCAGGAGAGAGCAAGTCAGTTACGGATGCCATTTCCAGATGCACCAGCCCTTGTTCCTATTCCGGTAGCAGAGCCAACTACTGTTTCTAGGGAGGCCTACGAGCAAGTTGTGAAAGAAAAAGAAGCCTTGATGAAGGTCAATGAAGGGTTAGAGCAAGAGCTAGCCCAGATGCGCAGTGAGAAAAACAAGGCCGTACATGCTTTCCAACAGCAGATCGAGCTAGTAAACAGACTAGGGGCTGAGTTGACTGAGGAGAGGAAGAAGCGCGAACGTCTGGGGCAAGAGTTCAGAAGCTCCCACGACATGCTGGAATCCAAAAAGAAATCACTTGACATCGCTCACCGAGAAATCTCTTCTTGCAATAAGACTTGGAATGCCACGCTCACCAACAATAAGAAGAGGGAAGATAAGTTGAAGCAGCAAATTTCCGAAAGGCCGTCTTCTGAATATCCTCAGCTTTCACACGGATCTGATGATACCCAGATCTCAAATCAATCTTGTTGAACACGCTTGCACCAACCAACTGATCCATCAGATCATCAATCCTTGGAAGTGGATACTTATTCTTAATAGTCACCTTGTTCAACTGTCTGTAATCCACACAGAGCCTCATAGAACCCTCTTTCTTCTTAACCAACAACACCGGTGCACCCCACGGTGACACACTCGGGCGAATAAACCTCTTTTCAAGAAAATCCTCAAGTTGACTCTTCAACTCTTTTAACTCCGAGGCCGACATACGATATGGAGCCATCGATATCGGACTAGTTCCAGGAATCAAATCTATCGAAAACTCCACTTCTCGCTCCGGCGGTAAGTCCTTTATCTCATCAGGGAAAACTTCCGGAAAATCTCTAACAATGGGCAAAGCATCAATCTCTTCACTTTTACTAGTCCTCAAAGTTGCCATAAGCATAAATACCTTAGCCCCATCTTGTACTGATTCCTTCACTTGTTTCCTCGTCATAAACAATTCCCTTTCAACATCCGAATCGGGAAAAATAACCGTTTTGTCAAAACAGTTAATATACACACGATTGAATTTTAACCAATTCATTCCAAGAATGACATCAAGTTGATCTAAATGAAGACACACTAAATCAATCCCAAAATCTCTACCGAAAATACTCAACGGGCAATTCAAGCAAACATACGGTGTAGTTACCGAACCCATAGCAGGAGTATCAATAACCATACCGCTACCAATCACAGACAACTCAAGATTTAACCTTCTAACACAATCCAAAGAAATAAAAGAATGCGTAGCTTAGGGGAGTTTGATAACACGAAATCATATAGATATTTTCATGCATAATTCAACTAAAATCTAACCGTTTTCGATCCGATTTCGGGTTATTTCTGTATATTTGTCTGATGTTTTGCAGGTATTCAACGATCACGTCTAAACAAGGCAACATGAAGAAAAGAAGCAATCTCAGATGAAATATGGACGAAAAAGGAGTGAAAATACAATGAAAAGCGCAGCAAGCTGTTTTTGCTGATGTGACGACCGTCACAGCTTCATGACGACCGTCACACCTTGTGACGACCGTCATGCAGGCAAAAACGCCCCACTCAGATTACACGTCAAAAGAGCAGTTCCAATTCCCACAGAGTGGACCACTACTCCCTAAATTATCTGCCTCAAGGTCCATCATCCTCAGAGATAACCGTTGGGATTCCACTTCTATAAAAAGGGAAGCAGAGGACTTCAGAAAGGGTGCTGCAATTCATACCACGAAGTGCTGCCGAATTTACTTTCCAGAGCAATTACTTTCCAGTTTTATTTGTATTCATTTCTCTTTACCTTTCCTTATTCCCATTTTCGCTCTTCTGTAATTTCTATTGTACTGTACGATCAAATTGGCACTAAAGACCAGAATCCTGCCAACATCTGTGGAGGATCTGCCCAAAGGCCAATTGGCATATTTACAGGTTTTCATTTTGATCGACTTCTGTTTTATTATAATGCAAATTATTATTTATTATTCTTATTTATATTTTGTTTTTCCCAATTCCATGTCTAGCTAAACTTAGGTAATCGATATGTAGTAATAATTCGAATGGGATTTGATAACACTTGGTTGAAAACTTTCTTTTCACAAAAGTAATCTATGGTCTGAGTGTTTAAAATTGATTCACTGAATAAACTTCGTCGCGAAAGCGAGAACTTATTTAAAAGTAGTTTTGCCACGAAAGTGGGAAATTAATTAAGATACGAACCAACAAGCGAAAGCTGCGGTAAGGTCAGATAGTAAACACTAGGCATTTGTTTTAATAACAGCGAAAGCACTTTAAAACGAATTAGAATTTAGTGATTTCCAAAAAATAATTTTAACCCCGAACGGAATACGAAAGTATACGTTTGGCCCTTAGGATTATGATTAGCGTCAATAACCATCGTGAGGCGAGAGTTTTCAAATCTCTATTTTCTGCTTAAACAAACTTTGAAAACTATTTCATACACCAATAATTTATCAAATCCCTGAAGAACACAATTACTACGTATCGATTCAATTAATTATAATCTAAATAGTAATCTTAGTTCCCTTTTTAGTGACAATCTTATTCCCTTAAACATATTCTACCTAGCTAAACATAGTAACTCCCGAGAACACTAGTTTGATTACGAGTCCCTGTGGGATCGATATCTATTATTACTACGCGATAGACTGTGCACTTGCAGTTAGTTGTATTAGACATAGAAAGTCGCGATCAATATGCGAATGCCATATGATAAGGATGATGCTCCAAAACGAAATGCAAATGTTAATGCGCGAAGTATGATAGAGTTTGGATATGCATATGATGCAAATATTTATGACAACAAAAGCGATGCGTATGATGCATATGATTGTAGACGGGTAATGGGAAATGCAGGTGGAAGACGCCAGCTTAGTGGAATTTTGGTAGTTGGAAATGCATATTGGACTTTGGGTGGTGGGAAGGATTGATTTCCTTGACACGCAGTTTACCGAAGACGCCATGACTGAAACAGAAGATGCACTTGATTCCCTGAGTTTGAGTACTTGGTGGTTTATTGTGAATTTGCTTAAGAGAATATGGCAACTCTACTTGATGGTTGGGACGACCCGGTCTTACCCCAGTCTGGACATGGTAATAGTTTTCCCCATATTAACTAGTTCTGAAGTTGAAGTTGGACTCTGATGACTTGCCCTTGATCGAGCTGTTGAGTGATTCGCCCTAGCCTGCGGGTTATGAGGTAGTCTTGCTTCTTATTAACCACTGAAAGTCAAATTCCTCCTTGATTTCCCCTTGTTGAAGTGTCTTTGATGTTAGATTTGCAGTTAAAATTGTACATTCACAAATGGTAATCTTAATGCGAAGTTCATGCAAGTGTTGAAAAAGCGTCGTTTATTAATGATGTCGTTATAGTGTAAAATGAATGGACCGTTAGTCCAGACACTATGCTAATTTGATTGGTGTAAAAGATATAGCAAGGATAGTGACACCAACGCTGATGATTAACAAATATGTGAGGAGTCAGTTTACGCAACCTTGCCCTAGTATGCTTTCAGAATAAACCTCGCCTCAATTAGGACTTTCGAGAGTTGTAACATGGTCTAGTTCACGGTTTATGAAACGAAGGATATTGGGCTCAAATTATGATTTGTACCCACCTATTCTTCTTGATAATCTCCAGTCCTATGTTCATTTAATTATGCACCTGTCTTGACGGTGTAAGCTTGATGGTTCAGGTTTTGCTCGAAATGGCAGCCACCTTATTTGATTTTTGAAGGATGTCAGTGACCCCTTTGATTTGGGTAGCCACTGAACCTTATTTTGTTTTTGTTGAGGATTTGAGCTTGACTTGACTTGATTTGATCTGACGCTGGCACTAGCTGGCTGGTGGCATTGGGTTGTTGAAATTGCTATTGTTGGGTGACTTGATCAAGCTCAGATCAAGGGAAGAGAAAGTGTTAGAATCAACATTAAACATAGGATCTGTAGGGTTGTTTTGCTACATTTCTCTTGTAATGAAATATATTTGACTAAATAGCCTTTTTGATCCCTTAACTATATGCTTAGGTTCAGATTGGTCCATTAACTATCTCTTGTGTCAGATTGATCCCTTGACTCTTTAAAACGTGTCATATTGGTCCTTTTCGTCTAATTAGCAACGAAAAAATTCAAAAATCTGTCGCTAAATTTGTAGCTAATTAGAAAAAAAGGACCAATATGACACGTTTTAAATACACACACACACACACACACACACACACACACATATATATATATATATATATATATATATATATATATATATATATATATATATATATATATATATATATATATATATATATATATATATATATATATATATATATATATATATATAAAAGACCAATATAACACGTTTTAAATAGTTAAGGGACCAATATGACACAAAAAATAATTAAGGGACCAATCTAAACTTAAGGGTATAGTTAATAGACCAAAAAGGATATTTTGTCAATATATTTTTAAAATTGATTATTAATTTCTCTCTCCTCTTAAAAGCGCCTGGTTTTTTGGTTTTTATTTTTCATTTGCAAATTGTTGAATTCTTTGATTGTGCAATCAATATGTTTGGTTAAACTTTTTGATAACCTTTGAAAATGGTTTTTATTAAATTGATCACAATCAATTTGATTGTTGTTGAATTTGCGAATCCGCAAAACCATACAAAATTTTAGACAAAATTTATTGCACACAAGGTGTTCGATAATTTGTCTCAATTACATTTTTGTGAATTTTTTCATTGGAAATAACTTCTATCTTTAGCTATATCATTTAAAAATTTGTTGGTAAACATATTGATTAATTTGTTTGTCATTTTCATCAATTGGTTTTCATATACGCATATATAAGCTTTTTGATAGGGGTTAGGTTTAGGCGATTTGATCCGGTTCACTTTCACTAGCCATTAAATTTTCAAAACAGTTTTTCTAACATAAATTTTTTTACCTGGGATCTATTCACCCCCTCTAGATAATTCACCTTTGTCTAACTGGCCTAAATCAGAGTGACCTAAAAGATCAAACACAAAGGAGAAGGTCAGGGGCGCACATGGTCGTCTAATGGAGATCAGACGGCCCTAACCAAATCTCTAAGTTGGAAGAATAGGCGAATCAAATTTTTTAGATCAATATCCAAAGGTTGGTTAATATGTCTTGACTGATTATACAAAAATAAATGGCTAAAGGTAGAAATGATCATGCAATTGTTGATGCTCTTGAGGCGATGATCATGTGATGGTGCAAGTGAATGCAATGTTGCATGCGAATCAGAATCAAAATGGTGGTGCTTATGAGTTCTGTGGGTTGAGAAAGTTTTATAAGAATGATCCACCTACTTTCAAGGGAAGGTACGAACTTGAGGCTGCTCAGAGTTGGCTTCAGTAGAGTGAAAATATTTTCATAGTTATGGCATTGTACTAATGAGCAGAACATGTTGTTAGAATCACATATGTTTTTTAAGGATGCTGAGTATTGGCGAGGGAATACCAGTCAGAGGACGAAAGGTGCTAATCCAAAAATCACTTTGGCTAATTTCAAGACTGAGTTCCTGGAGAAGTATTTTCAAGCTGATGTTCATAGCCGCAAGGAGATAGAGTTCTTGGAATTGAAGCAAGGGAATATGAATGTTTGTGACGATGCATCTAAGTTTAAGGAGATGAAAAGATTTTGTCCTCACTATAATGGTGTATGAGCTGAGGGTTCTAAGTGCATACAGTTTGAAGTGACTTATGCCCCGAGATCAAGTAGTTCATAGGTGTTGCACCCCAAAACTTGCTCAACCTTTTCTTACCTGGTTTATGTTTCATTGCATTAGCATAACATAGGCATATCATTTACATATCATAATATCATTCATCTAACAGGGGATCTAGTGTGATTATTATCAAGAGGAGCCTAGCCAGAGGTCTTATTCAAGTTTGAGAAGTCATCAAGGTCATCAGAAGGTGGTTTAAGTGCCTAAGAAGTTTGAGTGCTTGTATGTAGATTTTCTCCTAACTTGAGGATCAATTGAAGACCATAAGAGGGATGTGAAGTCTTGATTATGCATATAATATGTGGATAGAGCTCATGGAGTTCCTAGAGGGCCATGGTGGAGCTCAACCAAGTCATTGTGTCAAGTGCAAGAGTCACAGTTGAAGTGCAAGCAATTAGGGTTTCATCTGGGTCAACCCTAGGACAGCTATGAAATTGAAGAGTATCAGAGCCTACTTTTAGGTCATGGAGTTCATGGAATGATATGTTGAGACATTTGAGGTGTTGTGCCAAGATCAAATCAAGAAGAATCAAGAGTGTGAGAAGTTGCTAAATTAGGGTTTCAGTGCAAAATTCCCTATTTAGTGCCTAACTTCAAGACCACATAAGTCAAGATACAAGTTTCATCTCCATCTTTGGCCAATATGAAACTCGTAGAGCATCTTAATACCTTTAATTTGAGTACTATAAGTCCTCATGTAGATTTATAGAACTCAAGTTATGGTCCAGACAAGTTACAGGTCACCAGATGAATGTGAAATTTGTCTGTGAAAATCATCTGACTTCCAAGCTACTTTTGACCTAGAAGGAAGTTTCACATGGACTTTTGGCCAACATGATATTTGTTCCCCTTGTTCTTATCTTTCCAAAAAGGTATATAAGTCCTCGTTCTAATTTGTGGAGCTCAAGTTATGATCTTTGTAAGCCAGGGGTATTTTGGGAAAGTGAGATTATAGGCCATTTTGGATTATAGGTCAAAATCTCCAACTTGCATACTTCAAATGAAGATTTGTTCAACATGGAACTTGCTCAAAATGTGATTTTAAGGTTAACCAAGTGTTCATGATGCATTGAATTGGCTTGAGGCAAGACTTGGTTCAAGATGGCTTGAAAAAGAAGGTTTTAAAAGGGATTAAAGTTGAAAATCCAATTTAATTGATAAGTGACCAAAACATGTCAAATGAATACTAATTTTGAGTGGAAATTGAATTTCAAACACAATGGAATTATTGGATTTTTGATTTGAGGCAGAATTCTATGAGTTACCATGTTGTTTCTTCACAAGCAAGTTACATAGCAAAAACATTCACCAAGGCAAATTAGACACTCCTTTTTGTTCAGAATGATTCACAAGGCATTATGAAACACGTTTGAAGATTCTAGAGCAAGCTGTGGTGGCAAAATCGGGACTGTCACATTGCAAGTGTGAGATGAAAACAGAAAGTTTAAACTTCTGATTTGGGCTTGAATTGGACTTCAAAAGCCCACAAACATGTTCTATATAAGTCATTCATTGATTTCAGAATCATTTTGGTGCTCATTTCATGGTGGAAGCAGAGAAAGCAAGTGGAGTTGCAAGCAAGCAAGTGCAGATCGGTTTTTGAGTTCAAGGCAATTCAAGAGCAAATTGAAGGATCAAACATCTTCCTCATCAATCCTTGAGTGATTCTGGAAACTTTTGAAGGCTGAATCGTGCTCTAACTACCTCTGTTCATAGATCTACACCAGGTATGTAACCTTCAAATTTCTCATATATTTAGGAAGATGTAGTTCATTTTGCGCATGCTGTTAGGATCTGGTTGAAACATAGATCATTTCTGGATAAGAATTTGGACAATTAGAGACAACTTAGGTTGACATGTGATTTCTGTTTGAGCACGATTTGATCTGGTCATAAGGAATTAAGTTGAATTGGATAGATCAGGTTGATGTATGAAGCATGAGGATCATTCCTATGGTTTTAGATTTGAGTTTAGTGATGATCAATATTGAGGTAGCATTTCTGTTTGCCTTCGAATTTCAAAACCTAGCCAGATCTAGAGGAAATGAGTGTGATATTTGAATTCCTTGTGAAATTCTGAGTGAGATGACATAAGTTGTGATGACATTTGGTCACCTGTAACCTTGACTTTGCCGGAGAAGACGACCGGAGGTCTTCTCTGGCCACCATAGCTGGCTTCCCTCCATTTGAGGATTTGAATGAGAACGATGAAGGAGAAGCGTTGATCTGGTTGAGGATTTGCATTTTTCTATTTCATGTTATTTCTTTAATTTTGCATATTTCACTTCTATGTTTGTTGATTTTTGTTTGATCATCTGGTTTGGATTCTTGCTTTGATTTTTGGATATGTTGTAGGTTAGAGATGTATGTTCCCTCTGTAGAAGCATGCTTCAGTCTCAAGTTTTGATGATGTCAATACTACTCAAGGTCATCTCTTGATTGCAAAAAGACAAGCCGTTCAAAGTTATCAAGATCAAGTCAACCTATCTTTCAAGTCAAGCTACATATGGAACTATGATTCTTCCAGACTTGGCTGCATTACTGGTATATCAAATCCACCCTTATAATTTGATATACAAGTGTTCAAAAACATCAATCATTTTTGCATAATACATAAGCATGTTTTTGAAACCTTAAAAATGGTATAACATTAATTTTAAAAAGCATTTTTCTGAAAATTAGCAGTGTTAACCGATTAACCATATAGGTTAACCGGTTAACCAATTTGAATTTTGAATTTTTTGGGCTAACGTACCAGTGTTAACCGATTAACCATATGGGTTAACCGATTAACACTGAACGTGTAGTGAAAAATTGCTTTGTTTTAAGTTCAAAAATTATTTAAAAATTTATACCATTTCATATTTTTGATGACTACTCAATGTACCTTTTTGAAAGGGTATTTTACTCATATAAATTCTGAGTTTTTCAATTTTGAAAAATATAGAACATAACACAAAAACTTTTCAATCTCCAAACACTTTCTACATTCATTTTCAAATTGTCTTAGAATCAAATTCACCATTTTCAAAAACTTTCATTAAGTGTTCATATGTACATAAATTTCATATTCATCCTTGAACACTTGTATTGAAAATTGTAAGAGTGAATTCTGATCATTTGGAGAAGATCAACTTTGATATCATTACTCTCAAATTCAAATCTTTACAAACTTGTGTATTTTGACTTGTGATCCAGGATTGTTGGACACAAGGGTGAGTGTTTACAAGAGGATTGTTCTTGTACACTTGTTAGTTTTATTGTTTGATAGTAGGCCTCACCGGTTAATGGTGTGATAGGTTGTACTTTATTAAACAATAGTGAAAATTCTCTTTCATGTTGAAAGGGGAGTGGAGTACTCTCGGATTGTGAGGGGAACCACTATAAATCCTGGTGTCCATTGTTCTTTTATCTTTCTTCTTCTGCTTTCATAACCAAAAACACAAACCAGTGATATTTCAAAATACCATAAAAACCGGAAAAATTTCAAAAGTCCTAATTCACCCCCCCCCCTCTTAGGCATACTCTGTTCTTACAATTGGCATCAGAGCAGGTTAAGGTAACCTGTTCCTAACGATTCAGTATGGCTTCCGCAAGTGCCAACCCGGTTTTCAAAGATGGTGGAAGTAGTAACAAGCCACCACTCTTTTCTGGAGAATACTTTGATTTTTGGAAAATCCGTATGAAGGCACATCTTGAGGCTCAAGGAGATGGTATATGGGAAACCGTTGAAACTGGTCCACATGTTCCTACAAGTGTGGTAAATGGTGTTGGAACCCCAAAGATTAAATCCTCATATGATGAAGATGACAAGAAGAGAATCTTGAATGAGAAGAAAGCAATCAACATACTTCAAAGCGCTCTCAGTATGGATGAATTCTTTCGCATATCACAGTGTCAATCGGCAAAACAGATTTGGGATACCTTGGTAGAAACGCATGAAGGAACAACAGAAGTAAAAAGATCAAGACTTAACACGTTAAGTCAAGAATATGAGATGTTCCGTATGCAGCCCGGTGAATCTATTGTTGCCTTGCAAAAGAGGTTCGTTCATCTAACAAATCACCTGATTGCTCTTGGGAAGACCTTCACCAACGATGATCTCAACTTAAAAGTCCTAAGATCCTTGACAAGAGAATGGCAACCAAAGGTGACCGCCATTTCGGAAAAGAAAAGTCCTTCAACAATGACATCCGCTTCATTATTCGGGAAACTTCAAGAGCATGAACTGGAACTTGGAAGGCTTGAGAAACATGAAAGTCAAGACAAGAAGTCCAAAGGAATTGCCTTGAAGACTGACACAAAGGATGACAAAATTGACGAATCTTCCGAAGACGAAAATTTCATGCTTCTAGTAAAGAAGCTTGGTAAGTTTTTTAATAATAATAAAACTTCTTCTTTTTCTAAAAAGAATAGACATTTCAGGAAAAAGGAGGCATCCACATCAAACCAAGAAATTACATGTTATGAATGTGGAAAACAAGGTCACATAAAGCCAGATTGCCCAAAACTCGCAAATAAAGGAAAATTCAAGGGCAAGAAGGATTTCAAAACAAAGAAGGCTTATGTCGCATGGGACGACAATGAAGTGAGTTCATCATCGGAATCAGATAGCGATAAAAGCGCAAATATTGCCTTAATGGCCTCTCACCATTCCGATGACGAAAATGAGGTTAGTAGTAATTTTTCTGTCTATGATAATGATGCACAAGAAGTTATAGATGAACTTCTAAAAGAGTGCAAGACTTTGTATAAAGACATCTCATCACAAAAGAAAAGAATTTTAATTTTAGAAAAACAAAATTCTGATCTCTTAAAAAATATTGAAGATGAAAAACAAAAAGTGATGGATGAAAAACAAAGTCTTGTATGTAAGAATTGTGAGTCTTTGTCTTTTCAAATTGTTCAACTTAAAAGAGTTTTACAAAGATACGAAAAAGGTCAAATTGGCTTGGAAGAGATTCTTAAACATCAAAGGTATCCTAATGATAAAAGTGGATTAGGATATTCTAAATTTTCAAAACCAAGCACCAATAAGACCATTTTCGTAAGAGCAAGTGAACAAATTGTGAAGGAAGAGACAAGCACTTCTAAAACTCAGCATCAAAATCATAACAAGAAAAGAATTAATAAGAAAAAGAATTATATTCCTAGATATAGAAGTCATTTTCAACCTACATGTTTTTATTGTGGTATTACAGGGCACACACCTAATGCCTGCTATGTACGTAATATTGGTATTGCAAAGGGGCATTATGTGTGGGTGGAAAAGGGTACTAACTATCAAGGACCCAAAGCAATTTGGGTACCTAACACTACCTAATTTTGTTTTGTAGGTATGCTTGAAGACAACCACAAATCAATGGTATCTTGATAGTGGCTGCTCGAAGCATATGACGGGAGATATAAACAAATTTTCAAGTCTATCATTAAAGGCCAAAGGATACGTCACTTACGGTGATGATAATAAAGGAAAAATTCTTGGAGTTGGAACCATTGGTGCACCTCCATGTACAATCATCGAAGACGTTCTTTTTGTTGAAGGCCTTAAGCATAACCTGCTTAGCATCAGTCAATTGTGTGACAAAGGGTTCAAAATCAACTTCACAAAGGAGGAATGCTTGATCGAACACGAAGTCACTCATGAGATTCTGCTAAAAGGTAAAAGATATAATAATATTTTTATGATTTCTTTTGATGACTCTTCCTTGAAGGTAAAGTGTCTTATGGCGAACAACAACGAGGCATGGCTTTGGCATAAAAGATTTGCTCACATTCACATGGAGCATTTAAACAAATTAATCAAGCATGATCTGGTTGTTGGGCTTCCGAAGATAAAATTCATCAAGGATAAATTATGCGATGCATGTCAAAAGGGAAAACAGACCAAGACAACTTTCAAATCCAAGCAAGTGGTTTCTACATCAAGACTACTTCAATTGTTGCACATGGATCTTTTTGGTCCATCAAGAACGAAGAGCTTTGGAGGTAGTATTTATGCTTTAGTTATTGTTGATGATTTTTCTCGATATACCTGGACAATGTTTTTAGTGCAGAAAAATGATGCGTTTAAAGCATTCAAAAAGTATGCAAAACGAATTCAAAACGAGAAGTCACTCACTATAGCCTCCATAAGAAGCGATCACAGTGGAGAATTTCAAAATTCAGACTTTGAAGAATTTTGCGAAGAACATGGAATTTCTCATAATTTTTCGGCACCAAGAACTCCTCAACAAAACGGCGTCGTAGAACGGAAGAATCGCTCACTAGTTGAACTTGCTAGAACAATGCTCAGCGACACAAATCTTCCAAAATATTTTTGGGCAGAAGCAGTAAGCACGGCATGCTTTGTAAGCAACCGCGTGAATATTCGACCGCTACTCAAAAAGACTCCGTATGAGTTGTTCAAGGGAAGGAAACCGAATATATCATTCTTCCATATATTTGGCTGCAAATGCTTCGTTCTCAACAACAATAAGGACAATCTCGGTAAGTTTGATGAGAAGTCCGACGAAGGTATCTTTCTTGGTTACTCTCTTTATAGTAAAGCTTTTAGAATTTTTAATAAAAGAACTCTTACCATTGAAGAGTCCATTCATGTTTCGTTTGATGAGACTAACCCCTCGAAAGAGGATAATATTGTTTTGGATGATGATGATGATTTTGTAGATACTCCACAAAATGAAGAAATTGTTTCAAACGATCAAACAATATTACGTGAAGATGTTACTCAAGAAAATCAAGATCTTCCGAAAGAATGGAGAACACACAGAGATCACCCAATTGATAAAGTTATTGGTGATATTAGTCAAGGCGTTGCAACTCGACTTAATTTAAAGGATGCTTGTCTCAACATGGCGTTTGTATCTCAAATTGAACCATCAAAAATCGATGAAGCTTTAGGCGACGACCAATGGATTATAGCAATGCAAGAAGAACTTAATCAATTTGAAAGAAATCAAGTTTGGACCCTTGTACCAAGACCAGACAATAAGCATATTATAGGAACCAGATGGGTGTTCAAGAACAAACTTGACGAAAATGGGATTATAGTTCGTAACAAGGCAAGATTGGTCGCACAAGGCTACAACCAGGAGGAAGGAATTGATTTTGATGAAACATTCGCTCCGGTAGCAAGGTTAGAAGCAATTAGATTACTACTTGCTTACGCGTGTTCTATGAATTTTCAGTTATTCCAGATGGATGTCAAAAGCGCTTTCCTGAATGGGTACATTAATGAGGAAGTCTACTTCAAACAACCTCCGGGTTTTGAAGACTTCAAAAATCCCTCACATGTTTTCAAACTGAAGAAGGCTCTCTACGGTTTAAAACAAGCACCACGAGCATGGTATGATCGCCTTAGCAACTTCTTATGTGAGAAAGGATTTACAAAAGGAAAGGTTGACAAGACGCTGTTTATAAAGAAGATCAAGGGTAACACCTTGTTAGTACAAGTCTACGTCGACGACATCATATTTGGATCAACAAACAAAGAACTCTGCGAAGAATTCTCACTCATGATGCGAGAAGAATTCGAGATGTCCATGATGGGAAAGTTAAATTATTTTCTTGGACTACAAATCAAGCAAACCAAGGATGGAATCTTTCTCAACCAATCCAAGTACTGTAAGGAATTAATAAAGAAATTCGATATGGATAGTTGCAAGATGATGTCTACTCCTATGGGATCCGGAACGTATGTTGATCAAGATGAATCTGGTACTCCAATTGATATTACTAAATATCGAGGTATGATTGGTTCATTACTATATTTGACGGCAAGCCGTCCTGACATTATGTTTAGTGTTTGTTTGTGTGCGCGCTTCCAAGTCCGAAGGAATCGCATCTCACTGCTGTGAAAAGAATTATCAAGTATCTCAAAGGAACGACCAACGTCGGATTATGGTATCCTAAAGGTAGTACTTGTTCTTTAGTTGGTTATTCTGACGCTGACTATGCAGGATGCAAAACTGATAGAAAAAGTACAAGTGGTACATGTCATATTCCCGGAAATGCTCTAGTATCATGGGCCTGCAAGAAGCAAGCTTGTGTAGCACTCAGCACCGCCGAAGCAGAATACATCGCCGCAGGAAGTTACTGTGCACAAATTTTATGGCTGAAATAACAACTTCTGGATTATGGTGTTGACCTCGGATGCATTCCTCTACGATGTGACAATACTAGTGCCATAAATATCACAAAGAATCCGGTTATGCATTCCAGAACAAAGCACATCGATATCCGGCATCATTTCCTTCGAGATCACGTATTAAACAGAGATGTTGATGTTACTTTCGTCGACACACACAACCAACTCGCCGACATCTTCACCAAGCCTTTGGCAAAAGAACCATTCTACAAAATTCGGAGAGAACTTGAGATTCTTGATGAAGGTGACATCTGACTTTTTCTCTATTATGTGTATTCACTATTTGTGATTTGTTTTCATGTGTATGCATTCTGTTTTTTTATGTATTTTTCAAAAATTCGAGCATGTTAATCGATTAACCATATGGGTTAACCGATTAACACTGTTGAATTTTCAATTATGATTAAATTTTTTAATGTGTTAACCGATTAACCTATATGGTTAACCGATTAACACTGTTAATTTTTCTAAAAAATCAGAAACGAAAATCAATTAAAATTTTTATATTTTTTTATATATTTTGTGTGGTCCATATTCTCTTAAATATCCAAATCCATATCCAAAATCCATATTCCCTCTTAAAATCCTAACTTCTCTCTCCCACTCTCAAAAGTTGGAAAAACTCCCCACAACTTCTCAAACCCTAACTTCCTCATAACCCACAACCCCAGTTCTCTCAAACCTCCATCCATGGCTTCAGCATTAAACCGCGGCAAGGGAAAACTTCCAGAACATCACTCTGCATCTGATGAAGATATTCCTATGGAAACAACCAAGAAGCGCAGAATGGATTTCAAAGTCCGAGTTCGTTCTATTCTTCCGGTAAAGTATGTGAATCTTAAGGCTTTTCCCGCATCATCTTTTGATTTTCCTGCTTTGCTCAAATATCAGAGGATCGATAAATTTGTGTCTGATTCTGGAAACTGCTACCCGGATCTTGTCAAATCCTTTCTGCATAAACTGTCTGTGTTTCTAAATGCAAATGATGAGCATATTATGAAAACAATTGTTAGAGACTGTGTTGTTGAAGAAAATCTGTCTGATGTTGCTGCAATGCTGAACATACCATCATCTGGGTACTTTCTCAAAAAGGGAGTTAACCACGTGGAAGGGCCGTGGTCCAACTACGACAAGATGGAGTTCTATTATCAGATCTGCAGATTTCCAAAGGAGATGATTATCGCCAACCAACGTACTGCTCGTCTGTTGTGCTATGCAAAGAATCTTACCGTCTCTGATCGGATGCTTCACTATATAATTTGTTATGTGCTGATTCCCAAGGATTCGAATCATGCACAAATTAATGATCTGGAAATGCAACTTCTTTTCGCCATCAAGAACAAGATTCGTGTCAATTGGATTCTGACCATCATGTATCACCTTCAACAACAACTATCTCTTTCAACCCGTCTTCCTTATGCACGGCTGGTATCAAGAATTTTGGAATTGACTACTTTGGATCTTAACCGTGAACCAACCATCAAGATGAAATCAACCACCAATGAGATCAACGAGATTACAATTGTCAAGAATACTAGAATTTTTAAGGATAATGACGGTACTTACAAGTATTCAGAAGAAGGAGCCAATGCTAACCAGGCCTTTCCCGTACCTGAAGGAGGCATCACAAACGAGTTCCTTTACCAAACTATCATGACTCAACATAGAGAAACCTCCCGGGCCATTGCTTCTCTCTGGAACCTTGTACTTTCTTCTCACCACACCAACCCTGACAGCCCTGTTGTATCTGATGAAGAAAATGAAGGACAAGAGGAAGAAGAGGAGGAGGATATGGCGGATGAGGATTTTTAGAGAATATGCTGCTGCTGTTGTTTTTATTGCTTTGCTTTCTAGTCTTAAGTTTTTATGCTTTCATTTGAACTATGTTTTATTGTAACAAGTATAATTTCTATTTGCTGCATTTTATATGTACTACTGTTTGTGCTTTGTGTTTACTTGGCTTTGCATGTGCTTATTACTATATATGCTGCTATCTTGTGATTTCTTTGAAAGCTCTTCCTTTTTGCTGATGTCAAAGGGGGAGAAGAGCTTGGTTCTGTTAATGTCTCTCTGTGTGCAGATTTTTTTCCTCTGTTAAGATAGGGGGAGTTGCTAGACATAGGGGGAGAACCAGATCAAGAACCAAGAGATATCGCACAACATTTTTGATTGCCATCATCAAAAAGGGGGAGAATGTAGAAGCATGCTTCAGTCTCAAGTTTTGATGATGTCAATACTACTCAAGGTCATCTCTTGATTGCAAAAAGACAAGCCGTTCAAAGTTATCAAGATCAAGTCAACCTATCTTTCAAGTCAAGCTACATATGGAACTATGATTCTTCCAGACTTGGCTGCATTACTGGTATATCAAATCCACCCTTATAATTTGATATACAAGTGTTCAAAAACATCAATCATTTTTGCATAATACATAAGCATGTTTTTGAAACCTTAAAAATGGTATAACATTAATTTTAAAAAGCATTTTTCTGAAAATTAGCAGTGTTAACCGATTAACCATATAGGTTAACCGGTTAACCAATTTGAATTTTGAATTTTCTGGGCTAACGTACCAGTGTTAACCGATTAACCATATGGGTTAACCGATTAACACTGAACGTGCAGTGAAAAATTGCTTTGTTTTAAGTTCAAAAATTATTTAAAAATTTATACCATTTCATATTTTTGATGACTACTCAATGTACCTTTTTGAAAGGGTATTTTACTCATATAAATTCTGAGTTTTTCAATTTTGAAAAATATAGAACATAACACAAAAACTTTTCAATCTCCAAACACTTTCTACATTCATTTTCAAATTGTCTTAGAATCAAATTCACCATTTTCAAAAACTTTCATTAAGTGTTCATATGTGCATAAATTTCATATTCATCCTTGAACACTTGTATTGAAAATTGTAAGAGTGAATTCTGATCATTTGGAGAAGATCAACTTTGATATCATTACTCTCAAATTCAAATCTTTACAAACTTGTGTATTTTGACTTGTGATCCAGGATTGTTGGACACAAGGGTGAGTGTTTACAAGAGGATTGTTCTTGTACACTTGTTAGTTTTATTGTTTGATAGTAGGCCTCACCGGTTGATGGTGTGATAGGTTGTACTTTATTAAACAATAGTGAAAATTCTCTTTCATGTTGAAAGGGGAGTGGAGTACTCTCGGATTGTGAGGGGAACCACTATAAATCCTGGTGTCCATTGTTCTTTTATCTTTCTTCTTCTGCTTTCATAACCAAAAACACAAACCAGTGATATTTCAAAATACCATAAAAACCGGAAAAATTTCAAAAGTCCTAATTCACCCCCCCCCCCCCCCTCTTAGGCATACTCTGTTCTTACACCCTCAGGAAATTTATCATATTTTTTAGATAATCATAGGTTCTGTTTTAGGTTAGATGTTTAGAGCCTTCCCAATTGTAGTTATCCTTTGACACCTTCTAACTTAGGAATTTATTAGTGGCCTTAGAAGTTGTGTGGCTTTTGCTTGTGAGTAGGTTTGAGGTGGAGTTTGTCTCCTACGCCTGTTGTTTGATTAGGTTTGAGGTAGAGCAGGTCTCCCTTGCCTTGCTTGTACTGTTGCATAGCATGCATTTTACTGTTTACTATTTACTGTTTGCTTTCTTTTGCTGTATTCCCCTAGGAACTCTAACTTTCTCGGTGCAAGAGAATATCATGACAGACATTAGGTGTTCTAACCATGCATGACAACATTAGTTAGTTTCCCCTTTTAACCTTCAACCATAGGCTTTTTAGAGCGTCTTTCTCTTCTCATCTCAAAACAATTCAAAAACACAGTAATAAAGGTTAATTGACGTTGTACGTTACGAGCCTTAAGCTATCAAGGAAAGGGTTGCTGGAGGGTCTCTCTCCAGTAATCTAGATGTTTAGTGTGGTACCCTTTGGGTGACATGCGACGCATTCACTCCTAGGTCATAGTCTGTAGTGCGATAGAGATTGTAAACATCCTAAAAAACATTTCTTCCGTAAAAGAGTGAAAACAAACATTCAAAATCATTTTGTCCTCTTGGACCCTTAATCAGGAATACCCTTTCTTAAGGAGATAAAAAAACTGTCAGACAAACTTGTGTCTTCCGTAGCCCGAACTACGTTTGCTCTGATCTTTCATGCCGTATGAAAGTACGTAGGCATAGGATGCGATATCCTAGCGAGCAACCTTTCCCCTTCACCCGTAGTTAGGCGAACTACGTTGACTCTGATTTCTCGTTTCAGACGGGAATATGTAGGCATAGAACTGATGTGTTCTGCCGAGTCACTTTTCTTTTCTTTTGTCCCTAAGCCTGTAGAGTAGATAGTTTCAACACACCTTTTTAGATAGACAACAAGCGTGGATCCCGTCGGGTACGACGGACGTGAGGGGTGCTAATACCTTCCCCTTGCGTAACCGACTCCCGAATCCAGGATTTGGTTGCAATGACCATTCCTTTTCCCTTTTGCGTTAGGTTTTCTCTGAGCGTTTCCTTTCCCTCTTTTGGGATAAATAACGCACGGTGGCGACTCTTCTGTCATTGCTGGCGTTGTTTTTCGCAGTAGCGACAGCTGGCGACTCTGCTGGGGACTCCAACAGTTCCTTATGCGAGTCAATCCTAGCGCTTGTTTTCTCTCTTGGGGTGTTGTACATATGTGCTTTATCTTTCTGTATTTACTTTCCGCACTATATTATTGTTATTGTGCTGTGGGTAGAGGGTTACTTTGAGAGATAAGCCTGACCTGGGCTTGAGAATAGACATAGACTTAGAAGTGGAAAGTAGTGGTTAGCCTGCTTGCTTTGCTCGCACCAGCTAACTACGAAATCTGGGCTCAGACGAGATTCTCTTTGATGGCTTCTTGCCTGGCCCTTTGGGCTCGACAGGTTGTTGGATTTGAGGGTTGTCGACTCTGGGGACCTATCATTTGGAATTCAGCTAAGTGAGGCCGCTTCAGGTTACGATGATACCACACCTTCTGGGTATCGTATCATCGTTTCTTGAAAGTCTGTGACTCTGATGACCGCATAGGATGCCATACCTTGCCGGCGAGTTAAGTCCATACCTGTGAGGGGGTTAGTGGTCTTTGCAGGAAACCCTGGCCTCAGAAAACCTGGTTCTCTATCAGTGTATTTGGTACAAGGGTCCTATTGTATGGTTGGTTTGGTTTGAGGCGAAGATCTGATGGTTCTCAAGCTACATCACAACACAGTTCTTGGCACAACATGACACTTGATCCCTTGTTTGCATATGCATTTGCATCTCCATGTTTGCATTTCATTAACGTGTATTTATGTTGTAGGTGTGATTTCCCCCCAGATTCTAGTGTTCTTCTTGCCATACATGAAGTCCCTGAAGAAGACCGTTGCTTACAGGTTGCCTTCTCCTGACATCAGTTCCTTGTTGAGGCTGGTTGCTTTGGCTGATCAGAGAGTGAGAGCTGAATTTAGAGAGTCATATGGGAGATTGCTCAGTCTAGTGTGCAGACCTTCTGTGAGTGAGCTGACTGGATTGTATGCCCTGATGCAGTTTTATGAGCCTCAGTTGAGATGCTTCTTGTTTCCTGATTATATTTTGGCCCCCACTTTGGAGGAGTTCTCTACTATGCTTGGAGTTCCGGTGTTAGATCATATGCCTTTTGTTCATGATGATGTTGAGCCTGGTCTGGCTAAGCTTGCTGAGATTGTTAGTTTGGATGCTTCTGAGTTCTCCGGAGGTTTAGTTAAGCTAAATGGAACTTATGGTTTTCATCTCTCTTTCCTGGTTGATAAAGTTGTGCAGTGTGCGAAGGATGGATGTTGGATGGTCTTCAGTGCTATCTTAGCTGTATGCATTTATGGTATTATTCTATTTCCCAACTTGCCTGATTTTGTGGACTCAGATGCCTTCTTCATTCTTGTTTCGAAGAATCCGGTGCCTACTCTTCTGGGAGACGTTTATCATTCTATTCACTATAAGAATGAGAAGCGTAGGGGTAAGAATGTTTCTTGTTGTGTACCTCTTCTGTACAGATGGTTCTATGGACATCTTCCGAAGACAGGACCTTTTGTTGATACTGACAGTACTTTAGATTGGTCTTCCCGATTGATGGGTTTGTCTGCGGAGAATATTGTTTGGTTTGATCGAAGCATGCTCGGAGCTGATATTATCTATAGTTGCAGTGGCTTTCTGAATGTCCCGCTGATTGGACAGAAAGGCTGTATTAACTATAACCCTTCTCTGCTTGTGAGACAGTTTGGATACGCTTTGAGGGATTCTCTTATTGAAGACGAGATACAGGACTCTCTGTATCTCACGGGCTTATTAGATGGAGATGTTTTGGTCAGATTGAGGCATGCATGGAGTAGTATTCAGAGGAGAGGAAAGGCTTTTCTTGGCAAGAGCAACAGTAGAGCCTATGATCCTTATTTGGCTTGGATCCATGAAAGAGCTAAAAGTTCTTTGATGCCATATCCTGTTGTGGAACCATTGTATCCTCCGGTGATTGAGGAACCCACTTTAGTAGAGATAGAGAAGTATAACAAGTTGTTGGCTGAAAAGGAAGAGTTGCGACAAGCAAACGAAGAATTAGAGAAAGAGATCTTCCAGCTTCGCCATGAGAAGAATGAGGCAACCTTCGCTTTGAAGAAGCAGACTGAAGTGATCAACAGAATAGGCACAAAGTTGACTGAAGAGACCAACAAGAGAGAGAGATTGGGGGTAGCCATGAATGGTGTTAGTAGTGTGTTGGCTGCTAAGAAGGAGCTTCTGAACAAAGCTTATTCTCGAATTTCTAAGTGGGAATCCTTGTGGAATGCCACTCTTACTAGCCGGAAGGAGCGTGAAGACGAGTTGAAGCTGCAGATTTCCAAACTAGAGGAGCAACTCAGCACCAAAGAGGTGAAGATTGCAGAAGAGTCATCTCTCAGAGAGAACATGGAGCTCAGATTGAGTGATGCCATCACAGAGCTGAAGAGTTGTAAGCTGAGGGCTGATGTTAAGAGATGCAAGCTTGACGCATGTTTTGGTAGGGGAACTTGTGTAGAGAATTCTAGGAGCTTACAGCTTACTATTGACCAGCAGGCGATATTGATACAGGGATTACTCTTCAGGCCAGGCCATCCTGAGACGTTGAGATTATTGGAGGACATACGGGCGCATCATCCGTCCTGATTTTAGCTTTGATATTTCCCTTGTATTTTGTTATATTGCTTATTTGACCATCGCCAGGCTTGTTGGCCGAGGTCCTCTTAGTTTGTATTCAGTTGTACCTTGTACTCTGTTTCTTGGCATTTGTTTATATATGAGGTTTTCTGATTCTATTGCTTGTCCGTTTGGGACTCCATTGTCGTCATGGCTTCTTCTCCGGAACTAGAATCGGGGGGGGGGGGGGGGGGAATTAACCTGTTGCTTACTTACATGTTTGCATCTGCATATTCATATTGCATCGCAGGTACCTTGTTGAGCTCGTATCTTATCTCCTGCATCTTTCAGGTTGTTTCAGGATTGACGAACGGAGAACTCATCGTTATTCTACTAGAAGCAACTGTAAGAAGATCATGGACCAGGTACAAGCTGAGATGCAGGAGATTCGTGATAGGTTGGCACAATTCATGCAGGCAATGGAGACTGTGGCCAAGGGCCAGAAGCATCTTCAAACTCTTGTGCAACCGCTGCTGGCGCGAGCGGGTGGAAATACTGAGTATAATTCTGTTCATGTTGAGACTCCTCGCAGAGAGAAAGAGATACCAGTGGTGGGTCCCAAAGCTGTTGAGACTGGTACTGGTAATGGCAATGGTAACAGAAACGCTGGTAATGGCAACGGCAATGTGGAAACCAACGGGAATGTTGGTAATGCCGGTTTTGGAAATGTCAATCAGTGCTTCGGTAACAATGCTGGTAATGGTGACAACAATCAGGGTTTTGGCTTTGGCAATCCGGATGGTAATCTGGGATTTACTAATCAAGGTTTTAGCAACAGAGGCTTTGGCGACGCCAATCAAGGTTATGGTAATAATGGCTTCGATAATGCTGGGTTTGACAACGTGAGTACCAATGGTGTTGGAATGGGTCCTTTCAATGCTGGCTTCGGGTTAGGCGGGGCTAATCAAGGTTTCGGTAACAGGGGATGTGGTCCTAACTTTAATCAATAAGGATTTGGTCGTAATGCTGCTTATGATGGATATGGCAATGAGGGTCTGTACTGGGGCGAGGATCGCCAGGAAGACGCTTTCTCTGGACAAGGCATGGGTTTTGAGAGGCCCACTGACAATGATCGGAGGTTTAAGATGTTGGAATAACAGATAAGAGGTATAGCCAATCAAAATTCTGTGGGTTTGGACATGGCTACCATGGGGTTGGTTCCTGGGCTGAGGGTGCCACTTAAGTTCAAATCGCCTGCTTTCGATAAGTATAAAGGAGATACATGCCCACGAGTTCATGTGAGGTCATACTATCGGAGAATGTCTGCTTACTCTGATGACGAAAAAAAATGATGATGCATTTTTTCCAAGATAGTTTGTCAGGACCATCGCTGGAATGGTACATGGGACTAGAGCCTGCCCAGATTGGAAGTTGGAAAGAGTTGGTGGATGCTTTCGTCAGACATTACCAATACAACAGTGACCTTGCGCCAAATAGGGTCCAGCTTCAAAGTCTTTCTCAGAAGAACGGTGAGAGTTTCAAGGAATACGCTCAGTGATGGCGCGATCTTGCAGCAAGGATGCATCCACCTATGGTTGAAAGGGAATTGATTGATCTTTTTGTTGGTACATTTTCGGGAATGTACTATGATAAGCTTCTCAATTGCTCGATGGGCAGTTTCTCTAACATGATACTCATGGGAGAACGTATTTAAAATGGCATTAAGATTGGTAAGATTCAGGCCGGTGAATCAACCTCAGCTGGAGGTGCTAAAAAGGTCTTTGGTGGCAGAAGACAGGGAGACGCCAGTGCAGTGTATGGTGGTCGAGGACGAGGTAGAGGTAGGAATCAGTATAATCAATAACAGGTTGCTAGTTTGACGATTCCTATACCTCAACAACAGCAACAACCCCAACAACAGTCGCAACAGCAACAAAGACAGCACCCAGCTCAGCGCAGAATTCAAGAGGGTAGGCCAAAGAGGATATTTGAGGCACCTCCGTCAACATATGCTGAACTTCTTCAGACCTTGTTGGGTTTAAACCTTGTTGAAAAGAGAATGATGGCCCCGCCAACGGGTACACCGCCTGTTGGTTATGACACCAGTAAGCATTGTGAATTTCATTCCGGGGCGCCCGATCATGATATCGAGAGTTGTCATGCTTTTAAGCATAAAGTCCAAGATTTGATTGATAGTAAGGCCATAAACTTCAATCATGATGGTCCCAATATTGTATAGCAACTGATGCCGAATCATGGAGCGAATGTTGTTTTGACAAAGGCAGATTTGGATCTGGTTATGGATGTAAATAAACTAAAGACGCCGCTGAGCTATGTCAAGAACAGATTGTTGAAAGGGGGAGTCTTCCCTGGTTGTGATGAGAATTGCTTGGATTGTGTAGCCCATCCTGAGGGTTGTGATAGTCTGAAGAGAGGTATTCAGAGCATGATTAGTGAAGGAACTTTGCAATTCGACCGTACTACTGTTGAGAAGCTTGTTGAGGCTATATTTGAATAGCAGGGTGAGGTTGCAACAGTTACAATTTTGCGTAAGACTATTACGATATCGGCGCCTGCCAAGTGGCCGACTATCACTATAACGAAAGCTGGGCCCATCCCTTACTAAAGTACAAAAGCCATTCCATGGAACTATGGGATGGAGGCCTATTGTAATGGAGAAAAGATTAATGTGGACAACCCGCCAGTAGGGGTAGTAGACAATCTTGTTGGAGCGGGAGGCATGACCCGCAGTGGTAGAATTTTCACGTCCCCTGAAATTGAAGCTGAGAGAATTGCCAAGGGCAAAGCCAAGGTGAATGAGGGAGGACCTTCTCAGGAGAAGGAGAAAGAAACATCAATCAAGGATGTAGAGGAATTCATGAGATTGATTCGTAAAAGTGACTATAAGATCGTGGAGCATCTACAACAGACGCCTTCCAAGATTTCAATTCTATCTTTGCTTCTTTGTTCCGAGGCCCATCGGAATGCCTTGTTGAAAATCCTGGACGCATCTTTTATGCCTCAGGAAGTATCTATTAATCAGCTTGAGGGGGTGATGGCGCATGTGAACGCCGACCACAGCCTTGGATTTACTAACTTTGATTTGACGCCCAGAGGTCGTGATCATAATATGGCTTTGCACATTTCAGTGGAGTGCCGGGGCACTGTTATGTCGCATGTTCTTGTAGACACCGGATCATCTTTGAATGTCTTGCCTAAGAAGGCGATGATGAAGCTAGATATCCGAGGAATCATATGCACGCCAAGTGATTTGGTCGTGAGAGCTTTTGATGGGACCAGAAGGTCGGTATTTGGGCCGATAATGTTGCCACTCTAGGTTGGGCCATAAGTGTTTGACACTGTGTTCTACATCATGGACATTCATCCAACTTATAGTTGTTTACTTGGGCGACCATGGATACATTCTGCAGGGGCCGTGACGTCCACTTTGCACCAGAAGCTCAAATTTATGGCCGGTGGTAGTGTTGTTACCATTTGCGGGGAAGAGGACATTCTGGTTAGTCATCTTTCGTCATTCAAGTATGTTAAAGTGGATGGAGAAATCCACGAGACGCCGTGCCAAGCGTTTGAAGGATTGCAGATCAAAGATAAATCTCATGTCCCCAGCAAAGGACCAGAGGTGGCCATGTCTTCATACAAAGATGCCCAAGCGGTGGTTCAGGCCGGGGAAACCAAAGGATAAGGTCAAGTCCTGGAGATTCCTGTTAAGATGGATAAGTTTGGACTGGGGTATCGCCCGACGTCATCATCTTCCCCATCAGGCGCGCAAAGGTTCAAAGGGACAGTGGTGATCACTCTAGGTGGAGTCTGCTATGAACGAATTAATGTTGTGTCCGATGCCGAAGATGGAGATAGCGATTGTGATACAGACTCGTGGGTCAAGCCCAGCGTGCCAGGACAGAGCCTATACAACTGGTGTATCCAGGAATATATCTCGGTGACGACAAAACAGTAATGATTTGTTTTTTCGATTATTGTACAATCCTGTGTCCTACCTGGGGAATAATGATTTTGTTTTCAGGGCCTACTTGCTTATGTGTATGCATTGTTTAATCATTAAATAAAGGCGTTTTCTCATGCAAATTTTGTGATCTTTGTATTTCCTGTTTTTGTTTTAACAATAAAATGGCAACGTGGTTATGTGCTTTGTTTGCATCATTTGAAGCATTTAACCATTTCCTTTGCAGGATTCATATTTCAGATGACACCGACCACGAACTTCCTATGACTCGCTTCGACTTTGAGCACCCGATATTTCAAGCCGAAGAAGAGATTGTTAAGGATAATGACTTACCAGAAGAGCTGACTCGACTTTTGAAACAAGAAGAGAGAATCATTCTGCCTCATCAGGAGGAAATTGAAGTTATCAACTTGGGGTCTGAAGAGGTTGTCAGGAATATCCGGATAGGGGCTGCGCTGCAAAGCGATATCAAGCAAAGTTTGATCGAGATGCTTCGAGAGTATAGTGATATCTTTGCTTGGTCTTACGAAGACATGCTTGGGTTAGATACTGATATGGTGGTTCACCGTTTGCCATTACGTGAGGAATGTCCGCCGGTTAAACAAAAGCTCAGAAGAACCAGACCAGATATGGCTGTGAAGATTAAAGAGGAAGTACAAAAACAGTGGGACGCTGGTTTTCTGGCTGTTACAACTTATCCCTCTTGGGTTGCCAATATAGTACCTGTACCAAAGAAAGATGGTAAGGTGCGGATGTGTCGACTATCGAGATTTGAACAGGGCGAGCCCTAAGGACGACTTTTCGCTTCCTCATATTGACGTATTGGTCGACAATACTGCCCAATTCTCTGTGTTTTCCTTCATGGACGGATTTTTGGGCTATAATCAGATAAAAATGGCGCCGGAGGATATGGAGAAAACAACTTTTATTACCCCGTGGGGAACATTCTGTTACAAAGTGATGCCCTTTGGTTTGAAGAACGCTGGGGAAACATATCAGCGTGCTATGACGACGCTCTTTCATGACATGATGCATAAAGAGATTGAGGTCTATGTTGACGATATGATTGCCAAATCCCAGACGGAGGAAGAGCATCTGGTGAATCTTCTGAAATTGTTCAAGAGGCTTAGGAAATTCAGGTTGAGGCTGAATCCTAACAAGTGCACCTTTGGGGTGAGATCTGGTAAGCTATTGGGGTTTATTGTGAGCGAAAAAGGAATTGAGGTTGATCCTGCTAAGATAAAAGCAATACAAGAAATGCCAACGCCAAAAACAGAAAAAGAAGTTCGTGGCTGTTGCGGTGAAATTTGGATGTCAAGCTATTGATTAACTTGAATCTTAATTCATTTACAACCGGTCTTTGATTTATCCGAAGGAAAGATTAAAGAAAGGAAAAACCTAAAGGGGAGAGATCTAAGGTTCGGGGGTTGGTTAAGATTAGGGAAGGTATTAGCACCCTAAACTTCCGTAGTACTCTACGGGAACCTTTTGTTTATTTTTTTTATTTGTTTCATTTTTTGCTTTAAGGGTATGTACAAAGGATTAAGGGTTTAAAAGACCTAAGGGGTTAATTCTAAGTTTACTCGGCAAGACGTCGCATCTTGTGCCTACATATCCTTACGGGAATGGAATCAGAGTAATTGTAGTTCCCCTCAAAAGGGAGGTTAGAGACTTCTTGACTGTGGTCAAGGTCTCAAGGGGAATAAACGCATCTTAAGGACACGATTACATGGAGTCTTAAACTCCGATCTCTATGTTAAAAAAATGTTAATTAAAATTAAAATAGGGTTAAATTAGGGATTCCACGGCGGGAAACCTTAAAACAGAGTACGACGACTATTTTGGCCTAACACTAGGATAAAAGCAATTTTGCCCGCGGCGGGACACCTAGGCTAAACAGGGTTTGATCCATTAAAGGGGTAAGGCTATTGACTCGGCGGCCAAAAGGCTGGACCTAATCCTTCGGAAGGATAAAACTGTAAAAAATGTGAAAATATGACAAATCATTATATGGAGGAATAATTAAGGTACAGAAATAAGAAAAGTAATAAAGGCAGAGGGTATAAAGAAACAAAGAAACATTTCTGAAAACATGAAGAATATGAAAATATGTAATGACACTTAGAATGAAGTGAGGGAGGAAAATAGTGTGGGGTTGTGGCCACCACAAGCACATCTCAACCTCGAGCATGCACATGAAATTCCAAAAGAAAGAAAAGTAATGAAAGGGTACATAAAATGACACGACAAACATCAAACATCAGGAGTTCCTTACGAAAAGGTTTTAATTTTTTAATATTTTAATTATAAAAAAAAGGTTTTAATTTTTTAATAAAAAATATTTAAGTTAAAATTATAAAAAAAATTAAGTTTAAATTATAAAAAAAAAAGTTTTTTGGGGAAAAGTCTTTTCAGTTTTTTTTAGAACAAAAAAGACTTTTCATCCCAAAAAAAGGCTTTTCAGTTTTTTGGGAAAAGACCTTTCAGTTTTTTTTGGGAAAAGGCCTTTCAGTTTTTTTTGGGAAAAGGCTTTTCAGTTTTTTGGGAACAAAAAGGTTTTTTTTTCTTCGGAACAAAAAGGCTTTTCAGTTTTTAAAAAAGGTCTTACTAAAAAAAGGGTTTTAATAATAAATAAAAAAAAGGTTTTGATTTTAAAAAAAGTTTTGTTAAAAAAGGGTTTTGATATTAAAATCTAGGGACTTAAACACACATGGAGATTAACATGGCAAAATATGCACATAAACATGAAAAAGCAAAAGGTTTAGTAATTTAACGGACCTAAACACATTAACATGGCAAAATATGCACATAAACATGAAAAGGCAAAAGGTTTAGTAATTTAACCTACGAAGCGGAGGTTTGCTTCGGTAAATGTGAAAAAGGTTTGAATAAGGGAACACTGGAGAGCTCCAATCCTTCTGACGAGTTGTGGGAACGACCGCCTTTCTTCTCTGGGGATCTCCTTTGTTTCTCCCTTTTTCTCTCCTCTTTTCTGAAGAAAAACCTTCTGACCCCTTTCAACAAGGCAACACATGTATATATAGGGAACAAATTAGGGTTAACACCAAATTGTCAATAATGTCCCTAAAGCCCATTTAAAAGCCCAAACTAAATAATTAGTTAAGAAAAAAAATTAAAATTTAAATAATTTAAAATAATTAAAATAAACTTAAAATAAAAACTAATAATCCTATTGATTCCTAAAATCAAAAAATATTATAAAAAGAACAAAAATTTTTTCAATATTTTTTATTTTATGATTTTTTGGATATTTTTATGAATAATTTAGAAAAAAGTGAAAAAATAATATTTTAAAAAATGATTTAATTAAAATACGAAAATAATAATTAAATAATAATAAAAAACTATTTTTGTTATTTTTTAATGAAAGATAGAAAAATTTAGAGTAAAAATAATAAAAAACAAAAAAAGTGACAAAGGTGAGATTCGAACTCTCAACCTCTCACACTCACAACTCCTTACACATGTCCTCTTGCCAATTATGCCATTTTTACTTTTTAGAAAAAAAATGCATGCCATATGATATTTACCTGCAAAAAGTCAAACGACTACACAAATTTGTTAGTAATTGATTAAATGCAATAAAAATGCAATGACAAATCTTAGGGCAAAATTTGGGGTATTACAGTTGCCCCTATTTAAATAACTTCACCGGGTGATTTGAGCAACGGAGACTCGAGAAATCATGGTGGAGGGATTTAAATACAGATAACCGAAAATTTTGCCTTTAGACGCAGTGCTATGCAATGATATGGACAAAACAAAACGAACTATAATGCTAAATATAATATGAATCTGATATGATGCGTATGATGAAAATGACAAATGCACGGATACAGACGAAACAACGTCACAGGGGACGACCCATCGAGGAATTGCACTAGGGAAGAAGACATGTCATATCTGGAAGAACGTCGGGTAGACACGACACAGAATTGTTGATAGGTGCCAAGTAAATTAGAAATTGTCCGCAAGGTAAGACGCGGGTAAAACACGAGCTCAGGAGAAAAACGCGAATGGGGATAAAACACCCATGATGCCAAGTAAATAAATTTTGCCCACAAGGTAAGACGCGAGTAAAACACGACCTCAGGGAGAAAGAAAAAAAAAAGTAAATGGGGGTAAAACACCATGATGTTAGGTAAACCCAGGAATACCTGGTAAACGGGGAATAAAACACCCGGGATAAAAGGTACATGGGGGATAAAACACCCAAGGATAGAAGGTAAATGGGGAGTAAAGCACCCAAGATAGAAATGTAAATGGGGAGTAAAGCACCCAGGATAGAAATGTAAATGGGGAGTAAAGCACCCAAGATAAAAATGTAAATGGGGAGTAAAGCACCCAAGATAAAAATGTAAATGGGGAATAAAGCACCCAAGATAGAGAGGTAAATGGGGAATAAAGCACCCAAGATAGAAATGTAAATGGGGAGTAAAGCACCCAAGATAGAGAGGTAAATGGGGAATAAAGCACCCAAGATAGAAATGTAAATGGGGAGTAAAGCACCCAAGATAGAAATGTAAATGGGGAGTAAAGCACCCAAGATAGAAATGTAAATGGGGAATAAAGCACCCAAGATGTGCACATGTATAGGAATTATGCTATGACATATGATCAAATGCAAATGCATACGTCGACGATAAGGCTCGACTCTTTCGGTGAGATGACAAAACTGGAGGACTGATTCCTCAACACGGAGATCACTGTCATTCTGTTAAACTGTATCAAGTTGATAGTCACTGTAGGAATGATGAATAACTGCTTAGGGATTATGCAAGTAAACTGCCCCAGGTCAAATGAACTGATAATTGCTTCAGCTGTCTAATTCGTGGAATCGACTGTTTTGCTGTATCCTCGGAGGGCTTGCCCCAGTCTGGGTCTTGAACAATTCTCTGGATAAACCAAATCTGAGAAGATATTGCCTTGAACAAATCTTGAACTAATTCTTTGACAGGATGTAAAAGGAACTTGCCCCTGATAAGATCACTTGACCAAGTTTCTCATTGTTTGAAAATTCCTTAGAGGAAAGCCAGTTTGCAAACAAAAATATTCATACAAACATGGTAATGCAAAGTTCATGCGACTTTTGAAATCAAAATTATTTTTGAAAGATGGAAAATACATGAGTCGTTAGTCAGAACAAGGCGGTTCAAGACACTCAAAGTTTAAAACAAAGGTGTACTGCCAAAATAAATGATTCATAAAGATCTTTAGGAGTCAGGTTACGCAACCTTGCTGTAGTATACTTTCAAAATAACCTTGCTTCAATTAGGTCTTTTGAGGGTTGTAATGTGGCCTGGTTCACGGTTTATGAAACAAAAGATAAAGGCTCAAAATTTATTTGTACCCACCCAATCTACGTGATGATCTTCAGTCCTATGCTCAGTTAACTCATACTATGCATTCAGGTCCCCATAAGTTAGGGATTTCATTGATCGTAGCAGTGATGATTCAAAAGTCAAAGGGACCTATGAAAAGGCAGCCACTACTCCCCTATAACATTTGATTGTTTTGACATTGAGGATTTTCAAGATAAGGATTTAAAAATCTCTTTGTATTATCCCTAAATTTTGCCTGAACTGTTTATTTTAGAGTTTACAGTCAGCGGGATGCCCCAGTTTTGCGTAAGTCTCCTTCATAGGTTTTGACTTAGCGGACTTCTTTTGCTTTTTTTATATTATTTTTTTGTGTGAAGGAAAGTGACTGTTTGATTTTAATGATTACGGTGAACCATCATCGACCTTTTGATTAGAAAACATCTTCGACACTTGTTTGACGTGTGCGAAGGAAAATTTGTTAATGAAAGGTGTATCGTATGAACACACAACCAAGTTAACTGAGAACTACCCATCCCAAGGTTAAAATTGTGGGTTTTTTTGTAACGAAAGAAACTCCAACTTCAAGGCTCGAAGGGGGTAACGAGGGATTAACTTCCTTATTTCTCCAGTGTTTGGGAATTGAAACAATGCCTTACATCGTCAACAAGGTTTAATTGAAAGCATACTGACAGCAGTTATGGGTATAACATTTTCGTCATCCTCCCTCCGATCTTAGCATATCAAAATTTTGGACAAGAAGTAAACATTTGAAAAATAAAGCATAAAGATGCAAATAAATGGACGGAAATGAATTGAATCAAAAGTCGCAATGCTTATTTCATTAATGAAAGTACAAACATAATTGAAAGCAAACAACTTAAACAAAATAAGGAAAATGCAAACAACGAGAAAAAAAAGGCCCAATGACAAAGCTTCAATTCTGATGTGTTGGCAAGGGATCTGTCTGGACGCTCGGACGACTATCCGTAAAATCAAGTATTCCGGCTCTAATCAGTTCATGCACCCTAGCTTTCAATGCAAAACAATGCTCCAAGTCATGGTCTGGGGCACCCTCATGGGAAGCATAATGGAGATCAGCCCTAAATCCAGCCGGAGGATTAAAAGCCTTTGTAGTAATCAGTCCTTGCCGGACTAAGTCAGGATATAGCTCTGTGTAAGTCATGAGAATAGGATCAAAGTGACTCCTGTTCCGTTTCTGGTCTGATATCTGTGTCGAGGAATCAGCTTGACGACTCAAAGGTACACTGGAAGACGAGAGAACCGAGAATGAGAAACCGGGGGACAAATGCAATGCAAAAATGTGATGCTGATGCCATGCAATGGTTTCAAGAATTTCAACGGTCGATTGCGAATATTGCTTTTTAAGAAAGTTGGAAAAAATTTTAGACTTTAAAATGTAAGGCTTTTCGAATTTGCAAAGGACTGCTGAATTCCTTGAAACTAGAAATGATATGATGCTTTATGGATGCGAAGCACAAATACACATAAGCAAACAAAAGGTCCTAAGTTAGAGGAACAATGAATGGAGTCAAGGTCTACCCTTCCCAAAGAGGTATGTACTATAGGTTGATTGTACCTGCAGAACAAGGGTTCTAAATCAGTGCCCAAAGTCATCAGTCCATCTTTCGGATATTATCGACTTCTCGACTGACTCAAGGGTCAATAATATTCTCAAGAGAACCTCTTTTAAGTGTAGCATCGCGTAGCAACCATTGTAGGACTACTCCCATATAGTTCCCGCACTACGTCCTATATAAGGTCAAGATGGTGTAAAGGTACTACGGTTCCCAGTATCACAGACTCCAATCGATAACGGTAAAAGTTTTCACGACTACACTCGATCAACCGAACCATTTTCGAAAGTGTCTCAACTGAGCGGTGATTCTCGATTTAGCTTAGTCGGGACTCACTCCCTAAAAGCCTCGTCGAATATATCAGCCATCCTATCATAAGGTCGCTCAAGTCCGGGTGTAGGACTTATCTCACAACACAGTAACTCCAAGTAAGGTACCCCAATATATACATACAAGTGAGCAAAATATATAATAAAACAAATATATAAAGAAAAATAAACAAAATAGGGATAACCCTCAATAGTTAGGACTCCCCAGTGAAGTCGTCATTTTCTGTTGCGGTGAAATTTGGATGTCAAGCTATTGATTAACTTGAATCTTAATTCATTTACAATGGTCTTTGATTTATCCGAAGGAAAGGTTAAAGAAAGGAAAAACCTAAAGGGGAGAGATCTAAGGTTCGGGGGTTGGTTAAGATTAGGGAAGGTATTAGCACCCTAAACTTCCGTAGTACTCTACGGGAACCTTTTGTTTATTTTTTTTATTTGTTTCATTTTTTGCTTTAAGGGTATGTACAAAGGATTAAGGGTTTAAAAGACCTAAGGGGTTAATTCTAAGTTTACTCGGCAAGACGTCGCATCTTGTGCCTACATATCCTTACGGGAATGGAATCAGAGTAATTGTAGTTCCCCTCAAAAGGGAGGTTAGAGACTTCTTGACTGTGGTCAAGGTCTCAAGGGGAATAAACGCATCTTAAGGACACGATTACATGGAGTCTTAAACTCCGATCTCTATGTTAAAAAAATGTTAATTAAAATTAAAATAGGGTTAAATTAGGGATTCCACGGCGGGAAACCTTAAAACAGAGTACGACGACTATTTTGGCCTAACACTAGGATAAAAGCAATTTTGCCCGCGGCGGGACACCTAGGCTAAACAGGGTTTGATCCATTAAAGGGGTAAGGCTATTGACTCGGCGGCCAAAAGGCTGGACCTAATCCTTCGGAAGGATAAAACTGTAAAAAATGTGAAAATATGACAAATCATTATATGGAGGAATAATTAAGGTACATAAATAAGAAAAGTAATAAAGGCAGAGGGTATAAAGAAACAAAGAAACATTTCTGAAAACATGAAGAATATGAAAATATGTAATGACACTTAGAATGAAGTGAGGGAGGAAAATAGTGTGGGGCTGTGGCCACCACAAGCACATCTCAACCTCGAGCATGCACATGAAATGCCAAAAGAAAGAAAAGTAATAAAAGGGTACATAAAATGACACGGCAAACATCAAACATCAGGAGTTCCTTACGAAAAGGTTTTAATTTTTTAATATTTTAATTATAAAAAAAAGGTTTTAATTTTTTAATAAAAAATATTTAAGTTAAAATTATAAAAAAAATTAAGTTTAAATTATAAAAAAAAAAAAATTTGGGGGGAAAAGTCTTTTCAGTTTTTTTTAGAACAAAAAAGGCTTTTCATCCCCAAAAAAGGTTTTTCAGTTTTTTGGGAAAAGGCTTTTCAGTTTTTTGGGAAAAAGCCTTTCAGTTTTTTTTGGGAAAAGGCTTTTCAGTTTTTTGGGAAAAGGCTTTTCAGTTTTTTTGGGAACAAAAAAGCTTTTCAGTTTTTAAAAAAGGTCTTACTAAAAAAAGGGTTTTAATAATAAATAAAAAAAAAAGGTTTTGATTTTAAAAAAAGGTTTTGTTAAAAAAGGGTTTTGATATTAAAATCTAGGGACCTAAACACACATGGAGATTAACATGGCAAAATATGCACATAAACATGAAAAAGCAAAAGGTTTAGTAATTTAACGGACCTAAACACATTAACATGGCAAAATATGCACATAAACATGAAAAGGCAAAAGGTTTAGTAATTTAACCTACGAAGCGGAGGTTTGCTTCGGTAAATGTGAAAAAGGTTTGAATAAGGAAACACTGGAGAGCTCCAATCCTTCTGACGAGTTGTGGGAACGACCGCCTTTCTTCTCTGGGGATCTCCTTTGTTTCTCCCTTTTTCTCTCCTCTTTTCTGAAGAAAAACCTTCTGACCCCTTTCAACAAGGCAACACATGTATATATAGGGAACAAATTAGGGTTAACACCAAATTGTCAATAATGTCCCTAAAGCCCATTTAAAAGTCCAAACTAAATAATTAGTTAAGAAAAAAAATAAAATTTAAATAATTTAAAATAATTAAAATAAACTTAAAATAAAAACTAATAATCCTATTGATTCCTAAAATCAAAAAATATTATAAAAAGAACAAAATTTTTTTCAATATTTTTTATTTTATGATTTTTTGGATATTTTTATGAATAATTTAGAAAAAAGTGAAAAAAATAATATTTTAAAAAATGATTTAATTAAAATACGAAAATAATAATTAAATAATAATAAAAAACTATTTTTGTTATTTTTTAATGAAAGATAGAAAAATTTAGAGTAAAAATAATAAAAAACAAAAAAAGTGACAAAGGTGAGATTTGAACTCTCAACCTCTCACACTCACAACTCCTTACACATGTCCTCTTGCCAATTATGCCATTTTTACTTTTTAGAAAAAAAATGCATGCCATATGATATTTACCTGCAAAAAGTCAAACGACTACACAAATTTGTTAGTAATTGATTAAATGCAATAAAAATGCAATGACAAATCTTAGGGCAAAATTTGGGGTATTACAGTGGCTTTTTGGGGAGATTGAACTACATTGCTCGGTTCATATCTCATCTAACGGCCACGTGTGAGCCGTTATTCAAGTTGTTGAAAAAAGATCAGGTTGTGACCTGGAATGAAGATTGTCAAAAGGCGTTTGAAAAAAATAAAAGAATACTTGCAGGAACCTCCAATATTGATACCCCCAGTAGCCGAGAGACCACTGATTATGTATTTGACGGTTCTTGAGGAAAGCATGGGTTGTGTTCTCGGTCAACACGACGAGACTGGATGTAAAGAGCATGCGATTTATTACTTGAGTAAAAAATTCACAGATTGTGAGTCCCGTTACTCAATGTTCGAAAGGACGTGTTGTGAACTCGCCTGGGCTGCCAAACGTTTGAGACAATACATGCTGAATCACACAACCATGCTAATTTCAAAGATGGATCTGATCAAATATGTATTTGAAAAGCAAGCACTTTCCGGAAGGATTGCCCAATGGCAGATGGTACTGACAGAGTACGATATTCAGTATGTTTCTCAAAAGGCTATTAAAGGTAGCGTTCTGTCAGAGTACCTAACCGAGCATCCAATTGATGATTACCAGCCGATGAGGTTTGATTTTCCTGACGAGGATATCATGTACCTAAAGATGAAAGACTGTGAAGAGCCGTTGCCGGATGAAGGTCCAGAGTTGGGTTCCAAATGGCAATTGATATTCGACGGTGCTGTTAATTCATGCAGGAGCGGAATAGGGGCAATCATTACTACTCCCCAAGGGAAGCACATCCCATTCACTGCCAGATTGACCTTTCCAGTTACCAACAATGAGGCTGAATATGAAGCGTGCATCATGGGTCTCGAAGAAGCTATTGATTTAAGAATCAAAAATCTTGATGTGTACGGAGACTCCGCATTGGTTGTGAACCAGATCAAGGGAGAATGGGAGACTCGTCAGCCCAATCTGATACCTTATATGAATTATGCAAGGAGGTTGTTACCTTTCTTTGACAAGGTAGAATTGCACCATGTGCCGAGAGCAGAAAATCAGATGGCAGTCGCTCTTGCAACGTTGTCTTCAATGTACAAAGTTAACTTCTGGAATGAGGTTCCCAGGATAGTTATCTCTCGCCTTGATAGGCCCGCTTTCATATTCGCCATTGAGGAAGCTTCCGATGGCAAACCGTGGTATTTTGATATCCATAATTTCTTGAAGAACCAAGAGTATCCGACTGGGGCATCCAGTCGTGATCAAAAGACTCTTAGGAGATCGGATGACAATTTCTACTTGAATCTAGATGGTGTTCTATACAGAAGAAACCATGATATGGTGTTGTTACGGTGTGTGGACGAGAAAGAGGCTAAGTTGCTCATGGAAGAGGTCCATGAGGGTACCTTTGGCACGCATGCCGGCGGACATGCAATGACGAGAAAATTGTTGCGAGCAGGATACTATTGACTGACGATGGAAACAGATTGTTTCAAGTTTGCGAAGTGGTGCCATAAATGTTAGATTTATGCAGATAAGATTCATGTGCCTCCGAGCCCTCTGAATGTCATGACATCACTGTGGCCTTTCTCCATGTGGGGAATTGATATGATTGGCAAGATTGAGCCTACGGCATCTAACGGTCATCGTTTCATCTTGGTAGCTATTGATTACTTCACCAAGTGGGTTGAAACGGCATCATATGCCAATGTTACCAAGCAAGTGGTAGCCAGATTTATCAAGAAAGACATCATCTGTAGATATGGAATCCCCGAGCGGATTATCACTGACAATGGTTCGAATTTAAATAATAAGATGATGAAGGAATTGTTCCAGAATTTCAAGATCGAGCATCATAACTCTCCTTATCGGCCCAAGATGAATGGTGCTGTCAAAGCAGCCAATAAGAACATAAAGAAGATTGTTCAAAAGATGGTTGTAACATACAAGGATTGACATGAGATGCTGCCCTTCGCTTTGCACGGTTATCGTACGATGGTACGCACATCAACCGGGGCAACCCCTTTCTCACTAGTATATGGTATGGAAGCTGTCCTACCATTGGAGGTTGAAATTCCTTCTTTGAGGATTTTGCGTGATGTCCAACTTGATGAGGCGGAATGGGTAAAGGATAGACTGAATCAGCTCAGTTTGATGGACGAAAAGAGACTTGCATCTCTCGCATATGGTCGGTTGTATCAGAGCCGGATGAAGAAAGCTTATGACAAGAAGGTGTGCCCTTGAAGCTTTCAGACGAGCGATCTTGTGCTGAAAAAGATTCTCCCACCACAATCAGATCACAGGGGCAAATGGACACCGAACTATGAAGGGCCATATTTCGTTAGAAAGGTCTTCTCCGGAGGAGCCTTATTGTTATCCACCATGGATGGCGAGGATTTTACATCCCTTGTGAACTCGGACGCAGTTAAAAAATACTTTGCTTAAAGAGACCTGCTGGACAGAAAAAAGAGAGTCCAGGCAAAAATGGGGCATCCTGGCGAACCATAAAAAAGGAATAATACGGGAAAAAGTTAGGGATAAAATTTGAAAAGATGTACACCCGCGAAGTCGAAAACCTAAAAAGGGCGACTTCGGTAAAAAAAAGGTATCCCGGTGAATTGAAAACTCGCAAAGGGCGATTCACGCAAAAGTTAGGGATTGAAAAAAGCAAATGACTGCGGTCCGAGTTTGATACTGCATTGCTTAGTGGATTGGGAATACCTGAGGGTCGTTTATCTAAAACAATCTCTTCCGAAGATCGAGTATCGGGAAAGCATCAGAGTCAGGCGAGTCATAGGAGGATCAGCTCATGGAGTTTGTCTATACCACGTTGCCGACATGTATACAAATTTTCTTTGTGCTTTTGTGGATATTTGTATTTGCTTGTGCGTAACTTCCTCTTTTCAGGAGTTGCATCCAGTGTACAAAACTATGCCTATTCATAGGCCCGCTATCAATAAAGCATACTTTTCAGTACTTGATGTTTGTTTCTTTTACTGTTTTGTTTGTGAAAAAAGTCGATGTTTTGATAAACTTGCACATGCATAAACTTGCTGGCCCTAGCCAATAATTGTTAAAACTTTGGATTGACTGAACGATGTCACAGATGCTAAATGGGATAGATCCCGTTGTGTAGATTTGTCTTGTCTCGTTTTTGTTTTGCAGGGTTCTTACCTTTGAAGCAAACAGTCAGGGAATCGTGTTTTCCCAGCCAGAGTCCCATGATGAAGAAGCAGGCTTCAAGTGAGTGTTTTCCTCCTCAGCAGATGGAGGTCACATCTTATCCCCCAAAGAGTTGAGATAGCACTTATCCCTATCGGATGTGGGATTTTCATACTCAGGAGGGTATCCCCAGGGAAGTCACCAAGAAAGTATCCTCAGTAGATTAATCCCCAACGAAAGGTGCATTCCCAGCAAGTTGAGTATGTGCACAATCAATACCTAGCACGGGTAATACCCGCAGAGTTTAACCAAGTCATCTTTGGTTCAGAAAGATCATCCCCGCGCAGGACTGTTCTTTCCTTTCCCCAGCAGGTTGTCATTCTTTCGTCAGGATAATCATCCTCAGTAGAGTTCGTAACTCCGAGGATTTGTTTCCTTCCTTCCAGTGGAAGTTGTTCTCACCTTTCCAGCATTTATTTTGCTGGAATGATTCTGTGATGTCTGGTCTCACCCCGGCAGAGTTGACTTTGCCTTCAGCATTTATCTTGTTGAGGCAATTTCGTATCCAGTTTTCTCCAGCGGTTCGAGCCTGCATTTGCATGTATCATCATATTTGCATCTACCCAAACGCGTAGCATTTCCATGCCGTATGGAGCATTACGCCATTTTCAAACATGCGCATTTTGAAACATAAGCCAGGTTGGTTAACCTCTTTGCTTTCAGGTATGTTTCCTTGCAGGTAGTTGGAGCTCTTGCTCAATGATCAAGGTCTCGGCGTGAGACATGTGATGATAGCGTTCGTTTTGTCATATTCCCCACAGAGCTGCTTGGTTAAGTTTCTCTTACACCCCCAGCGGAGTGTTTCTGCAGGTTCGCTGTTACGTTAGTGTCAAAAGATTTCATGGATTAAACTTCTGAAGTTGCCGCCTGTGTCGAAATAGGTGTCTGGCAGTTTGGTTTCAGAATATCCCCAATAGAGTTCTTCTCAGATTTGCTGCCACGTCAGTGCTAAAGGTTTGAGGATTGGACCAGAACTCATACCCGTAGTGATTGTCGGAGTCAGCTGCTGTAATGATAGACAGAGAAGCTGTATGTTTAATTGAAGGAGTCAGTCCCCGGTTTGATGGAGAAACTGTACTCATATCCGTAGTGATGGTCGATATCAGCTGCTGCAGTGATGGGCAGAGAGGCTGTGTATGTTGAATTGCCAGAGTCAGTCCCCGGTTTGATGGAAAAACTGTATTCATGTTAATAGTTTGTTACCTGTTGTTTTGTCAGAGTCAGCTAATTCAGTGATGGGCAGAGAAGCTGTATTTTCAGAGTCAGTCCCCGGTTTGATGGAGCAACCGTACTCATGTTAACAAGTTCGAACCCGTATCAACTGCTGTAGATAGGCAGAGACACTGTATATGTTGAGCTGGAGAAGTCAGTCCCCGGTTTGATGGAGAAGTTGTACTCGTGAATTTGTTGCCCGTATTATTGTCGGAATCAGCTGCTGCAGTGATGGGCAGAGAAGCTGTATTTTGGAAGTCAGTCCCCGGTTAGATGGAGAAACTGTGCTCGAGTTCAGATATTTGAACCCGTATCAGCTGCTGTAGATAGACAGAGAAGTTGTATATGTTGAGTTGACGAAGTCAGTCCCCGGTTTGATGGAGAAACTGTACCTACGTTAACATATTTTGGTCAGCTGTTGTAGATAGACAGAGACGCTGTATATGATGAGTTGACAGAGTCAGTCCCTGGTTTGATGGAGAAACTGTACTCGTTCGACAGATTCGGATGTTGTAGATAGACAAAGAAGCTGTATATGTTGAGTTGACAAAGTCAGTCCCCGGTTTGATGGAGAAACTGTACCTACATTAGCATATTTTGGTCAGCTGCTGTAGATAGACAGAGACGCTGTATATGATGAGTTGACAGAGTCAGTCCCCGGTTTAATGGAGAAACTGTACTCGTTCGACAGATTCGGATGCTGTAGATAGATAGAGAAGTTGTATATGTTGAGTTGTCGGAATCAGTTACTGCAGTGATAGGTAGAGAAGCTGTATTTCGTATTGACCAGATCAGTCCCCATAGCAAGGATGGAGTAATTGTATTTGCGTTTAGTGCCTGCTTTTTGTAGCGCGTTGTTGAAGCTCAATTGTTGATTCAAGGCCTGTGGCGTCACGCAGGTGATTGATGTTAGATTCATGGTTTTTATCAGATGTTTGATCAGCTATTGCCGTAACAACCAGATTCAGTGTAATAGATGTTGTCCCCCAAGCAGTTTGAGCAGTTTATTTCTGTGGTTGGCAAATTTCCGGGTTTCTTGGTATTCAACCGTCTTTTACCTCGAGTGTTTGAATGTCATTCGCTCTTCACCCAGTCGGGTCCAAGTCGTTTGAATAGGGGCAGCTGTTGCACCCCAAAATTTGCTCAACCTTTTCTTACCTGATTTATGTTTCATTGCATTAGCATATCATAGTTATATCATTTTCATATCATAATATCATTCATCTAACAGAGGATCAAGTGTGATTCTTATCAAGAGGAGCCTAGCCAGAGGTCTTATTCAAGTTTGAGAAGTCATCAAGGTCATTAGAAGGTGGTTTAAGTGCCTAAGAAGTTTGAATGCTTGTATGTGGATTTTCTCCTAACTTGAGGATCAATTGAAGACCATCAGAGGGATGTGAAGTCTTGATTGTGCATATAATATGTGGATAGAGCTCATGGAGTGCCTAGAGGGCCATGGTGGAGCTCAACCAAGTCATTGTGTCAAGTGCAAGAGTCACAGTTGAAATGCAAGCAATTAGGGTTTCATCTGGGTCAACCCTAGGTCAACTATGCAATTGAAGAGTATCAGAGCCTAATTTTAGGTCATGGAGTTCATGGAATGATAGGTGTTGTGCCAAGATCAAATCAAGAATAATCAAGAGTGTGAGAAGTTGCTAAATTAGGGTTTCAGTGCAAAATTCCATATTTAGTGCCTAACTTCAAGATCACATAAGTCAAGATACAAGTTTCATCTCCATCTTTGGACAACATGAAACTCGTAGAGCATCTTAATAACTTTAATTTGAGTACTAGAAGTCCTCAAGTAGATTTATAGAACTCAAGTTATGGTCCAGACAAGTTACAGGTCACCAGATGAATGTGAAATTTATCTGTGAAAATCATCTGACTTCCAAGCTACTTTTGACCTAGAAGGAAGTTTCACATGGACTTTTGGCCAACATGACATTTATTCCCCTTGATCTTAGATTTCAAAAAAGGTATAGAAGTCCTCATTCTTATTTGTGGAGCTCAAGTTATGATCTTTGCAAGCCAGGGGTATTTTGGGAAAGTGAGATTATAGGCCATTTTGGATTATAGGTCAAAATCTCCAACTTGCACACTTCAAATGAAAATTTGTTCAACATGGAACTTGCTCAAAATGTGATTTTAAGGTTAACCAAGTGTTCATGATGCATTGAATTGGCTTGAGGAAAGACTTGGTTCAAGATGGCTTGAAAAAGAAGGTTTTAAAAGGGATTAAAGTTGAAAAATCCAATTTAATTGATAAGTGACCAAAACATGTCAAATGAATACTCATTTTGAGTGGAAATTGAATTTCAAACAAAATGGCATTATTGGATTTTTGAGTTGAGGTGGAATTCTATGAGTTACCATGTTGTTTCTTCACAAGCAAGTTACATAGCAAAAACATTCACCAAGGCAAATTAGACACTCCTTTTTGTTCAGAATGATTCACAAGGCATTATGAAACACGTTTGAAGCTTCTAGAGCAAGCTGAGGTGGCAAAATCATGACTGTCACATTGCAAATGTGAGATGAAAACAGAAAGTTTGAACTTCTGATTTGGGCTTGAATTGGACTTCAAAAGCCCACAAACATGTTCTATATAAGTCATTGATTGATTTTAGAATCATTTTGGTGCTCATTTCATGGTGGAAGAAGAGAAAGCAAATGGAGTTGCAAGCAAGCAAGTGCAGATCGGTTTTTGAGTTCAAGGCAATTCCAGAGCAAATTGAAGGATCAAACATCTTCCTCATCAATCCTTGAGTGATTCTGGAAACTTTTGAAGGCTGAATCATGCTCTAACTACCTCTGTTCATAGATCTACACCAGGTATGTAACCTTCAAATTTCTAATAGATTTAGGAAGATGTAGTTCATTTTGCGCATGCTGTTAGGATCTAGTTGAAACATAGATCATTTCTGGATAAGAATTTGGACAATTAGAGACAACTTAGGTTGACATGTGATTTTTGTTTGAGCATGATTTGATCTGGTCATAAGGAATTAAGTTGAATTGGATAGATCAGGTTGATGTATGAAGCATGAGGATCATTCCTATGGTTTTAGATTTGAGTTTAGTGATGATCAATATTGAGGTAGCATTTCTGTTTGCCTTAGAATTTCAAAACCTAGCCAGATCTAGAGGAAATGAGTGTGATATTTGAATTCCTTGTGAAATTCTGAGTGAGATGACATAAGTTGTGATGACATTTGGTCACCTGTAACCTTGACCTCGCCGGAGAAGACGACCGGAGGTCTACTCCGGCCACCATAGCTGGCTTCCCTCCATCTGAGGATTTGAATGAGAACGATGAAGGAGAAGCATTGATCTGGTTGAAATTGAAGACTTTGTAGCATCATCCAACATCTATGTTATATTTTCATTTTGTTGACTTCTGACTCCAAAATGCACCATTTCAATAATTGAGGTGGCACACCCCTGAGTCATTGGATTTCTTGACCAGTCCACGCATCTAACTGTCCTCATTTTATTCTGGTTTTTAATTCATTTTGTTTTATTTTAATTCACATTTTCTTCCAAATATCATAGAAAATGCATTATTGATCAGAAAAATATTTTAAAAATATGTCCATGCTCCTGATTTAATTTGTGATTTTCTGGATTTGTTAGATTGCATTTTTATGCATTTTTCAATTTTATTTGCATTTTTATATTTCACGTTATTTCTTTAATTTTGCATATTTCACTCCTCTGTTTGTTGATTTTTGTTTGATCACTTGGTTTGGATTCTTGCTTTGATTTTTGGATATGTTGTAGGTTAGAGATGTACGTTCGCTCAAGAATTTTATCATATTTTTTAGATAATCATAGATTCTGTTTTAGGTTAAATGTTTAGAGCCTTCCCAATTGTGGTTATCCTTTGACACCTTCTAACTTAGGAATTTATTAGTGGCCTTAGAAGTTGAATTAGGCTCTGATATTTGAACTATAGGTTGTTAACATATGCATGTTCCCTTAGGAAAATTCTTAGATTTTTAGAACTTAGTTTTCTATTTTAGATAGAACTCACAAGTAGACGTTTCCTTTGGTGCTTCAACTTTGGTGCTTTGCTTTGTTTGCCCTCTTTGGTGGCTTTGGTGCTTGGTGAGCTTGTGCTTCTTCTTGGATGGTGTTCTAGACATCTTGTAGCTGTTGTGGATTGGCTTGTGGAGCTTTTCTTCTCTTTTAGGAGCTTGCTTTTGCTTATAGGAATTAGGGTTTTAGGAAAAGCCATAGAATAGTTCCTTTCTTTCATCAAAAAATGGAATGCTTTGTTTGCTTCCATCCTTGTCCTATGATTCAAAGTCCTCTTATGGAAGCCCCGTCTCTCCTTTGGAGAGATGAATGGCATGCCATAATGAGTAGAACTTTTGAGGATACATTTTCTTTCCAATGTTAGATTGAGTGTCCTGATGAATTCCTTTGGTCTTCATCAGGCTTCCCTTCATTGTAATTTGATCTCAATGATGATTCTCTTCTTTGGTGGAGCTTGCTAGAGCTTGAAGATGAAGATTGAAAAGCTTGAAGATGTCATTCATGGAGCTTGCTTGAAGCTGAAGTCAACTTACTGTCAACACAACTTGCTGTCAGAGCTTGCTAGTTGTTGTTTGTAGAAGATTGTTGCTGCTGCTTGGGCTGCTTTCTCTATTTCTTTTTGTGGTTTTCTCTGTATTGTCTGTTTTATTGTGTGGCTTTTGCTTGTGTGTAGGTTTGAGGTGGAGTTTGTCTCCCCCGCCTGTTGTTTGATTAGGTTTGAGGTAGAGGAGGTCTCCCTTGCCTTGCTTGTATTGTTGCATAACATGCATTTTACTGTTTACTATTTACTGTTTGCTTTCTTTTGTTGTATCCCCCTAGGAACTCTGAATTTCTCTGTGCAAGAGAATGTCATGACAGACAGTAGTTGTTTTAACCATGCATGACAACATTAGTTAGTTTCCCCTTTTAACCTTCAACCATAGGCTTTTTAGAGCGTCTTTCTCTTCTCATCTCAAAACAATTCAAAAACACAGTAATAAAGGTTAATTGACGTCGTACGTTACGAGCCTTAAGCTATCTAAGAAAGGGTTGCTGGAGGGTCTCTCTCCAGTAATTTGGATGTTTAGTGTGGTACCCTTTGGGTGACATGCGACACATTCACTCCTAGGTCATAGTCTCTAGTGCGACAGAGATTGTAAACATCCTAAAAAACATTTCTTCCGTAAAAGACTGAAAACAAACATTCAAAATCATTTTGTCCTCTTGGACCCTTAATCACGAAAACCCTTTCTTAAGGAGATAAAAAAACTGTCAGACAAACTTGTGTCTTCCGTAGCCCGAACTATGTTTGCTCTGATCTTTCATGCCGTATGAAAGTACGTAGGCATAGGATGCGATATCCTAGAGAGAAACCTTTCCCCTTTACCCGTAGTTAGGCGAACTACGTTGACTCTGATTTCTCGTTTCAGACGGGAATACGTAGGCATAGAACTGATGTGTTCTACCGAGTCACTTTTCTTTTCTTTTGTCCCTAAGCTTGTAGAGTAGATAGTTTCAACACACCCTTTTAGATAGACAATAAGCGTGGATCCCGTCGAGTACGACGGACGTGAGGGGTGATAATACCTTCCCCTTGCGTAACCGACTCCCAAATCCAGGATTTGGTTGCGATGACCATTCCTTTTCCCTTTTGCGTTTGGTTTTCTCTGAGCGTTTCCTTTCCCTCTTTTGGGATAAATAACGGACGATGGCGACTCTTCTGTCATTGCCGGCGCCGTTTTTCGCAGTAGCGACAATAGGCTATCATGATATTTGTCGTTTCTCAATGTTTGTAAATAAATGTATGATCTATGAAGAGGATAATAGGGTCAAATTCGCTCACTACAAGAGTGTGAGTGAGAAGAAGAATGGAAACCAGAATCGTGGTAAGTCGTGTGTGACTCTAGTGGATAAGGGAAATAGAAGTTCTAGCAGAAGTATGCAAGTGGGAAAGAAACAAGTGGGAGAAAATCCCCTGATTCTCTGAAGTGTTTCATATGCGGAGAGTTAGTTTATCATGTTACAGAGTACATAAACATGAAGTGTTTCAAGTTTAGAAAATCGAGACATTGTGTTACTGAATGCAAGAGTGCAATTGTGACTTGTTTTAACTATGGAGAACCAGGTCATATAAGTATCCAGTGTCAGAAGCTGAAGAAAGCTTCAGATACTGCGAAGACTAGTGGGAAGGTCTTTACTATGAGTGGTGGGGAGACCTCTGAACCTATGTTGGGATTCGAGGTACGTGTCTTATTAGTGGTATATATTTAGTTGAAATCATCATTGGGGGTAGCGTGATGTGAGAGATATAAAACTAGGTGAGAGTGTTTTATCCAGAGTTGTTTCCTTTAGGTAATTTCGAAGGCAAAGATTCTTTAAGTGGGGGATACTTATAACACCTTGATTTTCCATTATATCTTTTTAATTGATTTAAACATGCTTTATTTTATTTTATGGGGGTGCTCTAGTTATTTGGTGGTATTTTGAAGATGGATAGAGTTTATTGGGAACTATTATTACTATTTTTAATTATTTAGTTATTTTAAATAATAGAAATAATAGAATAAAGTGGGGTATTTGGTTTTGGGGAGGAAATTAGTATTATAATAAAAATTGAGGTTAAAGATAGAAATAAGAAGAGTTAAGTGAATTAAGAGAATTATTAAAATAAGGTTAGAGTTTTGTTCAAAAAGAATGTTGGTTGAGCTTTTTAGGTAGTACATATTTTTGGTTGGAAAAAAGGAAGAAGAGAGAAAACCTAGGAAGAACATTGGAAGGAACTGAGAGAAAATCCCAAATGCTAAAGTTTCATCATTACCTCAAATTTGAGATAAGTGAGGATTGTTCATATGTGGGTGTTTAGGCAGATGGATAGTGAGGGTTCCTTATCCTTCTACCTTCTTCTCTTTCTGTTTCTCTGTGATAATGTTTATGGCTAAAGAAGGTTTGGGCAAAATCTTGTTAGGTGATTGTTATGATAATGTTTCTCTGTTTATACTTGATCATTGTTGACTTTGATTTTATAACTTGTCTTGATGCCTTTTGATACGGCGAGAGTTAATTGATATATATATGTTGATTCCTTTTAATAAGGCGAGAGTAATTAATATTATTCATTGATACCTTTTGATAATGCGTGTTCATAAATCTGTGATGTTTGTTGATTTATATTATCCATGGTTAACGTGTCAGTATTAAATTGATAATATATTATGTTGACGCATTGTGATAAGGCGAATGTTGAATTGAGATTTTTGTTGTTGCCTTATAATAAGGCGAGAGTTAGAATGTATAATTTTCAATGAAATGTTATATATGTGAGGTTGATGTGATAAAATGTTGAAATCAATGGTGTTTAATGTGATAAAATGTTGAATATGTGATGTTTGATTCATATTATTCATGTTTATGTTTATCTGTGTGTATTAGGGCGGTTGAGACTTAAATAGGCGAGGTTTGGATATGTTCAATTGGGAGTAAAATGCAGAAAATCGCATATAGACATAGAAGAGGATTAACCGTCTTGTTTCATGCGTAACTTGAGTTTCGTAAGTTCGTTTGAGGTGACGTCAATTGAGTTAGAAATCTAACACTATAATCTTTCTTTACTCTATGAGTTCTACAACGGTAATATTTCTCTGGTTTTTATACCATAGATGTGGTCAAACTTCAGTCATGCGTTGGTAATATTGTTTCACGCGTAATTTGAGTTTTGTAAGTTCTCTTTAGGTGTGGTCAATTGCGTTAGAAAGAGAATTTAAATAAATTTTAAATTGGATATTTTCATAATTTTATCACAAGTTTATAATTTTTGGTCCTATTATGAAGTTATAAATTATATTTTAGAGTTAAGGCAAGGGTTTTAAAAAAAAATCCTTTGAGCGAGTTAAGGAATTTGAATATGTTTATAAATAACCTTAATTTGAGTTATTTGATATGTTTAGAGTTAATATTGGAGTATTTGAAATTTTTAGAGTTGAGTTTTAGGTATTTAATATTTTTAGGGTTGAGCCTGAAATGTCTATAGTAGAGTTTGGAGTAATTGACTTTCATAGAGTTGAATTTGAGGTATTTGACATTTTTAGAGTTGAGTCGAATCAAGAGAGTTGAGTTTGATATGCTTAGAGTTGTGAGTAAGTTATTGAGTTAAGTTTGTAACACCCGCTTTCTATACCCCCAAATAATACAAATAATCATTTAGGCACGTATTCAAAATTTCATCAGAGTGCAATTACAATCATGGTATAAAAGGAGCATGTCACATTATACATAAAATAACACATAGAACACCTGCTCATATAGATATGCAACAATGGGTAACTCACAAAAGAGGAACTTAGTCCATACCCACATCTCAATATTTAGAATAAAAGCGGAAACATCTAAATATTGCATAATCTCCCATCATGTATTCATATATACAATTATCATCCAACATGTTTACATAAACATAAATCAGCAGATACAAACACAGACGTATCACAAAAGAATCAAAACAACCCTAGCTACCCGGTGCTACATATCAGAGCCGAACGACCAAAAAGAATGAAGCCACGCTTCACAAAAGATCTCCAGCAATCTAATCTGCAATGCCTCGTAGAGCATTATAAAACAGCAGAAGGGTGAGAAACAATATCATAATAAACAATGCATAAATCATATATATTTATATACACATATAACACCCAATACGCATCTTCGCATTCTCACCGCAACTCACCTCAACTACACCATACATCGCAATGTATCCATATAAGTATCTATATATAAATAAAACACACACACACACACACACATATATGTGTGTGTGTGTGTGTGTGTGTGTGTGTGTCTATATATATATATATATATATATATATATATATATATATATATATATATATATATATATATATATATATATATATATATATATATATATATATATATATATATATATATATATATATATATATATATATATATATATATATATATATATATATATCCAAACATACATATATATATCTGCACATATCCATTCACGCGAATCATCACAATTTACATTATTTCAAATAAACATACACAACATGTTTATTTTTTTTATTTTTTTATTTTATCACCAATCCACATAAACATCTACACTCATGTTTATTTCACCATACATCATATAAAGATGATAAATGCAAATCATAGAGGCCAACTCGCTACTCTACGCAAATGCAATGCGGTACCGACTCAATCGTCCAGCAGATTCTCCAAGGAATCAATTCACTCACTCCCTACACGGGCACACAATGACACAACATATTCTCCTAGGAATCACATTATTAATCAGATTCTCCAAGGAATCACATCATTAAGTAGATTCTCCTAGGAATCAAGTCACTCAGCAGATTCTCCTAGGAATCAGGTCACTCAGCAAATTCTCCGAGGAATCAACAACACAAGAATGTATATCCTGATGCTTCACATGCAAAATGACTTCATACACTTCTTGAAATGCATACATGTTTACAAACATACTCATGCATTCATCACATTCATCGCATATATTCATTATGCATTCACAATATATATATATCACAAGGCATATATATATTTATCATTCATTTCACACCATTTCATACATGGTTTACATTCATAATCAATCTCATCATGCATTTCTATTCAATTCAAGTAAATGCATAAAATTTCCAAACGACCACATTCCATACTTCACAAATTCACAATCTAGGATTCACGCCATACGGCTACCCACAGCACACCACAAACCAGCATACAAGCTACTCATACAAGAAGAGGTCGATCGCAACCAATACCTCAAACCGATACAGAATGAAACAGCCAAGAAAAATCATCCTGCCATGTTCGCTACACACTCGCCTAGCGAGCTGCTAGCGAGTGTTCGCGACCTGCTCGCCTAGCAAACTGCTAGCGAGCACAAACAGAAGCTACAGACTTCATTCGCTACCACGTTCGCCACAGTGAAGCCCTAGCGAGCCTTCGCTACCCCATTCTCTACCATCTAAGGGAACCAAAACCCTACCGTTCCAAGTCTAGGACCATTCGCTACGCACTCGCCTAGCGAGCTGCTAGCGAGTGTTCGCGACCTGCTCGCCTAGCGAACTGCTAGCGAGCGTCTGCGAACAACAAAAAACTCCACTGTTCAGAATTCATCTGGGGCTCCCCATTCACCCGATTCCAACCAAAATTATTCCAGTAGACTTAGCCTAACATATATCGACTAATCTACATCATCTAATCCCGATTCTAACCGTTAAACAACGATTTCTATCGATTAATCCAACTTCGAACTAGAAATGGAAACTGTAGAAAAATCCACCAACTATCCAAAACAATCCAACAAAAGCATACATGATCATACACATTGATAGAATAATAAAGTTTTACACCCTTACCTGATTAATCGCAAGCTAAGGTTGATTCTTGATGATTCTAGTTTTTTCCTCTTTTCTCTTCTCTTTCTCTTCTCCTTCTTTCTTTCTCTTTTCTTTCCTTCCTTTCTTACTGTCTTTTCTTTCTCTCTATCCTCTTTAATATCCTTCCACTTTATTTCTTTTCCATTATTTCCTCCCAAACATCTACTAACTCATTATCTCATAAAATATCCAACTTATCATTAATTAGGAAATGTCTAAAATACCCTCCAAACTATTTTCCCTGAAAACTCTCAAAATCGGGTAAAAATAGCACAATATGCAAACATAACATATTAACACATACATTCCACCTAAAACAATATTCGCCCAATTAAATCAAAATGACTCAACGAAAAAGGGATAATCGAAATCGGGGCGTTACAACTCTCCCTCACTTTAGAAATTTTCGTCCTCGAAAATACTACCTGATCCGAACAACACCGGACACGACTTTCGCATCCACTTTCTAATTCCCAAGTCATACACGATCGCACACATGCACACTTTCACACCACAATCATAGCTATGCCATGTGACTCATATAAAGCCATCAATTCTCATTAATCTCCATTGGAGATTATGGGTACACCGCTTGTACCCCACCAGGAACAACATTTCGGCCATTCTACCCCGGCGATCTTTTCACTAGGAACGACACATAGTCATTCTACCCCAGTGATTGCAACTATACCACTTATACCTCATTAGGAACGACATACTAGTCATTCTACCCCAATGAGTTCGAATTTTAGACATATACATATTTCCAACATCATCATCTTAAAGTCCTCATTCTCATTCACCATCAAATCAACGGGCTTCAAATCCAACTTCTCTTTTCGACGGTACATCCTTAATATCCTTCCAGAAACACTTCTGAAAAGTCACGCACCACTGGAAACACATCCAGTTCAACCTTACTCTCCACCGACAATGATGCAAACAAACTGAACACTTAAGTCCCGCCCGCTAAAAGTTTATTCAACTCTTTAGTGGATAGGAAACTCTCATCCTTTTCATCTTCCAAAGAAGGAAATCTCACCAACTTATGATAACAATCAATACAAACTCGATTATACTGCAACCAATTCATACCCAAGATCACATCTAATCCCTCTAACGACAAACACACTAAGTCCATAACAAAGTCCTTACCATACATGGTCAAGGGACAACTTAAACATACCAAAGACGTAGTTACCGACCCCGAAGCCGGCGTCTCAATAACCATATCACCACCACAAGAAGACATAGACAAATCCAAACTCTTAGCGTACTCAAAAGAAATGAACGAATGAGTCGCTCCGGTATCAATAATAGCAACTAAAGGTGTATTATTAATAAATCATGTACCTTTAATCAACCGATCCGCATTAGTAGTGTCTGAACCTGCTAATACAAATACATTCCCACTTGCTGGAGCTTGCTTCGGTTTAGGAAATTTAGCACTGATGTGACCTACTTCCCCATAATTGTAGCATTTCACTACATCCTTTCTACAATCCGTAGCATCATGCCCAAGAACTCCACAGTTAGAGCATTTGACTTTGGGCTTCCCACACACAAAAGACTTATGACCCATCTCGCCACACTTGTAGCATTTAATGGATCCAAAACCCTCTCCTCTAGATCTCTTATCAAGGTTGCCCATATGCTTGCCCTTACCTACGGGTGTCACATAGGGTCCACTTCTCACCTATTGCTTTTCTTTCTCCTCCTTCAAACTCTTGTAGTGAGTAGAACGAGCTTTACTATCCTCTTCAAAAATTCGACAACATTCGGTCAAGTCCGAAAATCTTCTAATTCTCTGATAGCCAACCGCTTGCTTGATCTTAGGACGCAAGCTGTTCTCATACTTAACACACTTAGAAAATTCCGCCGTAACCGCATCATAATGAGGATGAAACTTCACTAACTCCATAAACTTAGCCGTGTAGTCCACCACAGACATATTGCCTTGCTTCAATTCCAGGAATTCCATTTCCTTCTTTCCATTCACACTCTCAGGATAATACTTCCACAAAAACTCGATACGGAATAAATCCCAAGTTATCTCCTCTTCATCTACTTCAAGAATTTGCCTCATACCGATCCACCAGTCATCGGCTTCTTCCCGCAACATGTGAGATCCAAGTCTCACCTTATTTCCTTCAGCACAATTCATAACTCTAAAGATCCTCTCGATCTCCTTCAAAAAAATTTGAGCACCATCAGGATCGAATCTTCCCTTGAAGACCGGCGGTTGATTCTTTCTAAACTCATCATAAGCGTTCACATTCGGTGCACCCTGCACCGCCCTAACCATTTCCTCAAATGCAGCAGTCATAACATTATCATTACGACCAGCCATATTCTGATTATTCCCAAAAATAACAACAAGGTTAAACAACCGTTCAACCAATCATAACAATGAGACAGACACAACTGACTCAACACTGGCTCTGATACCACTTAATGTAACACCCCCTTTCTATACCCCCAAATAATACAAATAATCATTTAGGCACGTATTCAAAACTTCATCAGAGTGCAATTACAATCATGGTATAAAAGGAGCATGTCACATTATACATAAAATAGCACATAGAACACCTGCTCATATAGATAAGCAACAATGGGTAACTCACAAAATAGGAACTTAGTCCTTACCCACATCTCAATATTTAGAATAAAAGCGGAAACATATAAATATTGCATAATCTCCCATCATGTATTCATATATACAATTATCATCCGACATGATTACATAAACATAAATCAGCAGATACATACACAGACGTATCACAAATGAATCAAAACAAACCCTAGCTACCCGGTGCTACATATCAGAGTCGGCCGACCAAAAATAATGAAGCCACGCTTCACAAAAGATCTCTAACAATCTAATCTGCAATGCCTCGTAGAGCATTATAAAACAGTAGAAGGGTGAGAGACAATATCATAATAAACAATGCATAAATCATATATATTTATATACACATATAACACCCAATACACATCTTCGCATTCTCACCGCAACTCACCTCAACTACACCATACATCACAATGTATCCATATAAGTATCTATATATAAATAGAACACCAAGCATATACAATATGCATTCATCATAGTCAATGTCAATTTACATAAACATACACACACACACACACACACACACACACACACACACACACACACACACACATACACATGCATATATATATATATATATATATATATATCTGCAAGCATATCCATTCACGCCAATCATCACAATTCACATTATTTCAAATAAACATACACAACATGTTTATTTCATCACCAATCCACATAAACATCTACACTCATGTTTATTTCACCATACATCATATAAAGATGATAAATGCAAAACATAGAGGCCAAGTCGCTACTCTATGCAAATGCAATGCGGTACCGACTCAACCGTCCAGCAGATTCTCCAAGGAATCAATTCACTCATGCCCTACACGGGCACACAATGACTCAGCAGATTCTCCTAGGAATCACATCGTTCATCAGATTCTCTGAGGAATCACATCATTCAGCAGATTCTTCTAGGAATCAAGTCACTCAGCAGATTTTCCTTGGAATCAGGTCACTCAGCAGATTCTTCGAGGAATCAATAGCACAAGAATGTATATCCTGATGCTTCACATGCAAAATGACTTCATACACTTCTTGAAATGCATACATGTTTACAAACATACTCATGCATTCATCACATTCATCGCATATATTCATTATGCATTCACAATATATATATATCACAAGGCATATATATATTTATCATTCATTTCACACCATTTCATACATGGTTTACATTCATAATCAATCTCATCATGCATTTCTATTCAATTCAGGCAAATGCACAAATTTGCCAAACAACCACATTCCATACTTCAAAAATTCACAATCTAGGATTCAAGCCATACGGCTACCCACGACACACCACAAACCAGCATACTAGCTACTCATACAAGAAGAGGTCGATTGCAACCAATACCTCAAACCGATACAGAAAGAAACAACCAAGAAAAATCATCCTGCCACGTTCGCTACACACTCTCCTAGCGAGCTGCTAGCGGGTGTTCGCGACCTGCTCGCCTAGTGAACTGCTAGCGAGCACAAACAGACGCTACAGACTTCATTCGCTACCATGTTTGCCACACCGAAGCCCTAGCAAGTCTTCGTTACCCCATTCACTACCAGCGAAGGGAACCAAAACCCTACTGTCCCAAGTCTGGGACCATTCGCTACGCACTCGCCTAGCGAGTGTTCGCGGCCTGCTCGCCTAGCAAACTGCTACCAAGCGTCTGCGAACAGCAACAAACTCCATTGTTCAGAATTCATCTGCGGCTTCCGATTCACCCGATTCCAACCAAACTCGTTCCAGTAGACTTAGCCTAACATATATCGACTAATCTACATCATCTAATCCCGATTCTAACCGTTAAACAACGATTTCTATCGATTAATCCAACTTCGACCTAGAAATGGAAAGTGTAGAAAATCCACCAACAATCCAAAACAATCCAACAAAAGCATACATGATCATACAAATTGATAGAATAATAAAGTTTCACACCCTTACCTGATTAATCGCAAGCTAAGGTTGATTCTTGATGATTCTAGGTTTTTCCTCTTTTCTCTTCTCTTTCTCTTCTCCTTCTTTCTTTCTCTTTTCTTTCCTTCCTTTGTTACTATCTTTTCTTTCTCTCTATCCTCTTTAATATCCTTCCACTTTATTTCTTTTCCATTATTTCCTCCCAAACATCTACTAACTCATTATCTCATAAAATATCCAACTTATCATTAATTAGGAAATGTCTAAAATATCCTCCAAACTATTTTCCCCGAAAACTCTCAAAATCAGGTAAAAATAGCACAATATGCAAACATAACATATTAACACATAAATTCCACCTTAAAACAATATTCGCCCAATTAAATCAAAAGGACTCAACGAAAAAGGGATAATCGAAATCGGGGCGTTACAAAGTTGATGTGTTTGGGGTGTTGAGTTATCTGACATGTACAAAGTCGAGTTGATGAGTAGTAAAGTTAAAGTTAAAGCATGTCTTGTTGTCGCTACTGCGAAAATGAGGTGTCGACACAATAGAAGAATCGCCACCTATCATTATTTATCCTACGGGAATGAAAGGAAACGATCAAGAGAAACCTCGCAAAAACGGGATAAGACCGGTCATCGCAACCAAATCTCTGGATTCAGGAGTCGTTTACACAAGGGGAAGGTATTAGCACCCCTCACGTCCATCGTACTCGATGGGATCCATGCTTGTTTGTTTATCTGACGGGTTATTTATTCTATCTACCTATCAAGGCTGGTATGAAAAGAAAAAGAAAAATAAAAGAGAAGAAGGACTCGACAGAGCGTCGCTGCTCTGAGCCTACGTATTCTCATCAAAGAAAATCAGAGTCAACATAGTTCGGCTAACTATGGGTGAAGGGAAGGTTGGCTCGCCAAGATATTGCATCTTGTGCCTACGTATTCTCATCAGAGAAATCAGAGTGAACGTAGTTCAGGATAAAACAGAACACAGGTTGTTCAATTGTTTTTACCCGAGTAAAGTTAAACAACAGTTCCAGCAGTTAGGGACAAAGCCTCTTTGCGGTGGGACTGAAGCTTAACAACACTCTTTACTTCAGAAAAGTTCCTTGATTAACAGACCCCAAGGGGTAAAAGAAGGTTTGACTGTTTGTTTTTGTCTTTTACGAAAGAAGTGTTTTTTTATGGATGTTTGCAATTCATATTGCACTAAAGATTCCTGATTCGAGAATGAATGCGTCGCATATCGTCCGAAGGACATACACTAACACTCTAGATAATTGAGAGGCATCCACCCAATCTTCATTTCTCGAATGCTCAAAGCTCGTAGCGTACAATACTCATTAACCTTTTATTAAGTATTTTATTTGTTTGAAGATGAGAAGAGAGAGAACACAACTAAGGGGAAACTATCAAGTCCTAACAGTTGTCATGCAAAGGTTTGAACCTAAGGGGTGAATTTTGAAACAGGGAACTCCTAGAAGTTATCATACAAAGGCTTCAGCCTAAGGTCTAATCATCACTTCCTTAACAAGGAAGTGAGATTCCTAAGGGAGCATATGAATGGGAAACAGAAAAACAGACAAACATCTACTAAACATCAGTAAAGAAAATAAAACAGAAAATTAAACAGTAAAGATGCAAATGCAATGCAGCAATACAAGCAGAGGGAGACCCACTCAACCTCTAAAACAGACAAGCAAAAGAAAAACACCCAAGCAAAGGGAGCCAAGCTCTACCTTTAAATGTAAATATATCATATAGAAAAATAAAAACAACACAGAAGCAAGGGGAACACCACCTCAACCCCTAAGGCAAACAAGCAAAGGGAGACCCACTCAACCTCTCAATGCATTCATGCACCTAGACTTAGACTACTCTAAAAATGCCATATTCTAATGCATCACACCACTCAATCATGAATGAAGGACAAGGCTTATGACAAATAAAGGAATTCATTCCACAAGTAATCAAACAAGGCATCTACCTAAAGAGAAAAGAATTGGATGTTAGGAAGCAAGGTAAGTTCCACATGAGCTTACCACAGGCACTCAACCAACTTCTAGGGGTTTAGAGAATTAAAGAGGTTTTAACTCCTTCAGGAGACAGGCAAAGTTCCTCCACAGGAGGGACTATGCCTCCCTCCCCCCCCCCCCCCCCCCCCCACAAAAGGGTTACTAGGATGATTGGATAATGAAATGAGAAGCAAGGTAAGTTCCACAGGAACTTACCACAGGCACTCAACCATCTCAAAGTGCTTAGGAAACTTAGGGAATCAACTCCTTCAAGAGATATGTAGAGTTCCTCCACTGGAGGGACTAAACTACCCCAAGAAGGTTTCCTAAATGATTCAAAGGATCTATCAAGGCTCTTAGTAGGCATCAACCTAACATTTATCCTATCATTTCCTAAATGATTCAAAGGATCTATCAAGGCTCTTAGTAGGCATCAACCTAACATTTATCCTATCAAGGAATGATTAAAAGCCTAGAGTTATCTAAAAGTTCACCTTTAGTGCTAAACTACAAGATAAGCTAGATTAGGATCACCTAAATATCACTAACTTGTAAAATGGGGGGGAAAATAGAAGATTACTTCTATAAAAGCTAGGAAAATTCCTAGAGTTTCTTAAATATCTTAAGGGATCATGGTACAAAAACCAGGGTCAAGACCTAAATCTAGAGGTCCTAAACCAATGCAAACCTAAAGGGTGTGCTAAAGAGTATCCATCAAGGAAGGTTCCTTAAGATCTATCTCAAAGCTACATCTAAAAGCTTCTAAAAAATCCAATAAAAATCACACAAACCTATCAAGGTCTCTATAGCAAGCATGCAAAATTTCACAGCCTAATTCTAAAGCATGAAGTGGTACAAAAATCAGAAAGTAAACTACTCATTTTATACATTTTTAATCAACTATTAAAAATAGAAAAATACCAATAAAATGTAAAATTATCCAAAAAATGAAAATAAATGGCATACAAAAATCAGAGACATGCAAGAAATCACTCATGAATTTTCTCATATTTTTCTGAGTAATAAAACTATTTTTTAAGCATTTTATATGATAAAATGAATAAAAGAAAATAACAAAAACAATAAAGAAATTCAGAAAAGATAAAAAATAACGTGGCCACTGGATCATCAGACCAGTCAATAGATCCTAGGGGAGAGAGTTGCGCCATGTAGCATCTGAGAGGGATTAATGAAACATTTCGTTTCATTGCGTATCCCGTGTATGCGTGTTGACTCATGATCACCCTACTCCCTAATTTCAGCCTTTCACTCAAAAAGTATGATCATCTAATGCTCTACCACTTGACACCTCAGCAGTCAAAGCCAAGACTCTCTTAGAATGATTCCCATGTGTTAGATCTTCAGACCTAGTCAACTAAATCAACTTAATCCAAGGGCCTCAGTTCATCTTCTTTGTTTTAAAAACTAAAAAGGAGGGAAATATCTCACGGTGGCCGGAGAAGACTCCGGTCGTCTCCTCCGGTGGCACCACCATCACCAGAATTTCAACCTTAACCAAACCTCATGAAACTTATGTCGTTTTACTCGTCTCTCCACAAGGTACGTCATGATATGATTCTTTTTATTTTTCTCCAAAGATCAAGCAAATACGAGCCCTAACAGAAATGGCGCACTCAAAGTCACCCTCACCAAACTTCAATCTAATGCCACTAATCTACTCTACTCTCCTCCCTGAGTAATTATCTATGTCCAATTCTTGAAATCCTTCAAGATTCAACCCTAACTATGCCTCTGAACATTTCATTCATCATCAAGAATCATCTCAAAACCTTACCAAATTGATCCTAAATCCAACTACGGTTTAAGACTAACCTAACCGCATGTTCAAACTATGCTAATCGTGCATAAATTAAGTGGAATTGTGAAGAATACCAACCTGTTCAGAAGCTTCAACTATGGTGATCTTGAGTGTGAATCCTTCCTCCAAAAGGTGCAGATTCCTTCAATGAACAATGTTGGACCAGTCTTGATGCTCAACACTTCTTGATTTGGCCTCCAACTCCAAATTCGAATTTCACCTTCAAGCTCCAAAATATCAACTGTTTCTAACTGATCTTACCTCCAAATTCCAACCAACCTCATCTGAACTTCATCTAGAGTTTATATAGAGAAAGTTTGGATACTTTTTAGGCCCATTGGAGGCCCATACAGTCCATTTCAATTTTCTGGTTTTTCCTCTAAATTCTTCCTTGACAGTCACGAGTCTAGCTTCTAGGAGCTTCCATTTCCATCCAAATAGATTGCATAACACTCCTTGAGCATGAATGTACCAGATTGAATCCTCAATTCAATCTTGTGGTGCACATTGATGGTGTAACTTCAATTCCAAGTAACCTTTGAAATGCTCATGAAATGTGACCTAAAGTGAAAATCTAAAAATGCCAAAGTGTTCCAAATGTCTATTACACTCAAAATATGTACCAACTTGCAACATTTGAACCATTATGAATTACTTTGTAATTTTCTCATTTTAATGCCTTTTAAAATGTCCTTTTCTAAAATTTCTTCACACAACCTTCACTCTAGGCCATTTCAATGAACCCTTGATACTTGGTTGAGTATAAAATGCCATTTTGAGCAACTTTCAAGTTGAAAATATTTATATTTGAGGCATGTATGATAGTGAAATGGACCTATAATCCAAAATGACCTATAATCCATCTTTCCCAAAATACCCTTGACTTGTCAAAGCCATAACTTGAGTTCTACAAATCCTATCAAGGTCTTCTAGGACTTTTTGGAAAGCTAAGAGGATAAGGAAGAACATTCATGTTCACTTAATGTTGAGGAGAAGCTCTCTTCTAGGTCAAAGGGTGCATGGAAGTTGGTTAACTTTCAAGTACCAAAATCACATTCATCTGAAGACCTATAACTTATCTGTCTCATAACTTGAGTTCCATAAACCCTATCAAGGACTTCTAGTACTCAAATTAAAGCTATGAACATCATATACAAGTCTCATGACCATATCAATGTGAGATGAGGCTTGTACCTTGAATTATATTGTCTTGAAGTTAGGCATTAAACTAGGGGATTTTACATTGTCAAGCATAGTAACCCTAGCTCATGCACTTCTCACACTCTTGATTCATGATGAGTTGACCTTGGAATCATTCCTTAGGTATCTCAATACATCACTCCATGATCACATGCCCTTGAAACTAGGTCTCAACCTTCTTCAAATCAACTGTTGACCTAGGGTTGGCCAGATGAAACCCTAGTTGCACCAATCTTGGTAGTAACTTCTTACACTTCACATGATGACCTGTCTAGGCTTCAAAATGACTTTCAAGACATCTCATGAGCTCTATCAAGGCTTAAAGTCAACCTCTATGGATACAGAGTCATCTGAAGAACTCCCATAACTTTCAAGTTAGGAGGCATACACTCTTGTATTCAACCCTCTCTCTGAGGAACTTTGGCTTCTCTAATGAGGATATCAACCCTTGAATACTTGGATAATATTCTTCAATAGATTTTGATATCTTGGTTAGCCCTTTATTGATGAGCACAACTCTTGATCCCTGTACACATGTCAATGCAATGCATATGCTAATGCTAAAATGAAGGCAATGAAACATAAACCAAGTAAGGAAAAGGTTAGGCAAATTTTGGGGTGCAACACTTGTGACTCGTAAGTCTTGAATAAAAAGTGGAAGAGTTAGTTGTGAACTCTATTGAGTTATGATTTGATTCTATGATGGTTGTGGAATTATATGGTTACCATGTCGGTGAAGATAGTTGAGTATGCATAATAATATTTTTACCTTGTTTGTGAATATTGTTGAATAATTATATAATTTTATGTATTGTGTTGAGCTATAATTATAAATTATGTTGAGATGAGAGCCTCATAGATGAACTATAATGGTGGCGTTATATTGGAAATGTAAATATATATTATGTTGAATTATGTTAAGGTGAGTAGTTTAGAGAGGAATTACATCGGTGACCTTATATTGGTAAAGTTGTGGGTTCAGAGAGGAAGCAATGATGATTATCACATTGATACTTTTTATGGAATTTCATGCATTCATGTATATTGGAGATAGGTGAGACTTTGGTCCAGTGACGGTCTTAGATTCAGAGAGGGGATCATTGGTTCAAAGTGGAACGATAGACGGGTCTCAGATTCACAGAGGAATCGTTGGTTTAGAGTTGGTTCAGAGAGGAACCAGAGACGTTAGATCAATCAATAATATAACTCTAAAATCCAAAACTTGGTACCACATGCATTTAGAGGAGAATTGAATTGCATTACATATTTGCATTGTGATTGTTTATTATTGTGAGTTAATATATGTAATTGATGAATAATGTTATTGAAATATCCTCGTTATTTTACTCACCATTAATATTTGTAAATGTATTCTCACCCCTATTTATTGTTTACGTCGTTTGTTATGCCAGTTGATCGTATCTGATCAGAATGGATCGATGACCTACCACGCGTCGAAGATCTGATGTTGCTCACCACAGTATTGAGGAGAAATGGAGGGGTGTACCTGCAGGGTACTCCGATGCCAAAGTAAGAGGTTTGGACAGAGTAACAACAACTACAGAAGAAAGGGTAAGAATTGGATACCTGACCCTTTTGCACAAGAGAGTATTTATAGAGAGACCCCAGCGCTGGGCCAACGGTCGTTTGAGTTGGGCTGGATGACCAGGCCCAACCTAAAGGACTGCTAGGGCAACGTGGCGTCGTGAAGACCAGGACATGGTCTTCATCCTAGTTCAACTGCTCCTTGATCTCCGGATAGTGGGTTTGACCAACTCTCTTGAAGGTGGGCAGTTGGTTGGTGACGTGTCCCCGCGGAGGGGGGCACGTGGAGAACGCGGGATATACACGTTGTTCTGCTCGATGGGCATGTGCCCTACCCGACAGGGGGTAGTGTCTGCTCGGCGCCAAGCGTGTTACTCTTCAGACAAAGAGGTTGCATGCTCTGCTCGACATGGCGATGAGACCCTCTATTTGGGCCTTTCCCCAAATGTCGCTGGGCTGAGCCTGCCCGGCCAGGCCGGGGCCCAGACCAGAACAGAAGCCCCCCGAGTCGGAGTTCCGGAGAGAGGGAGCAAAGACTTGATGATGTTACCCGAGGACGGGCGCACGGAGAGACTCTCTGGGTTACTAGGCACATGAGGCCAGTGAACTGGGGAAGTGGAGACAGAGGGTCATGATTCTTTGTTATGCCACGTGTCAAGCATTGAGAGGGACAAGTGGGTCGGCTACCCTAGGGTACTCGAGTGCCTAGAGGCCCTTCGAGTCCCGTGCTGATGGTATAAGAGGGGCGTTCCTCGCTCACTCTTCACTTTTTCGCCTCCTCTTGCTCTTTTCCGTGACTGACTCGCTTCGCATCTGCTCGCCATCATAACCGTAATCGCCGTCGCGTATTCCACTGTAAGCAGAAATCAAGTAAGCTCCCTTCCTTTATCTTTTTACGCTTTGTATGTTAGATTTTGGCGCCAGGGTGTGTTGAACTCCCCGAGGAGAGGGGTGAACTTCCGCCGCCATCGGTAGTGGTTCGCCGTCCATTTGATGAGAGTACCAAGGATTGATGATGAACCATTTGAATGTCGCGGGGACAAGCACTAGTTTTTGGATGAATGCGCCGAGGTGGCGCTGGGGATAGTTTGTGTATCTCGGGGACTGACGTTAGGTTTAGATGAATGCCCCGAGGACGGGGTGAGGGATAGCTTATTTCCCCCGGGGACAGACGCCATGTCTAGTTAAATGCCCCGAGGTGGGTGCCTTGGTCTGGGTCTTCTTTTTATCGCGGGCATGGTCCTCACCGCCCTTTCACTTGTCTTGCGGTGGAAGGGTGAATTTGATCCTGGTCATTGAATTCACCGTTTCCTTCTGCTTTTCAGGTGTAAATGACCTCGTTGGTACCGAGGGCAATGGTTTTCGATGAAGAGCCGGAGGTTTCTAGTGTCGAGGTACGACCATGCCGTGTCGAGGATTGGGTGGCCGCGGAGCCCTTGACCATGCCCTCCTACTTTTCAGATAACCAGATCGGTGCTTTTGCTACCCTCGAGGACGGATATGAGGATGAGCCGAAAAAATGGCAGGCATACCGCCTACGAGATTATCATCGGATTTGTTCGTCCTATGGGAGGATGCGCTTCTCTATGTATGAGTTCTGCTTTTTGGAGGCCGGAATGAGGCTGCCGTTCACGAATTTCCAGATGGGGGTCTTCGACTGGCTGCGTTTAGCGCCCTCACAGCTGCACCCTAATTCTATAGCATTTGTCCGCGCTTTCGAGATCGTTTGTCGGTATCTCGAGACTGGGGCTACATTGCCGCTGTTTTTCCGCCTCTTCCATCTACAGAGGTAGACGGTAGGTGGCCGACATGGCTGGGTTTCGTTGAAGCAGCCGAGGAAGTTGTTTTGGACGTATGTGGACTCTATTCGGGACTTCAAAGCACGGTTCTTTGTCGTCAGACCGGTTTCGTTTGAGGCCTGTTCCTCGTTGTACTAGAAAGGGGAGCGAATGGTTGATGGTGAGATGGAGGAGGTCATGGTGCCGCGGGTGCCCTTGGAAAGGACCGAGGAGCACTTCTCGAGGGGAACCGACCGATATATAGTGAGGGCGGGGACCTTGGAGGAGGACGACCTGGCCGGTTACCAAAAGATAGTTGGGTTTATGGACAACCTACCCCTGTCCAATCTGGTGACACCTGATAGACGGTACATCTGGGATAGCTAGGGTCGTGTCTGCCAGACCGCGAGATTGATTAACACGAAAACCCTCTTCGAGTGTTCCTCGGAGGCCGAGGCCTTCGATTATCTAGGTGGTGGTTGTCTCCTGTCTTTCTCCGTCTTACCTTTTTGCTTTATTGTTGACTTAACTTTTGATCTTTTGCAGGAAACATGTCGTCTGTAGAGGACAGGGTCAAGAAGCTGGCTGCATCGAGGAATGTGGTCGCGTCCAAGAGGACGCGGGTCGCCCAAGTGGTCGGGGAAGCCGCTGCAGATCAAGGAGGCAGGGGTTCCTCCTCGTCACCCCAGGGTAGCATCTCACCCTCGTCTCAACGGGTAGTGGAATGTCCCCGGGAGCAACCTGTTGCACCCCAAAATTTGCCTAACCTTTTTCTTACTTGGTTTATGTTTCATTGCATTCATCTTAACATTAGCATGTGCATTGCATTGACATGTGTGCAGGGATCAGGAGTTGTGCTCACCAAGAGATCTAATGCTATTGAAGAGTGTTACTGAAGTATTCAAGGGTTGACATCCTTATCCAAGAAGCCAGAGATCCTCAGAGAGAGGGTTAAATGCAAGAGTGTATAACTCCTAGCTTGAAGGTTAGTGGTGTTCTTCAGATGATTCTGAATCCATAGAGATGGACTTGTAGTCTTGAGAGAGCTCATGAGATGCCTTGAAAGTCATTTTGAAGCCTAGACAGGTCATTGTATGGAGTACAAGAGGTTTTACCAAGATTGGTGCAATTAGGGTTTGTTTGGTCAACCCTAAGTCAACTGCTAGTTTAAAGAAGGTTGAGACCTATATTTAAGGCCATGTGATCATGGAGTGATGCATTGAGATGCCCAAGGAATGATTCCAAGGTCAACTCATTGTGATTCAAGAGTGTGAGAAGTGCATGAGCTAGGGTTACTATGTTTGACAGTGTAAAATCCCCTAGTTTGATGCCTATCTTCAAGATAGTATAATTCAAGATACAAGCCTCATCTCACCTTGACATGGTCATTATACTTGTAGAGGATGTTCACAGCTTTAATTTGAGTACTAGAAGTCCTTGATAGGGTTTATGGAACTCAAGTTATGGCTTTGACAAGTTATAGGTCCTCAGATGAATGTGATTTTGGTACTTGAAAGTCAACCAACTTCCATGCAACGTTTGACCTAGAAGAGAGCATCTACTCAACTTCAAGTGATCATGAATGTTCTTCCTTATTCTCTTAGCTTTCCAAAAAGTCCTAGAAGTCCTTGATAGGATTTGTAGAACTCAAGTTATGGCTTTGACAAGTCAAGGGTATTTTGGGAAAGATGGATTATAGGTCATTTTGGATTATAGGTCCATTTCCCTATCTTACATGCCTCAAATGGAAATTTGTTCAACTTGAAAGTTTCTCAAAATGAGGTTTTACCCTTAGCCAAGTATCAAGGGTTCATTGAAATGACCTAGAGGGAAGAGTGTATGAAGAAACTTTGAAAAAAGACATTTTAAAAGGCATTAAAATGAGAAAATTGTGAAATAATTCAAAATGGTTCAAAATGTATAAGTTGGTACATATTTTGAAGGTAAATGATGTTTTGAGAAGAATGGCATTGACATAATTTTGGTTTGAGTCATAATTCATGTAAATTTCAAAGGTTACTTGGAATTGAAGTAACACAACCAATCTACACCATGGGATTGAATTAAGCACTCAATCTGATCCATTCATGCTCAAGGAGTGTTATGCAAGCTATATGGATGGAAATGGAAGCTCCTAGAAGCTGGATTTGTGACTGTCATGGAAGGATTTGGAGGAAAAACCAGAAAAATGGAATGGGCTGTGTGGGCTTCCAATGGGCCTCAAAAGTGTCCAAACTTGCTCTATATAAACACTAGATGAAGTTCAGATGAGGTTGGTCGCATTTTGGAGAGAAAATCAGTGGAAACAGTTGGAGAATTTGAGGCTTGAAGGTGAAATACTAATTTCGAGTTGGAGGCCATTTCAAGAGCAATTGAGTATTGAGATTGATCAAGCATCATTCACTGATTGTTTATGCACCTTTTGAAGCCAGAATTCACACTCAAGAACACCATAGTAGAAGCTTCTGATCAGGTTGGTACTATTCAAGATTCTAATTAATTTATGCACAATTAGCATAGTTTGAACATGCGGTTAAGTTAGTATTGAACTCTAGATGGATTTATGTTTGATTTGGTGAAGTTTTGAGAGGTTTCTTGATGATGAGTGAAATGTTTAGAGGCACGATTATGGCCATATAGTGAGCATTTTCAAGAATTGATCATGGATATTTACTCAGTGAGGAGAGTAGAGTAGACTGATGGCTTTAATTTGATGTTTGGTGATGATGAGTTTAGGTGCACCATTTCTGTTTCCATTCGTGTTTGGCTGATCCTTGAGAATTAGAGAAAATGAAGATTGTCATGATGATCCTCATGAGGAGAGGAGAAGATCCATGTAAAATTGGAGTAATTTGGTTAAGGTTTGATTTCTGGTGGTGGTGGTGTCACCGGAGAAGACGATCGGAGTCTTCTCCGGCCACCATGAGTGTCTTTCCCTCCCTTTCAGTTTTAAATTGGAGAAGATGAACACATGTCGTTGGATTGTTTTGAAATTATGGACTTAGTATGTTGACCTAACGCGTGGGATTTAGTATGAAGTTGTTGACTTGTTGACTCAAGATGTGGATCATTGGATGCGCATACTTTTGCATTGCATGGCCAGGATTAGGGAATACCGTGTGTTCAAGTCAACTGAGTTGCATATTGCGCATAATGAAATGCGCCGTTTCATTTAAGTAGCCTGAAGGCTACGTGGCGCGTGCTCTCCCCTAGGATCTTTTGACTAGTCCCCTCATCCAATAGCCACGTTATTTTTGTATTTTCTGATTTTCTTTAATTGATTTTTGTTATTTCTTTTAATTCTTTTATCATATAAAATGCATAAAAAATAGTTTTAATTGTCAGAAAAATATGAGAAAATTCATGAGTGATCTCTTGCTTGTCTTTGATTTTTCCATGCCATTTATTTTAATTTTTGGATAATTTTCCATTTATTTGGCATTTTTCTATTTTTAATAGTTGATTAAAAATGTATAAATTGACTAGTTCACTTGCTGATTTTTGTATTGCTTCATGCTTTAGAATTAGGTCATGAAATTTTGCATGCTTAGTTTAGAGACCTTGATAGGTTTGTGTGATTTTTGTTGGATGTTTTAGAATCTTTTAAGTGTAGCTTTGAGATAGGTTTTAGGAGCCTTCCATGGTTGATATCATTTAGCATACCCTTTAGGTTTGAATTAGTTTAAGGCCTCTAGATTTAGGTCTAGCCTCTGGTTTTTGTACCATGAACCCTTAAAGCATGTAGGAAACCATGGAAATTTTCCTAGATTTTATAGAAGTGATCTTCTATTAGTTCCCTATTTTACAAGTTAATGATGTTTAGGTGATCTTAATTTAGATTATCTTGTAGTTTAGCCCTAAAGATGAATCTTTAAACAACTCTAGGCTTTGAATTACTCCTTGATAGGATTAGGACTAGGTTGAGAATTAGTTAGAGCTTAGAGTAGGACTTGATAGAGCCTTTAAACCTTCTAATTTAGGTGATCCTTAGCTAGTCTTTAGGGTTTCAACTTAAAACTTTTTAGGAAGATCAATCTCCCATGAATGGTTGAGTGTCATGGTGGATGCCTTTGGCATACACCATGCTTCCCTTCATTTCAAACTCCCATGAATGGTTGAGTGTCATGGTGGATGCCTTTGGCATACACCATGCTTCCCTTTATTTCAAACTCCCATGAATGGTTGAGTGTCATTGTGGATGCCTTTGGCATACATCATGCTTTCCTTCATTTCAAACTCCCATGAATGGTTGAGTGTCATGGTGGATGCCTTTGACATACACCATGCTTCCCTTCACTTCCTAATTCCCATGAATAGTTGAATATCATGGTGGATACCCTTGGTATACACCATGTATCACCTTATTCCTTGACCATCCATGAATGGTTGAATACCATGGTGGATACCCTTGGTATACACCATGAATCCCATCATCAAATCATCTCTTTAGGATAGAAGCCTTGCTTGACTACTTGTGGGATGAATCCCTTACTTGTCATAAACTCCTTCTTTCATTCATGATTGAGTGGTGTGATAGGATAGTTCATGTTTAGCATAGTGTAGGTGTAGGTGCATGACTGCATTAAGAGGTTGAGTGGGTCTCCCTCTTTTTGTATTGCATTAAGGGTTGAGGTGGTTCTCCCCTTGCTTGTGTGTTTTTTTTCTTTTTCTATCTGATATACTTGCATTGAAAGGTAGAGCTTGGCTCCCTTTGCTTGACTGTTTTCTTTTGCTTGTCTATTTTAGAGGTTGAGTGAGTCTCCCTCTGCTTGTATTGCTGCATTGCATTTGCATCTTTACTATTTATTTGCTTTACTGATGTTTAGCAGTTACTTTGTCTGTTTTGTCTGTTTCCCACTCACATGATCCCCTAGGAATCTCACTTCCTTGTTTAAGGAAGTGATGATTAGACTTTAGGCTTAAGCCTTTGCATGATAACTTCTAGGAGTTACCTGTTTCAAAACTCACCCATAGGACAAATTTGCATGACAACTGTTAGGACTTGATAGTCTCCCCTTAGTTGTGTCCTCTCTCTTCTTATCTTCAAACAATTCAAAATACAGTAATAAAAGTTGATTGATATCGTATGTTACGAGCCTTAAGCTATCTAGGAAATGGTTGTTGGAGGGTTTCCTTCCAATAATCAGGATGTTTAGTGTGGTACCCTTTAGGTGACATGCGACGCATTCACTCCTAGGTCATAGTCTCTAGTGCGATAGAAATTGCAAACATCCATAAAAAACACTTCTTTCATAAAAGACAAAAACAAAAAGTCAATCCTTCTTTTACCCTTTGGGGTCTGTTAATCAAGGAAGCCTTTTCTGAAGAAAAGAGTGTCGTTAAGCTTCGGTTCTACCGCAAACAGGCTTTGTCCCTAACTGCTGGATCTGTTGTTTAACTTTACTCGGGTAAAAACAATTGAACAACCTGTGTTCCATTTTATCCCGAACTACGTTCACTCTGATTTCTTTGATGAGAATACGTAGGCACAAGATGCGATATCTTGGCGAGCAACTTTCCCTCCACCCGTAGTTAGCCGAACTACGCTGACTTTGATTTTCTCTGATGAGAATAGTAGGCCCAGAGCAGCGACGCTCTGTCGAGTCCTTTTCATTTCTTTTTTTCTTTTGTTTCAAACTAGCCTTGATATGTAGATAGAATAAAGAATCCGTCAGATAAACAAACAAGCGTGGATCCCATCGAGTACGATGGACGTGAGGGGGTGCTAATACCTTCCCCTTGCGTAACCGACTCCCGAACCCAGAGATTTGGTTGCGATGACCGGTTTTATCCCGTTTTCACGAGGTTTCTCCTGATCGTTTCCTTTCCCGTCCTGAGGGATAAATAACGATAGGTGGCAACTCTTCTGTTGTGCCGACACCTCATTTTCGCAGTAGCGACACAACCGTCTGAAAACATCGTCGACTTGGCGCATGGGACAGCTGAGGAGGGCTTCACCATCCCACCGTGCCATCAGCATCCGGGCTTCTTCCATGGTACGAGGTCGCCTAATATTACTGCTGGGGAGGCGAAGGTGGTCCTCGGTACGGACCGGACGGCTCGTCGACAGGTTCTGTCCGAGGACCTAGCGGCCATGATGCGGGTTTTTACGACAAATATGGTCCTGAGCGATGAGAGCTGCTTCTTAGCTGAGTTCTCCAAGCTGCAGGGTGACCTGGCGTTCGCCCAGTCGATGCTGACTAAAGTTGCTGGTGAGCTGGAGAAAAGCCAAGAAGATCTCTCTGTGCAGCGCAAGAGGGGGGATGATGCTGAGGAAAAGCTGAAGGTCGCGGAGGACGAGGTGCGTGAATTGAAGGACCGCGTGGAGGAGTTGGAGAGGTCGTTCCGGCTAGCGAAGGACGAGGCTGCTGAAGACAGGCTGATGGTTACCCGGGCAGATCTCCTCACGAAGATTCGCGAATTGGAGAGCGACTTCTTGGAGGCTTTCAGGGTCGGATTCTATGGTGTCGTGGAGCAGCTCAAGCTGGTCAACCCTGATGTCAGTCTGTTCGTGGAGGGGATAGGTCTGTTTCACAATATCGTTGATGGCCGAGTCGTTGATCCTAGCGCCGAGGTGATAGATAATCCCACTCCCATGGTGGAGAATGATGAGACTGTTTAGAGTTTTTTTGTTGGGCCTGCGTGCCCTTGATTTTGTCGGCCTGCGTGCCGTTTTTTAAATATTTTTGTTAACATATTTTGGTCGGGCCTGCGTGCCCGTCCCTCATTGTATATTGAATATTGGGCTGGTGCCCGTTTTTATGATATTTCGCTATTTCACTAAGTGTGCGCTCGCCGCGTTTTTCCTGATGATTTTTGTTTGATTTTTGCATGTTTGTATGCTCATTTACCTTTTCCTGCACGTTTTGTGTGCTCATGAGTATTTGTTTAAGATTTCATAAGTGTGGGATGTAGCTCGATATTTTCTCTTCGGTAGTGAGGGGAACTGACTGATTGCTCGGGGTTGTTACCCGGGCGACAAGGAGATGGGCCAAGGTCGTGGTCTTACCCTTCCGGCTTGAACGTCCCATTGCGAGCTGGGTGTTCGGCCAATGCTGATACTGCGGCAGTGATGCTTGGTCGAGGGGGTGTCATCGAGCAGAACGCTTTGCCCGTACCTACAAGGGCATGTGTTTTCTATCTCGTTGATGTTGAGGAGGTGTGGTTGTATCAAGCCGCCCCCGTGTTTGCGAGAGTTGTCCTCGCGGACAGTGTTTTTAACTGTAATATTTTTTCAGCTTTTCAGCGTTCCATGGTCGAGCTATATGATCCCCGTGAAGGTTTTCGAGGTAGTAGGCCCTGTGCTCCGTCTTGTCCCGGACGCGATAAGAGCCTTCCCAATTTGCGACGAGCTTGCCCTTGTGTGAGTCCTTTTAGTTTCTGCATAGGACAAGGTCGCCGACCTGGAACTCACGTTTTATGACCCTACTGTCGTGGTGAAGGGAGATCTTTTTGTTTTAGTCGTGCCTCACAGAGGGCTGCCCCTGTTCGGATTCCCTCGACTAGGTCGAGCTCTTCCCGTAGGGCTTCGTTGTTGGTTTCCTCCTCGAGGGGTTCTTCGGTTCTTCTGGATGGCTCTCTGATCTCTACGAGAATTACTGCCTCGGTTCCATATATGAGTCAGAACAGGGTTTCCTCGGTAGTTGAGTGAGGCATCGTCCGGTATGCCCACAATATGCTGTGGAGTTCCTCGACCCATCCTCTCTTGGCGTCGCCGAGCCTTCTCTTCAGTCCTCGAAGTATCACCCTGTTCACAGATTCGGCTTGGCCGTTTGTTTGTGGATGCTCGATGGAGGTGAAGTGGTGTGTGGTCCCGAGTTTGGTGACGAATGTTGCACCCTAAAATTTGCCCAACCTTTTCTAACCTTGGTTTATGTTTCAATTGCATTGGCATCATGTACATAGTGTATTCATCTGCATTGCATAGCATAAGCAAGCTATCTTTATCAGGGGATCAAGTGCTATTCTTATCTCAAGAGGCATATTAAGAGGGTTTCATTCATAGTCAAGACTACTCAGGTCATCAGGGAAGAATTTGAGCTTTGAAGAGTTGACAGGTTGATTAGTGAGTGCTCTCCTATCTTGAGGTTGTTTGGGGATCATCAGAGGGTGTATGAGCTATGATCCAAGAGCATGAGGTGTATGAATGTTATGAAGAGCCTATGTGATCATTTTGAAGAAGAACCAAGTCAGTGGGATGATGGCAAGAGCCTCAGTTGAAGTCAGTCAACTAGGGTTTTATCTGGGTCAACACTGGGTCAACCCTAGGTCAAAGACTTGTTTTGAAAGGCATCAAGGATCATTTGAAGAATGTGGGATTCATTATTTGCTACATGGATATGGATATGATGTTTTGCTAAAGAAAAATCAAGAGGAGTCAAGGAGAAGATGGAGTTACCAAATTAGGGTTTCAGTGTAAAATCCCCTGATTTAGGTCAAACTTCAAAGCAGTGTAACTCAAGATGCAAGCTTCATATGAATTTCTGGTACACATGAAACTTGTAGAGTATCTTCATAGCTTTAATTTTAGTGGTGGAAGTCATCAAGATGATTTATAGAACTCCAGTTATAGCTCTTGCAAGTTACAGGTCATCTGAGGGCACTGAAATTTGTCTGTGAAAGTTGTCTGTCTTCCAAGCAACTTTTGACCTTCAAGGAGATTTCAAATGGATTTCTGGACAACATAAGAGTTGTGCCTCATTGTCTTAGATTTCTAGAAAGGTATGGTATGCCTTCATATGATTTGTGGAACTCTACTTATGGTCTTGGCAAGCAAAGGGTATTTTGGTCATTTGGGAATTACAGGTCATTCTTAGCTTATGCCTAAAACTCATATAAGGAAGCTTCAAATGAAAAACGTCACAACATTAAATTTGCTCAAAATGTCATTTTAATTCTAGAAAATAGGTCATGGAAGTTTGGAAACGCATAGAACAAGACTTGACCAAAGTTGGTGAAAAATGACCTAAAAAAGGCATATAAGTTGAAAAAGTTGAAATGAAAAAATGGTTTGAGAGATCTACAAATCCAAAATGGGTCATCCAATATACCAAATTGATTCCAAACATCATTTTAAAGACATTGGTTCAGCCAATTTTTTGAGTTAGGGCTTAAAATTTGGACTTGCTTTGTATTTTTTGTTACTTGCATAATAAGGCAAGTATGGAAAACTTGGCATAAGGTGAATTTCAATGCAAGGAGCTTGTTTTTTCACACATACCATTTCAATAACTCAGGAGAAGAGATTTTGACACAAGTTTGGAAGGGTGTATGCATGAGATATGAGATGGTTCAAAGTATCATTAAGTGAGATTTTCATGAACTTTCCACCACATTCTAGAATCCTCTAAGATCAATCTAGAAACTTCTAGATCTGTCCATCATCATCTATATAAGGAGTGTTAATCATTGGTGCAAGGGGTTGGTGAAAAGAGGGTGAAGAGAGAGTGATATACCATTTCTTCCATTTTTGCAAATCAATCTCAAACTCCATTTTCTTCTTCATCTCCATTGAATTCTTCTCCATAAATCAATTCTCTGGATCATATTGAACACATACACATAGATTGGAGTGGCCATTGATGAGTGTTTGAAGGTGTAGCTTCCAAATTGCAAGAGAAGCAAGTTGGATCCAAACTCACAATCCAAGCATTGTCCATCCAAGATCTTGCAAACAGAAAGGTTCTCATCCATTGAGGATCATTTGTGACCAGTTTCAAGCATTGGATTGGAGTGTAGCTGCACTTGCCATCACCATTTTTCAGGTTTGTAAAAGCATTCGAATCTCTCTATTTATGCAGTACTAGATGAAATGGTTAGGGTAAACATGCTTAGAGACCTTAGGTGATTGATTCCTGAGAATTAGAAAGAGTGCTATGAGGTTCCATAACAGGGTGATGATTCTTTGATGATCAAGATTAGGCTGGATATTGAATTATAATGGTCGTATAATAGCTTGTTAAGATCAGTGTAGCATGATGAACAAGATAGGATAATTAGAATGGAGAATTGTGAGATTCCATTGCAGGGCATAATGATGGATTCAGATTGTTACACCTATCGGGTTTTATCCTAGGGTTAGTTTCAGTCCAAACTAAAGGCACCATCGTGTTCATGGGAAAGAATGGAGCAACTTTGCTCTTTATAGTGTAGGGTTTCATGGCCTATGGAGAGAGCACGAGGGACTTGAACATGGCTGCATGGATATGGATTTCTGAAACCCTAACTTCCATTTGGAGAAGACGATACACTGGCCGTCAGATCATTCCAATTGTTTGACATTTTACACCCATCCAATGGTCCAGATTTGAAGAGAGAAACGGAGGGAAAGTCCAACGTGAAACGATGCGTTTCACTTAAACAAAGTTCTGGACCTGATCCAATTCATGCTATCCTCACCCCCTTTTGATAGGCCCAATGGAAATACACTTGATTTTGTTGCTTTTCGCACAGAGAGTTTGTCTTTTTTTCTTTTATTTTTCAATTCATTTTCTGATGTGTGCTGGGCCTGGCAGAAATGATATTCGCGCCCCCACTTTCCTGGCCCAATGAGTAATATAACTAGGCGCAATGCTATTCAGACCCCCTCCCCCATTTTATTTCTCTTTTATTCTTTTCACTTCTTTTAATATTTTTCTCACCTTTAAAAATTCATAAAAAATTGAAAATAGCTTAGTTTTAATTGGTTCTTTTTTCTCTAGGTCAATAATTCTGTCTAGAAAAATAATAAATGATAAAATTGGCATTTTATTTTGCTTTAATATTTTTCATGCATTTTTCTTGTAAATAGCATTTTATTAAGTTTAGTTTGATACTTAAATTTGTTGATTTTAGTTCTATTAGTTCCCTTTAGATTTAGGGCTCATTCTTTTTAGAGTGATTAGTTTAGGACTTCAACTTGTACATAGGATTTAATTCATATTTTTAGGATTAAATTTTTAGGTGATTTGGTTAGGTGAGATTAGAGTGATCAAAATTAGGGTTTTAAGTGAGCATAGGTGAGATAGATTAGTTCTTTTAGGAATTTTCCTTTGGTTTTTGGGGTATGGGACTATAGGGGTTATGGGTATAGGATAGATCCCTTAGAAAATATTAGGATTCCCCTACTGCTATTGGTATATTGCATATATTTGATTGACTGTATGGTGGGCCCTCTTTAGGGTTATTATTTTAGCTATGTGGGGTATTGGGCTTGTTTGGGACTTGGGGGTTTGAGCTGAAGACTGTGGTGATGAAGCCCATTTGAAGATCAGAGACTGAAGACCAACTTCCAGAGTTGATGAGGAGTATCTCTTGCTGGCTGCTGTTGAAGTTTGTAGGATCTAGGAGTTAGGCAGAGCTCTAGAGTAGCAAACTTGATTCTCAAACATGGAAGGTCTTGACTGCCTCCATCCCTCTCTGTGATGCAGAGTCTCTCTAAGACATTCACCCCCTTCCTTTGGAAGGCTTGGTGCTAATGTCTAAGAGATAGAACTCTTGAGAGAAAATATCCTATGTGTTGTTAGCAGTTTGTTTGCCACCCTTGGTGGTCAACTAATTGCTTAACACCCAGTTCATTCTTGTGATTGATTCCTCAGCTTGGAGATTGGAACTTGAAGAAAAGCCATTGGGAGATTGAAGATAAAAGATTGATGCTTGCCTAAAGCTTGTAGATAGTTGGTGCTGACCTGGAACCAGATGCTGATGAAGACTGCTTTGCTGTCTAGTTTTAGCTGTTTAATTCTTGATGTATTGTGTGAATTTCCCTGACTGTATTGTTTGTTGTTTAACCTGTTGGGTTGAGAGTGAATTCTATTCACTTTTGCCTATTGTTTTCTAGGTTCGAGGTTGAGTGGGACTCCCTTGCCTCGCTTGTATTGCTGCATCCATGCATTTTACTGTTTTATCGTATATATCTGTTGTTTCTGTTTCCATCAATTCCCTTAGGATCTCTGTTTCTCTCTGTGCAAGAGAGGAGCATGATAGACATTAGGTCTTAACCCATGCATGATAACATTAGGGTAGATTTCATTCCTTTTTCAACCCTAGGATTTGTAAAGTGTCATCTCTTCTTTCTTCAAAACAACAGAAAAACATTAATAAAGGTTATAACAGAGATTAATTCATTTCTTCCGTCAAAAGATTTGAACAAACATCAGCCTTTTTGCAATAAGAAAACCCTTGTTTAAGGTGAGATTTTTTTCATAAAAGACACTTGAACAGCTTGTGTCGGGCGTAGCCCGAACTACGTTTGCTCTGATCTTCCATGCTGTGTGGAAGTACGTAGGCATAGGATGCGATATCCTAGCGAGCAACCTTCCCCACCTTCCCCCGTAGTTAGGCGAACTACGCTGACTCTGATTTCTCGTTCCAGACGGGAATACGTAGGCATAAAGTGCGATGCTTTGCTGAGTCATCATTTTCTTTTCTTTTTAACCCTTAACCTTTAGCGTAGATAGAATAACAATCCATACCCGAAAACAAGCGTGGATCCCGTCGAGTACGACGGACGTGAGGGGTGCTAATACCTTCCCCTTGCGTAACCGACTCCCGAATCCAGGTTTTGGTTGCGATGACTATACCTTTCCCGTCTTTGCGTTAGGTTTACTCTGAGCGTTCCCTTTCCCTCCTGTGGGATAAATAACGCACGGTGGCGACTCTTCTGTTCAGCCGGCGCCGATTTTCGCAGTAGCGACAGTTGGCGACTCTGCTGGGGATCCAACGTCCCCTGGCTGCTAAGGACTGCGATGGTTCCTTATGCATTTGGGATCCAACGTCCCTTAATAGAGTCAATCCTAGCGCTTGTTTTCCCGTCGAGGATTTTGTATGGATTTACATTTCCGTATTTACATTTCAGCATTGTATTATCATTATTATTGCTGTATTGTGGGGTGTGATGGGGGTTCTATGATTGAGAGATAAGTCGGACCTGGGCTTGAGTGCACCTAGACTTAGAGTAGAGATTAGTGGGCGCGCACGTGCTTTGCATGTCCTAGTGTCCCGCGAAATCTACACTCAGACGAGGTTCTTCTGGTTGGCCTCCTGTCCTGCCCTTTGGGTGGCTCGGGTTGCTGGTTAGTTGGATTGTCGACTCTGGGGACCGATCATTTGGAAGTTGGCTAAGTGAGGCCTCTTCAGGATTTGATGATGCCACTCCTTCTGGGAATCGTATCATCAACCCTGAAAGTCTGTGACGCCGACGACCGCATAGGATGCCGTACCTTGTTCCAGTTATAGGGACATCCACCTGTGAGAGGGGTTGGGGTCATGCAGGTAACTAGACCTTCAGATACCGGTTATTTCTTGATCAGAGATCCTGGGTATTTATGGATATTTGTGAGGTCTATCAGAGACCAGACAGAGTTATGATTTGAGGTCTATCAGAGACCAGTCAGAGTTTTGATTTGAGGTCTATCAGAGACCAGTCTGAGTTATGGTTTGAGGTCTGTCAGAGACCAGTTGGAGTTGTTATGGGTCTATCAGAGACCGATGTTGGAGCTTTGTATTGGGTCTATCTGAGACCAGGGTTGATGAGTATTGGAGGGTCTATTTGAGACCTTTGATATGATTCAGGCTTCTCAGCTATGGCACTTGGTCCCTGTTGCATGTTGCTTGCATTGCATTGTTTGCATAATCATTATCATTGCATCCCATTAACGTGTGTCTGTGCTGCAGGTGCATTTGCATATCCCCCGGTTCTAGTGTCTGGACTTCTGAGTATTGATCATGGCTGGTTTGAGGATGACAGTTGCTTACAAGCTACCTATTCCTGATATTACTCCACTCCTGGGACTGATTGCTCTTGCTGATGAGGATGTCCGTAGAAGCTTCAGACAGAGTTACGGCCGGCTGTTGAGTTTGGTTCGCAGATCCACTGATGATGAGTTGAATGGGCTGTACACGTTGATGCAATTCTATGACCCGGCTTTGAGATGTTTCACATTCGCGGATTTTATCTTGGGGCCCACCATGGAGGAGTATGTAGAGTTTACTGAGCTGCCGGTGCAGAATGCAGTTCCTTTTATCCACTCTGCTGCCGAGCCCAAGTTAGAGGATTTAGCTAAGACCTTGCATATGAATGCTTCTGAGTTGTTGATGACTTCTTGGCGAGGGGTTCCGGGTTTCTCTCTCTAGTTTCTGGTTAGTAAGGCTCAAGAGTACGCCAAGAATGGGTGTTGGGTGGTCTTTAATGTTATTTTGGCTCTATGCATTTATGGGATAGTGATGTTTCCCAACTTCCCAAACTTCGTGGACATGGATGCTTTTCATCTATTTGCTGCTGGTAACCCAGTACCTACACTGATCGGAGACTTTTACCATTCAATGCACTACAGGAATGAGAACAGGAGAGGCAAGAATGTCTCTTGTTGCGTGCCTCTGCTGTATATGTGGTTTAAGAGCCATCTTCCCCTGAAGGGACCTTTTGTGGATAATGCAACTACATCTGACTGGCCAGAGCGTATGATGAGATTTTCTTCTGAAGACATTGAGTGGTTTGACCGAGACTTGCTGGGGTCCGAGCTTATTTGCAGTTGTGCTGGGTATCCTAATGTTCCGTTGATAGGGAGAAAAGGGTGCATCAACTACAACCCATCTCTGTTTGTCCGCCAGTTTGGGTATGCGCTGAAGAACCCACCTCAGGATGAAGAAGTACAGGAATCTCTGTATTTCACCGGTGATTTGAATGGAGAGCTACTAGCCAAGCTTCGGCATGCCTGGATGCGTATTAACAGAAAAGGGAAACCACTGTTGGGGAAGAATGATTGCCAGGCATATGCACCCTACAAAGTTTGGATCCAGGAAAGAGCCAGACAGTTATTGATGCCGTTTCCAGCTGCGCCAGTCCCCGTTCATATTCCGGTGGAAGAGCCAACCACTGTCACTATGGAGGCCTACGAGCAAGTTGTGAAAGAAAAGGAAGCCTTGATGAAGATTAATGAAGAGCTAGAAAAGGAGCTGGCTCAGATGCGGAGTGAGAAGAATAAGGCTGTGCGTTCTTTCCAACAGCAGATCGAACTAGTAGACAGGCTAGGCGCTGAGTTGACTAAGGAGAAAAAGAAGCGCGAACGTCTGGGTCAGGAGTTCAGAAGCTCTCACGACATGTTGGAGTCCAAGAAGAAAGCCCTCGACGCCGCTCACCGAGAAATCTCTTCTTGTAATAAGACATGGAATGCTACGCTAACCAACAACAAAAAGAGGGAAGATAAATTGAAGCAGCAAATTTCTGACCTCGAAGAGCAGTTGAAGGCTAGCATTGAGAAGCATGAAGAAGAGGTGATGACCAGATACAGTCTCCAGAATGCGTTGAACAAAGCCATCGAAGGCAGGAACGAAGCTGTGTCTCAGAAGCGGAAGCTAGAGGATTGCTTCAGAGAAGGGGCATGGGAGGAAACCGCTGGTGACGTGCGGCGTGTTCTCAAGAGAAGAAGCCAGCTTGTCGAGGGTCTGCTTACCCGACCAAGCCATCCAGAGACCAAGAAGTTAATAGAAGAGTACCGGGCTTATGGGAGTACTTGATCGTTTCATGTATTAACTTGTATGCTTTATTTGCATCCGTGTTGACCATCACCAGGATTGTTGGTCGAGGTCATGCCTTCTTATTTGTACACTCAGTGATATTGTATTCTTGGATTTCTCTGCAATATACGAGGTTTTCTATGATTCGGCTCCGATCACTGTCTTGCTAGCACTGTCACTGCACTGGCACACTCACACTAGAATCGGGAAATGATAATCCCTAATGCACAGACACATATTGCATTTTGCACACATACTCATATTTGCATTACAGGTTTGTGATTCGTGTGTCTTAGCTCCTGCCTCTTTAATTCAGGTATTTTTCAGGATTGCAGAAAAGCGGGTCCACCGTTACTCTACCAGAACTAATCAGAAGAAGATCATGGACAACGTGCAGAGTGAAATGCAAGAGATGCGTGATAAGATGGCCCTGTTCATGCAAACCATGGAGACCATCGCCAAAGGACAGGAACAGTTGCAGAGTTTGGTGCAGCCGTTGGTTGCTCGCGCTGAAAACAACGGTACCCCACGTGGCGAAAATGCGGCTAACTCTCCCAGGGTTGAAAATCATCAAAGTGCTGATCACATTCCAGTCGCTGGGCTGAACAACGGAGAAGCCGGTCCTGCTGGTGGGAACGGAAATACTGGTAACACTAACGGAGACACTACTGGGGTGTTCGTAGGGAACGTCAACCAGGGTTTCAACATGGGTGCGGAGAACGTCGGGCTGAACGGCGGCAATGGTAATCAGGGCTTTCAGGGTATGAATATGGGATATGGCAACGTGGCTGGCGCCAAAACTGGATACGGAGACCATGGTTATGGTAACGCAGGGTATGGAATGGGTATGAACAACAGCCAGGGTATGGGCAACCTGAGGGATGACCCCAGGTACTTCCAAATAGGTCTGGGTCGTAACGCTGGACATGCTGCATATGAAGAGATACCTCGTTGGGAGGATCGTCAGGAAGACGTTTTCTCTGGTCATAATGAAGGCTACGGGAGGCCTACAGGGGACAGCCTCCGCATGAGATTGTTGGAAGAAAAGGTAAATGGTCTGGCTAATCAGAACGCTGTGGGACTGGATATGTCCAACATGGGGTTGGTACCAGGGTTGAGGGTACCTCTGAAATTCAAGGCGCCGTCTTTTGATAAGTATAGAGGCGACACGTGCCCGAGGGTGCATGTCCGTTCGTTTTACAGAAGGATGTCTGCGTATTCAGACGACGAAAAGATGCTTATGCACTTTTTCCAAGACAGCTTGTCAGGGCCGTCATTGGAGTGGTACATGAGCTTGGAGCCAACACAGATCAGAACCTGGAAAGAATTGGCGGAAGCTTTCGTGAAGCATTACCAATACAACAGCGATCTCGCTCCTAACAGAGTTCAGTTGCAAAGCATGTCCCAGAAGCCCAAGGAAAGCTTCAAAGAGTACGCCCAGAGATGGCGTGACCTGGCTGCTAGAGTACAACCCCCTATGGTCGAGCGGGAAATGATGGACTTGTTCGTAGGGACATTCTCAAGAATGTACTATGACCGTTTGCTCAATTTCTCAATGACTACCTTCTCCGAGCTGATCCTGATGGGGGAGCGTATAGAGAACGGGATAAAAATTGGTAAGATTCAACCGGGAGAATCTGCTTCAGCTGGAAGCAACAAGAAAGCCTTCGGTAGTAAAAGGCAAGGTGATGCTAATGCGGTGTATAACGTTCAGCGGAGAAATAGGAATCAGAATTGGCGTCCACAGCCTCAAGTTGCAAGTGTGACCATTCCGAGACCACCTTAGCAACAGAAACAACAACAGCAGCAGGCTCAGCAGCAGCCTAATCAGAATCAGCGGAGGTTTCAGGCTCCAAGACCAAGGAGGATATTTGAGGTACCACCGGTATCTTACGCAGAGCTCCTTCAGAATCTATTGAAGTTACAGCTAGTTGAAAAGAGAACCTTGGCGCCGCCGACCGGCACGCCACCAGTAGGGTACGACATCAACGAGCACTGTGATTTTCACTCTGGTGCACCCGGGCACAATATCGAGAACTGTTTAGATTTCAAGCACAAGGTGCAAGATCTGCTTGATAGCACAGCCATCAATTTTGGGAAGGAAGGTCCCAATATTACTCAACAGCCAATGCCCAAGCATGCGGGAGCTGGGGCAAACGCAATATTGACAGACGCTGAAACTGAATTGGTGTTAGATGTTAATAAGCTGAGGACTCCGTTGAGCAGTGTCAAACAGTGTCTTTTGAAAGAAGGGGTTTCTCCAGGTTGTGACGAAGGTTGTTTTGATTGTTAGATTCAGCCCGAGGGCTGTACAAAGTTGAAGAGGGGTGTACAAGGGTTGATTGACAAAGGGGTCTTGCAATTTGATCGGGCTGCAGGGTCAGAAAAGCCCGTCGAAGTGGAGACTGAAGAGGAATGGAATAAGGTCGCAACGATCACAATCCCGTTCAAGTCTGTAACGATTTCGGCGCCAGCAAAGCGACTGACCTTTACAATTACCAGGGCTAAGCCAATTCCGTATGAGAGCACGAAAGCAGTACCATGGAGCTATGGTGCGGAGGTATATTGTAACGGGGAAAAGATTGACCAGAGTGATCCGCCAGCGGGATCTGTGGAGAATATAGTTGGACAAGGCGGCATAACTCGAAGCGGGAGGATTTTTACTTCCCCAGAAGTTGAGGCTGAAAGGCTCGCTAAGGGCAAGAACAAAGTGGTTGACGACGGGCCATCTGGGAGTAAAGAGAAAGAGTCAACGAACAAAGAGGTGGAAGAATTTATGCGATTAATCCGCAAGAGTGACTACAAAATTGTGGATCACTTACAACAGACGCCCTCAAAGATCTCGATCTTATCGCTGTTGTTATGCTCAGAAGCGCATAGGAATGCTTTGTTGAAAGTGATGGAAACATCCTTCGTCCCGCAGGAGATTTCGGTCAACCAACTGGAGGGGGTTATGTCGCATGTTAATGCAGGACATGGCCTGGGTTTCACAGACTTTGATCTAACGTCTAGAGGGCGCGATCACAACAACGCCTTACATATCTCCATTGAATGCCGTGGCACCGTTATGTCCCATGTGTTGGTGGACACTGGGTCGTCATTGAACGTATTACCGAAGAAAGCCTTGTTGAAACTGGACACTCGGGGGTTGTTATGCACACCAAGTGATTTGGTGGTGCGCGCATTCGATGGAACCAGGAGGTCAGTATTTGGATCAATCACATTGCCTATTCAAGTGGGACCTGAGGTGTTCGACACGGTGTTTTACATCATGGATATACAGCCCGCGTATAGCTGTCTGATCGGTAGACCCTGGATTCATGCTGCTGGGGCAGTTACCTCCACGCTTCACCAGAAACTCAAGTATATGGTTGATGGAAGCATTGTCACAGTCTGTGGAGAAGAGGATATTCTCGTCAGTCACCTGTCCTCTTTCAAGTATGTGGAAGTAGACGGAGAAATTCATGAAACACTCTGCCAGGCGTTTGAGGGGGTTAAAGTCAAACAGGACGCTCCTGTGAAGAGCGAAGGGCATGAGGTCGTTGTGTCCTCCTACAAAGAAGCTAAAGCTTGGGTGCAAGCGGGAGAAACTGCCAAGTGGGGGCAGGTTCCAGATATCCCTATGAAGCAAGATAAGTATGGCCTGGGGTATCGTCCATCTTTCAAGCAGAATGTGCCGAGGTACAAAGGGCCCGTAGTGTTCACATCAGGGGGTGTCAGCTTTGAAAAGATAAATGTCGTGTCTGATACGGAGGAAGGAGATAGCGACTGCGACATGGACGCATGGATTCGACCCAGCACACCGGGGGAAAGCCTATGCAACTGGTCCATCCAGGACGTCATCCAAGTCACCAAACAGTAATGCGTTGTTTTTTTTCAATCATTGTATGATCACATGCCTTGCCTGGGGCATCGTTGATCTTGTCTTAGGGCCTAACTGTTTACCTATATGTTTAATAAATGAAGGCGTTTTTTACATTCAAATATTGCGATCCTTTTCTTTCTGTTTTTATTTTATTTTTTCAATAAAATGGCAGCGTGGTTATGCATTTTGCTTGTACATCATTTTTGAAGCACTTAACCGTTTCCCTCGCAGGATTCATGAATTTTCAGATGACACCGACCAAAAACTTCCTATGACTCGTTTAGACTTCGAGCATCCGATCTCCCAAGCTGAGGAGGAGGTTGTAGAGGATAGTGACTTACCAGAAGAGCTTAGTCGGTTATTGAAGCAAGAGGAGAGAGTTATTCTGCCTCACCAGGAGGAGATCGAAATCGTAAATCTGGGGTCTGAAGAAGGCGTCAGGAATATTCGTATCGGGGCCGCATTACAGGGTGATATCAAGCGAGGGCTCATTGAGATGCTGCGTGAGTACAGCGATATATTTGCTTGGTCCTACGAGGACATGCCGGGTTTGAATACTAATATGGTTGTTCATCGTCTGCCGTTGAGGGAAGACTGCCCGCCTGTGAAGCAGAAACTCAGAAGGACTCGTCCTGACATGGCCGTAAAGATAAAGGAAGAAGTGCAGAAGCAATGGGATGCGGGGTTCCTGGCTGTTACCACTTATCCCACTTGGGTCGCTAATATTGTGCCTGTGCCAAAGAAAGATAGCAAGGTTCGGATGTGTGTTGATTATAGGGACCTAAACAAAGCGAGCCCAAAGGACGATTTTCCGCTCCCACATATTGATGTGCTAGTTGATAATACGGCTCAATTTTCAGTGTTCTCCTTCATGGATGGCTTTTCGGGGTACAACTAGATCAAAATGGCTCCGGAAGATAGGGAAAAAACAACCTTTATCACCCCGTGGGGAACCTTCTGTTATAAGGTGATGCCCTTTGGTTTGAAAAATGCTGGGGAAACGTATCAGCGGGCTATGACAACGCTGTTTCACGACATGATGCACAAAGAGATTGAGGTGTATGTCGATGACATGATTGCCAAGTCTCAAACGGAGGAAGAACATTTGGTTAATCTGTTGAAGTTGTTCAAGAGGCTGAGGAAGTTCAGGCTGAGGCTGAATCCTAACAAATGTACCTTCGGAGTGAAATCCGGGAAGCTACTGGGGTTCATTGTGAGCAAGAAAGGAATCGAGGTCGATCCTGCAAAAATAAAAGCAATACAAGAGATGCCAGCACCGAGAACAGAAAAAGAAGTCCGTGGATTCTTAGGGAGGTTGAACTACATTGCTAGGTTCATCTCTCACCTAACGACCACGTGTGAACCATTATTCAAACTGTTAAAGAAAGATCAAGCGGTGGTCTGGAACGACAATTGCCAAAGGGCATTTGAAAAGATAAAAGAATACTTGCAGGAACCTCCGGTGTTGATACCCCCAGTAGCGGGACGACCACTGATTATGTATCTGACGGTTCTGGAGAACAATATGGGTTGTGTTCTCGGTCAACATGACGAGACAGGGCGGAAAGAGCATGCAATTTACTACTTGAGTAAAAAGTTCACGGATTGTGAATCTCGATACTCCATGCTTGAAAAGACGTGTTGTGCATTGGCGTGGGCTGCCAAACGTCTCAGACAGTACATGCTGAATCATACAACCATGCTGATATCAAGGATGGATCCGATCAAATATGTGTTTGAAAAGCAAGCGCTCTCCGGAAGGATTGCTAGATGGCAGATGGTATTGACAGAATATGATATCCAGTATGTTTCCCAGAAGGCCATTAAGGGAAGTGTTCTGTCCGAATATCTCGCTGAACAGCCGATTGAGGATTATCAGCCTATGAAGTTTGAGTTTCTTGATGAGGACATAATGTACTTGAAAGCTAAAGATTGTGATGAGCCGTTGCCTGGTGAAGGACCTGAGCGGAGTTCCCAGTGGCAGTTGATTTTTGATGGGGCTGTCAATTCGTACGGCAGTGGGATCGGGGCAATCATTACCACTCCCCACGGGTCGCACATCCCGTTTACTGCCAGATTGACTTTTTCAGTGACGAATAACGAAGCCGAGTATGAAGCTTGTATTATGGGGTTGGAGGAGGTTATCGATCTGAGGATCAAGAATCTGGACGTATATGGGGATTCAGCATTGGTTGTGAATCAGATTAAGGGAGAGTGGGAGACGCGCCAACCTAATCTGGTGCCGTACATGAATTATGCGAGAAGGTTGCTACCTTTCTTTGATAGGGTGGAGTTCCATCATGTACCCCGGGCGGAGAATCAAATGGCAGACGCCCTTGCAACGTTATCCTCGATGTATAAAGTCAACCTCTGGAACGAGACTCCCAGCATTGTCATATCTCGCCTTGATAGGCTGGCCTTTGTGTTTGCAATTGATGAAGCATCTGACGGTAAACCTTGGTATTTCGACATATAGAATTTCCTGAAGAACAAGGAATATCCGGCTGGGGCATCCGGTCGTGATCAGAAGACGCTAAGGAGATTAGCAGGCAACTTCTATCTGAATCCCGACGGTGTTCTGTATAGAAGGAACCACGATTTGGTACTCCTCTGGTGTGTAGACGAGAAGGAAGCCAATTTACTCATGGAAGAGGTCCATGAAGGAACTTTTGGTATACATGCAGGTGGGCATGCTATGACCCGAAAGTTGTTGCGAGCAGGGTATTATTGGTTAACGATGGAAATAGACTGTTTCAAATTCGCCAAGAGGTGTCACAAGTGCCAGATCTATGCTGATAAGATCCATGTGCCACCCAGTCCACTGAATGTTATGGCTTCTCCGTGGCCTTTCTCCATGTGGGGAATCGATATGATTGGCAAGATTGAGCCTACTGCGTCTAATGGGCATCGCTTCATTCTGGTTGCGATTGATTACTTCACTAAGTGGGTGGAAGCGGCTTCTTACGCCAACGTGACCAAACAGGTGGTGGCCAGATTTATCAAGAGAGATATAATCTGCCGATACGGTATTCCTGAGCGAATCATTACTGATAATGGTTAGAATTTGAACAACAAGATGATGAAAGATCTGTGTCGGGATTTCAAGATCGAGCATCATAATTCATCTCCCTACAGACCCAAGATGAATGGCGCTGTAGAGGCGGCCAATAAGAACATAAAGAAAATTGTTCAAAAGATGGTTGTGACGTATAAGGATTGGCATGAGATGCTGCCATTCGCTTTGCACGGTTATCGTACTACAGTGCGTACATCAACGGGGGCAACACCGTTCTCACTAGTATATGGCATGGAGGTTGTCCTGCCATTGGAGGTTGAGATACCATCTTTGAGGGTTTTACTTGATGTTCAGCTTGATGAGGCAGAATGGGTGAGAAGTAGATTGAATCAGTTGAGCTTGATAGACGAGAAGAGACTGGCATTCATTGCATATGGTAGGCTGTATCAGAACCGGATGAAGAAAGCTTTCGACAAGAAGATTCGACCTCGGAGTTTTTAGACGGGTGATCTGGTGCTGAAGAAGATCCTCCCACCGCAATCGGATCATAGGGGCAAATGGACTCCCAATTATGAAGGTCCATACGTCGTGAGAAAGGTCTTCTCCGGAGGAGCCTTATTGTTATCCACCATGGATGGTGAAGACTTTTCGTCCCCTGTGAACTCGGACGCAGTTAAAAAATACTTTGCTTAAAAATTGACCCGTTGGACAGTAAAAAGAGAGTCCAGGCAAAAATGGGGCATCCTGGCGAACCAAAAACAGAATAAAAAGGTTCGGGCAAAAGTTAGGGATAAAATGAAAAAATGTACACCCGCGAAGTCGAAAACCTACACTGGGCGGCTTCGGCAAAAAAGGGTATCCCGGTGAATCGAAAACCCGCAAAGGGCGATTCACGCAAAAGTTAGGGATTTAAGAAGCAAATGATTGCGGTCCAAGTTTTAATTGTTGGCGGTTTGGGAGCATCTGGGGGTCAACTATCCAAAGCAATTTCTTCCGAAGATAGGGATCGGGGAAAGCGTCAGAATCCGACGGGTCATAGGAGGATCGATTCATGGTGTTCGTCTGTAACACGTTGCCGACATGTGTACAAATTTTATTCTGTATATTTGTATACTTCTGCATTTTGTTTATGCGTGACTACCTCTTTTCAGGAGTTGCATCTGATGTACAAATCTTGCCTATTTTCAGGCCATTTTCGATAAAGTGTTTTATTCAGTGTAGTGTGTGACTTTGGTTTTAATTTTTTTACAGTTTTGTTTGTAAAAAAAAAAAAGCGCCGATGTTTGGATAAACTTACATGCGTGTAAACAGGCGGGCCTCGGCCGATGATTGTTAAAACCGAAAATTACCTGAATGGTTGCCGTAGGTGATTACCAAGATGTTTCCTTTTGCATAGATTGCCTTGTGTTTGCTTGTTGACTTTTGCAGGTATTCGAAAGCCCGCAAAGTTCCCCGCCAGAGTCCATGGCAGGCTGGTACCCTCTCCCGAGGATGAACGTTGTGCCCTTCCCCAGTGAAGTCGCCCCAGGCAAAATTGAATGGTGTCTCCCCAGGAGAGCGGAGATTACGTCAAAGGAAAAGATCAATGTATCTTCAGTTCAGAATTAGCTCATCAAGCAGAGCAGAGTCCTCCTCAGTGAAGGTCAAGACAAATGTGATTAACTTCCCAGAGAGTTCTTGTGCAGTGCAAATCAGAATGTGTAGTTCATCCCCAGCTCAGTGATAGCGGGATGATTTCCCCAGCTCAGTGATAGCAGGAGAGGTTCCCCACAGAGTGTGATCAGGTGGTTGGAGCTGCTGAAAGGAGTTTTCCCGAGCACAATTGTCCTTTCTTTTCCCAGCAAGTCGCTCTTCCTCGTCAGGACGATCATCTTCAGCAGAGGTTGAGGTTTTGAGTTTGTGAGCTACTTTCTCAGCAGGATGGTTATCCCCAGTGGAGTTAGTTCATCTTCCCAACATTTATTTTGTTGGAAGCGTATCGGTGGTATTCCAGTCATCCCCAGAGAATCCAGTGTGTCTTCAGCATTTATTTTGCTGAAGCAACTCTTCGCATCAGCATGCATCATGAGCATTTGCAGTCTACACGAGTACGTAGCATTTCCATGCAGTATGGAAGCATCACGTCATCATCAAACGCGCATTTTTGAAACATAAGCCAGGTTGGTTACCTCTTCCGTTTCAGATGTGTTGTTCCCTGCCGATAAGAGAAATCGTGATTCAGGAGGATGCTATTTTGTGGTCAAGGTACGCAGTGATAGTATTTTGTACCATATACGGGGTTCATATTGTGAGGCACGCAGTGATCGTGTTAATTTCGAGATGTTGATTTGTGGCCCAAGTACGCAGTGATCGTATTTGTACCATCTTGGGGGTTCATGTCGTAGGACACACAGTGATCGTGTTGATCTTGGTATGTGCATCTGTGGTCGAATGGCGCAGTAATCGTATTCGTCCCGATCTAAGGAGATTGTTTTGTAAGGCACGCAGTGATCGTGTTGGTATCATCTCGGGGTTTTATTGAGCCGGACGCGCAGTGATCGTGTTCACTCTATTGGTAAGGCAGGGCACGCAGTGATCGTGTTTACCATCTCATGTGATGTTGTTGGTCGATATGCGCAGTGATCGTGTTCGTCCGTTATACAGTGGTTATAAGTTGACACGCAGGGATCGTGTTCATCCAGTTTTGTTGGTCGGTATATGCAGTGATCGTATCCGTCCGTTACACGGTTTGGTTATGGGGTGAGGCACGCAGTGAACGTGTTCATCTGGTTGGTTGTGGCCGAAGTACGCAGTGATCGTATTCGTCCCATGTTTGAAGGCACGCAGTGATCGTGTTTCCTCCAGTCAAGAGGGCCGTGACATGAAACGCACAGTGATCGCGTTCACCATATGTATGGTCGGGATACGCAGTGATCGTACTCGTCCAGTTATGTGGGTTAGTTGAGACACACAGCACGCAGTGATCGTGTTTTCTCCAGTCAAGAGGGTCGTGGCTCAGAACGCGCAGTGATCGTGTTCAAGATACGCAGTGATCGTATTCGTATAGCATGCAGTGATCGTGCTGATAATACCATGGGAACTTGTGATGCAGAGCACGCAGTGATCGTGACTATTGTATCAGTTGGTTTTGTTGGTCGGCATACGCAGTAATCGTATTCGTCCTATTACATGGATTGGTTTTGTGACACACGCAGTGATCGTGTTGACATCATTTTGGGGTTTGTTGGTCGAGATGCGCAGTGATCGTATTCGTCCTATTGCAGCACGCAGTGATCGTGTTCGTCGTATTTGTGGTAGAGTACGCAGTAATCGTATTCGTCCTATACGTGGTTTTGTTTGCAACGCCAGGACGCACAGTGATCGTGTTTTCTCATGTCAAGAGGGTTGTGGCGTAGAATACGCAGTGATCATGTTCATTTTGTTACAGAAGATTGTTGTGCCAGGCACGCAGTGATCGTGTTCGTCATGTCATATTCCCCTGGCAGAGTTGCTTGGTCAAGCATTTCTCTTTCTCCCCAGTCGAGTCCTTTCTCAGAGTGCGGTAGAAATGGCATGATACAGATTTTGGGTGGTTACCCACAGTTACCCCAGTAGAGACGTAATCCCCAGCAGGACGATCGTCAACGAGATACTTGGTTAAGTTCCTCGTAGTCCCCGTCAGGGTATTCGTTGACAAGTCGCTTGGTTAAGTTGCTTGTATTCCCCCATCTGAGTCTTTTCAGGATGCGGTGGAGTCAGTATTATGAGACGGTAGTGCAGATTTTCGGGTGGTTACCCGTAGTTCCTCCAGCAGAGTTATGTGCTCCAGCAGGGTGTTCCTTCAATGAGTTGCTTGGTTAAGTCCCTCATAATCCCCAACAGGGTGCTCGCTACAGGAGTTGTTTGGTTAAATTCCTCGTATTTTTCAACAAGGTTATTCTCGTCAGGGTTTGGTTAAGTTCCCAATTTCCCCAGCAGGTGTTTGACGACAGTCGTCAGAATTGTCCTCTCAGAGTTACTTAGTTAAGTTTCTCATTTCCCCCGCAGAGTCGGTGGTTCATGTCTTCGAACATTGTCTCGTTTGGTTAAGCGTTTGCTCGTTTCTTCAGGATACGAAAGGTTGATCAGGGAAGTCAACATGACAAATGAAGTCAATATTCTCCCGCTGGTTAGCGTGTGCTCGGTTGATAAGTGAGATCAACAGAGGTTGATAAGTGATATCAACGATTCCTCGTTGTGTGGTGTATGCTAATTTCTTCGGAATGGAGTGGTCTGCGGACAACATCAGATTATTTGACAGATGGATGGCTAGTTGTTGCTGTGACAACAGAAGCCAGTTCCCAGGGTTTTCCCAAGCAGTAGTCGTTTTCGCAATTTATTTTTGCGGTTGGCAAATTTCCGGGTTCTTTCGTATTCAATCGTCTCGTACCTCGAATGTATGAAGGCTGCGCGCTCTTCATCCAGTCGGGTCCAAGTCGCTTGAATAGGGGCAGCTGTTGCACCCCAAAATTTGCCCAACCTTTTCTAACCTTGGTTTATGTTTCAATTGCATTGGCATCATGTACATAGTGTATTCATCTGCATTGCATAGCATAATCAAGCTATCTTTATCAGGGGATCAAGTGCTATTCTTATCTCAAGAGGCATATTCAGAGGGTTTCATTCATAGTCAAGACTACTCAGGTCATCAGGGAAGAATTTGAGCTTTGAAGAGTTGACAGGTTGATCAGTGAGTGCTCTCCTATCTTGAGGTTGTTTGGGGATCATCAGAGGGTGTATGAGCTATGATCCAAGAGCATGAGGTGTATGAATGTTATGAAGAGCCTATGTGATCATTTTGAAGAAGAACCAAGTCAGTGGGATGATGGCAAGAGCCTCAGTTGAAGTCAGTCAACTAGGGTTTTATCTGGGTCAACACTGGGTCAACCCTAGGTCAAAGACTTGTTTTGAAAGGCATCAAGGATCATTTGAAGAATGTGGGATTCATTATTTGCTACATGGATATGGATATGATGTTTTGCTAAAGAAAAATCAAGAGGAGTCAAGGAGAAGATGGAGTTACCAAATTAGGGTTTCAGTGTAAAATCCCCTGATTTAGGTCAAACTTCAAAGCAGTGTAACTCAAGATGCAAGCTTCATATGAATTTCTGGTACACATGAAACTTGTAGAGTATCTTCATAGCTTTAATTTTAGTGGTGGAAGTCATCAATATGATTTATAGAACTCCAGTTATAGCTCTTGCAAGTTACAGGTCATCTGAGGGCACTGAAATTTGTCTGTGAAAGTTGTCTGTCTTCCAAGCAACTTTTGACCTTCAAGGAGATTTCAAATGGATTTCTGGACAACATAAGAGTTGTGCCTCATTGTCTTAGATTTCTAGAAAGGTATGGTATGCCTTCATATGATTTGTGGAACTCTACTTATGGTCTTGGCAAGCAAAGGGTATTTTGGTCATTTGGGAATTACAGGTCATTCTTAGCTTATGCCTAAAACTCATATAAGGAAGCTTCAAATGAAAAACGTCACAACATTAAATTTGCTCAAAATGTCATTTTAAGTCTAGAAAAGAGGTCATGGAAGTTTTGAAACGCATAGAACAAGACTTGACCAAAGTTGGTGAAAAATGACCTAAAAAAGGCATATAAGTTGAAAAAGTTGAAATGAAAAAATGGTTTGAGAGATCTACAAATCCAAAATGGGTCATCCAATATACCAAATTGATTCCAAACATCATTTTAAAGACATTGGTTCAGCCAATTTTTTGAGTTAGGGCTTAAAATTTGGACTTGCTTTGTATTTTTTGTTACTTGCATAATAAGGCAAGTATGGAAAACTTGGCATAAGGTGAATTTCAATGCAAGGAGCTTGTTTTTTCACACATACCATTTCAATAACTCAGGAGAAGAGATTTTGACACAAGTTTGGAAGGGTGTATGCATGAGATATGAGATGGTTCAAAGTATCATTAAGTGAGATTTTCATGAACTTTCCACCACATTCTAGAATCCTCTAAGATCAATCTAGAAACTTCTAGATCTGTCCATCATCATCTATATAAGGAGTGTTAATCATTGGTGCAAGGGGTTGGTGAAAAGAGGGTGAAGAGAGAGTGATATATCATTTCTTCCATTTTTGCAAATCAATCTCAAACTCCATTTTCTTCTTCATCTCCATTGAATTCTTCTCCACAAATCAATTCTCTGGATCATATTGAACACATACACATAGATTGGAGTGGCCATTGATGAGTGTTTGAAGGTGTAGCTTCCAAATTGCAAGAGAAGCAAGTTGGATCCAAACTCACAATCCAAGCATTGTCCATCCAAGATCTTGCAAACAGAAAGGTTCTCATCCATTGAGGATCATTTGTGACCAGTTTCAAGCATTGGATTGGAGTGTAGTTGCACTTGCCATCACCATTTTTCAGGTTTGTAAAAGCATTCGAATCTCTCTATTTATGCAGTACTAGATGAAATGGTTAGGGTAAACATGCTTAGAGACCTTAGGTGATTGATTCCTGAGAATTAGAAAGAGTGCTATGAGGTTCCATAACAGGGTGATGATTCTTTGATGATCAAGATTAGGCTGGATATTGAATTATAATGGTCGTATAATAGCTTGTTAAGATCAGTGTAGCATGATGAACAAGATAGGATAATTAGAATGGAGAATTGTGAGATTCCATTGCAGGGCATAATGATGGATTCAGATTGTTACACCTATCGGGTTTTATCCTAGGGTTAGTTTCAGTCCAAACTAAAGGCACCATCGTGTTCATGGGAAAGAATGGAGCAACTTTGCTCTTTATAGTGTAGGGTTTCATGGCCTATGGAGAGAGCACGAGGGACTTGAACATGGCTGCATGGATATGGATTTCTGAAACCCTAACTTCCATTTGGAGAAGACGATACACTGGCCGTCAGATCATTCCAATTGTTTGACATTTTACACCCATCCAATGGTCCAGATTTGAAGAGAGAAACGGAGGGAAAGTCCAACGTGAAATGATGCGTTTCACTTAAACAAAGTTCTGGACCTGATCCAATCCATGTTATCCTCACCCCCTTTTGATAGGCCCAATGGAAATACACTTGGTTTTGTTGCTTTTCGCACAGAGAGTTTGTCTTTTTTTCTTTTATTTTTCAATTCATTTTCTGATGTGTGCTGGGCCTGGCAGAAATGATATTCGCGCCCCCACTTTCCTGGCCCAATGAGTAATATAACTAGGCGCAATGCTATTCAGACCCCCTCCCCCATTTTATTTCTCTTTTATTTTTTTCACTTCTTTTAATATTTTTCTCACCTTTAAAAATTCATAAAAAATTGAAAATAGCTTAGTTTTAATTGGTTCTTTTTTCTCTAGGTCAATAATTCTGTCTAGAAAAATAATAAATGATAAAATTGGCATTTTATTTTGTTTTAATATTTTTCATGCATTTTTCTTGTAAATAGCATTTTATTAAGTTTAGTTTGATACTTAAATTTGTTGATTTTAGTTCTATTAGTTCCCTTTAGATTTAGGGCTCATTCTTTTTAGAGTGATTAGTTTAGGACTTCAACTTGTACATAGGATTTAATTCATATTTTTAGGATTAAATTTTTAGGTGATTTGGTTAGGTGAGATTAGAGTGATCAAAATTAGGGTTTTAAGTGAGCATAGGTGAGATAGATTAGTTCTTTTAGGAATTTTCCTTTGGTTTTTGGGGTATGGGACTATAGGGGTTATGGGTATAGGATAGATACCTTAGAAAATATTAGGATTCCCCTACTGCTATTGGTATATTGCATATATTTGATTGACTGTATGGTGGGCCCTCTTTAGGGTTATTATTTTAGCTATGTGGGGTATTGGGCTTGTTTGGGACTTGGGGGTTTGAGCTGAAGACTGTGGTGATGAAGCCCATTTGAAGATCAGAGACTGAAGACCAACTTCCAGAGTTGATGAGGAGTATCTCTTGCTGACTGCTGTTGAAGTTTGTAGGACCTAGGAGTTAGGCAGAGCTCTAGAGTAGCAAACTTGATTCTCAAACATGGAAGGTCTTGACTGCCTCCATCCCTCTCTGTGATGCAGAGTCTCTCTAAGACATTCACCCCCTTCCTTTGGAAGGCTTGGTGCTAATGTCTAAGAGATAGAACTCTTGAGAGAAAATATCCTATGTGTTGTTAGCAGTTTGTTTGCCACCCTTGGTGGTCAACTAATTGCTTAACACCCAGTTCATTCTTGTGATTGATTCCTCAGCTTGGAGATTGGAACTTGAAGAAAAGCCATTGGGAGATTGAAGATAAAAGATTGATGCTTGCCTAAAGCTTGTAGATAGTTGGTGCTGACCTGGAACCAGATGCTGATGAAGACTGCTTTGCTGTCTAGTTTTAGCTGTTTAATTCTTGATGTATTGTGTGAATTTCCCTGACTGTATTGTTTGCTGTTTAACCTGTTGGGTTGAGAGTGAATTCTATTCACTTTTGCCTATTGTTTTCTAGGTTTGAGATTGAGTGGGACTCCCTTTCCTCGCTTGTATTGCTGCATCCATGCATTTTACTGTTTTATCGTATATATCTGTTGTTTCTGTTTCCGTCAATTCCCTTAGGATCTCTGTTTCTCTCTGTGCAAGAGAGGAGCATGATAGACATTAGGTCTTAACCCATGCATGATAACATTAGGGTAGATTTCATTCCTTTTTCAACCCTAGGATTTGTAGAGTGTCATCTCTTCTTTCTTCAAAACAACAGAAAAACATTAATAAAGGTTATAACAGAGATTAATTCATTTCTTCCGTCAAAAGATTTGAACAAACATCAGCCTTTTTGCAATAAGAAAACCCTTGTTTAAGGTGAGATTTTTTTCATAAAAGAGACTTGAACAGCTTGTGTCGTGCGTAGCCCGAACTACGTTTTCTCTGATCTTCCATGTTGTGTGGAAGTACGTAGGCATAGGATGCGATATCCTAGCGAGCAACCTTCCCCACCTTCCCCCGTAGTTAGGCGAACTACGCTGACTCTGATTTCTCGTTCCAGACGGGAATACGTAGGCATAAAGTGCGATGCTTTGCCGAGTCATCATTTTCTTTTCTTTTTAACCCTTAACCTTTAGCGTAGATAGAATAACAATCCATACCCGAAAACAAGCGTGGATCCCGTCGAGTACGACGGACGTGAGGGGTGCTAATACCTTCCCCTTGCGTAACCGACTCCCGAATCCAGGTTTTGGTTGCGATGACTATACCTTTCCCGTCTTTGCGTTAGGTTTACTCTGAGCGTTCCCTTTCCCTCCTGTGGGATAAATAACGCACGGTGGCGACTCTTCTGTTCAGCAGTAGCGACAACGAAGTCGCAGAAGTTTCTGTCGGTGAATTGTGTCCCGTTGTCCGTGACTATGGTGAGCGGGACACCAAATCTGGAGAGGATGTTCCTTTTGTAGAACCAAAGTATGTTATGGGCCGTGATTTTGGCGAGGGCTTCAGCTTCGATCCACTTGGTGAAGTAGTCGACGCCCACGATCAGGTATTTATTCTAATACGATCCTATGGTGAAGGGGCCGAGGATATCCATCCCCCACCAGACGAATGGTCAAGGGGAGGAGAGTAATTTGAGCTTGCTCAATGGGGCAAGGTGCATGTCCCCATGCCGTTGGCATCTTTCGCACTTCTTGACGTGATCCTTTGCGTCCTCCTGTATTGACGGCCACTAGTATCCTGCTCGGAGGGCTTTCCTCGCTAGAGATCGTCCGCCGAGGTGTTGCGCGTTGATTCCTTCGTGGACCTCTGCCAGGACGGCTGCGGCCTGAGTCCTATCGATGCATTTGAGGAGGGGAATCGAAAATCCTCTTCGATACATCTTATCGTCTAGAAGAACGTACGAGTAAGATCTTCGTTTGATCGTGCTGGCTTCTTTTGCATCGGCGAACAGATGCCCTGTGCTGAGGTAGGCGTGTATGGGAGTCATCCAACAGTCGGTATCTTCGATGGCGTAGACGTCGAGCAGATCTTTGGATCTTTCGGTACTGGGCAGCGTGAGGATCTCTTGGATGAATGATTTGTGCCCGCCCTTTTTCTTGGTGCTTGCTAGTTTCGAGAGGATGTCAGCCCGGGTGTTCTGTTCGCGGGGGACGTGTTGAACTTCTGCGAAGCTAAAACTCTTCATTTTTTCTCTTATTAGAGCTAGATACTCGGTCAAGTTATCGTTTTTGGCTTGGTATTCTCCCCTTACCTGCGAGGCTACCAGCTGAGAGTCCGTGAATATTTTTATCTCCTTGGCACCGAGGTCCGCTGCTAGGCGAAGGCCGACCAAGAAAGCCTCGTACTCGGCTTGGTTACTCATCGTCGGGAAAGCTAGAGCCAGGGAAACCGCTACGATGGTGCCTTCCTCGTTTTCCAGGATGATGCCCGCACCGCTCCCCGAGGAGTTATAGGCGCCGTCGACGAAGATAGTCAATCTCTGTGCTCCTGGGGTTGATTCTGGTGTGGGGGTCATTTTGGCGACGAAGTCGGACAGGACCTGAGCCTTGAGGGCTTTTCTGCCTTCTTAGACGATATCGAATTTAGAAAGTTAGAGTGACCATCGTAGATGCGTCCGACCATGTCAGGTCGGCCAAGAAGCTGTCTGATGCGCTGCTCGGTCCTGACTACGATGGGGTGGGCCAAGAAGTAGTGACGGAGTCGTCGGGCGGCATTGACGAGGGCCAAGGCTACCTTCTCGATCTGTTGATACCTCACCTCGGGGCCATGGAGAGCTTTGCTCGTGAAGTGTATTGGTTTTTTCCCCTCGGGGTTTTCGCGGATTAGTACGATGATGATGGCCTCGTTGGCCACGGCCAGATAAAGGTATAGGGTTTCGCCTGCCTCCGGCCACGTAAGCATGGGCGGTTCTGATAGGACGCGTTTGAGATGGTGGAGGGCTTGCTCTCACTCTTCCGTCCATTCGAACTCGGCCTCCTTTCTTAGTAGTTTGAAGAACGGGTAGGGCGTACTGCGTAAATTTGACGATGAAGCGGGAGAGTGACGTGAGTACTCTGTTGAGGGACTGTATTGATTTCTTTGAGCTCGGCGTAGCGACCATGTTGAAAGCCCGACACTTATCTGGGTTAGCTTCGATCCCTCGTTCGGTTAGATAGAAATTGAGGAACTTACCTGCTAGGACCCCGAAGGTGCACTTTTCCGGGTTAAACCCATCCTGCACTTCCTCGCGGTCTCGAAGACCTTCTGGAGGTGAGACGTGTGGTCGACTTCCATGAGGGATTTTACGATCATGTCGTCCATGTAGACCGCGAGCATGCCACCTATCTCTTCCCGGAAGACTTTGTTCATCATCCGCTGGTAGGTGGCGCCAGCGTTCTTCAGGCCGAAGGGCATTAAGTTGTAATAGTAATTTCCCGACTCTGTCATGAACGCTGTGTTTGGTTTATCTTCTTCAGCCATAAGGATCTGGTTGTACCCAGAGTATGCGTCCATGAAGTACAGGAGTTTGAAGCCCGCAGATTTGTTGACGAGCTCGTCGATGTTAGGGAGGAGATAGGCGTCCTTAGGACATGCCCAGTTGACATCGGTGTAATCAACACACATTCGCCATTTTCCATTATTTTTCTTGACAAGTACAGCGTTGGACAGCCACGTCGAATAACGGGCTTCCGAAATAAAATTTTCCTTTAGGAGGTCTTTTACAGCTTTTTCGGCAGCCGCCGACTTCTCGGGGGACTGCCTATGCCTACGTTGTGCTATGGCCTTAGCGGATGGATTGATGGAGAGATGATGGCAGGCGACCTCGGGGTCGAGTCTGGGCATCTCCGCGGCACTCCAGGCGAAGAGATCTGCGTTCTCGCGGAGACAAGCTTTCAGTTGTTTCCTCGCCAGGTCAGGCAGCCCTGCACCTATCTTCACGGTCTTGGAATCGTCATCCCCTAAGGGTATGATCTCAAATTTCCCGTCTGGGACGGGGCGTGTTAGATTGATGGGCTTCCCGGATGGGACTGGAGAAGTGTCGTTGGGGTCGTCCTCGTGGTCTGACTCTTCGGAGAGCCGGCTGTCGAGGTCGACGAAGCCGACTTGATCTTTTGGCTCGCCCTTCGGAATATTGGCGGGCGTTGTCTTCTTGGTCATGGGACTGGTGGTGCTTAGGGCCCCTCATCGCAACTTCAAAGCATCGGCAAGCAGCTTCGATGTCGCCATTGAGGGTGACGACGCCCCTGGTGCGGGTGTAGTACTTCATTTTTAGATGGACGGTAGAGGGCACCGCGGTGAGGTCCGCCATCGTTGTTTTGCCCAGAATGCAGTTGTAGAGTGATGGGCACTCCACGACCAGGAACTTGATGTTGACTGCCCTGGCTGTTTCTTTTTCCCCGAAGGTGACCTTCAGCTCTACGTATCCCCATGGTCTCGTTGTTGTCCCGTTGAAGCCTTGGAGGCCAAAGCCTAGGTATGGGGACAAGTTGGATTCGTTGAGCTGGAGGGTCGTGAAGAGGTAAGTGTACATGATGTCCACCGAGCTCCCTCTGTCCACCAGGATGCGTCTGACGTCGAAGTTTGCCATCTGCGCTCGTATCAGTAATGGGATGTTCGAGTTGGGGGAACCTCCGGGGAGTCCCTCGAGGTAGAAAGTGACGGGGTTGGACTGACCTCGGAATTTACTGAGGGTGCTCATCTTTTACGAGCTATTGCTGATGAGATCCTTGAACTTTCGCTTGACCGAGCCTATGGAAAGGCTGTTCGGTGTCCCGCCGGAGATGACCATCTCCCTTGGGAAGTATTCCCACCGGCTGGTGAGGCGTATCGGCTCCTCGGGAAGCTCGGGTTCAGCGGGGATGCCAACCTCCCGGGGTGCGAACCAGTCTTCGGGGCGGCTGATGCTGAGGGCGATCTGAATGTCGATGTCCTTGTCGTGGGTAGGGATGTCCTTGACTCTTTTGGCCTTGGGAGCCTCCGGTCGAGGGGTTTCCTCGGCCCTCGTGTACCTTTTCAGGTGCCTGTCCTTGATCAGTATCTCGATTGCATCCTTCACATGGATGCAATCCTTAGTTACATGGCCATGGCTCCGGTGGAAGCGAAAAAACTTCGATTTGTCCATGTTTGGTTTGGCGGGTGTCGGCCTAGGAAGCGGACACCTCCCTGGACGAACTCTATTTTGGCGCACTCGGCTAGGATGCGCTCACGGGAAGCGACCAGGGATGTGTACTCTGTGAACCAACCAGATGGACCTCGTTGTTCGCGGGGCTCCCGAGAACGATCATCTCGCCGCCTATTGTAACACCCATTTTAATTATTTAGTCATTTTATTATTATTTTAAATATTATGTGTTGGTGTGCCCTTTGGTGGGGGTGTATTTGGTGATGTTTGGTGGGTGTCCCTAATGTGGGAGGATTATTGGTGGTGTTTTGATGAATATAATAATATAGTGTATAATATTAATATTGGTGGGAATATTATTATTATTATTATATTTATTATAGTTACTATTGTTATTAATATTATTATTATTTTGGTGAGATAATAATATTATTATTATTATTATTATTATTATTATTATTTTATTAAGTTATTATTATTATTATTATTAAGTTATTATTATTATTGGGATTAGAGAATTAAAATAGAGGATGTGAGGGGTTAGTAGTTTTTACGATACATTGTGAGAAGTTAGAGAAAGTGAAAAAAGAACGATAGAAAGGAGAGAAGTGAGAAGAACGGAAAAGGGAGCGAAGAACGAAGGAACGGGGGAAAATCAGAATTGGCCAAACCTTGGAGGGTTCTTTCATCGATCAACCGATTAACAAGGTAAGGGGGGAGAAACTTGATTGGGAAATGGTTTATACATGTATAGGGTAGTTGGGGAGTCCTTAACCCCGTAGAAAGATCATCTATATATGATATTGTGAGTTGATATGTTATGATTGATGATCATTGCTGTTAATTGTATAGTAATCGTTAATGAATTGTTGTTTTTGGTTGATTTGGCATATAGGGCATATAGGGTGTTTTACGGTTTTTAGGGAAAGTTCTGTATGGCTTTTGAGGTATCGATAAAGTGTGTAGGTGATGATTTTAGGAATAGGAATTAGAAACTGATTGTTTACGGTAATAGGCAAGATTGGTACTAGAATAGGCTGGGAATCTGAGTTGAGATGATAGGCATAATTTGGCCTATAATAGCACTGCAGAATTGTGAGGAAACTGATGAATCGCAGCATTCGCTGGGCTTCGCCTGGCGAGTGTTGGCGAAGTTTCGCCTGGCGAATGGGGGCGAGTGTTTTCCTGGCGAGCTGAGGCGAGTGGCAGCGAATAATTCAGAATTAAGTCCCAGACCTAAAGGGTAGGAACTTCGCCTGGCGAGTGTGGCCAGCGAAGGTTCGCCTGGCGAGTGGACGATAGTGAAATGAGGGCTTCGCCAGCAGGTTCGCCTGGCGAATGCCAGCGAAGGTTCGCTTCTCTTCGCCTGGCGAATGCCAGCGAACGTAGCAGAACCAGAATGTGATTTTTGTGATGTTTTGGCCTTGAGCTTGGGCTCGTGTGATCCCTTTGGCCTTGATGCACTGTAAGAATGATGAGTGTGGGAACTAACTTGCGTACTGGTGATAGTACGTGTTTCCCTTGATATTGTCGGTGGACAATTAGTTGAGGTATATGTATGTAGTGATCAGTAGGATCGTGTACCCCCGAGTGGTGGGATATGTTTATATCTTGGTGTTAAAGTATGAACTTGTTTACTATCTGGTTGATTTATATGGTGTTGGTGTATGTTATATCTGTACATATATGCATTGATGTATGATGATATGATCAGGAGGAACGTGTGCACGTTGAGTGCCTAAATATATTAGTTATGCATTGGTGTGTGCATATCATGGTGTTTTGGTGGGATGAATCATGTCTCAGGAGGAGCGTAAGTGATTCATCCGTACTCCTTCGTGGAGAATGGTGGGGGATAGATCATGTCTCAGGAGGAGCGTAAGTGATCTATCCAGGTTCGATTGAATGAACCAACGAGTCGGTACCGCATGCATGGTGTTGAGTTGCATTTTGCATTATAATATGTTATATTGTAATTTGAACAGTAGGTTCGTCATATGGTGTTGTTAGGGGTGAATCTTGGTGTGTTGGTGTGTTGTACTACCTTATTTACATGTATTACATTACCATTATATTTTTGATCATGTTTTCTCACCCCTTTGCTGTTGTTGTGTCTGTGCTTCTCCAGAAGTACAGATAATCCAGGTGCTTAGCTAGCTTGGATATTGGTGTGATTGTCGAGTCTAGGATGCTCTGATACGTAGCACGGGACTTGGGCGTTTTTATTTGTTTTATGTTGAGATTATATTTTATTTCCCTGTGAACGTATCAAACTTTTATTGAATTTTATTATTTAACATTCCGCTGTATTTGGAGAAAAACCTTTTTATAAGGAAACGTTGTTTTTATGTGATATCCCACTTGGGAGAATTGGAACTCTGATTTTGTTTATTTATAATGTTTATTAATTGAGATGATTTTGGGAAGTGGGGTGTTACAATTGGTATCAGAGCAGGTAGGTCCGTCCGGCCAGTGTTGTTGAGTCGAGTTGGGTCTGTCCTTATGGATGGAGTTGAATATCTTTTAAACCTGGTGTTGTTGTTTTGACCAGTATGGCAGGAAGGAACGATGCTGCATTGGCTGCTGCTATGCAAGCAATGGCGCAGGCTGTTGCTAATCAGAATCAAACTGCAGATGCCCAATTCAGGAGTTTGGCGCAGTTTCGGAGCAACAAGCCGCCAACATTTGAAGGAGGAATTCTGGACCCTGAAGTTGCTCAGAAGTGGCTGAAGGCAATTGAAAAGATCTTCAGGACTATGGAATGTAGCGATGAACAAAAGGTGAGGTTTGGTACTCACATGCTGGAGGGTGAAGCTGAAGCCTGGTGGGACAATAGTCGCCAAAGGTTGGAAGCTGCTGGAACTACCATTACTTGGGAGGTGGTTCGGAAAGGTTTTCTGGAGAAGTATTTCCCAGAAGATATCTGAAGCGCTAAGGAAATTGAATTCTTAGAGCTGAAACAGGGTAGCATGACTGTAGCAGAATATGCTGCCAAGTTTGAGGAGCTGGTGCAGTATTGTCCCCACTATAATGTGGAAGGGGCAATGACCTCTAAGTGCTTAAAGTTTGAGAATGGACTGCGTCCAGAGATTAAGTTGGGGATGGCTTGTCAGAAGATCAGGAGCTATCCTGAGCTAGTAAGCAGGAGCAGAATCTATGACAACGATAACCGAGCAAGGATTGTGTCGCTACTGCGAAAATCGGCGCCGGCTGAACAGAAGAGTCGCCACCGTGCGTTATTTATCCCACGGGAGGGAAAGGGAACGCTCAGAGTAAACCTCGCACAACACGGGAAAGGTATGGTCATCGCAACCAAAACCTGGGTTCGGGAGTCGGTTACGCAAGGGGAAGGTATTAGCACCCCTCACGTCCGTCGTACTCGACGGGATCCACGCTTGTCTTCGGATATGGATTGTTATTCTATCTAAACTAAAGGTCAAGGGTGAAAAAGAAAATAAAAATGACTCGGCAAAGTATCGCACTTTATGCCTACGTATTCCCGTCTGGAACGAGAAATCAGAGTCAACGTAGTTCGCCTACCTACTGGAAAGGAGGGGAAGGTTGCTCGCTAGGATATCGCATCCTATGCCTACGTACTTTCATACAGCATGAAAGATCAGAGCAAACGTAGTTCGGGCCACGTACGACACAAGCTTGTCTTGGTTGATTTTATTCCTTCTGAAAAAGGTTTTCTGATCAACAGTCCCAGCGGACAAAAATGACGTCTTTGATGAGTTCACATTCTTTTACGGAAGAAGTGTCTTTTATTGTGTTTGAAATCTTTATGTGTTTTTCTGTTTGTTTTGAGAAAGAAAGAGACAGAACTCTAACCTACGGTTGCGAAGGGAAACAAACTAACCTAATGTTATCATGCATGGGTTAAGACCTAGTGTCTATCATGCTCCTCTCTTGCACAGAGAGAAACGGAGATCCTACGGGATAAGCGGAAACAGAAACAATAGCAGATATATACAGTAAAACAGTAAAATGCATGGATGCAACAGCACAAGCGAGGCAAGGGAGTCCCACTCAACCTCGAACCTAGAAAACAATAGGCGAAAGTGAACAGGCTTCACTTTCAACCCAACAGGGTAAACAGCAAACAATACAGTCCAGAAAACCAATCAATACATCAGCAAATGAAATACATCAGCAAAAGAAACAGCATCAGCAGCTCTGAATTAACCTCTGACTTCAAGTAATCTCCAATCAGCTACAGGCTTCAACAAGCATCAATCTCCATCTTCATGACCTTCAGGCAAGGGCTTTGATCATCTGTCTTCTATCTACCATGGCTTTTCTTCATGCTCAAACCTCCAGGATGAGGGATCAGTCACAAGAGTGAAGTGAATGAATGTTATACAGTTAATTACCTACCAATGGTGGTTCATCAACTGTTAACATTAAGCAGAAAGTCTCCTCTCAAAAGTTCTATCTTTCAAATATATTCACTGATCCTTCCAAAGGAAGGAGGTGGATATTTGAAAGAGACTTTGAATCATAGAGGAAGGATGGATGCAGACAAGGCATTCCATGTTTGAGAAACAAGGTTTCTAATCTAGAGCTCTGCCTAGCTCCTAAACCCTAGTCTCCTCAGCATCTGCTAGCAAGAACCTCCTCCTCAACTCTGACAGTTGATCTTTAGTCTCTGAATCTCCAATGGCCTTCATCTCCACAAGTCTTCAGCTCACCCAGGGCCCCAGATAAACCCCATACCCAAACAAGCAAGCAATAATCCCCAGAGGGCACACCACACCAGACAATCAAATATCCACAGACAGTATTAATAGCAGTAGGGGAATCCTAACTTTTCTCTAAGGGATCTAGTAACTACCCATAGCCCCTATAGTCCCATAACTAATCTAGTTGAATCCTAAGTCCTAAGGGAAAGAATTGAACTTCCTAAGTCATCACCTAGAAACCCTAAGTTGTTCATGATATTCAAGCCTATATTAATCACCTAAAATTAATATCTAAAAATGGGAACTAAAATATTTCTACAAGCTTAATATCTAATCTAAACAATATAAAAAGAATGAACAAAAAATACTAAAGCATGTGATAGAACAAAAATTATTAAAATGATGCATGAAATGAATCTATTTAATATGACAATTATTTAGAAAATATGAAAATAATATGAAATAAAAATAAAAATGCAATTTTATTTTATGAAAATTTTCTAGACATTTTAATGAAAATGATGTAAAAAGAATGAAGTGAAAATGATTTTTTGTGAATTTGTTATGAATTTCTAAAATGAATGAAAAATTAAAATGAATAAAAAACAATTAATCCAAATAAAATGAGGGAGGGGTGCATTTAGAACCCACGCGCAGTTCAATTCAGAATGGGCCACACAGACAGGGGTGCAGATAGCGCTTTGGTTAAGCCCAGAATTCTAGCTCAGAACACCATACACGCTGGGGGTGAGAATAGAATGGAAATCACGTTAAAAAACAATGGGCCTAATTGCTGGGGGTGGGAATAACAACACAAACTCAGGCCCGCCCGTTTCAATTAATGAAACGGCGCGTTTTGGCCAAATCATTTCCCTCCACATCTGAAATTAAATATGAACCACACGATCATCCTCCAAGTCAAAAGTCACACGCGAAATGGATGGCTCAGATTACGTCTTCTCCAATGGTTCTGAAAATTAGGGTTTCGCCATGAATGCCTCCATGCACGAGCCAAACTTCCTTCCCTCTGTTCTCCATCACCAGGCCATGAATCAACATGCCATGAACACGAAAGTTTCTCAGGATCTTTCCCTCTACAATCCTATAGCACTAGTTCAGTCTGAAACTCAATGAAACTCTCAACCCGATCGAGGTAAAATCTGGTCACCATGGATATGCACTGATATGCATCATCACGATTCTTCCTCAAACTTGACCTAAACTAATCTATGCCTAATGGAGATTAATCTGCGCTATCAAGCTTAGATTCTAATGCACTAACCTAAGAGTTATTGATCCAAGCAGTTTATGGCACCTGCTAATCAACATCACCAAACCTCTCCAAATTCACCCTAACTGCTCTACTAACCTTCTACATCATGTCTAAACTAACAAAACTATGCCTAACTAACTGAATCAAGCAATGTGAATGAAAACTCACCTGGTGTGAAACCTTGAAAACAGCTATGGAAGATTGAGGATCTGAAGCTTTTAAGACTTGGATCTTGATCTACACACTCAATATTCAATTCTGTATGCAATGTTGTGATGATTCTTGGCTTGCATTATGCTGTCCACTTGGATTTGTAGTTTTGATGTTCTTGAAAAAGGTGCTCGAAAATGAATCCTAATCACCAAAACTTTGCTTCAATTCTGATCTAGAATGAAGATTGAATAAGATTGAATTGATTTTGATGATGATTTTGTGAAGAATTTGTGAAATTGGAATGAAACTTCAAAAAGAAAGAATGAGAAAATTTTGTGGAATTTTTGGTGCAAATGAAGCCAACCCTTGATCAATGCACATTTCATGAATATATAGACCCCATATGAACATTCTAGATCCATCTTGCACATTCCCTTGTTTTCCAACTTTGATCCATTTTTGAAATGTTTCTTCAATTACAAGTAACCAAAGATAACTTTCTTTTTTTCTTCTAAACTCAAAAAAGTGTTTGAACCATTGTTCTTAGAATTGTTTTTCCATTCAAAATCATATATTGGAAGTCTCCATTTGGACTCATAAATCTCCCAAACCATTTTTCATCTTGAATTCATTCACTTTATAAGCCATTTTAGTTCATATTTTGACCAATTATGCAACTTCATGTTATGAGCTTCTCCAATAATTTGTGACCTTCTTTCTAGACTTAAAATCCCATTTGGAGCAAGTTTTATGTTGTAAGTTTTTCCATTTGAGGCCTCCTTGTATGAGTTTTGGACATAGGTTAAAATGACCTGTAATTCACAAATGCCCAAAATACCCTTTGCTTGCCAAGACCATAAGTTGAGTTCTCCACATCATATGAAGGCATACTATACCATTCTAGAAAGCTAAGACAATGAGGAACAATTCTTATGTTGACCAAGAATTCATTTGAAATCTCCTTGAGGGGTAAAAAATTGCTTGGAAGTCAAGTCACTTTCACAGACAAAAATTCAGACACCTCAGATGACCTGTAACTTGCAAGGACCATAACTTGAGTTCTATAAATCTCCTTGAGGTCTTCCACCACTCAAATTAAAGGTCTTGAGATCCTCTACAAGTTTCATGTTGGCCAAGAAGCCATTTGAAGCTAGCATTTTGACTTATCTTGCTTGGAAATTTGACCTAAACTAGGGGATTTTACACAGAAACCCTAATTTAGTAACTCCTCTTCTCCTTGATTTCTCTTGAATTCTCCTTGTCATATCTCCATATCCTTCTTTATATGTCCAATGATGAACCCCACATCTCTCCAATAGACTTGAATGCCCTTTAAATCAGTCAATTGACCTAGGGTTGACCTAGGGTTGACCCAGATGAAACCCTAGTTGACTGTCTTCAGTTATAGCTCTTGTGCTCTCATCAATGATTTGTCTCCTTCTCCAAATGACTTTTTAAGTCTCTCAAGATGTCTAGATACTCTCCATGCCTTCAACTCACAGCTCACAACCCTCTTGTTGACCCTCAGATACCCTCAGCTAGGAGATGGACTCAAGGCTTGATCTGCTGAACTCTTTGCTTTCAAATTCTTTCCTGATGACTTGAATGAGATGGAATTAAGATAATAACCTCTTGATAGGCCCCTAGAGATGAGAATAATGATTGGTCCCCTGTTGAATGACTTGCCATGCTTATGCTATGCAGATGGTTAGTCTATGTACATGCCTCTATATGCAAATGCTAATGATATTGACACATAAACCAAGGAATAAGGTTGGGCAAATTTTAGGGTGCAACAGCTGCCCCTATTCAATCGACTTGGACCCGATTGGGTGAAGAGCCCGGAGCCTTCAGACATTCGCGGTACGAGACGGTTGAATACTAGTGAAACCAGAAATTTGCCAACCGCAGAAATAAACTGCGCTCCTGCTTAGGGAACGACATTCATCAGTTGAATCTGACTGTTACAGCAACCCACTGATCTCGCGCGACCGTGCCGGGGATTGTCTTCATCGTTCTGAAGAGGATTCTGTCATAACAGATTGCTTGTTTGTCCACGAAGAAATCTCAACTAAAACCTATCCACGTTAGGACTCCACTTGCTGTTAACCCAGAAAATCTCGGCAACTCCGCTGGGGATATTTCGTCTGAATCGTCCACGCTAGGAATAAAATTCTTCCACGTTAGGAATCACATCCGTCCACGCTAGGAATCATTTCTTCTGCATTTGTCCACGTCAGGACTAACCCTTTCATCTTTCCACGTCAGGAAGCAATCTTCTTTCCACATAAGGGGAACTATATCAATCTGTCCACGTAAGGACTCCAATACCACTTGACATGTCCGCGTCAGGACTCCAATCTTTTCCACGTAAGGAATAAATTTTTCTTTCCACGTAAGGAAACCGTTTTTTCTTCCACGTAAGGAATCAACTTTTCTTGAATCTGTCCACGTAAGGACCCCAATTTCTCCGCGTAAGGAATAAACTTCTTCTTCCACGTTAGGAATATCTTCTTTGATCTGTCCGCGTCAGGACTAAACTTTCCACGTGAGGAGTAACCTCTTTCTTTCCACGTCAGGAATCAATCTTGATATGTCCGCGTGAGGACTCCAATCTTTCCACGTAAGGAATAAACTCGTCTTTCCACGTAAGGAAACCATTTTTCTTCCACGTAAGGAATGCTCTTGATATGTCCACGTAAGGACTCTGATCTTTCCACGTAAGGAACACCGACTTTCCGATATGTCCGCGTCAGGACTCATTTTTCCACGTAAGGAATGCCATCTTAATCTGTCCGCGTAAGGACTCCACTCTTTCCACGTTAGGAATCTTCTCTTTCCACGTAAGGAATCCAACTTGATATGTCCGCGTATGGACTCAATCTTTTCCGCGTTAAGAATCTCCGTCTCTTTTCCACGTAAGGAATCATTTTCTCTTTCCACGTAAGGAATCCCAATCTTTCCACGTAAGGAACTGAAACTTTTCTTTCTCTCCCACGTAAGGAACATGCTTTCTTTCCACGTTAGGAATACTTCTTCTTCTTCCACGTTAGGAATAACTTCTTTTTCCTCCACGTTAGGAATAACTTCTATTTCTTCCACGTTAGGAATAACTTCTATTTCTTCCACGTTAGGAATAACTTCTATTTCTTCCACGTTAGGAATAACTTCTATTCCACGTAAGGAATGCTCTTATCCACGTAAGGAATAACTTTTGATATGTCCGCGTATGGACTCAATCTTTCCGCGTAAGGGATACCAACTTCTTTCCGCTTTGTCCGTGTCAGGACTACATTTTTCCGCGTAAGGAATGCCATCGTAATCTGTCCACGTAAGGACTCCAATCTTTCCACGTAAGGAGTACCTTTTTCTTTCCACGTAAGGAATAAATTCGTCTTTCCACGTAAGGAAACCATCTTTTTCCACGTAAGGAAACTATTTTTCTTCCACGTAAGGAATACCTTTTGATATGTCCACGTAAGGATTCTGATCTTTCCGCGTTAGGAATCAAACTTTGATCTGTCCGCGTCAGGACTAAACTTTTCCACGTAAGGAATCAATCTATTTTCCACGTAAGGAATCACCATTTTTCCTCGTAAAGAATAAGACTTCGTCTGGATCTGTCCGCGTCAGGACTAAACCCTTCCACGTTAGGAATGCACTTGTTTCCCCGTAAGGAATCCATTTCGATATGTCCGCGTAAGGACTCAATCTTTCCACGTAAGGAATACCAACTTCTTTCCACGTAAGGAATAAATTCGTCTTTCCACGTAAGGAAACCATCTTCTTTCCACGTAAGGAATAAATTCGTCTTTCCACGTAAGGAGAACATCGTCCACGTTAGGACACACCTTTCCACGTAAGGAATCACAATTTTAATCTGCCCACGTAAGGACTCCAATCTTTCCACGTAAGGAATGATCTTGATCTGAATCTGTCCACGTCAGGACTAAACCTTCCACGTAAGGAATCTACCTTCTTTCCACGTTAGGAATCTCCTCTTGATATGTCCGCGTAAGGACTCTAATCTTTCCACGTCAGGAATGCTGTCATTTCCACGTAAGGAAACTATCTTTTTCCACGTAAGGAATCGTCTCTTTCCACGTAAGGAATCCAACTTGATATGTCCGCGTAAGGACTACATCGTCCACGTTAGGACCCACTTCTCCACCTTAGGAATAATAATCTCTTTGATTTGTCCACGTCAGGACACTGATCTCGTCTTGATATGTCCACGTTAGGACTCAGGCGTCTTCGACCCGCTGAGGAAATAAGACTTGTCCACGTAAGGACTCACACTGGTCTGATCTGTCCACGTCAGGACCCATGATTTGCCAACGCAAAGAAAGATAACTGTTGAGAGGAACTGGTCCACGTCAGGACACCCACTTCTGAAGAAATCCCGTCAATATAGGAATAAATTGTCCACGTCAGGACTTAGTTCTCCATGATCCTCACCCACAAACTTCTCAGCACTGACGTGACGGCGACTTTGAGATGAGCTCTACTGAGGATATCTGGAAACCAACTCTCGGACGCCTGCTCTGATAACCGGCGGTGGCCTCTGAAATTCTGACTCATGGAACCCCTGATGACAACTAATTCTGCTTGGAGACAAGGAGACACTTATCCTGGCAGCTCTGGTAGGGAAAAAAAAGAGACATTTGCATAAATGACTCTGTTAGAGACAAAGAGAATCTCATCATGCCGACTCTGTGGGGAATACTGCCGAAACTGACATTGGATGTCCCACGCCGAGATCTTGAATGTTTGATTGTTCATTTGAGCAAGAGCTCTCTCCACCTGAACTGCTAGAGTGCCGAAACTGCTTCAGCAAAATAAATGCTGAAGATAATGCCGACTCTGCCGGGGATAGCCAGATGCTACAGAATTATTCCAGCAAAATAAGTGCTGGAAGGGTGAAGTCAGCCCTGCTGGGAAATTGGGAACTTAAACCGAGCACCTTGTTGAAGTAATATCCTGCTGGGGAATATAACTCTACTGGGGAGTAGCGGATGTGCCTGGTATGATTGAACTTCTGCTGGCGAGTGAACTGATATTACACAGTATCCCTGACAAAATAAATGCCAGGACCCACCACCAACTCTGCTTGGGAGAGTCATAATCTTCGAATTCCACTGGGAGGAAAGAACATTTGCTGAAAGGAGAGAACTCCGCTTCGGGGATACTAACATGCCCCCACTCTGTATTTTGTATAGCTTGCCCCTGAATCTGCAACCATCTTGGAATGGACCCTACAGTCCTTGTATCTTGACAACCAGACATGGACGGCTTCTACATTTCACACCTTGACCTGACTGCCCCAGATTTACTGATTCTAAGATGACTGACTCTACCTGAATTAATCAGTATAGCTTGCCCCAGTTCACGAAACATTTGGGCATTTCTGCATTTTATCCCGATCATACCTTCCACTGTAGGAATCTTTCCTGTCGGCACGCGCTTACTCGCAAGTAACACAAGTTGTTCTGCATAAAAGATATATTAAACGCAATACATATGACAGTTTCAAAATCCAAGCCTGTTCACTGAAAATTTTGTGACATGTAATGAATCAATTATCAAAATGTCAATATGAAAGCTGGTAAGAGGAACCCTTTTAGGAGTCAGAATCGACGAGATCTTTACTGACGTATGCCCTCGGACAAAACCTGTTTCAATTAGGACTTTTGCGGGTTGTAACGTGGTCAGGTTCGCGGTTAACAAGGAAAGATATAGGCTCAAAATTTATTTCGACCCACCCATTCTTCGTGATGTTCTCCAATCCTATGTTCAGCTAATCTGACTTCAGCGTTCACCTATTAGAGGTGGAATGATAGGAGTGATGGTTCAGGATACCACACATTTTTTGTTTTTGAGTGACAGTCATTTGCTTTTCGTCTTTGGGTACCTAGAATCACACGACTTTTGTCCTTTTCGAGGATTTGTTCTTTTCTTTGACAATCCTTTTCGCCTTTCGTTTTTTCGTTCCCTAACTTTTGCCTGGACTGAGTATCTTTTGTTTTTTTTTTAGTCCAGCGGGATGCCCTAATTTTTGCCTAAGTCGCTTGTTTTCAAGTTTTGACTTAGCGGGCTCTTGATTCTTTTCACTTTTCGTTCTCTTTTTTTTTTTTTTTTGAACAAGTCGTGTGACACTGGTTTGTCTGACTTCTTGTGGAGTAATATGACTGTTTCACTCTTTGTCGGCAAGGTTTAACCATTGCGGTTCTTTAGGCACGACTTATACAAGTGTGATTTATCCTCAACCGGACACTCCTTTCACGATTCGAACGCTCGGCCGAACTAACTGACGCCTACCCTGCCCCGGGTTGAGATTTAGGTCTTTTTTTTCTTTTTCAAAAGAAACTCCTACTACTGGCTCAAAGGGGTTATCAAGGGATTATCTTCCTTATATCTCCTGTGTTTATGGATTGAAACAATGCCTGTATCTCATCAACAGGTTCTTTATCCAAAGGCATACGATCGGAACATTATTCGTCATCTGTTTTCGTCATCCTCCCCAGATTCCTGCTAACACAAGCATTAAGCATTAAAGAAAAACAAAGAGTGAACACGACTGGATTAATTCAAAACATGCATATTCATTTCGTTTATCAATATCAATTGAAAAAGCAACAAGTTTTAAGAGCGAAATTTGCAATTACACAGAAAAGAAACTACAAATGCGAGGACATGAACAAGATAACATGAAAAATGTCGGCGTCTCGGAACTGGACTTCCTGCACTCTGACTTATTGGCGAGTCAACCCTCCTCAGAAGCTATCATCAGGGGTAGTCTACTGCTGTCTCGATCTTCTTTCACTGGCCCGATCAAATCTGGGAAACCTTTTCATCACCCCGGTTTTTGCTTGTCTATGGCTTTGCACCACCTTGGGGACCCTACCGGAGAAGTTAATGCCCCTGCTGTCGATTAAATCTTGGACGGTATGCTTGAACGCGTGACAACCTTCAATATCATGTCCGGGAGCCCCGGAGTGGAATTCACAGTGTCTGCTTGCATCATAGCCATCCGGCGGAGTGCCGGTTATTGGCGCCAGAGTTCTTTTCTCCACCAAGTTCAGCCTTAGTAGTGTCTGTAACAAATCTGCGTATGTTGAGGGAGGCTTCTCAAACACCCTCCTTGGCTTCTTTCCCCGAATTCTTTGTTGAGCTGGATACTGACCTCTTGTATGCTGCTGGCTTTGCTCGGATAATTCCTTGGGCTCACGCGTTATCATCCTTAAATTCAGCCCTGGCATCGGCAGCTGTTGTGGACATGGGGACTTAGCTTCCAGTGGCTCTGGGACATACCTCGATTCGTCTGCAACCTCTGGCGGAGAAATGGGAATATCAGTCCCTGCAACCTTTATACCCCCCGGTACAAAATCAATTATTTTCTTATCCAGCAAATCTTGAATCTTATGCTTAAAAGCTTTGCAGTTTGCAATGTTATGCCCCGGTGCTCCAGAGTGGAAGGCACAATGGGCGTTCAGGTCATAGTCTGGTGGTGGCTGCCCTGTCAGTGGAACCAAAATGCGGGGCTCAGCCAGTTGAAGCTGGAACAAGAGTTGCACCAGCTGATCATGATCCACAGGGATCTCATCAAATACTCTGTTAGAAGACCTCATCCTCTTACCACACCTTCTTGAGTTATCCTGCAAAATCAATTGCGACTGCTGACGAGGAGAGTTCTGAGCTTCGAATCGTGGGGAAGGTCTCTTAAGCCTATCCTGCGTGGGTAATGGTTCTTCAGACCCCTGAGGAACAGATAAGCCAGCCGCGTCTTCCGACATTTGCCCTCCTTCTCTCCGGAGTACGTTCCTTAATACTTCAGCCATCAACCCTACCTGTGCCTTCAGTCGGCAGTTCTCTTCTTCTAGCGTCTCTTGATTCGAGTGCAACTCTTGCACATCTTTCGTGAACTGCCTCAGCTGGCCTCGAACATCCGTTAATTCTGCTTGAACCCGTTTGACAGCTACCTCCACAAGTTGGCGTATGCGGCCTGGGAGAAAACCTTGATTCTCTAGCTGAGCAAAGTCGGCGGCTCTATCATTAGCCCGTGCCATCAGAGGCTGCACCGTATCCTGCAACTGCTTCTGATTCTCGGCCATGGCCTCCATTACCCGTATGATCCGTGTTATGTGGTCGCGCACGTCTTGCATCTCGGCCGGATCCTGACTCATGACTTCCTTGCTGCCAGGGAATTCTTCGGTCGCTAATCTTGGAAGGCCTGATGGATACAGGAGATGAGATACAATTTAATAATTACCTGTAATGCAATATGAATATGAATGCAATGCAATGTGTGTGCCTGTGCATTAGGGTGATTCATTCCCCCAGTTCTAGTGCGAAGGTGCCGGTGCAGTGACAGTGCTGACAATAGGAATATCGGAGCTGAATCATAGAAAGCCTCATACATTACAGAGAGAATCAATAAGCCCAGGGTACAATATCACTGAGAGTACAAAGAAGGCATGACCTCAACCAACAATCCTGGTGATGGTCAGCACTATGCAAATAAAGCATACAAATACTACATGAAATGATCAAATCTTCCCAAAAGTCTGGTACTCCTCTATCAACTTCTTGGTCTCCGGATGGCTTGGTCGATCAAGCAGCCCTTCAACAAGCTGATTTCTCCTCTTAAGGACACGGCGTACGTCTTCAGCAATTTCCTCCCAGGTTGCTTCTCCGAAGCAGTCTTCTAATTTCCGCTTCTGAGACACTGCTTCATCTCTGGATTTGATTGCCTTGTTTAGTGTATGTTGGACACTATACCGGGTTATCACTTCTTCCTCACACTTCTTGATGCTAGACTTCAACTTCTCTTCAAGGTCGGAGATTTGCTGCTTCAGCTTATCTTCCCTCTTCTTATTGTTAGTGAGTGTAGCATTCCAAGTCTTGTTGCAAGAAGATATCTCTCGGTGTGCTGCGTCGAGCGCCTTCTTTTTGGCTTCCAGCATGTCATGGGAGCTTCTGAACTCTTGCCCCAGACGTTCGCGCTTCTTCTTTTCCTCAGTCAACTCAGCCCCTAGTCTGTTTACCAGCTCGATCTGTTGTTGGAAAGCATATACGGCCTTGTTTTTCTCGCTGCGTGCCTGGGCTAACTCTTGCTCTAACCCTTCATTAATCTTCATCAAGGCTTCTTTCTCCCTCACAACCTGTTCATAGACTTCTCTAGAAACAGTAGTCGGTGCGGCTACCGGAACGGGAACAAGAATTGGTGCATCTGGAAACGGCATCTTCAACTGACTAGCCCTCTCCTGAATCCAAGCTCTATAAGGTGCATAGGCCTGACAGTCATTCTTTCCTAACAGTGGCTTCCCTTTGCGGTTAATACGCGTCCAGGCACGTTGCAACTTGGCTAATAATTCCCCCTTCACGTCTCCGGTGAAGTACAGAGATTCCTGTACTTCCTCCTCCTTTGGTGGGTTCTTCAGCGCATATCCGAACTGGAGAATGAATAGAGAAGGGTTGTAGTTGATACACCCTTTTCTTCCAATTAGCGGCACATTAGGGTACCCAAAACAACTGAAGATGAGCTCAGATCCCAACAAATCTCGATCAAACCACTCCATATCTTCCGACGATAGCCTCATCAGGCGCTCCGGCCAACCAACTGGAACTGTAGTCTCTGCAGCAGATCTTCCCTTAGGAAGGTGACTCTCAAACCACATACTCAACAAGGGCACACACAGATGAACATTCTTTCCTCTTCCCTTCTCATTCTTGTAATGCAGTGAGTGGTAGAGGTCTCCGAGTAAAGTAGGTACAGGATTACCAGCGGCAAACAAGTAGAAAGCATCGAAGTCCACAAAATCCGGTATATTGGGGAATAAAACTATGCCATAAATGCACAAAGCCAACACAGCATTGAAAGCAACCCAGCACCCGCTCTTGGCGTACTCTTGGGCTTTACCAACTAAGAACTGAAATGAGAAGCCTGGAACTCCACGGGAAACAGTAGTCACAAGTTCAGAAGCATCAACATGCAAGGCTTTTGCCAGATCCTCCGGCTTGGGCTTGGCATCATAATGAATGAATGGAACCTGGTTCTGCACGGGCAGCTCAACATACTCAGCGTATTCCTCCAGGGTTGGTCCCATAATAAAGTCAGAGAACGTAAAGCACCTCAAAGCAGGGTCGTAGAATTGCATCAAAGCATACAACCCATCTAACTCTACCTCTGTAGGTTTGCACACCAATCTCAATAGTCTACCATAGCTCATCCGGAAACTCCTACGAACACCCTCATCAGCAAGAGAGATCAACCCAAGTAAAGGAACAATATCAGGCGTAGGCAATTTGTAAGCAACCGTTCTCCGTAAACTAGTCATGATCAAACACTCAGAAGTCTGGGCACTAGAACTAGGGAAATGCAAATGCACCTGCAGCACAGACACACGTTAGTGAAATGCAAATGGTAATGGATATGCAGGGATGCAATGCAAGTAACATTCAACAGGGACCAAAGCTGCAGCTGAATAGCCTAAACCCAATCAAGAAAGGTCTCAGATAGACCATCCAGAAGTCATCAAACCCTGGTCTCAGATAGACCTAAAATAAAACTCCAACACTGGTCTCTGACAGACCTCAAATCATAACTACGACTGGTCTCTGATAGACCTCAAAACACATCTAAAATAGTCTCTGACAGACCTCAGAACACATCTCCAAATGGTCTCTGGCAGACCTCAGAACTCATCTCTAAATGGTCTCTGACAGACCTCATAACTCATCTCTAAATGGTCTCTGACAGACCTCATAACTCTCCATAAATAACCAGGATCTCTGATCAAGAACAACCGGTATCTGAAGGTCTGGTTACCTGCATAACCCTGAATCCCCTCACAGGTGGGTGGCCCTATAACTGGCACAAGGTACGGCATCCTATGCGGTCGTTGGCGTCACAGACTTTCAGGGTTGATGATACGATTCCCAGAAGGAGTGGCGTCATCAATTCCTGAAGAGGCCTCACTTAGCCAACTTCCAAATGATCGGTCCCCAGAGTCGACAATCCAACTAACCAGCAACCCACGCCAACCAAAGGAAGGGGCAGGAGGCCAACCAGAGGAACCTCGTCTGAGTGTAGATTTCATGGGACACCAAAGCAAGCAAAGCAAGCGGGCGCCCACTAATTTCTACTCTAATTCTAGGTGCACTCAAGCCCAGGTCCGGCTTATCTCTCAATATCAGAACACCCGTCACACCCCAAATACAGCAATAATAATCAATATACAGAGCTGAACATACAAGGTTAGGAATATACAATAACTCCATACAAAATCCTCGACGGGAAAACAAGCGCTAGGATTGACTCTCTTAAGGGACGTTGGATCCCAAATGCATAAGAACCATCGCAGTCCTTAGCAGCCAGGGGACGTTGGATCCCCAGCAGAGTCGCCAGCTGTCGCTACTGCGAAAATCGGCGCCGGCTGAACAGAAGAGTCGCCACCGTGCGTTATTTATCCCACGGGAGGGAAAGGGAACGCTCAGAGTAAACCTCGCACAACACGGGAAAGGTATGGTCATCGCAACCAAAACCTGGGTTCGGGAGTCGGTTACGCAAGGGGAAGGTATTAGCACCCCTCACGTCCGTCGTACTCGACGGGATCCACGCTTGTCTTCGGATATGGATTGTTATTCTATCTAAACTAAAGGTCAAGGGTGAAAAAGAAAATAAAAATGACTCGGCAAAGTATCGCACTTTATGCCTACGTATTCCCGTCTGGAACGAGAAATCAGAGTCAACGTAGTTCGCCTACCTACTGGAAAGGAGGGGAAGGTTGCTCGCTAGGATATCGCATCCTATGCCTACGTACTTTCATACAGCATGAAAGATCAGAGCAAACGTAGTTCGGGCCACGTACGACACAAGCTTGTCTTGGTTGATTTTATTCCTTCTGAAAAAGGTTTTCTGATCAACAGTCCCAGCGGACAAAAATGACGTCTTTGATGAGTTCACATTCTTTTACGGAAGAAGTGTCTTTTATTGTGTTTGAAATCTTTATGTGTTTTTCTGTTTGTTTTGAGAAAGAAAGAGACAGAACTCTAACCTACGGTTGCGAAGGGAAACAAACTAACCTAATGTTATCATGCATGGGTTAAGACCTAGTGTCTATCATGCTCCTCTCTTTCACAGAGAGAAACGGAGATCCTACGGGATAAGCGGAAACAGAAACAATAGCAGATATATACAGTAAAACAGTAAAATGCATGGATGCAACAGCACAAGCGAGGCAAGGGAGTCCCACTCAACCTCGAACCTAGAAAACAATAGGCGAAAGTGAACAGGCTTCACTTTCAACCCAACAGGGTAAACAGCAAACAATACAGTCCAGAAAACCAATCAATACATCAGCAAATGAAATACATCAGCAAAAGAAACAGCATCAGCAGCTCTGAATTAACCTCTGACTTCAAGTAATCTCCAATCAGCTACAGGCTTCAACAAGCATCAATCTCCATCTTCATGACCTTCAGGCAAGGGCTTTGATCATCTGTCTTCTATCTGCCATGGCTTTTCTTCATGCTCAAACCTCCAGGATGAGGGATCAGTCACAAGAGTGAAGTGAATGAATGTTATACAGTTAATTACCTACCAATGGTGGTTCATCAACTGTTAACATTAAGCAGAAAGTCTCCTCTCAAAAGTTCTATCTTTCAAATATATTCACTGATCCTTCCAAAGGAAGGAGGTGGATATTTGAAAGAGACTTTGAATCATAGAGGAAGGATGGATGCAGACAAGGCATTCCATGTTTGAGAAACAAGGTTTCTAATCTAGAGCTCTGCCTAGCTCCTAAACCCTAGTCTCCTCAGCATCTGCTAGCAAGAACCTCCTCCTCAACTCTGACAGTTGATCTTTAGTCTCTGAATCTCCAATGGCCTTCATCTCCACAAGTCTTCAGCTCACCCAGGGCCCCAGATAAACCCCATACCCAAACAAGCAAGCAATAATCCCCAGAGGGCACACCACACCAGACAATCAAATATCCACAGACAGTATTAATAGCAGTAGGGGAATCCTAACTTTTCTCTAAGGGATCTAGTAACTACCCATAGCCCCTATAGTCCCATAACTAATCTAGTTGAATCCTAAGTCCTAAGGGAAAGAATTGAACTTCCTAAGTCATCACCTAGAAACCCTAAGTTGTTCATGATATTCAAGCCTATATTAATCACCTAAAATTAATATCTAAAAATGGGAACTAAAATATTTCTACAAGCTTAATATCTAATCTAAACAATATAAAAAGAATGAACAAAAAATACTAAAGCATGTGATAGAACAAAAATTATTAAAATGATGCATGAAATGAATCTATTTAATATGACAATTATTTAGAAAATATGAAAATAATATGAAATAAAAATAAAAATGCAATTTTATTTTATGAAAATTTTCTAGACATTTTAATGAAAATGATGTAAAAAGAATGAAGTGAAAATGATTTTTTGTGAATTTGTTATGAATTTCTAAAATGAATGAAAAATTAAAATGAATAAAAAACAATTAATCCAAATAAAATGAGGGAGGGGTGCATTTAGAACCCACGCGCAGTTCAATTCAGAATGGGCCACACAGACAGGGGTGCAGATAGCGCTTTGGTTAAGCCCAGAATTCTAGCTCAGAACACCATACACGCTGGGGGTGAGAATAGAATGGAAATCACGTTAAAAAACAATGGGCCTAATTGCTGGGGGTGGGAATAACAACACAAACTCAGGCCCGCCCGTTTCAATTAATGAAACGGCGCGTTTTGGCCAAATCATTTCCCTCCACATCTGAAATTAAATATGAACCACACGATCATCCTCCAAGTCAAAAGTCACACGCGAAATGGATGGCTCAGATTACGTCTTCTCCAATGGTTCTGAAAATTAGGGTTTCGCCATGAATGCCTCCATGCACGAGCCAAACTTCCTTCCCTCTGTTCTCCATCACCAGGCCATGAATCAACATGCCATGAACACGAAAGTTTCTCAGGATCTTTCCCTCTACAATCCTATAGCACTAGTTCAGTCTGAAACTCAATGAAACTCTCAACCCGATCGAGGTAAAATCTGGTCACCATGGATATGCACTGATATGCATCATCACGATTCTTCCTCAAACTTGACCTAAACTAATCTATGCCTAATGGAGATTAATCTGCGCTATCAAGCTTAGATTCTAATGCACTAACCTAAGAGTTATTGATCCAAGCAGTTTATGGCACCTGCTAATCAACATCACCAAACCTCTCCAAATTCACCCTAACTGCTCTACTAACCTTCTACATCATGTCTAAACTAACAAAACTATGCCTAACTAACTGAATCAAGCAATGTGAATGAAAACTCACCTGGTGTGAAACCTTGAAAACAGCTATGGAAGATTGAGGATCTGAAGCTTTTAAGACTTGGATCTTGATCTACACACTCAATATTCAATTCTGTATGCAATGTTGTGATGATTCTTGGCTTGCATTATGCTGTCCACTTGGATTTGTAGTTTTGATGTTCTTGAAAAAGGTGCTCGAAAATGAATCCTAATCACCAAAACTTTGCTTCAATTCTGATCTAGAATGAAGATTGAATAAGATTGAATTGATTTTGATGATGATTTTGTGAAGAATTTGTGAAATTGGAATGAAACTTCAAAAAGAAAGAATGAGAAAATTTTGTGGAATTTTTGGTGCAAATGAAGCCAACCCTTGATCAATGCACATTTCATGAATATATAGACCCCATATGAACATTCTAGATCCATCTTGCACATTCCCTTGTTTTCCAACTTTGATCCATTTTTGAAATGTTTCTTCAATTACAAGTAACCAAAGATAACTTTCTTTTTTTCTTCTAAACTCAAAAAAGTGTTTGAACCATTGTTCTTAGAATTGTTTTTCCATTCAAAATCATATATTGGAAGTCTCCATTTGGACTCATAAATCTCCCAAACCATTTTTCATCTTGAATTCATTCACTTTATAAGCCATTTTAGTTCATATTTTGACCAATTATGCAACTTCATGTTATGAGCTTCTCCAATAATTTGTGACCTTCTTTCTAGACTTAAAATCCCATTTGGAGAAAGTTTGATGTTGTAAGTTTTTCCATTTGAGGCCTCCTTGTATGAGTTTTGGACATAGGTTAAAATGACCTGTAATTCACAAATGCCCAAAATACCCTTTGCTTGCCAAGACCATAAGTTGAGTTCTCCACATCATATGAAGGCATACTATACCATTATAGAAAGCTAAGACAATGAGGAACAATTCTTATGTTGACCAAGAATTCATTTGAAATCTCCTTGAGGGGTAAAAAATTGCTTGGAAGTCAAGTCACTTTCACAGACAAAAATTCAGACACCTCAGATGACCTGTAACTTGCAAGGACCATAACTTGAGTTCTATAAATCTCCTTGAGGTCTTCCACCACTAAAATTAAAGGTCTTGAGATCCTCTACAAGTTTCATGTTGGCCAAGAAGCCATTTGAAGCTAGCATTTTGACTTATCTTGCTTGGAAATTTGACCTAAACTAGGGGATTTTACACAGAAACCCTAATTTAGTAACTCCTCTTCTCCTTGATTTCTCTTGAATTCTCCTTGTCATATCTCCATATCCTTCTTTATATGTCCAATGATGAACCCCACATCTCTCCAATAGACTTGAATGCCCTTTAAATCAGTCAATTGACCTAGGGTTGACCTAGGGTTGACCCAGATGAAACCCTAGTTGACTGTCTTCAGTTATAGCTCTTGTGCTCTCATCAATGATTTGTCTCCTTCTCCAAATGACTTTTTAAGTCTCTCAAGATGTCTAGATACTCTCCATGCCTTCAACTCACAGCTCACAACCCTCTTGTTGACCCTCAGATACCCTCAGCTAGGAGATGGACTCAAGGCTTGATCTGCTGAACTCTTTGCTTTCAAATTCTTTCCTGATGACTTGAATGAGATGGAATTAAGATAATAACCTCTTGATAGGCCCCTAGAGATGAGAATAATGATTGGTCCCCTGTTGAATGACTTGCCATGCTTATGCTATGCAGATGGTTAGTCTATGTACATGCCTCTATATGCAAATGCTAATGATATTGACACATAAACCAAGGAATAAGGTTGGGCAAATTTTAGGGTGCAACAGATTGCGCACTACAAAGCTGTTAATGACCGTAAGGGTAAGCAGAGGTTTAGTGGTACTCCTTATAGTGTTGCCGCTGATAAGGGAAAACGTAAAGCTGTTGTTGATAAGAAGCCTAGAGATGGGAGAGCATCTGCTGAAGGGAAATGTTTTCGGTGCGGTGGTATGGGACACCGTGCTAATGATTGTCCTAATGAGGCCAAGAAATGTTTTAAGTGTGGGAAACCAGGTCATGTGATAGCTGATTGCAGAGCAACTATGCCGACCTGTTATAACTGTGGTGAGAAGGGTCATATCAGTACACATTGTGAGAAGCCGAAGAAGCCTCAAACGTCTCCGGCTGGCGGAAAAGTGTTTGCCTTGGCAGGAACTCAAGCTGCCAGTGATGAGCGTGTGATCAGAGGTACTTGTATTATCAATAATATTCCTTTGATTGCTATTATTGATACGGGTGCAACGCACTCGTTTATTTCTGTAGATTGTGTGGAGAGGATAGGTTTGGTGCCGTCCACTCTGGAGAGACGAATGACTATTGAGACACCCTCTATAGGTTCAGTGACTACTTCTTTGGTATGCCTGAAGTGTCCGCTGACTATTTTCGGTAGAGAATTTGGAGTGGATCTGATTTGTATACCACTTGGTAAGTTGGATGTTATTCTGGGTATGAACTGGTTAGAGTTCAACCGAGTCTACATCGATTGTTTTCGGAAGGAATTGTTGTTCCTGACCCCTGAAGAGGAAGTTGTGGCAAGTTCTTTGTCTAATAAAGAATTGAGGGCCTTGTTGGAAGATGAAACTAGAGTGTTTGCTTTATTTGCAACCTTATCGGTGGATAGTAAAGTGCCAATGGAGGAATTAGCAGTGGTGAATGAATTTCCAGAAGTGTTTCCTGACGACATTACGGAATTGCCTCCGACGCGAGAAGTAGAATTTGGTATTGATCTTGTTCCTGGTACGAGACCTATTTCTATGGCGCCGTACAGGATGTCTGCAGTGGAATTGGCTGAGTTGAAGTCTCATATTGGAGAATTGTTGGATAGAAAGTTTATTAGACCAAGTGTATCGCCGTGGGGAGCTCCAGTGTTGTTGGTGAAGAAGAAGGATGGTAGTATGCGTCTGTGCATCGATTACCGTCAATTGAATAAAGTGACTATTAAGAATAAGTATCCTTTACATAGGATTGATGATTTGATGGACCAGCTGGTGGGAGCTCGTGTATTTAGTAAGATCGACTTAAGATCGGGTTATCATCAGATGAGAGTAAAAGAAGGTGATATTCAGAAGACTGCCTTTAGGACTCGATATGGACATTACGAATATGCTGTAATGCAGTTTGGAGTGACTAATGCACCGGGAGTATTTATGGAGTATATGAACAGAATTTTCCATTCTTACTTGGATCAGTTCATTGTAGTGTTTATTGATGATATATTAATTTATTCTAAATCTGATGAAGAGCATGCAGGACATCTGAGAATTGCCTTGCAAGTGTTGAAGGAAAATAAATTATTTGCTAAACTGTCAAAGTGTGACTTTTGGTTGAAGAAAGTAAGTTTCTGGGGCATGTAATACCTGAAGATGGAATAACGGTGGATCCGTCAAAAGTAAGTGCAGTATTGCAGTGGGAACCGCCGAAGACAGCGACAGAGATTAGAAGCTTTTTGGGGTTAGCCGGTTATTACCGCAGGTTTATTGAAGGGTTCTCTAATTTGGCGTTGCCATTAACTCAGTTGACGAGAAAGAACCAAGTTTTTGTATGGGATGCTGCTTGTGAAGAAAGTTTTGAAGAGTTGAAAAAGAGATTGACTACGGCACCGGTGTTAGTGTTACCGACTCCGAGTGAACCGTTTGTGGTGTACTGTGATGCGTCTAAGATGGGATTAGGTGGAGTTCTGATGCAGAATGGTAAAGTAGTAGCATATGCATTGCGGCAATTGAGAGTGCATGAGCGAAATTATCCGACTCATGATCTTGAATTAGCTGCGGTTGTTTTTGTGTTGAAAATTTGGAGACACTATTTATATGGTTCAAGATTTGAAGTGTTTAGTGATCATAAGAGTCTGAGATACCTGTTTGATCAGAAAGAGCTGAATATGAGGCAGAGAAGATGGTTGGAATTTTTGAAGGATTATGACTTCAGTTTGAGTTATCATCCAGGAAAGGCCAATGTAGTGGCAGATGCTTTGAGTAGGAAAGCAATTCATATGGCAGCTCTGATGGTGAAAGAAATTGAGTTAATTGAACAGTTTAGAGATTTGAGCATGGTTTGTGAGACTACTGCAGATAGTGTAATGTTGGGTATGTTGCAGGTAAATAATGACTTCTTGGATATGATTAGAGAAAATCAGAAGTTGGATGTGAAATTGGTAGATTTGATGCCTGGAGTAGGGAGTGACTCCGATAGTGACTTTAAATTGGATAGTACAGGTGTGTTGAGATTTAGAGGCAGGATTTGTGTACCAGATGATGAAGAATTGAAAAAGTCAATTTTGAGCGAAGGACATCGTAGTAGCCTGAGTATTCATCCGGGAGCTACGAAAATGTATCATGATTTGAAGAAATTATTTTGGTGGTCTGGTATGAAAAGAGACATAGCTCAATTTGTGTATGCCTGTTTGACATGTCAGAAGTCGAAGGTGGAACACCAGAGACCTTCTGGATTTATGCAGCCATTAGAGATTCCGGTTTGGAAATGGGATTGCATTACTATGGATTTTGTGACAGGTTTGCCGAATACGGCGAGAGGTTTTGATGCTATATGGGTGATTGTGGATCGATTGACGAAGTTTGCACACTTTGTGCCGCTCAATATTAGTTTTCCGTTAACGAAGCTGGCGGATATTTACATTCGGGTAATTGTGAAGTTGCATGGTGTTCCGTCCAGTATTGTGTCGGATAGAGATCCACAGTTTACTTCGGAATTTTGGAAGAGCTTGCAGGAAGCTTTGGGAACTAAGTTGAAATTGAGTTCAGCTTATCATCCGCAAACTGATGGTCAGTCGGAGAGGACTATCCAGTCGCTTGAAGATTTGTTGAGAGCTTGTGTGTTAGAAAAGGGTGGTGCGTGGGATACTCATTTACCATTGATTGAGTTCACGTACAATAACAGTTACCATTCTAGTATCGGAATGGCACCGTTTGAAGCTTTGTATGGGAGGAGGTGTAGGACTCCTCTGTGTTGGTATGAAACTGGTGAGAATATGGTGCTTGGGCCAGAAATTGTACAGCAGACTACTGAGACAATTCAAATGATTCGTGAGAAATTGAAAGTGTCTCAGAGTAGGCAGAAAAGCTATCATGATAATCGGAGGAAAGAGTTGGAATTCTGTGTAGGTAATCACGTATTCCTAAGAGTTAATCCGATGACTGGTGTGGGTCGTGCATTGAAGTCCAAGAAGCTGGATCCTAAGTTCATTGGACCTTATGAGATTTTGCAGAGAATTGGTGATGTGGCTTATAGGGTGGCGTTACCGCCTGAGTTGTCGAATCTACATGATGTGTTTCATGTGTCGCAATTGCGAAAGTACGTTTCTGATCCATCTCATGTTATTCAGAGAGATGATGTTCAGGTTCGGGAGAATCTTACTGTTGAGACGATGCCGTTGAGGATCGAGGACCGTAAGATGAAACAACTTCGAGGGAAAGAGATACCTTTGGTGAAGGTAGCTTGGGGAGGTGTTGCAGGAGGCAGTGTGACCTGGGAGTTGGAAAGCAGGATGCGAGAAGCGTATCCGGAGCTATTCCCATCAGGTAATTTTCGAGGACGAAAATAATTAAAGTGGGGGAGAGTTGTAACACCCATTTTAATTATTTAGTCATTTTATTATTATTTTAAATATTATGTGTTGGTGTGCCCTTTGGTGGGGGTGTATTTGGTGATGTTTGGTGGGTGTCCCTAATGTGGGAGGATTATTGGTGGTGTTTTGATGAATATAATAATATAGTGTATAATATTAATATTGGTGGGAATATTATTATTATTATTATATTTATTATAGTTACTATTGTTATTAATATTATTATTATTTTGGTGAGATAATAATATTATTATTATTATTATTATTTTATTAAGTTATTATTATTATTATTATTAAGTTATTATTATTATTGGGATTAGAGAATTAAAATAGAGGATGTGAGGGGTTAGTAGTTTTTACGATACATTGTGAGAAGTTAGAGAAAGTGGAAAAAGAACGATAGAAAGGAGAGAAGTGAGAAGAACGGAAAAGGGAGCGAAGAACGAAGGAACGGGGGAAAATCAGAATTGGCCAAACCTTGGAGGGTTCTTTCATCGATCAACCGATTAACAAGGTAAGGGGGGAGAAACTTGATTGGGAAATGGTTTATACATGTATAGGGTAGTTGGGGAGTCCTTAACCCCGTAGAAAGATCATCTATATATGATATTGTGAGTTGATATGTTATGATTGATGATCATTGCTGTTAATTGTATAGTAATCGTTAATGAATTGTTGTTTTTGGTTGATTTGGCATATAGGGCATATAGGGTGTTTTACGGTTTTTAGGGAAAGTTCTGTATGGCTTTTGAGGTATCGATAAAGTGTGTAGGTGATGATTTTAGGAATAGGAATTAGAAACTGATTGTTTACGGTAATAGGCAAGATTGGTACTAGAATAGGCTGGGAATCTGAGTTGAGATGATAGGCATAATTTGGCCTAGAATAGCACTGCAGAATTGTGAGGAAACTGATGAATCGCAGCATTCGCTGGGCTTCGCCTGGCGAGTGTTGGCGAAGTTTCGCCTGGCGAATGGGGGCGAGTGTTTGCCTGGCGAGCTGAGGCGAGTGGCAGCGAATAATTCAGAATTAAGTCCCAGACCTAAAGGGTAGGAACTTCGCCTGGCGAGTGTGGCCAGCGAAGGTTCGCCTGGCGAATGAAGGTTCGCCTGGCGAGTGGACGATAGTGAAATGAGGGCTTCGCCAGCAGGTTCGCCTGGCGAATGCCAGCGAAGGTTCGCTTCTCTTCGCCTGGCGAATGCCAGCGAACGTAGCAGAACCAGAATGTGATTTTTGTGATGTTTTGGCCTTGAGCTTGGGCTCGTGTGATCCCTTTGGCCTTGATGCACTGTAAGAATGATGAGTGTGGGAACTAACTTGCGTACTGGTGATAGTACGTGTTTCCCTTGATATTGTCGGTGGACAATTAGTTGAGGTATATGTATGTAGTGATCAGTAGGATCGTGTACCCCCGAGTGGTGGGATATGTTTATATCTTGGTGTTAAAGTATGAACTTGTTTACTATCTGGTTGATTTATATGGTGTTGGTGTATGTTATATCTGTACATATATGCATTGATGTATGATGATATGATCAGGAGGAACGTGTGCACGTTGAGTGCCTAAATATATTAGTTATGCATTGGTGTGTGCATATCATGGTGTTTTGGTGGGATGAATCATGTCTCAGGAGGAGCGTAAGTGATTCATCCGTACTCCTTCGTGGAGAATGGTGGGGGATAGATCATGTCTCAGGAGGAGCGTAAGTGATCTATCCAGGTTCGATTGAATGAACCAACGAGTCGGTACCGCATGCATGGTGTTGAGTTGCATTTTGCATTATAATATGTTATATTGTAATTTGAACAGTAGGTTCGTCATATGGTGTTGTTAGGGGTGAATCTTGGTGTGTTGGTGTGTTGTACTACCTTATTTACATGTATTACATTACCATTATATTTTTGATCATGTTTTCTCACCCCTTTGCTGTTGTTGTGTCTGTGCTTCTCCGGAAGTACAGATAATCCAGGTGCTTAGCTAGCTTGGATATTGGTGTGATTGTCGAGTCTAGGATGCTCTGATACGTAGCACGGGACTTGGGCGTTTTTATTTGTTTTATGTTGAGATTATATTTTATTTCCCTGTGAACGTATCAAACTTTTATTGAATTTTATTATTTAACATTCCGCTGTATTTGGAGAAAACCCTTTTTATAAGGAAACGTTGTTTTTATGTGATATCCCACTTGGGAGAATTGGAACTCTGATTTTGTTTATTTATAATGTTTATTAATTGAGATGATTTTGGGAAGTGGGGTGTTACAATTGGTATCAGAGCAGGTAGGTCCGTCCGGCCAGTGTTGTTGAGTCGAGTTGGGTCTGTCCTTATGGATGGAGTTGAATATCTTTTAAACCTGGTGTTGTTGTTTTGACCAGTATGGCAGGAAGGAACGATGCTGCATTGGCTGCTGCTATGCAAGCAATGGCGCAGGCTGTTGCTAATCAGAATCAAACTGCAGATGCCCAATTCAGGAGTTTGGCGCAGTTTCGGAGCAACAAGCCGCCAACATTTGAAGGAGGAATTCTGGACCCTGAAGTTGCTCAGAAGTGGCTGAAGGCAATTGAAAAGATCTTCAGGACTATGGAATGTAGCGATGAACAAAAGGTGAGGTTTGGTACTCACATGCTGGAGGGTGAAGCTGAAGCCTGGTGGGACAATAGTCGCCAAAGGTTGGAAGCTGCTGGAACTACCATTACTTGGGAGGTGGTTCGGAAAGGTTTTCTGGAGAAGTATTTCCCAGAAGATATCCGAAGCGCTAAGGAAATTGAATTCTTAGAGCTGAAACAGGGTAGCATGACTGTAGCAGAATATGCTGCCAAGTTTGAGGAGCTGGTGCAGTATTGTCCCCACTATAATGTGGAAGGGGCAATGACCTCTAAGTGCTTAAAGTTTGAGAATGGACTGCGTCCAGAGATTAAGTTGGGGATTGCTTGTCAGAAGATCAGGAGCTATCCTGAGCTAGTAAGCAGGAGCAGAATCTATGACAACGATAACCGAGCAAGGATTGCACACTACAAAGCTGTTAATGACCGTAAGGGTAAGCAGATGTTTAGTGGTACTCCTTATAGTGTTGCCGCTGATAAGGGAAAACGTAAAGCTGTTGTTGATAAGAAGCCTAGAGATGGGAGAGCATCTGCTGAAGGGAAATGTTTTCGGTGCGGTGGTATGGGACACCGTGCTAATGATTGTCCTAATGAGGCCAAGAAATGTTTTAAGTGTGGGAAACCAGGTCATGTGATAGCTGATTGCAGAGCAACTATGCCGACCTGTTATAACTGTGGTGAGAAGGGTCATATCAGTACACATTGTGAGAAGCCGAAGAAGCCTCAAACGTCTCCGGCTGGCGGAAAAGTGTTTGCCTTGGCAGGAACTCAAGCTGCCAGTGATGAGCGTGTGATCAGAGGTACTTGTATTATCAATAATATTCCTTTGATTTCTATTATTGATACGGGTGCAACGCACTCGTTTATTTCTGTAGATTGTGTGGAGAGGATAGGTTTGGTGCCGTCCACTCTGGAGAGACGAATGACTATTGAGACACCCTCTATAGGTTCAGTGACTACTTCTTTGGTATGCCTGAAGTGTCCGCTGACTATTTTCGGTAGAGAATTTGGAGTGGATCTGATTTGTCTACCACTTGGTAAGTTGGATGTTATTCTGGGTATGAACTGGTTAGAGTTCAACCGAGTCTACATCGATTGTTTTCGGAAGGAATTGTTGTTCCTGACCCCTGAAGAGGAAGTTGTGGCAAGTTCTTTGTCTAATAAAGAATTGAGGGCCTTGTTGGAAGATGAAACTAGAGTGTTTGCTTTATTTGCAACCTTATCGGTGGATAGTAAAGTGCCAATGGAGGAATTAGCAGTGGTGAATGAATTTCCAGAAGTGTTTCCTGACGACATTACGGAATTGCCTCCGACGCGAGAAGTAGAATTTGGTATTGATCTTGTTCTTGGTACGAGACCTATTTCTATGGCGCCGTACAGGATGTCTGCAGTGGAATTGGCTGAGTTGAAGTCTCATATTGGAGAATTGTTGGATAGAAAGTTTATTAGACCAAGTGTATCGCCGTGGGGAGCTCCAGTGTTGTTGGTGAAGAAGAAGGATGGTAGTATGCGTCTGTGCATCGATTACCGTCAATTGAATAAAGTGACTATTAAGAATAAGTATCCTTTACCTAGGATTGATGATTTGATGGACCAGCTGGTGGGAGCTCGTGTATTTAGTAAGATCGACTTAAGATCGGGTTATCATCAGATGAGAGTAAAAGAAGGTGATATTCAGAAGACTGCCTTTAGGACTCGATATGGACATTACGAATATGCTGTAATGCAGTTTGGAGTGACTAATGCACCGGGAGTATTTATGGAGTATATGAACAGAATTTTCCATTCTTACTTGGATCAGTTCATTGTAGTGTTTATTGATGATATATTAATTTATTCTAAATCTGATGAAGAGCATGCAGGACATCTGAGAATTGCCTTGCAAGTGTTGAAGGAAAATAAATTATTTGCTAAACTGTCAAAGTGTGACTTTTGGTTGAAGAAAGTAAGTTTCTGGGGCATGTAATACCTGAAGATGGAATAACGGTGGATCCGTCAAAAGTAAGTGCAGTATTGCAGTGGGAACCGCCGAAGACAGCGACAGAGATTAGAAGCTTTTTGGGGTTAGCCGGTTATTACCGCAGGTTTATTGAAGGGTTCTCTAATTTGGCGTTGCCATTAACTCAGTTGACGAGAAAGAACCAAGTTTTTGTATGGGATGCTGCTTGTGAAGAAAGTTTTGAAGAGTTGAAAAAGAGATTGACTACGGCACCGGTGTTAGTGTTACCGACTCCGAGTGAACCGTTTGTGGTGTACTGTGATGCGTCTAAGATGGGATTAGGTGGAGTTCTGATGCAGAATGGTAAAGTAGTAGCATATGCATCGCGGCAATTGAGAGTGCATGAGCGAAATTATCCGACTCATGATCTTGAATTAGCTGCGGTTGTTTTTGTGTTGAAAATTTGGAGACACTATTTATATGGTTCAAGATTTGAAGTGTTTAGTGATCATAAGAGTCTGAGATACCTGTTTGATCAGAAAGAGCTGAATATGAGGCAGAAAAGATGGTTGGAATTTTTGAAGGATTATGACTCCAGTTTGAGTTATCATCCAGGAAAGGCCAATGTAGTGGCAGATGCTTTGAGTAGGAAAGCAATTCATATGGCAGCTCTGATGGTGAAAGAAATTGAGTTAATTGAACAGTTTAGAGATTTGAGCATGGTTTGTGAGACTACTGCAGATAGTGTAATGTTGGGTATGGTTTGTGAGAGTACGAGTGGCTTTTCCATCCCGTGGGGAATGGGTGTCGCCATGATCTACCGCGACAGAGGGGTCTCGTAGTCGTCCTCATCGCTCAGGATGGGAAAGCGAGGTGGATAAGGGGCGTGTCGAGAAGGGGGTTGATTCTGTATCCTCGTTTGCCTGACCAGAGGTTTTGGCCTCGAGGTCTTGGGCTTCGGGTGCTTCTCCTTTCTGGTCAGCGATCTTGCACGCTTCTTGGAGACCAAGGGATGGGGCCTTTTTAATTGAGGTCGACGGTTCCTCACGCGAGGTAATGGGATTCTCGAATTTCCGTTCCGATTATCCCGCGGAGGGGACCTGGACGGAGCTTCGCTTTCCAACACGCCAATGCGCTCGCTCTGCAAAAACATCATCTGATTGGTGTAGTTGATGGACGCAAATAGGGCAGCCATCGTTAGATACGATCCGGCCAGAATAGGGATGGGTTGAAAGGCTGTTGGGCTTCGTGCCCGAGGGGCAACTCGGTGTGGTGCTTCCTCGGAGGATGGAGAAGCGGTTTGCCCATCCCTATTGTCGGTCTCATGGATCTGAGATGTCCCTGCTTAATTATCGTCGTTAGTGGTGGGGACATGGGTTAGGTCGGTAACAACATCGTCGTGGTGTGGGCTAGTCATGATTGAGGAAAATGTTGAAAGGTGAAGCTTTAGTTCTCTGCTCGGAGGAACGGGGGAGCTTGTGTTCCCACAGACTACGCCATTGATTGTACCTGATCAGAATGGATCGATAACTTGCCACGCATCGAAGATTTGATGTTTCTCACCACAGTGTTGAGGAGAAATGGGGGGTGTACCTGTAAGGTACTCTGATGCCAAAGTAAGAGGTTTGGACAGAGTAACAACAACTACAGAAGAGAGGGTAAGAATTGACTACCTGACTCTCTTGTAGAAGAGGGTATTTATAGTGAGACCCCAACGTTGGGCCAACGATCGTTTGAGTTGGGCTGGATGATCAGGCCCAACCCAAAGGACTGCTAGGGCTTACGTGGCATCGTGAAGACCAGGACATGGTCTTCGCCCAAGTTCAACTGCTCCGTGATCTCCGGAAAGTGGGTTTGACCAAATCTCGTGAAGGTGGGCAGTTGGTTGGTGACGTGTCCCCGCGGAGGGGGGCACGTGGAGAATGCAGGGATATACACGTTGTTCTGCTTGATGGGCATGTGCCATGCCCGACAGAGGGTAGTGTCTGCTTGGCGTTAGGCGTGTTACTCTTCAGACGAAGAGGTTGCGTGCTCTGCTCGACATGGCGATGAGACCCTCTATTTGGGCCTTTCCCCAAATGTCGCTGGGTTGGGCCTGCCCGGCCAGGGCCTAGACCAGAACACCAGTGTTGTAGATACTCAAGTAGAGAAGCATTAGCTGCTGTTGTGTTGAGGAATGACGTTGATGCCTTCCTTTTTGTCTATCATTTTAAATTATCTTAGTATTCCTACAAGTTGCTCTGATATGTAATACTGAAAGGATTATCTTTGATTTTGTATTTTTCATGAGATTTGTTGGATTAATTTCTTTATGGTTGAAATTAAGTTGTTTTAATTATGAGACAATTAAGTTGAAACAAGTTTTTTAGTTCTGCTGCTTTATTCTAAAATTTTGAGAAGAATGGTTTTATGAGAGAGATGTGACACACTTTGCTGAATAAAAGTATTTATTTTGCATGATTTTATTTAAATAAGATTTTTAGGATTTAGGGTGTTACATAGTTGGTATCATAGCAGTCAGTTTATTCGGCCTAGGTTTGTGAACTTGTTTATACCATGGTGTGTGACATGTGTGTGAACATTGTCTATGTTTGAATTTGTTTGAATTTGTTTGTTGTCATTTTCTTTGCGATTTACGATTAGTTAACATGTCTTGATTAGTTGTGTAGAAAAAATTGGTTGGGGTAGAAACGCTCAAGCAATTACTGATGTTCGAGTGGATTACTTAAGTGATGGTGCAAGCAAATGTAGTGTTGCATGTGAATCAAAATCATAATGGTGGTGCTGATGAGTTTTGTGGGCTGGAAAAGTTTCAGAAGAACAATCCACCTACTTTCAAGGGGATGTACGATCCTGAGGGTGCTCATACTTGGCTTCAGGAGAGTGAGAAGATTTTCAGAGTTATAGCATGTACTGATGAGCATAAGGTGTTGTTCAGAACACATATGCTGCCTGTGGAGGCTGAGTATTGGTAGGGGAATAGTCGTTAGAGGATGGAAGTTGTTAATGTGAAAAATAACTTGGGGTAATTTCAAGACTGAGTTCCTAGAGAAGTATTTTCCTGCTGATATTTGTGGCTGCAAGGAGATAGAGTTCTTGAAACCGAAGCAAAATAATATGATTGTAGCTGACTATGCGACTATATTTGAGGAACTATCAAGATTTTGTCCTCATTATAATAGTGTAGGAGCTGAGAATTCTAAATGCGTAAAGTTTGAGAGTGCCTTATGTCCTGAGATAAAGTAGTTCATAGGCTATATGAGATGTTTTTATTTCTACTTTTTTATTAATATTTACTTTGACTTAAAAAATGTACCATAAATATAAAGTAGTTTAATATTGATGTCCAGTAAAAATTGAACATTTATGATATTATATAAAAAAATTGATTAAAAATTTTGTTGCCAATTTCATAAATTTTAGTTTAATATTGATTTTTTTTTATCTCATACCCTTAATTTTTTTTCTATACCCCTACATTTTATAAAAAAAATACCAATTTTATCCTTATATATTTTTAACTAATTTATTATTTTATTTTCTAACTATTTTTTAAAATTTATTTTGCGTACTCGAAGAATTTGCAAAAGAATTCCGGTACACAAAATAAAAGTTAAAAAATAATTACCAGAACTCTTTTGCAAAGTCTTCTGCCACACAATAATTTATTACCAGAACTCTTTTGTAAAGTCTCTCAGTACACAAAAATTGACCACCGGAACTCTTTTACAAAGTATTCTTGTACAAAAAAAGTTTTAAAAATGACTGTCGGAATTCTTTTACAAAGTCATCCGGTACAAAAAATTTTCTTATAAAAAATAACTATCGAAACTCTTTTTCAAAGTCTTCTGGTGCACATAAATCAATTACGGAAACTCTTTTACAAAGTCTTCTGGTACAATTTTTTAAAAAAAAAAAGTGACTACCGGAACTTTTTTTTTAAGTTTTTCGGTACACTAAAATTGACTACCGAAAGATCGAAACTCTTTTGCAAAGTCTTCCGATAACTAAAAAAAATGTTAAAAAATACTTGAAAAATGACTATCGAAACTCTTTTATAAAGTCTTTTGATACGTAAAATAAAATTTAAAAAGTATTTAAAAAATTAAATAATAAATTAGTTAAAAATGTACGAGATAAAATTAATATTTTTTTATAAAACTTAAGAGTATAAGGATTAAAGTAGGGATATGAGGTAAAAAAAATAATTTAATATTGATATAAAGTTATTTTATATTGAAAATGCATTTTTTTTTTAAATTTTAAGTTTAAATATATCAACAGTCTTTTGACTTTTATCACTTTTTAGATTTAGATGTCTACATTTGTGAAATTTTTTACCACAATAAACAAGTTTTCACCCCGTATTGCCAATGTACCCAACTTTTCAATGTATTGTCCAATCTACCCAACTTTCAAACAATTTTTTTTTTATTTGTGAGGGGGCGCCATCTAGGATGGAGACACCTTTATAATTTTAAGGGGGGCGCCATCTATGATGGAGTCACCCCTATACGATTTTTTTAAATTAATTTTTAATATATAATATATTTAAAAATATTTATTAAATAATATTTAATAAGTAATAATTTTATAAATAATAATTCTAAATAATTTTAATATTTATTAACAATTAATAAATAAATAATAATTAATATTTTCATTAATAATTTCTAAATAAAAAATAAAAATTAAATTGTATTTCATAGATAATATATTAAATAATAATTAATAATTCATTTAATAACAAATGGGTACATATGAGAGATATGATACACTAATTTCTACGACTAGGTCGGTGAAAATGTCCGCCTGTATCGCATCCTCGATTACGTATGTTTCTTGGTGGTCTTTGTGGTGGAGTTGGGTCCACTGTGTCGTCTTCAAGAAATTGGATCATTTCGGCCCATGAAGACGAGTCGATCTCCGCAAAGTCATCCAAATTAATAGGGTTGCCCATGCCTTCATAATTATGTTGGGGTGGTTGGCTCGATGAGGCAATGTCAGGACGATAGCCTGCCTGATCGTAGGGTGACATGGGTGTAAATGTTTGGGTGGGTAAGGGTTGATTGGGTGTTTGATACTGCGTGTTAAATTGGTTTGTAGTATCACAGGAGTATGTTTGGTATGGTGGTGGATATTGTTGGTATTGAGACTGTGAATAAGTTTGTGTGAATGGGGTGGATTGGTTAGGGGTATGTTCATGGAGTTGTGGTGGTGTGAGTGGGGTTGAGTTGGCGGTTGGAAATGGGGCTGGGTATGTAACGCCCCGATTCTGATATTCCCATTTTGTTGAGTCTTTATTTAATTTATTTGGTTGATCATTATTTTAAATGTAGAATTTATGTGTTTAATAAGTCATGTGTTCATATCATACTATTTTTCCGACTTTGAGAGTTTCGGGTAAAAATAGGTTGAAGGGTAAATTGGGCATTAGTAATAATGTTGAGTGAATATTTTTGTGAGAATTGAATTGTAAGTGGGTGGAAAGAATTTGAGAGGAAAGAATTAGAATATGAGATAAGAGAGGAAAAGAAAGAAATATAGTAACATAGAAAGAAAAAGAAGAGAAAGAAATAGAAGAAGTGAAAGTGAAGAGAAAAGGAGAGGAAAACCTAGAACTTCAAGAAATCATCACCCAAAGCTTTCGATTGATCGGGTAAGGGTGTGAAACCTTATTATTATATCAATGTGTATAATCATGTATGATTTTGTTGGATTGTTTTGGATTGATTGGTATTTTTTCTACACTTTCCATTTTAGGTCGAATTTGGTTTAATCGATAGAAATCGTTGTTTAACGGTTAGAATCGTGATTTGATGACGTAGATTAGTCGATATATGTTAGACTAAGACTACTGGATATGAGTTGGAATTCATCGGGTGGTTTTATCGGTGGTTTTGGATTCTGAACAGTGGGAGAAAGTTCAGTTCGCAGACCCTCGCTAGCAGCTCGCTAGGCGAACAGGTCGCGAGCACTCGCTAGCAGCTTGCTAGGCGAGTGCATAGCGAACGGTCCCAGACTTAGGACAATGGTGTTTTGGTCTCCTTTGCTGGCAGCGAATGGCTCGCTGGAGGTTCGCTGTGGCGAACGAGGTAGCGAACAAGGTCTGTAGCCTCTGTTCTTGCTCGCTAGAAGCTCGCTAGTCGAGCAAGTAGCGAACGCTCGCTAGCATCTTGCTAGGCGAGCGAGTGGCGAATGTGACAGCATGATTTTTCTTGTTTGTTTCATGCTGAATTGGTTTGAGGTATCGGTTGCGATCGACCTTTCTTTGGTTTAATAGCTTGTATGCTGGTTTGTGATGAGCTGTGGGTAGCTGAATGGCGTGAATCCTAGATTATGAATTGTGGTCGTTTGGGAAATTTTGTGCATTGTTTGATTTGATTAAAAGTGCATGATGATTTGACATGAATGATGAATGTGTCATGTGGTATACATTGCGATGTATGATGTTTATATGAATTGAATGAAATGATGAATGCACGAGTTTGTTTGTAAACATGTGTGCATTTCAAGAGTGTCATGAGTCATGTTGCATGTGAAGCATCATGGTATGCATTCTTGTATCGATTGATTCCTCGGTGAATCTGCAGAACCTCGTGTGCCCTTGTGGGGTGTGAGCGATGGTTATTTATTGATTCCTCGGTGAATCTGCAGAACCTCGTGTGCCCTTGTGGGGTGTGAGCGATGGTTATTTATTGATCCTTCGGTGGATTTGCAGAACCTCGTATGTTGCGATGGTTATTTTGATTCCGCGTAGAATCTACAGAACCTCGTGTGCCCATGTGGGGTGTGAGGGATGGTTATTTGGTTCTTCAATTGAACCTGCTGAAATGAGTCGGTACCGCATTTGTATCTGCATAGAATCATGTGTCGGTCTCTATGAGTTGCATGTTGACATCTTGCATGATGTATGGTGAATAAACATGATTGTAGATGTTTATGTAAATTGTTGATGATTGGCATGATTGGTATGCTTGAAGATACCTGTATGCGTGGATATATGTATATATATGTTTATATGCATTTGTTATTATGATATCGTTTCTCACCCTTCTGCTGTTTTATAATGCTCTATGAGGCATTGCAGATTAGATTTGCTGGAGGCATTTTTGTGAAGCGTGGTTTCACTCCTTTTTGGTCGGTCGGCTCTGATATGTAGCACCGGGTAGATAGGATTTATTTTGATTCTTTTGTGATACATCTGAGTATGTATTTGTCGTTGAGATGTTTTGTAAAACATGATGAATGTTGACTGTATTTGTGAATACATGTGTATAAGAATTATGAAATATTTGGATATTTCCGCCTTGTTCTAAATATTTCTTGTGGGTGTTATCCCGATGTTGCATATCATTTTACATGAGCAGATGTTGTATGTGTGGAATTTGTGTGATAATGTGATATTCTCTTTTATGCCATGTTTAAATGTACTATGATGAAATTTTAAATTTGTGGCTAAATGTTTATTTGTATTATTTTGGGGGCATAGAAAGGGGGTGTTACAGGGTAGGTTGCTGGGGTCTTGATGATGAGGCTTGTTGGCGTGGGTCAACAAGATATCTTGGATGCGAAATAAAACCAATGGATACTGACCTATACCAATTCATGTATTGGATAGACTGTTTTCTTTCGTATGGCAACACAGTGTCGGACAAAACAAAATGGCGGCGATGCTTCCATTCACGACACTCATGTTTTGCATACTTGGTCCATGGAGAATATTCCCATTGGTCGGAGACTTTACCGGTGTGATACTTATCAGGGATGCATTTTGGCGGACATGGTATATCTTGCAACATTCCAAACTGAAGCTTGAAACGATCACTGTTGTGCATTTCCACGGTGGTTGTAACGCCCATTTTAATTATTTTTAGTTTCAGTGTTATTTTATTCGCGGATGTGTTTGTGTGGAATTATTTGAAGATCAAGAATCATAATATTAATATATGGTGAAAATAGTGTGATAATTAATAGTAATGTTAATATTATTATTAATTATTATTATTATTATTATTATTATTATTATTATTATTATTATCAATATTAATATTATGAGTAAAATGTTATTATTTGGAATTAATTGGATTTTTGAAATAAAGAAAATGAGGTTATTATTGTTATGGAATAAAAAGAAAATAAAAAGGGAATTATTTGGGGATAAGGGTAGTGTGGACATTTTGGAAAAAATAGAATTGGAAGGAGGAAGAACATGTACAGACACGGTTGAAAGAGCAAGCTTGAGGATAGATCAAGAGAAGAGATCAAGAGCAAGAAGGAGCTTGATCGTGAGATTTTCGTGTGGAATTGTGAAGCTTCTTCATCATCAAACTACATCCGAGGTAAGGGGGGATACATCGGTTAAATTGGTATATGCATGAGTAATTGGTAGAAAGGGGAAATTCCCTAATCCTCATAGATGATGATGATCTGATGTTGATTGCATGTGTATGTTGTTGTTATTATTGTGTTGAATTGTGTTAAATTCGTTGCATGTGGCTGTGGACAATTGTTTGAGTGAAATTGGGGTTTTCGGGTAATTCGAAGTTTATGCCGGAAGTTGGATAATTGAGCAGAACTGAGGGTTTATCGGGTAAAACTGAGTTTGGATGTTGTAGCTAGGTTGTAGAACCTTAAGCTGATGATTTTAGTGTGGTCTCGATGAAAATTGAAGAGTGGGAGTGCTGTTGATTTCTGAGCAGCGGTTTTTTCAGAAATCGTAGACATTCGCTAGCCCATCGCTAGGCGAATGCATGGCGAGCACTCGTTAGGAGCTCGCGTAGCGAGCGTGTGGCGAGCAATAACAGTAGCTAATTCCTTGTGTTCGCTAGCTCATTCGCTAGGCGAACATGTAGCGAGCGTTCGCTGGGAGCTCGCGTAGCGAGCAGGTATCGAACGTAGCAGGTTTTGGTTTTTGAGAGTTGTGTGCAGCTGTTGGTGCTGAGTGCGATCGGTCTGATGTACCGTGATGATATTTGAGTGCTGAGAGTATGTTGAGGGTTATGAGGGCTGTGTGGCCGGTGTTTATCGCATTGGACATAATCGGTGGATTATGTGATATGTATAGGTAGGTATGTGATATGTATGCACTATGTGTTGTGCGAGAGAGGATCAGTAGGATCGATACGCCTTATATACGTTGCGTTTATGCACTACTGTTATGAGTGGATCAGTAGGATCGATACGCCTTTTGTGCATTGTATTGATGTTTTATGTGATGGATTGGATCAGTAGGATCGGATTGCACTTTGTGTGCTTGGTGTGTATGCATTATGTGATGCGATGGATCAGTAGGATCGTGTGCATTGAGAGTGTTGTATTATTGTGCATGGTGTCTGCATAGCATGTGGACATGGTGAATCATTGCTCGGTGGAGTGTATGTGATTCACTCACGTGCTCCAAGTGGGGAGCGTGGACGTGGTGAATAATTGCTCGGTGGAGTGTATGTGATTCACTCACGTGCTCCAAGTGGAGAGCGTGGACGGGATTTGAATCGTTGCTCGGATGGAGTGTATGCGATTCACCTGTGTTCCAAGTGGGGAACGTTGGTAGGGATAGATCGTTTCTCGGATGGAGTCTATGCGATCTATCCCGAGATTTGTTTATATGGGCTCAGGAGCAGCGTGGTAGGGATAAATCGTTGCTCAGATGGAGTGTATGCGATCTATCCTGAGTTGAGTCGGTACCGCATATTGTTGAGTCGAGTTGCATGTGTTGCATTTGTTGTTTGTGTGTTGTGATTGTTGATGATGGGATAGTAGGTCCGGATGTGTTGTATATGAAATAATGTTTTATATGTTTCTACCTTTATTTCATGTACATTTATACCGTTAATATTTGATTGTGATTTCTCACCCCTTTGCTGTTGTTGTGGTCTGTGCTTCTTCGGAAGTACAGACAATCCAGATGTTTAGCTAGCTTGGATTATGGCGATGTTGTAGGGATTGCTCTGATACGTAACACCGGGGCTTTTTGGGAGTTTTCATGTTTATTGTTGATTATGTGTGCCCCACTGGCGTATCTTATTTGTGGGATTGGTAATGATGTTTGATGATCATTGTGTATAATTTGGGCAGATGGCCGATTGTTGTATATGATGATGTGGATGATGTTGATGATGTATATATTATGTGTTATGACAGACTACTTCTTTTTCCGCTGCAAATTTTATTTAAAAATCAGTTTAAGAAATGATTTGTGGAATTTTGGTGAAAATTGTGACATCCCGTTGTGGGGAGAAACTCTAATATGTGTTTATTCTAATTGTTTTATTTTATTTTGGGGAACGGGGTGTTACAAGTTGGTATCAGAGCAGGTCGGTCCGTCCGGCCAGTGTAGTGTGTTGAGTCTGTCTGTAGGATAGAGTTGGTTGTTTTTTGTTAACCTGGATTGTTGTTGTTGAGCAGTATGGCTGGGAGGAATGATGCGGTGTTGGTTGCGGCTATGCAGACAATGGTTCAAATGGTGGCCAATTAGAATCTGGCTGCGGGTGCTCAGTTCAGAGACTTGACGCAGTTCCAGAGCAATAAGCCACCAAAGTTTGAAGGTGGGATTTTGGATCCGGAAGCTGCACAGAAATGGCTGAAGGCGATAGAGAAGATCTTCAGGACCATGGGGTGCAGTGATGAGCAGAAAGTGAGATTTGGCACTCATATGTTAGAAGGTGAAGCCGAGGCTTGGTGGGACAATTGTTGTCAAAGGATGGAGGCTTTAGGGACTCCGATTACTTGGGAGGTGGTCCGATATGGATTTCTGGAGAAGTATTTTCCGGAATATATCAGGAGTGCTAAAGAGGTGGAATTTCTGGAATTGAAGCAGTATGTCGGTGGCCGAGTATGCGGCTAAGTTTGGGGAATTGGCTCAATATTGTCCCATTACAATACTGAGGAGGCAATGACTTCTAAGTGTCTGAAATTTGAGAATGGGATGAGGTTGGAGATCAAGATGGGGATCGCGTGTCAGAAAATCAGGAGCTATCCTGAGTTGGTGAGTAGAAGCCGGATTTATAACAATGATAACCGTGCAAGGATCGCATACTATAAGGCGGTGAATAACCTCAAGGGTAAACAAAGGTTTGGTGGTACACATTACAGTGTGCTGACCGATAAGGGAAAACAGAAGGCTATGGCTGATAAGAGGTTCAGAGAGAGGAAGGCATCGGTGGATTTGAAATGTTATCGGTGCGGTGTCACGGGGCATCGTGCTAGTGATTGTCCTCATGAGATGAAGAAGTGCTTCAAGTGTGGGAAGCCAGGCCATGTGATGGAGGATTATAGGACTAATATGCCTACTTGCTATAACTGTAGTGAGAAAGGCCATATTAGTACTCATTGTGAGAAGCCGAGGAGAGCTCAAGCGCCTCAAGTTACCGGTAAAGTGTTTGCGGTGGTGGGAGCTCAAGCGGCGGACGAGGAGCGTTCAATCAAAGGTGCTTGTTTTATCAATAACATTCCTTTGACTGCTATGATTGACACGGGTGCAACCCACTCGTTTATTTCTGTGGATTGTGTGAAGAGGTTAGGTTTTGTGCCGACTACTCTTGAGCGGAGGATGACTAATAAAACTCCCTCGATTGGTTCAGTGACTACTTAGTTAGTGTGTTTGAAGTGTCCATTGACTATTTTCGACCGAGACTTCGGTGTGGATTTTATTTGTTTGCCACTTGGTAGTTTGGATGTTATACTGGGTATGAACTGGTTGGAGTTCAACCGAGTGTACATCGATTGTTTTTGGAAAGTGTTATTGCTTTTGACTCCAGAAGAGGAAGCGTTGGCAGATTCCTTGTCTGGTAAGGAATTGAGAACTTTGTTGGAAGATGAAGCTCAGGTGTTTGCTTTATTTGCATCATTGTCTGTTGACAACAAGGCGTTGTTGGATGAGTTAGCGGTGGTGAATGAGTTTCCGGGGTGTTCCCGGATGATATTACAGAGTTGCCTCTGAAGAGAGAAGTTGAGTTTAGCATTGATCTTATTCCTGGTACGAGGCCTATTTCTATGGCGCCGTACAGGATGTCAGCAGTGGAGTTAGCCGAGTTGAAGTCTCAGATTGGAGAGTTGCTGGATAGAAAGTTTATCAGACCAAGTGTGTCGTCGTGGGGAGCTCCAGTGTTGTTAGTGAAGAAGAAGTATGGTAGCATGCGGTTGTGCATCGATTACCGTCAGTTGAACAAAGTTACCATCAAGAACAAATATCCTCTTCCAAGGATTGATGATTTGATGGATCAGTTAGTGGAAGCTCGCGTGTTCATCAAGATTGATTTGAGGTCGGGTTATCATCAGATCAGAGTGAAAGAAGGTGATATTCAGAAGACGGTGTTTAGGACTCGATATGGACATTACGAGTATGCTGTAATGCCTTTCGGAGTGTCTAATGCGCCGGGTGTGTTTATGGAATATATGAACCGTATCTTCCATTCTTATTTGGATCAGTTTATCGTCGTGTTCATTGATGATATACTGATTTATTCTAAGTCTGAGGAGGAGCATGCAGAACATTTGAGGATTGCTTTGCAAATGTTGAAGGATAACAAGTTGTTTGCTAAGTTATCAAAGTGTGAGTTTTGGTTGAAGATGATGAGTTTCTTGGGGCATGTTATTTCTGGTGATGGTGTTTCGGTAGACCCATCAAAGGTGAGTGCAGTATTGTAGTGGGAACCGCCGAAGACGGTAACGGAGGTTAGAAGCTTTTTGGGTTTGGCAGGTTATTACCGAAGATTCATTAAAGGCTTTTCTAGATTGGCGTTTCCATTGACTCAGTTGACGAGGAAAAATCAAGTGTTTGTGTGGGATGCTGCTTGTGAAGAGAGTTTTGTGGAGCTGAAAAAGAGATTGACTTCAGCGCCGGTGTTGGTGTTACCGAATCCGAGTGAGCCTTTTGTGGTGTGTTGTGATGCGTCTAAGATGGGATTGGGCGGAGTTCTTATGCAGGATGGAAAAGTGGTAGCTTATGCTTCGCGGTAATTGAGGGTGCATGAATGGAATTATCCTACTCATGACCTTGAATTGGCTGCGCTGGTTTTTGTTTTGAAGATTTGGAGACATTATTTGTATGGTTCGAGGTTTGAGGTGTTCAACGATCACAAAAGTTTGAAGTATCAGTTTGATCAGAAAGAGTTGAATATGATGCAGAGAAGATGGTTAGAATTCTTGACGGATTATGATTTCAGTTTGAGTTATCACCCAGGGAAAGAGAATGTTGTTGCAGATGCTTTGAGCAGGAAGACAATTCATATGTCCGCTTTGATGGTAAAAGAGATGGAGCTAATTGAGCATTTCTGGGATTTGAGCATGGTTTATGAGTTTACTACAGATGGTGTGATGTTGGGTAAATTTCAAGTGAAGAATGATTTCTTGGATATGATAAGAGAACACCAGAAGTTGGATGTGAAACTTGTGGATTTGATGCGAGAAGCCGGAAGTGACTCCAGTAGTGATTTCAAGTTGGATAATGCTGGTGTGTTGAGGTTTCGGGGCAAAATTTGTGTTCCGGATAATGACGAGCTAAAGAAGTCGATTTTGGACGAAGGACATCGTAGTAGCTTGAGTGTTCATCCAGGAGCTACGAAGATGTATCAGGATTTGAAAAAGTTGTTTTGGTGGTCGGGTATGAAGAGAGACATTGCTCGTTTTGTTTATGCTTGTTTGGTATGTCAGAAATCAAAAGTGGAGCATTAGAGACCTTCTGGAAAGATGCAACCGTTGGAGATTCCAGTTTGGAAGTGGGATTGTATCGCCATGGACTTTGTTACGGGATTGCCGAATACGGCGAGAGGATTTGATGCCATTTGGGTGATTGTGGATCGGCTTATGAAATCTGCACACTTTGTGCCAATTAGTATTAGTTTTCCTTTGGAGAAGCTGGTGGAGATCTATATTCGAGTGATTGTGAAGCTGCACGGTGTGCCGATGAGTATTGTGTCGGATAGAGATCCGAGGTTCACTTCAGTATTTTGGAAGAGTCTGCAGGAAGCTTTGGGTACCGAGTTGAAGCTGAGTTCAGCTTATCATCCCCAGACGGATGGACAGTCGGAGAGGACTATTCAGACTTTGGAGGATTTGTTGCGGGTTTGTTGGTTGGAGAAAGGTGGTACGTGGGATACTCAATTGCCTTTGGTTGAGTTCACTTATAACAATAGTTACCATTCCAGTATCGGGATGGCACCGTTTGAAGCTCTTTATGGTCGGAGGTGCAGGACTCCTTTGTGTTGGTATGAATCAGGTGAGAGTGTTGTTTTTGGACCAGAGTTGATGCAACAGACTACTGAGACAGTTCAGATGATCCGTGAAAAGATGAAAGCATCTCAGGATCGACAGAAGAGTTATTGTGATAACCGAAGGAAAGAGTTGGAATTCAGTGAGGGTGACCATGTATTTTTGAGGGTTAACCCAGTGACTGGTGTTGGACGTGCATTGAAGTCCAAGAAGTTGGATTCGAAGTTTATCGAGCTGTATCAGATTTTGCAGAGGATTGGTGAGGTGGCTTATAGGGTGGCGTTGCCACCGGAGCTTTGTAACTTGCATGACGTGTTTCATGTGTCGCAACTTCAGAAGTATGTACCCTATCCGTCTCATGTGATTCAGAGAGACGAAGTCCAAGTTAGAGAGAATCTAACTGTGGAGACGTTGCCGTTAAGGATCGAAAATCGCAAGATGAAGCGAGATCAGAGGAAAAGAGATACCTTTGGTAAGAGTGGCTTGGGGAGGTGCTGCAGGAGGCAGTGTGACCTGGGAATTGGAAAGCAGGATGCGAGAAGCGTATCCAGAGTTGTTTCCATCAGGTATTTTCGAGGACGAAAATAATTAAAGTGGGGGAGAGTTGTAACGCCAATTTTAATTATTTTTAGTTTCGGTGTTATTTTATTCGCGGATGTGTTTGTGTTGAATTATTTGAAGATCAAGAATCATAATATTAATATATGGTGAAAATAGTGTGATAATTAATAGTAATGTTAATATTATTATTATTACCAATATTAATATTAATATTATTATTATTATTACCAATATTAATTATTATTATTATTATTACCAATATTAATATTAGGAGCTCGCGTAGCGAGCGTGTGGCGAGCAATAACAGTAGCTAATTCCTTGTGTTCGCTAGCTCATTCGCTAGGCGAACGTGTAGCGAACGTTCGCTGGGAGCTGCTCGCGTAGCGAGCAGGTAGCGAATGTAGCAGGTTTTGGTTTTTGAGAGTTGTGTGCAGCTGTTGGTGCTAAGTGCGATCGGTCTGATGTACCGTGATGATATTTGAGTGCTGAGAGTATGTTGAGGGTTATGAGGGCTGTGTGGCCGGCGTTTATCGCATTGGACATAATCGGTGGATTATGTGATATGTATGCACTATGTGTTGTGCGAGAGAGGATCAGTAGGATCGATACGCCTTATATGCGTTGCGTTTATATGCTGTTGTGATGAGTGGATCAGTAGGATCGATACACCTTGTGTGCGTTGTATTGATGTGTTATGTGATGGATTGGATCAGTAGGATCAGATTGCACTTTGTGTGCTTGGTGTGTATTCATTATGTGATGCGATGGATCAGTAGGATCATGTGCACCATGAGTGCTGTGTTGTTGTGCATGGTGTCTGTATAGCATGTGGACGTGGTGAATCATTGCTCGGTGGAGTGTATGTGATTCACTCACCTGCTCCAAGTGGGGAGCGTGTACATGGTAAATCATTGCTCGGTGGAATGTATGTGATTCACTCACGTGCTCCAAGTGGGGAGCATGGACGGGATTTGAATCGTTGCTCGAATGAAGTGTATGCGATTCACCCGTGTTCCAAGTGGGGAACGTTGGTAGGGATAGATCGTTGCTCGGATGGAGTTTATGCGATCTATCCTGATATTTGTTTATATGGGCTCAGGAGGAGCGTTGTAGGGATAGATCGTTGCTCAGATGGAGTGTATGCGATATATCCTGAGTTGAGTCGGTACCGCATATTGTTGAGTCGAGTTGCATGTGTTGCATTTGTTGTTCGTGTGTTGTGATTGTTGATGATGGGACAGTAGGTCCGGATGTGTTGTATATGAAATAATGTTTTATATGTTTTTACCTTTATTTCATGTACATTTATACCGTTAATATTTGATCGTGATTTCTCACCCCTTTGCTGTTGTTGTGGTCTGTGCTTCTTCAGAAGTACAGACAATCCAGGTGTTTAGCTAGCTTGGATTGTGGCGATGTCGTAGGAATTGCTCTGATACGTAAGACTGGGGAATTTTGGGAGTTTTCATGTTTATTGTTGATTATGTGTGCCCCAGTGGCGTATCTTATTTGTGGGATTGGTAATGATGTTTGATGATCATTGTGTATATTTTGGACAGATGGCCGATTGTTGTATATGACGATGTGGATGATGTTGATGATGTATATATTATGTGTTATGACAGACTACTTCTTTTTCCGCTGCAAATTTTATTGAAAAACCAGTTTAAGAAATGATTTGTGGAATTTTGGTGAAAATTGTGACATCCCGTTGTGGGGAGAAACTCTAATATGTGTTTATTCTAATTGTTTTATTTTATTTTGAGGAACGGGGTGTTACAGTGGTGAAGTTGATAATTTGCACCTTTGCACTCCACACTGCAGAGCCGTTTTCGTCAACTTCATGAATGGCTTCTAGACCAAGATATGGCCGCCAAATAAACTGAAGGAGAAAAAAATAATATTTAGTATTTTCGAATAATATTTAGGGAGACTATATTCTAAAATAGTTAGGTTATTGAGGGTACATCATCTTGACCCAAATGATCTATAAGATTTCGGTACTAGGTGATACTGAAATGGGGACCATTGTTGTAATTCATCCCAAGTGAAGACCACCTACAAATCGAAAAGAAAATATTTGTTAATAATAGGATTAATTAAGTAAAATACTATGAAAGATTGGTCATTCTTGGTCTAAGTAATTACCTTGTAGCGTATGGGAATTCGAAGTTATTGTGTTGGATAGGTGCTAGATTGGTCATTCTTGACCAACCCCAAGCTTGAAGAAGAACACCACATCCGTTAAAATTTCCCGAATAGTGTGGCGGACCCCCAACTATATGTTCTTATTTTATCTATGTCATCTAATAAAACTAAATACATAGGATGAATAGCGTTACCACTTGGATCCGGACATAAAATACGTAGCATAATATGAATTCTTGTTTTTCTAATTTTCAATATTTCTGAAGAGTCTCGGGTTAACCTGCGTGGGGTTGGTTCAACCCCTAAAAGTTCTTATATCACACTACCACCAGGATTGGTGAGACCGTTTACTGCCTTACCATTAATGGGTAAATCCAATAACATGTGAGTGTCCTCGAGAGTAACAATACATTCACCTATTGAAAGATGAAATGTATGCGTCTCGGGGCGCCACCTTTCTTGAAGGGCTAAAATGAACTTGGTATCAAGGAGATAATTTGTTATTTTGATGACTTCTCCAAATCCCGCGCGCTTCAAAAATGGTATAATTATCGGGTCATGTGGGAAATGTTTATGCCCACGCGTTCGGAATTTATGAGTATTCTACAAATAAATACAACAAATCATTAGAACATTGTATATAGAACAATAGTAGAATGCTACAAAACAATACAACATTTTGAATTATCGGGTACAAATACTTACATAAGATGCGATGTTGTTTGGTGTTCCTCTATGCATTTCGCTCATTGTTAACAGAGACATTTCTTCGATAGACTATATAGTTTGAATATATGAACAAGATATTGGTAGAAGTATAAATGTTGGATATATTTGATGAGTTTTGACAATGGCTCCATGGTATTTATAGTAAAAATTATGATACGTAGAAAATTTGAATTTTGAATATATGGTAGAGTGAAAAATTAAATTGGTGTAGTTGAAATATTGATTGATGTGTAAAAAAGTAAATGAGATGGTTGAAGTGTGTAAAGAATCCTCCACACTTGACATTTTGCATGCATGCAAAAATCACTTTTCGTACACATGTCAAGGTGACTCCAACCCCTATGGCGCCTCCCTTTAACTTTAAGGAAGAGGCTCCATCATGGATGACGCCTCCCTTTACCATATATTATTATTTAATTCATGCACTTTCATTATATGTGTATACATTGAAGACAAATTAGAATACATCTCATTTTATGCAAATACATCTCTTACACTTTTATTCAAATATGTCTAGAACAAAAAAGCTATATTGTTCATGTCCATTTTAATGGAGACACATAGATCTCTGAAAGTTCCGATTTTGGGTTTAAATACACAGATGTTACCTGATTAACAATGAGTAGAAAATCAAATTTTTTGCATTTCAAAGAGCGAATAGAGTCGAAGATATTGTCTGGTCCAATCTCTCAAATCATATACAGAAGTCCCGTTTTCTTTGACAACAATCAGGTTAAGTATTTTCAACAGAATATACAAGACGACAGCGATGTTCAACAAATGTTTGATAGTCATAAAACTCTGAGTTCGACTATATCGAAGTTTATCTATTACTCTTCCAGGCTCAACATGAAGTAGGTGAATCTCACGACGAAACAATGGATCTAGATGAAGTTGATGTTGTGGACGAGGAGGATCTAGATGGTTATTTTGGTAAAAAATTCTATATTTGTTTAGCTTTGAATATCTACACTTTTTAAAATAAAATTTAATTACTTTTTGATTTAGCACGTGGCTTGAATTGATTGGGCTATGTGCTTACTATGTTAATTCACTATTTTTCTTTGACATCCGTAACCTAATTGTAACAATTCAATTCCGACGCCGACGACAGGACAATAATGTCGTTTTTAAGGTACGCTGTTTCTGTCTCCATTCCTAACTCAAGACCATACTCTCAATGTCTTCAACATTTTCATGATCACGTTGATGTTGTTTCCATGTTCAACCGAATGCTCCATAAGAATCCCACCCCATCCGCCATTGAATTCGGCAAGATTTTAGGTTCTCTTGTCAAAGCCAAACACTACCTTACTGTTGTTTCCCTTTCTCACCAAATGGAATTAAGCAGAGTTACTCCTGATTGTGTAATTCACAATATCCTCATGAATTCTCTCTCTCAATTGGGTCATATTACTTTTGCTTTTTCTGTTTTTGGAAAGATTCTCAAGAGGGGTTATCTCCCAAATGTCATAACCTTCACTACACTCATTAAGGGTTTTTGTCTCAAAGGCGAGATCCATACAGCATTGCGATTTCACGACAAGGTGGTAGCTCAGGGATTTCGATTGAACCATGTTAGTTACGGGACATTGGTCAATGGTTTATGCAAAGCGGGACAGACAGCAGCGGCACTACAGTTGCTGAGACGAGTTGATGGAAAGTTGGTCCGGCCTAATGTGGTAATGTACACTACAATCATTGATGGTATGTGTAAAGATAAACTTGTCAATGATGCATGTGATTTATATTCTGAAATGGTTGCTAAGAGAATAGTTCCCAATGTTTTCACTTATAATGCATTAATCTATGGCTTTTGCGTTGTTGGTAAATTGAAAGAAGCAATAGGTTTGTTTAATAAAATGATGTTGGAAAACATCAGCCCGGGTGTGTATACTTTTAATATATTGGTGGATGCTTTTTGTAAGGAAGGAAACATGAAAGAAGCGCAAAATGTGTTAGGTATGATGATTGAAAAAGACATTAAACTTGATGTTGTTACGTATAATTCTTTAATGGATGGATATTGTCTTGTAAATCAAGTGAACAAGGCAAAGGATATGTTCAAGACTATGATTCAAAGGGGAGTAACTCCTAATGTTTGGAGCTACAGTATCATTATTAATGGATTATGTAAGATAAAAATGGTAGATGAAGCTATAAGTCTCTTTAAAGAAATGCATTGTAGAAAAATTATTCCCGATACGATAACTTATAGTTCCCTTATTGATGGCTTGTGCAAATTGGGAAGAATCTCGTATGCTTTGGAGCTTGTAGATGAGATGTGTGATAGAGGTCAACTACCTGATATAATTACGTACAGTTCTATATTGGATGCTTTATGCAATCACCATCAAGTTGATAAGGCACTGGCATTGTTAACAAAGTTTAAAGATGAGGGTATTCAACCAAATATGTATACATACACTATTCTTATCAAGGGATTGTGCAAAAGTGGAAGACTAGTGGATGCACGAAACGTCTTTGAAGATCTTTTGCTCAAAGGCTATGATATAAATGTCTATACATATACAGCTATGATCAAAGGGTTTTGCGACAAGGGCTTGTTTGATGAAGCGATGGCCTGGCTGTCAAAAATGAAAGACAGTGGTTGCCTTCCAAATGCTATAACTTATGACATAGTTATTTCTTCTCTATTTGAAAATAATGAAAATGATAAAGCAGAGAAACTTCTTTGTGAAATGATTGCTAGAGGTCTATTGTAAGATTAAAACTTGGTTGGATGTTTTTATTTTGAATTTATATATAAACATTATTGCATCACTTAATATATGTACCTGCCTCACTTATTGTTGTTTCTTTTGTTAACTGTGTTAACAGCTAAAGGCTCATGATTAGTTGGGCTTGAGCTTGCAATTATGCTCTTTAACTGAATTGGTTATTTTTCCTTTGTCGTGCCATCTAGCGCTCGAATGTCACAACCAATGAATAAAGGAGCTATATATATGCAAAAGTAGAGGAGTTATTATATGAAGCACATTTTATTTAGAGGACATTATTATGAATTCATTGTAGTTATCTAAACTACATGTATTAAATTTCATAGTTTCAACATACCTTAGCTAATGCCCATATGCTGAAACGGGCACGAAATTCTTCGGTTGTCATACTCCGTTTCCAACTTCAAGCATGTCAGGATCTGTCCCTTACAAAACAGAATCTGAACTTTAATTTCTTCATTACGAGATAAGTAAATAGGAATTATACATAGACATGTTAAGTTATTTTACTCACTTTGTTGAAAGAATTGGTTATTTTAGTACTTGAAGAGTGATATGATGATAAACATGTCCTAGAGAAGTTATATATTGTTTGAATGACTACCTTTCCATCTTCCAGATACACCGTAAGAAGCCCATTTGTTATTTAGATCTGTGCGAAATATCATACTATGGAGAAAGTATGATAAGTTTCTCATATGGAAAATGAAGAAATGAAACAGGTCAAGTGTTCAATAGAGCAGGATTTTGATGTAAACATTGGCCGACAGGTAATGAAATTTCTCAAATTAGATTCATGTTATATTTACATATTAATACCATGTTGCTTGATTTTTTGACCCCCTATATCACGAAGTGGAAAAAGATTTTGAATTTAATGTTTACGATGATTATCATTGTATTAGTTGTTAGAATGAGTTAGGATATTAAGGTTTGTTTGGAAGTAGTATGTTATGGTTTGTTTGTAAGAATTATCTTAAGTTTTGTTTGTAAGAATTAACTTTAAGTTATTTTAAAGATTGTAACTTTTCGATTGTATCAGTTTAACATGAATGCAATAGTTGGATTGTATCAATTTAACATGAATGCAATATTTTAACATGTATAAGTTTTGTTAAATATTACTTTTGCAATATTTGGTCTGTTAAAAGAATGACCTGTAATTTTGAGCATGACCTCTAATTTTGTATTATTTGTTCAACACTGATTTTTAACAAACAATGGGTTCCAAACACAAAAGTGTTTTCATAACACACAATGACCTATAAGTTCTGATTTTTAACACAAAATTATGACTTGTAACACAGTTTATGACACAATCTGGTTCCAAACACAAAGTGATTTCATAACAGCTACACAATCTGGTTCCAAACACAGTGGTTTCATAACAGTTACATAAATTACATAAAGTGGTTCCATTTCATAACAGGTCCATAAACTGATACACATCTTCCACAAAATACATAAAGTGATTGCAAACAATAGCAAAATACATAAACTGGTTCCAAATTGAAAATATATTTCGAATTGATAGCCTAATTATACACATGTTCCATTTTATAACAGGTCCATAAACTGATACACATGTTCCACAAAATACATAAAGTGATTCCAAAAAACACAATACATGAAATGATAGCCTAATCAGATCTAGAGGTTCTTTTTTGGTGTGGTCCTCTTTGTTGGAGTAAACCTCCTTGTTATTGGGCCAACAACATTCTTGACAGTACTCAACCTAGTTGTAGGCCAAGGTGGTACAAAAGGTCTTGTTGGCTTCCTAACATGAAGCTTTTGTGTCCTGCCCTTAGTAAATCCATGTGTCTTCTGAGCAGCCTTTTTCTTGGAAGTCTGAGATGCTTGCCTAGATTGTTGAGTAGTATTTCCCTTAGAATTCTGAGAGGGTAGGCCTGATTGTTGAGCAGTCTGTGTTATTGTGTTCTGAGAAGGTTGGCTTGATTGTTGAGTAGTCTGAGTTGGAGTATGAGAGGGTTGGGTTGATTGTTGAGTAGACTGTGTTGTTGTGTCCTTACAAGGAGACTTAAAGTGTTTTGCTTTCTTACACCTATTACACTTCACCACGAAACCTATTCTTCTCATTTTGCGACCAGACCCATCAATTTCTCCTTATTCTAGATTCCTCCTCTTTTTAGGTCTACCAAGCATCTTCCTAAACTTGGGTGGTTGCACATATGGATATGGTGTCTTAACCTACAAGTTTGATCCATTAACAGGGTAGATTACATGCTTATAAACTGTCCTGTACCTTGAAATCCTATATAATACTATGGAATGTAACTATCAATTTTGAAAATCCTGCTTTTCATAGCAGACAAAGCATGAACACATGGGAGTCTTGTAAGTTCTCATCTGCTGCATGAACATATATGATCTTTCAGGTTCACAACAAATTTATCAGCTTGATTTTCCAAGTGCATTACTTTAATAATATGTTCATCAGACATCCTAAAAAATTAAACAAACAAAATATATGTGTCACATGTTTGGACTGTATGTTATAGACATCCTAAAGAATTAATGTATGCCAATATTACATACCTTACTAGCCAGTTGTTGGTGTTACTAGTCACTAGTCAGGTTGAGACAAGGTGTGTTGAATATAAATATCAACACTTTGGTGCACCCTATAAAGATCTGCAATTTCTAATGCACCGTTGTCATCAACAAGTGCATTCATCCCAAATTGAGGGTCCTTGTAATATATTGTTTCAAACTCCCTATAACCCAAGTCTTTCAATACACCAACTAACTCAAAATAACTCCATTTGTTTACATTTACTCTCAAATCATCGACTATTCCATTCTCATGTACACTAAGACCTTCATCGGTGAATTCACCACTATGATGAATTTTGAGATTTATGTATTCATCCATGATACCTAATCATATCATCTAAATAATTAGAGTTTACACTAAAAAATTTACATAAACCCTTATCTGAACATAACTAGATATTGCCCTATGAGATTCGTAAACCCTAAATCAGAAAGAAATGAACTAACCTTTTGATAAACACTCCTTGAATCGTCTCCAATTCTTCGCGTTTGGAACAATCCTTTGCGCCCTCAACGCGTCGCTTCAATCCCTTGCATTTACCCTAACTAAACATCGTTGAGTTTAACACAACTTCAATCCTTTGATATTCTGGGTAATGGAAAGCAAGTTCCACTTGGATTTGTTTTAACACGTCTTATATCCACGTCAACAACATAAAGTCCACTTGGAAAAACGTAACACCTGTTTTCAAAAATTTGACTAACGACAACAAACAGGGTGATAAACGTGACATCATTTTAAAAGTTAGAGGACCAACTTGCCACTTTTTAAAGTGAAGAGATCAAATTGGATCCCGACCTAAAGTTAAGGGACGAAAAATATTATTTTGTTTATATATTACTTTCTTTAAGATTTTGTTGGTCTTCTTTTAATTTTGCAACTATCTTGAAACTAATCTCTTAAATTGGAAAATATGAAAAACTTTCTTTTAAAATAATTTAGGTTTAATAACTTTTTATTTAGGTTTAACAACTTAAAGCTTTCCTTACATGCAGCATAACATATGTAAAGCCTTCTAAAATATGGTCTTTGATCCTCAACACCTTCTTGTACAAGATCAACATTGATCTTAACTGTTGACCCTGGATTGACTTTTAACAGTTCATGCAGTAGTCATAGTCTCTTGTGTAATCTCCCAAAAAAGAACCATCAACAATCTCTAGCTACAAATCTTGCTCTTATAGCTTTGGTTTTGTTGACCCCAACATTCTATTTTTTGTGTGCCTTCTCCTTGATATCCTTTATGGTCAACCTTGGATTATTTTTCAAGCTATTCTGAATTCTTTTGCTCAACCACTTTGTACTTATTGTCGCTACTGCGAAAATCGGCGCCGGTTGAACAGAAGAGTCGTCACCGTGCGTTATTTATCCCACAGGAAGGAAAGGAAACGCTCAGATTAAACCTATCGTAAAGACGGGGAAAGGAATGGTCATCGCAACCAAAACCTGGATTCGGGAGTCGGTTATGCAAGGGGAAGGTATTAGCACCCCTCACGTCCGTCGTACTCGACGGGATCCACGCTTGTTTTCGGGTATGGATTGTTATTCTAGCTAAACTAAAGGTCAAGGGTTAAAAGAAAAGAAAATGACTCGGCAAAGTATCGCACTTTATGCCTACGTATTCCCGTCTGGAACGAGAAATCAGAGTCAACGTAGTTCGCCTACCTACGGGAAAGGAGGGGAAGGTTGCTCGCTAGGATATCGCATCCTATGCCTACGTACTTTCATACAGCATGAAAGATCAGAGCAAACGTAGTTCGGGCCACGTAAGACACAGGCTTGTCTTGATTGTTTTTATTCCTTCTGAAAAAGGGTTTTTCTGATTAACAGTCCCAGCGGACAAAAATTGACGTTTTGATGAGTTCACATTCTTTTACGGAAGAAGTGTCTTTTATTGTGTTTGAAATCTTATTGTGTTTTTCTGTTTGTTTTGAGAAAGAAGAGACAGAACTCTAACCTACGGTTGCGAAGGGAATCAAACTAACCTAATGTTATCATGCATGGGTTAAGACCTAGTGTCTATCATGCTCCTCTCTTGCGCAGAGAGAAATAGAGATCCTAAGGGAATAGACGGAAACAGAAACAACAGCATATATACAATAAAGCAGTAAAATGCATGGATGCAGCAATACAAGCGAGGCAAGGGAGTCCCACTCAACCTCGAACCTAGAAAACAATAGGCAAAAGTGAACAGAATTCACTTCCAACCTCATAGGGTAAACAGCAAACAATACAGTCAGGGAAAACCAATCAATACATCAGAAATAAACAGCAAAAATAAACAGCCACAACAGCTCTGCACCAACATCTGACTTCAAGTCATCTCCACCAGCTACAAGCTTCAAGCAAGCCCTAATCTCCATCTCCACAACCTTCAAGCAAGTTCTTTGTCATCATTCTTCCATCTGCAATGGCTTTTCTTCAAGTCCCAATCCCCAAGCTGAGGAATCAATCACAAGAGTGAACTGGGTGTTAAGCAATTAGTTGACCACCAAAGGTGGCAAACAGACTGCTAACAACACATAGAATATTTCTCTCAAGAGTTCTATCTCTTAGACACTATCACCAAGCCTTCCAAAGGAAGGGGGTGAGTGTCTTAGAGAGACTCTGCATCACAGAGAGGGATGGAGGCAATCAAGACCTTCCATGTTTTGAGAATCAAGTTTACTACTCTAGAGCTCTGCCTAGCTCCTAAACCCTATAGCCTCAACAGCTGCCAGCAAAGGACTCTCCTCATCAACTCTGGAAGTTGGTCTTCAATCATCTGGATCTCCAATGGTCTTCATCATCAAAGTCTTCAGCTACCCCAAACCCCAAGCAGGCCCAATACCCTACACAGACAAATGAAATAACCCTAGAGAGGGCACACCACACAGTCAAACAAATATAAGCAGTATACTAATAGCAGTAGGGGAATCCTAATATTTTCTAAGGGGTCTATTAACTACCCATAATCCCTATAGTCCCATACCCCAAAGATTCAAACTACAATTCCTAAGGGAAATGATTCACTACACTTATGCTATCTCCTAAACCCCAGTTTTGGTCATGTTATTCACACCTAAACAAATCACCTAAAAATTAATCCTAAAATTGTGAATCAAATTTTATATACAAGATAAAGGTCTAAACTAATCAACCTAAAAAGAATGGGTCAAAAATATTAAAGCATCTAATCAAACCAAAATTAACAATTTCATGTATCAAACAAAACCATTATTTAATCCTATTTAATAGAGAAATATGCTAAAAATACAAAAATAAAATGAAATATTAATTTTTTTTGTGTGATAATTTTCTTGACAAAAATATGAACAATATGCAAAAAGAACCAATTAAAATCATGCATTTTTCAAATTGTTATGAATTTTCAAAGAATTAAAATTTTTAAAAGAAATTAAATGGAATTAGATGGACTAAGGGTGCAATAAGCAATAAAATCAGTTAAAATGCAAGGATGGGCCCAAACTGGGGGGCGCGCATAGCAAGCGCGTCTGGGCCCAATCACTCAGAAAGCTTCATCAAAAAATAAAAAAAACAGGCAACGGTGCAAGTAGTAAGATTTTCAGTTCATTCTAGTTTGGGCCTTGGGAACGGGGGTGGCATTAGCAACGATGTTTGAGCCCAGTCAGAAAAATAAATGAAACGGTGCGTTCTGGTTGAGTCTCTCCCTCCAAATTTCTTTTAAATCGTGACCGTCAGATTAAGAACCCAGTCAAGGTCAAAAACATGATCGTGTGGCTCTGGGGTTGTCTTCAACCTTGAAACCCTAGGGTTTCAGAAAATCCTCTCACCATGAACGAACCTTCCATCATTCTGTTCTCCCTCCATTCACCATGAAATCACTCGATATGAAAAGCAAACTTGGTCTATTCCTTCCCCTCTACACAGCCATGCCAATGGTTCTTTCTAAAACTCAACCACAAATCAAATCCGATAGGTGCAACATTCGGATTCCACCATTTTCACCTGAGATCAATCTCTTCAATTCTCACCAAATCTTATCCTAACCTAATCTATACTTCACACTGATCATTTTAAGCCATATATGCAAGATTGTAGTGCCATATTCTTGATGTTACAAGCTCTAACAGTTTTGATACACCATTAACAACCTCCATGAAACTTCTCCAATCTTTGTGAAATCCATCATCTAACCTATCTTAACCGTTCTATGCTAACAAATCACTATGATTCTAACTAAAACAGTCAATTCGAAGAGGAAACTTACCTGGTGCAAAATGGTGAAAACAACTATGGAAATCCTTGGATCTGATGCTTGCAATGATTGGAAACTGATCAGTGAACTTAATTATGAGTTCTGTATGCAGAGATTCTTGCTCCAATGCCTTGAAACTTTGTAACCACTTTTTCTTGCACCTTGAATGATGAAGATGGATGGCACGATTCTTGCTCAATTCCACCAAATTCTTGTGTGAATTGTGATCTATGAATGATGTTGATGATGATCAGATCAAGAAAAATGGAAATTGAGAGAGATTTGATGGAGTTTGAAAAGCTTTTGCAAATTGGAAGAATTGTGTATAACTTGTGTTTTGATCACAATGAATCACCAACCATGGCATGGAGTTACTTCATTCAATATATAGATGAGAATAGAAAGCCCTAGAAGTTTGTAGAACCTTCCCATGCACACTTTCCCTTGGATTTGGATTATGTAACTTCATTTGTAAGTAACCATGCATATCTTTCAATTCTTGAACCAAACTCAAAATTCTAATTTTTCCAATGTTCTTAAAACATTTTTTCCAATCAAAATGACCTATAATTTCATCCCATTTGGCCAAATTATGAAAAATCTCATTTTTAAGTCATTTTTTATTCATTAAATCCACCAATTTTGAAACCTTGTGCTATGAGCCTTTCCAATCTTTCATGGTCACCTTTCTAGACTCAAAATGTACTTTGGAGCAAGTTTGATGTTGTGAAGTTTTCCATTTGAAGCTTCCTTGTATGAGTTTTGGGCATAGGCTTGAAATGACCTGTAATTCTCAGATGACCAAAATACCCTTTGCTTGCCAAGACCATAAGTAGAGTTACACAAATCATATGAAGGCATACCATACCATTATAGAAAGCTAAGACAATGAGGAACAACTCTTATGTTGATCAGGAATTCATTTGAAATCTCCTTGAGGGGTAAAAGTTGCTTGGAAGACAAGTAACTTTCATAGACAAAATTTCAGATACCCCAGATGACCTGTAACTTGCAAGGACCATAACTTGAGTTCTATAAATCTCCTTGATGTCTTCCACCACTAAAATTAAAGGTATTGAGATCCTCTACAAGTTTCATGTTGACCAAGGATCCAGTTGAAGCTTTCATTTTGAGTTATCTTGCTTGGAAGTTTGACCTAAGTCAGGGGATTTTACACAGAAACCCTAATTTAGAAACTCCTCTTCTCCTTGATTTCTCTTGATTTCTTCTTGGCATATCACCATATCCTCATTTACATGTCAAATGATGAACCCCACATCTCTCCAATAGACCTTAATTCCTTTCAGTCAATCAATTGACCTAGAGTTGACCCAGGGTTGACCCAGATGAAATCCTAGTTGACTGTCTTCAACTGCAACTCTTGTGATCATATCAATGAATTTCCTTCTTCTCCAAATGACTTTCTAAGTCTTCCATGATGTCTAGATACTCTCCATGCTCAATTCACAGCTCACAACTTCTTTGATGATCTTCAGATACCCTCAGATAGGAAATAGATGCCCTGCTTGATCCATTGACTTCTTTAGCTGTCCCATTTTTTCTGATGACTTGGATAATGCTTGAATTTGAAGAATAAACTCTTGATAGGCTCATAGAGATGAGAATAATGATTGGTCCCTTGTTGGATGATTTGCTATGCTATGTTATGCAGATGATTAGACTATGTACATGACTCTATACGCAAATGCTAATGCAATTGAAACATAAACCAAGTGAGATAGGTTGAGCAAATTTTAGGGTGCAACACTCATCAACTTCACATTATACTCTCCACTACAACTGTGTTTGTCAATTACTTTCCTGAGTTACCAAGTGTCTTCATTTGACAACTTGCTACAACAATCCTTCCACTCACAACCAACTTTACATCTAACCCTTACCCTAACTCTGTCATTTTTTACAAACCTTAGGTCTCTACCATTTTGCACAGCATAAGTTGTTATTGCTTCCCTAAAATCACCCTTTGAACTAAAGTACATTCCCACATCCCACTTGTAATCTGACATGTCTTTTGACTGTCTGAAAATTGGATGTTTTTTTCTTAGAACTCCACTACTATCATCATTGTCACAGGCACTTTGCATGCCCTTACTGTCATTGTCACTTTCTTTATCTTCTAAAGACTTATCATTAAGTTCTTGGACTTCTCCGTTACCATCATTTTCATGACCAATTAGGGTATCAAGTTCATCCTCCTCAATCTCATCACACCCATCACACCCATCCTCAAAAGCCACATCTTGTGCACTACCATAATTGTAGTTCTCATCTTTACTATCATCAGAAGATAAACTTAAGTCATCATCCACTGCAGGTTTACCTTTTTCAACTCCAACATTACCTTCTTTCCCTGCAGGATTCCCTTGTTCAACTCCAACATTAATTTCCTCAACTCCAACATTACCTTCTTCCCCTGCAGGATTTCCTTGTTCAACTCGAACATTAATTTCATCAACTCCAACAACGTGTTCATCCACTGCAGGATTCCCTTGATCAACTCCAACATTACCTTCCTCCAACCCAGCAGTGGCTTGATCAACTCTAACATCACCTTCCTCCATCACAATAGTGGTTTGTTCAACTTCCACAACTTCATCATGCAATTGACTAAGTAACTCTTCCACCTCATCTACAATTTCAGTAGGGTCCTCATCAACTTCATCAACAACAACATCACAGTAGTAAGGTTGAGACAAGGTATGTTCAATATAAATATCAATATTTTGGTGCACCCTATAAAGATCTGCAAATTCTAAAGCACCATTGTCATCAACAAGTGCATTCATCCCAAATTGAGGGTCCTTGCAAAATATTGTTTCAAACTCCCTATAACACAAGTCTTTCAATACACCAACTAGCTCAAAATAACTCCATTTGTCTACATCTACTCTCAAATCATCTACTACTTCATTCTCATATACACTACGACCTTCATCGGTGAATTCACCACTATGATGAATTTTGAGAGTTATGTATTCATCCATGATACCTAGTCATATCATCTAATAATTAGAGTTTACACTAAAAAATTTATATAAACCTTAAATCTGAACCTCTAGCATATATTGCCCTATGAGATTCGTAAACCCTAAATCAGAGAGAAATGAACTAACCTTTTGATAATGTCATCTTGAATAGTCTTCAATCCTCCGCCCTCAATCCTTCGTGTCTTTAATCATTCACATATTGAATCCTTGAATCGTCTTCAATGATTCATTGAGTTTACTGTACAAACGTTTTATCTTCTGGGGAATGGTAACCAAGGTCAAAGGGGATTTGTTTTAAGACATTTCATATCCACGTCAGCAACATTGATCAATGCATCTTCATACACATTCTTCCATTATTATACTTAGGCATTTCTATAGTTTATTTGACTATTTTTACTATTTTAATTTGTTTTCATATTAAAGTTTGTTTTTACCTTTATTCTATTTTTGCAGCTTATTTTCAGCATTAACAGTTATTTGATATTTGTCCATTGTTCGGATCATAATAGGAGTTACGAGAATCAGATTTACACGTGCTACCAGGCGTTGGAAATCTGAGACAAAGAGATACAAATTTTATATTTTACTCAGAAGCTAATTCGGAGTGTAAAAATTGAAGTCAGGAACCAAAATCTGCCGTTAGAAATATTTAGTTTTGAGCCGGGTTTTTTATGTTTTTCGACCCAGTTGGATTAGAACCGGATTTTTTTATGCTTCCCTATACCTAGTAGCAACCGTGCTACTATTTAATAACCTTCTTTTCACAATTTTCTTTTTGCTTTTGTACGATTACGATGAAGAACTAATCATCTAGAGTTGATCTACTGTAAGCGCGTTTCCAACACTTTGAGATTTTTATTCTATTAATTCAATTTTGTTTCTCTTTCAATTCTATTCTATGAAATTGCATTTGCTTAATCTGTTATTTTATGGAATGGTTTGATTTAATTCGTATGATTGCATTCCTAACTTTTAATCGCTTTTTATGTCGCTTAGTTGTTAAATCGCGTTTCTATATCGTGTTTGCTTAATTCTCGATTGTGTTTATCCGTTTGCTTAATTTGGAATATAGGAATGTCAATCTGTTTAATATATATCTTAGTGTGTTTGTCATTTGATATTGAATTCGAATAGAGATCGAAGCCGCTTAGGGAATTGGTTAGGAAAAAAACCAGTGATTAGCCGAAAACCAAAACAGTAGATCGACATATTTTTATAATCACTTAATTTAATCACTTATTTGCGTTATTTTATAAATCGAACTTAAAACCCCTATAAACCTTTTTTTTTAGTTGGTTGAAATAATACAAGAATCATTGCGATACGACATTTGAGTATCTCTTCCCTTTACTACTTTTTCAAAAATACTCGTTTTTTTATTCGTGCGCGACAGCGGATCAAACATCAAGTCTACCTGGACAACACATGGCATTTCTTTTTCAAACTTTGACTAACAACAATAAACAAAAGGATAAACGTGACACCATTTCAAAAGTTAGAGGACTAACTTGCCGCTTTTTAAAGTTAAGGGACCAAACTGGACCCCGAGCTAAAGTTAAGGGACGGAAAATGTTATTTTGCGTTTTTTTAATACTTGGGATCCATTCATCCCCCTCTAGATAAACCTCCTTCATCTAACAGGACTAAATCAGAGAGAACCGAAAGATGAAACACAAGGGAGAGGGTCAGGGGTGCGCGTGGCTGTCTGATGGAGATCAGAAGGCTCTAATCAAATCTCAGAGTTGGGAGAATGGGCGCAACATATTTTTTAGATCAAGATCCAAAGGTTAGTTAACATGTATTGACTAGTTATACAGAAAGAAGTGGTTAGAGGTAGAAATGATCAATCAATTGTTGATGCTCTTGAGGCGATGGTCATGTGATGGTACAAGTGAATGTAGTGTTGCATGTGAATCAGAATCCGAATGATGGTGCTTATGAATTTTATGGGCTGAGAAAGTTTCAGAAAAACAATCCGCCTACTATCAAGGGAAGGTACGATCCAGAGGCTGCTCAGAGTTGGCTTCAGGAGATTGAAAAGATTTTCAGAGTTATGGCATGCACTAATGAGCAGAAGGTGTTTTTTGAAACACATATGTTATATATCTCAAGAGGCTGAGTATTCATAGAGGAATACCCGTCAGAGGATGGAAGCTGCTAAAGCGAAAATCCCTTTGGCTAATTTCAAGACTGAATTCCTGGAGAAGTGTTTTCAAGCTGATGTTCGTAGCCGCAAGGAGATAGAGTTCTTGGAACTCAATCAAGGGAATATGATTGTATGTGACGATGCGACTAAGTTTGAGGAGTTGAAAAGATTTTTTCCTCACTATAATGGTGTAGAAGCTGAAGGTTTTAAGTGCGTGTAGTTTGAAAGTGACTTACGTCCTGAGATCAAGTAGTTCATAGGCTATCAGGATATCTGTCGTTTCTCAGTCTTGGTGAAAAAATGTATGATCTATGACGAGGATAGTAGGGTCATATCCACCCACTACAAGAATGTGAGAATGAGAAGAATGGGAACCAGAATTATGGTAAGTCGTACGGGAACCAGAACCAGAATCTTGGTTTAGAGTTGTTTCACAGAGGAACCAGAGACGTTGGATCAATCAATAACATAACTCTGAAATCGAAAACTTGGTACCACATGCATTTGGAGGAGAATTAATTGCATTACATATATGCATTGTGATTGTTTATTATTGTGAATTAATATATGTGATTGATGAATAATGTTATTGAACTATCCTCGTTGTTTTATTCACCATTAACATTTATGAATGTATTCTCACTAGAGGTGGCAATTGAATCCATTAAGGCAAAATCCATCCAATCCATCCACCACACAAAAAATAAGTTAATGGATTGGATTAAATCCATCCATTTATATGCATGGATGGATTCAATCCATCCAACATATTTTAAGGATTCAATGGATTATTTTTATTTTCGTTAGATTTATTTTTTTAAAAATAATTAAAAACTATATATTTTTTTCTGAAAAAAAAAAGTTTTATTTTTTTTGAAAAAAAAGTTCAATTTTTTCCGAAAAAAATCGTTTTTTTTTCCAAAAAAATCTTTTTTTTTTCAGAATAAAAAACTGATTTGTTTTTCGAAAAATAAAATAAAATTTTATTTCGAAAAAAAAAACCGACTTTTGTTTTGGAAAAAAATCGGTTTTTTTTCAGAATAAAAAACTGATTTGTTTTTCGAAAATAAAATAAAATTTTTTCTCAAAAAAAAACCGACTTTTTTTTTGGAAAAAAAATCGATTTTTTTTCCGAAAAAAATGGTTTTTTTTTCAGAATAAAAAACCGACTTTTTTTTGGAAATAAAATCGGTTTTTTTTTAGAATAAAAAACTGATTTGTTTTTCGAAAAAATAATAAAAAATTTTCTCGAAAAAAAAATCCAACTTTTGTTATGGAAAAAAATCGATATTTTTCAAAAATTAAAATATCAATTTTTTTTTGAAAATAAATAAAATCAATTTTTTAAAAATTAAAAAATATATTTATTTTTACGAAATAAAAAAAAAAGTTGGATGGATGGATATCCATCCATTAAAAATATGTTAATGGATGGATTGGATGAATTTTATTCTTAATGGATGGATTAGATTGGATAATTTTAAGAAAATTTTAGTGGATTGTTAATGGGCTAATCGATTGTTTTAATCCATCCATTAATAATCCAATCCATATCCATCCAATCCATCCATTTTGACACCCCTAATTCTCACCCATATTTGTTGTTTGTGTTGTTTGTTATGCTAGTGTTGTAGATACTCAAGTAGAAGAGCATTAATTGTTGTTGTGTTGAGGAATGACGTTGATGCATTTCTCTTTGTTTATCGTTTTGAATTATCTTAGTATTCCTACGAGTTGCTCTGATATGTAACACTGGGACGATTATCTTTGATTTTGTATTTTTTATGAGATTTGTTGGATTAATTTCTTTATGGTTGAAATTAAGTTGCTTTAATTGTGAGACAATTAAGTTGAAACATGTTTTTTCAGTTCCGTTGCTTTATTCTAAAATTTTGAGAATGACGATTGTATGAGAGAGGTGTGACACAATTTGCTGAATAAAAAGTATTTCTTTTGCATGATTTTATTTAAATAAGAGTTTTGTGATTTATGGTGTTACATAGTTGATATCAGAGCAAGTTAGTTTATTTGACCTAGGTTTGTGAGCTTGTTTATACCCTGGTGTGTGACATGTGTGTGAACACTGTCGATGCTTGAATTCGTTTGTTGCCATTTGCTTTACGGTTTACGATTAGTCAACATGTCTTGATTGGTTGTGTAGAAAAAAATGGTTGGGGGTAGAAACGATCAAGCAATTGATGATGCTCTTAAGTGGATGACTTATGTGATAGCGCAACCAAATGCAGTGTTCCATGTGAATCAAAATCATAATGGTGGTGATAATCAGTTTCGTGGGCTGGAAAAGTTTATAGTTATGGTTTAGATGAGTGGGAAGATTTTTAGAGTCATGGCGTGTACTGATGAGCATAAGGTGTTGTTCAGAACATATATGTTGTCTGAGGAGGTTGAGTATTGGTGAGAGAATACTCGTCAGAGGATGGAGGATGTTAATGTGAAAATAACTTGGGGTAATTTCAAGACTGAGTTCCTGGAGAAGTATTTTCCTGCTGGTGTCTGTAGATGCAAGGAAATAGAGTTCTTGGAACTAAAGCAGGAAATATAACTATAGTTGGTTATGCGACTAAGTTTGAGGAACTGTCAAAATTTTGTCCTCACTATAATTGTATAGGAGCTGAAAATTTTTAATGCGTGAAATTTGAGAGTGCCTTACGTCTTGAAAAAAAGCAATTTAGCATAACTTAAAAAAATGTATCAATAGTTAAATATTGATGTCCAGTAAAAATTGGACATTTATGATATTATATAAAAAAGTTGATTAAAAACATACCTTTTTTTTTTCAATATCATAAATTTTAGTTTAATATTGATATAAAGTTATTTTATATTGAAAATGCATTCTTTTTTAAATTTTAAGTTTAAATATATCAATGGTCTTTAGACTTTTATCACTTTTTTGATTTAGGTGTCTACTTTGGTTTAAAAATAAATTAATCATTTTTTAATTTAGTACGTGTCTTGCATGAATTGGGCTATGTGCTTACTATGTTAATTCACTATTTTTCGAGAAATTTTACCTCATACTCCTACATTAACATTTTTGGATCAAAATACCATCGTATAAAAATTTATAATTTTTTTCATTTGTTCATCGGAAGACTTTTTGCAAGTCTTCCGGTTCATATTTTTTTCTTTTGTTCACCGGAAGACTTTTTGCAAGTCTTCATATTTTTTTTCGTTTGTTCACCGGAAGACTTTTTGGAAGTCTCTCCGTTCATGTTTTTTAAAATTTTTTTTTAATATTGTCAATTATAATTTTTTATATTTACTATCCTATCATATAATTTATTAAAAATTAAAATTAACATTTATATAATATTGTCAAATGTTATAATATTTTTAATCATCTTAACGTTGGTTTTTTAATTCTATTCATGAATTCAAATCAAAAGTATAATATATAATATACAATTATAGTTCTTAGTCATTTAATTTTATTTAATCTAATATCAAAGAATTATTTTAAGTTTCTGGATTCAAACATTGACCGAAACATATATTAATCATTCATTAAATTATCAGTATTTGAAAACTATATATTTAAGGAAAAAATATTAATTCATTGAACAAGTAAAAATGGATTGATGTCCAATAATAAATTTTTTAATATAAAATAAATGACGGAGGAAAAAACAAACACATAATGTCAATAATTTATTTTAAAATTTAATAGTTCAAGATTAATTCTTATTTTATTACATAAATATAACTATTATATATATATATATATATATATATATATATATATATATATATATATATATATATATATATATATATATATATATATATATATATATATATATATATATATATATATATATATATATATATATATATATATATAAATAATAATTACAATAATAAAAAACTTATTAATATTGATAATAATAATAATATAGTCCCAACAAGCAAATAATGAAAAAATTATGATCTATTTGTTTTTTACTCATTTGTCTCAACTATTTTATTAATAATACTTTTATTCTAATTTAAATTATCAGTATATGAAAACTATATATTTAAGGTAAAAATCGAAATTTATTGAGTAAGAAAAAAATGAATTGATCTTCAATAATGAATTTTTAATATAAAATAAAAGATGAAAGAGAGAGAAAAATGACACATAATGTCAATAATTTATTTTAAAATTAAAAAACAAAAAAAACATAAACCGGAAGATTTCCAAAAAGTCTTCCGGTAAATAAACAAAAAAAAATATGAACCGGAAGACTTGCAAAAAGTCTTCCGATGAACAAACGAAAAAAAAATGTAAATAGAAAGACTTCTTGGATGTCTTCCGGTGAACAAAAGAAAAAATATGAACCGGAAGACTTGCAAAAAGTCTTCCAGTGAACAAATGAAAAAAATTATAAATTTTTATACGAGGGTATTTTGGTCAAAAAAAATTTATGTTGGGGTATGGGTATAATTATAAGGGTATGAGTAAAATTTCCTTTTCTTTTCTTTGACGTCCGTGACAATTCAATTCCGACACAAGATACATTTTGTTCGATGCGCCGACGACAGGGCAATAATGTCGTTTTTAAGGTACGCTGTTTCTGTCTCCATTCCTAACTCAAGACCATACTCTCATTGTCTCCAACATTTTCATGATCACGTTGATGTTGTTTCCATATTCAACCGAATGCTCCTTAAGAATCCCACCCCATCCGCCATTGAATTCGGCAAGATTTTAAGTTCTCTTGTCAAAGCCAAACATTACCTTACTGTTGTTTCCCTTTCTCACCAAATGGAATTAAGCAGAGTTACTCCTGATTTTGTAACTCTCAATATCCTCATGAATTCTCTCTCTCAATTGGGTCATATTACTTTTGCTTTTTCTGTTTTGGGAAAGATTCTCAAGAGGGGTTATCTCCCAAATGTCATAACCTTCAATACACTCATTAAGGGTTTTTGTCTCAAAGGTGAGATCCATAAAGCATTGCGATTTCACGACAAGGTGGTAGCTCAGGGATTTCGATTGGACCATGTTAGTTACGGGACATTGGTCAATGGTTTATGCAAAGCGGGACAGACAACAGCAGCACTGCAGTTGCTGAGACGAGTTGATGGAAAGTTGGTCCGGCCTAGTGTGGTAATGTACAATACAATCATTGATGGTATGTGTAAAGATAAACTTGTCAATGATGCGTGTGATTTATATTCTGAAATGGTTGCTAAGAGAATATTTCCCGATGTTTTCACTTATAATGCATTAATCTATGGCTTTTGCGTTGTTGGTAAATTGAAAGAAGCAATTGGTTTGTTTAATAAAATGATGTTGGAAAACATCAGCCCGGATGTGTATACTTTTAATATATTGGTGGATGCTTTTTGTAAGGAAGGAAACATGAAAGAAGCTCAAAATGTGTTAGATATGATGATTGAAAAAGACATTAAACTTGATGTTGTTACGTATAATTCTTTAATGGATGGATATTGTCTTGTAAATCAAGTGAATAAGGCAAAGGATATGTTCAAGACTATGATTCAAAGGGGAGCAACTCCTAATGTTTGGAGCTACAATATCATTATTAATGGATTATGTAAGATTAAAATGGTAGATGAAGCTATAAGTCTCTTTAAAGAAATGCATTGTAGAAAAATTATTCCCGATACGATAACTTATAGTTCCCTTATTGATGGCTTGTGTAAATTGGGAAGATTCTCATATGCTTTGGAGCTTGTCGATGAGATGTGTGATAGAGGTCAACTACCTGATATAATTACCTACAGTTCTATATTGGATGCTTTATGCAATCACCATCAAGTTGATAAGGCAATGGCATTGTTAACAAAGTTTAAAGATGAGGGTATTCAACCAAATATGTATACATACAATATTCTTATCAAGGGATTGTGCAAAAGTGGAAGACTAGTGGATGCACGAAACGTTTTTGAAGATCTTTTGCTCAAAGGCTATGATATAAATGTCTATACATATACAGTTATGATCCAAGGGTTTTGCGACAAGGGCTTGTTTGATGAAGCAATGGCCTTGCTGTCAAAAATGAAAGTCAATGGTTGTCTTCCAAATGCTATAACTTATGAAATAGTTATTTCTTCTCTATTTGAAAATAATGAAAATGATAAAGCAGAGAAACTTCTTTGTGAAATGATTGCGAGAGGTCTAGTGTAAGACCGAAAATAGGTAAGATGCATTTCTATTTATACATTATCGTTTTGAATTTATGTTTCAACATTATTTCATCTTTTCACTTATGTAGTTGCTTCAGCAAATGGAAAAAAGAAGATATGAATGACGAAGGGTGAGCTGACAGCAGTAGTTAGTTATAGAGAATGATAGAATTAATAGGTGATGATTGTTAGAAAGAGAAGGCAGGGATAAGTTTGTTACGTAGTTAGGCAGTGATATCTTCCCATAGGTTATGGTTTAGATATCAGAATGCTAGTCTTAATGTTTCAGAATGTTGGATAAACTTGAAGCTGAATTGCTAAGATCTTAATTGCACACAACAGGTATAAGCTTGAAACTTAAGTGAAGTAAGCTAAGAATGACTTAATGTGTTCTTGTGGCTAAATTAAACTACTGTGTATTGAATAGTAAGGTTGCATTACAGGTGCACAGTCTACTCTGATATGCGTTAAAAAAAAGTATTGAGAACTGTCCTCAAATTGTGTAGTCACTAAGAACAAGGCTTAGAGTTTAGAACTTAAATGCATTGTATGGAACATGATTCTATTTTCTACAAAATTTTTGGTTTAGCAGTTTTTGGTGAGAGTTTATCTTCAAATTGTGGTTTAAATTGTTTATAGAACATGTATTAACTTGGATATAATTATAAAGTTCTATAAGGCTTTGAGATGAATTTATTCCCCAAAATTGTACTCTAATGGTGTGAATAAACCATGTCTTTTCAAGGACCTCAAGGTAAAATTCGACCTTATGGTTTTGTGATGCAGACTTTTCTACTACATTTTATGCAAAACTTCAAGTAGCATGCTACTTTAAGCTTATAAGGCAAATATGAGTTTTAGTGACATATAACTCTCTAGAATTGAAGTTGAATATTTAACAGCTAAATGCTCATGAAAAGTGGGGCTTGAGCTTGAAGTTATGCTCTTTAAACTGAATTGGTTATTTTTCATAGTGTTTGACAGCTAGTTCAGCATTCTGTCTTTTGGGTTCTGCAGAAAATATGGCTGTTGGGTTCTCTTTGGCCACCGGCCATGTGTTTAAGATATTGACTTGGTTGATAGGAGTTAGTTGTTGGTTCGGTAGACCATATTTCTATGTGTTTCAGTGTCAAATTGAGTGACTTATTTAGCCGTGTCAGCTTTAACCCTGATGGACAACCAAAATTTAAGTAAAACTACAATTTTATGCAACTAGCGTAAGTTGAAAATCTGTATCCTTGGATGGATGATAGTATTGATAGTATTATAGTATTGTTTTTATGCTCCTGATGCTTATATTTTATCACCATTGATTTTGTTATGGTTTCTATATGATAAATGTTTCTCTTGTCTATGTTTTTATGTTGGAAGCATGAGAACTCTTAATTATGGATGTGGGTGAAATACCTTGTACAGATATCAACATGAGCATAGAGGTTGACATTGAATATTCTGGAAATGCAGTATTAGAGATTGAAACAAGGCTTGAAGTTTGTGAACTAGAGCTCCATATTTTGTAACACAATGTTGAGCTGTTGCATCTGATCTTCTTAAAGTTTTCAAATTTCTGGGTAAGAAATTAAACTGAAGCACTGATCAGTACGTTAGTGAATTAGAATCTCTATCAAGAATAGATGAACGTTTCAGCTTCGTGGATATCTAGAAAACGTTCTAGATTGTTAACCGGAAACAAAAGTTTTATAGGCCGATTGTGTTGAGATCAAGTTGACCTAAAAGTATAGATTAATTTATTCATTTATTTCTGCATTTTCTATGAACTAATAAAATTTTTATTCATTTCTCCTTTGTTCTGTGAAACCTAGTATGATTGCCAATGCATTTATGATATTACTGACTTCGGTTGCTTACCTCCTTTTCTGTCGGCAATATATCGAGAACTTAGTTGGGAGTCAAGATATACATCTTACAAGCATGTGAATCTAATTCTGCAGATATGTTTTCCGAAACTGATGATTGTGTTGGATGTTGCAAAATTCAACTAAATAGTAAAAAAACTCAGCACTATAGGCAATAACTTCTGAGTTGCTTAGCAATTCCTTTGTCGTGCCATCTAGCACTCGAATGTCACAACCAATTAATAAAGGAGCTATATATGCAAAAGTAGAGGAGTTATTATATAGAGCACATTTTATTTAGAGGACATTATTATGAATTCAATGTAGTTATCTAGACTACATGTATTAAGTTTCATTGTTTCAACTTACCTTAGCTAATGCCCATATGCTGAAACGGGCACGAAATTCTTCGGTTGTCATACTCCGTTTCCAACTTCAAGCATGTCAGGATCTGTCCCTTACAAAACAGAATCTGAACTTTAATTTCTTCATTATGAGATAAGTAAATAGGAATTATACATAGACATGTTAAGTTATTTTACTCACTTTGTTGAAAGAATTGGTTATTTTAGCACTTGAAGAGTGATATCATGATAAACATGTCCTAGAGAAGTTATATATTGTTTGAATGATTACCTTTCCATCTTCCAGATACAGCGTAAGAAGCCCATTTGTTATTTAGATCTGCGCGAGATATCATACTATGGAGAAAGTATGATAAGTTTCTCATATGGAAAATGAAGAAATGAAACAGGTCAAGTGTTCAATAGAGCAGGATTCTGATGCAAACAGTGGCCGGCAGGTAATGAAATTTCTCAAATTAGATTATGTTATATTTACATATGAATATCATGTTGCTTGATTTTCTGACCCCCTATATCACGAAGTGGAAAAAGATTTTGAATTTGATGTTTATGATGATATTTTAAAGATTGTAACTTTTGGATTGTATCGGTTTAACATGAATGCAATAGTTGGATTGTATCAATTTAACATGAATGCAATATTTTAACATGTATAAGTTTTGTTAAATATTACTTTTGCAATATTTGGTCTGTTAAGAGAATGACCTGTAATTTTGAGCATGACCTCTAATTTTGTATTATTTGTTCAACACTGATTTTTAACACACAATGAGTTCCAAACACAAAAGTGTTTTCATAACACACAATGACCTATATTTAACGGTTCATGAGAGTGACCTATATTTAACAATTCATGAGAGTAGTCTAGCTGCAAATCTTGCTTTTATAGCTTTGGTTTTGTTGACCCCAACATTCCTTTTTTTTTGTCTTCTCCTTGATATCCTTTATGGTCAACCTTGGATTGTTTTTCAAGCTATTCTGAATTCTTTTACTCAACCATTTTGTACTTATCAGCTTCACATTATACTCTCTACTATAACTGTGTTTGTCAATTACTTTCCTGAGTTACCAAGTGTCTTCATTTGACAACTTGCTACAATAAGCCTCACACTCATAACCAACTTTACATCTAACCCTTACCCTAACTCTGTCATTTTTTTACAAACCTTAGGTCTCTACCATTTTGCACAGCATAAGATGTTATTGCTTCCTTAAAATCAGCCTTTGAACTAAAATACATTTCCGCATCCCACTTGTAATCTGACATGTCTTTTGGCTGTTTGAAAATTGAATGTTTTTTTTTTTGGAACTCCATTATTATCATCACTTTCACAACCGCTTTGCATGTCCTCATTGTCATTGTCACTCCCTTTATCTTCTACAGACTTTTCATTAAGTTCTTGGACTTTTCCATTACCATCATTTTCATACCCAATTAGGGTATCAAGTTCATCCTCCTCAATCTCATCATACCCATCAGACTCATCCTCAAAAGTCACTTCCTATGCACTATCATAATTGTAGTCCTCATCTTCACTATCATCAGAACTTAACTCATCATTATTTACACCAACTTTACCTTGTTTAACTCCAACATTACATTCCTCCAGCAGGTTTAACTAGTTCAACTCCAACATTAATTTCCTCAACTCCAACAGTACGTTCATCCACTGCAAGATTAACTTGATCAACTCCAACATTACCTTCCTCCAACCCAGTAGTGGCTTGATCAACTACAACATCACCTTCCTCCATCACAACAGTGGTTTGTTCAACTCCAACAACTTCATCATGCAATTGACTAATTAACTCCTCCACTTCATCTACAATTTCAGTAGGGCCCTCATCAACTTGATCAACAATAACATCACAGTAGTCAGGTTGAGACAAGGTGTGTTGAATGTAAATATCAACACTTTGGTGCATCTTATAAAGATCTGCAATTTCTAAAGCACCCTTGTCATCAACAAGTGCATTCATTCCAAATTGAGGGTCCTTGTAATATATTGTTTTAAACTCCCTATAACCCAAGTCTTTCAATACACCAACTAGCTCAAAATAACTCCATTTGTCTACATCTACTATCAAATCATCTACTACTTCATTCTCATATACACTAAGACCTTCATCGGTGAATTCACCACTATGGTGAATTTTGAGATTTATGTATTCATCCATGATACCTAATCATATTATCTAAATAATTAGAGTTTACACTAAAAAATTTACATAAATCCTTATCTAAACATAACCTGATATTGCTCTACGACATTTGTAAATCCTAAATCAGAAAGAAATGAACTAATCTTTTGATAAACACTCCTTGAATCGTCTTCAATCCTTCGCGTTTGGAACAATCCTTTGTGCCCTCAACGCGTCGCTTCAATCCCTTGCATTTACCCTAACACAACTTCGTTGAGTTTACCCCTAACACAACTTCAATCCTTTGATATTCTGGGTAATGGAAAGCAAGTTCCACTTGGATTTGTTTTAACACGTCTTATATCCACGTCAACAACATAAAGTCCACTTGGACAAACGTGACACCTGTTTTTAAACTTTGAGTAATAGCAACGAACGGAAGGATAAACGTGACATCATTTTAAAAGTTAGAGGACCAACTTACTACTTTTTAAAGTTAAGGGATCAAACTGGATCCCGACCTAAAGTTAAGGGACAAAAAATATTATTTTACTTATATATTACTTTCTTTAAGATTTTGTTGGTCTTCTTTCAATTTTGCAACTATCTTGAAACTAATCTCTTATATTGAAAAATATGAAAAACTTTCTTTTAAAATAATTTAGGTTTAATAACTTTTTTTTTATTTCGTATCTGATACTCAATTTTATTTTAGTTTCATAACCATTGATTGATAATAAATGGCAATGGCGGGCAATATTTGATCTTACATGTAGTTATTTATGGACTTAATATATATATTTTTTTCGTATTTAACTTTGCAATTCATTTTAGTTTCTTTACTTTAAAAAAATTTATATTAGTCTTTAACTTTTCAAAAAATTTCATATTAACCATTTTTTTTATTAATGATAAAAAAAATTCAAAATTCAATTGTTAAAACAAAAAGAATAATATAAAATATTTTAAAAAGTTAAAAAAAACTAATATATATTTTTTAAAAATAATAGACCAAAATAAACTCCGAAATTAAAACATGTCAACAAAAAAACAAAAAAATATTAAGCTATATTTATGCCACCGTGTATCATGCCACTAATTAGTGACAATAAAAAACACAAATTTGTTGTTTTTTTTATTTAAAATTTGTCATTGAATAGGAAGAAGATGAAGAATCACATCATGGCTACAACATAAAAACCCTAATCCACAATTGGCGTTCATTCTGATCGAGTTTCTGACCACATAAAAAAGAAACTCGTATTCAATTTGTTTCTAGTGTTTCCACTAAATTCCTCTGAAGCTCCATCTGTTTCGTTTTGATTTCGTGATGCTTAGCGCATAGTGGTTGATTTTTCGATTTTGTCATGTTCAGTGTTGATGGTTTTATTACACATGCGTTATGTTCACGTTCCTATACAAAGTTTTTTTGCATCGCAATTATCCGGTTCAATTTCATATATGTTGTTACTAATTGATTTCAAATTTGATCTTCGTGCTTGTTTGATTTCATCTGTGTGTTGGACTAAACCTTTTCATTCTTGTTGGGTTGAACATCATTGAGGTGGATCTTTATATAAAGTAGAATAAACTTCATATTAAAATATGTTTCCTAGATGAGGCCACTACAAAATTTGAACATTTGACATTTCTTCATGACTTATTCTTTTTTAGGGGTAATACCTGTGAAATGTCTAACTGTGAAATGTCTAATTGTTGTCAATAATTAAAAGACTGCTTCAATCCATTATAGGCGTTAAGCGTTACAAAATGAAAATAATCAATTATAGCTCTAGGGATAATCGATTATTCTCTGCAAAAAATGATTTTAATTAATTAGACAGTTCCCAAATTAATTAGATAGGTTTTTAAAACTTTTTTAGGTGGTTTTATCAAATCAAGAGAGATTCCTCAAAAGTTTAAGAGTGTGTGAAAGTTGTTTTAGTAGTTAGCAGTTACTTTCTTACTTTTACAAGATTCTGGTCACTAAGACACGGCCAAGTGAGCTTTCACATTTCATTTCTTTCACAATTCTGAAACTTCAAGTTCCTTTACCAGACACACCAAACATATAAGTACTTCATTAAAATTTTGAATAGTTTATTTGATGAGACTTTAGATATCTTCAAGTTTAGACATGAAGAGTTGTTACCACAAATTCAACAAGCATTGACATTTGATCTCAATCGCCCTAATCATGCTCCAATCACCAGGCATCATCTAAAAAGGATCAAAGTTTGTAGGCACTAGAAAGGAATATGTAAAAATAAAGGTTGGACGAGTCCTCAAGAGCAATCATGTTGGTCCTCTCTTCTTCGAAGCTTTCTCCAAATGACATCCTCTTCAAGATCGATGTTGGGAAGTTTAATCTAGCGTCTGATGGTCTCAATCCTCTCCTCGCTCTTACCGCCAAAAGGAGTTTTATCTCCTCAAGACAAGTTACATGAGCATACGTCTCTTCATAGTCAATCTCTTCCTTCTGAATATAACCTTTTGTCACTAACCTTTTGATGTAACTGCTCATTTGACATACATAAATTTTCTAACATGGCACAAATATCTCACTCGGTCAGCTCACGAATTTCATCAACTTTGTCTCTTTATACATTTTCATATAATGCATATTTTTCAGCTGACTAATTTATGACTATTAATTTTTTCTTAATCTCCATAGAGTGTGGGAGAACATACCTATTGTCCTATGTGGAAACAAGGTTAATGTGATGAATAGACAGAACAGAATACGTAGGTTGTACACAAGGTCTTATGAATATCAACATAGAATTTAGGTGGAGTACTGGTATTTGGCGGTAACTAGTCATTGTTCCTTAGCTGTGGTCCAAAGTCGTGAAAGTCAATTAGTGACTGTTCCTTAGCTGTGGTCCAAAGTCGTGAAAGTTAATTTTAAGGTGGTAACTGTTGCTGGGAACACTTTGTGAACTCCGTATAGTGCTGGTGGTCTTGGGACTAATAGCAAGGCAAGGACAACTCTTGTGGTTATGACATCTAACTTACCTTATTCACATACTAAGATTTTTCGGGTGACTCGCGTCCGAGCGATTTGGTAAATGATTTACGAAAATAAAGGATATTATGTCAGGAGCTGGAATCATAAACTACTATTGTTGTTATAACTGTGAAGTTTATTTTCTGCTTCAGTGTCTAATTTCCCTTTGAGGGGATGCTACTTTTGTTAATGTTTTTTGCCAATACTATTAGTAACACCACCTTTGATATTCATCAATGTCTATGAATATGATCGTAATTGTTCTATGTTATTTTATCAATACTAGAATGATAACATGATAATTGTTGCTGCAACCACAATTCCAACTACAGCTCTTGCAGATATGCTTCCAGGTGCAGAGTCTGCTTGATTATTAACAAGAGTTTTAGATATTAGATCATAATAACATGGAACAAGATAAGATTAGGAGCATTTAAAGTATAACTCACCAGATGATTCCACTGATATAGCGGATATAAGAGGACCATATACGGATTTATTTGGGAGAGACTGTGTCCCTTTTCCAGCCCAATACAAACGGATCTCCAAAGTATTACTAGAAACAACCACATCATTGAACTGTTTTGTGATTTTCTTACCAACTCCTCCTGCTTCTTTGGCAATATTGAAGTCCTTTTGCACTACATTTCCCTGCAACATTTCAATCGCACCATTTATGCTTCATGATATGATTACAATCTGCGAGCTTATTTGCTATTTCTTTTCAAATAGAGCCCTAGTGATCACTTGATTAATGACCTTAATTTTTTTTTTTATGAAACACCAAGTGACTATTGAAAGAAATGTGTTAAACCATGTACCTGAAGGTAGATATCAAATATACGCCTTCCAAGACTACCATAAGTTTGATCGTCTGGGATCATTATTTCAGCAAAATGTAGGTTTACGGTGTAGCTTCCATTTTCCAGGCAAAATCCATAATAAGTCAAAGAAATAGGAGAAACACGTGCATTGGTGTACAATTCAGCATCATCCATAGTAAGTTTAGAGATGTTTTGTGGGGAATAAGTTTCTCCAAGATCACCACTTTCAATGAATATACCAGTGGTGCTAAATGCCCAGTTTCCTGTTGGACTGACATGAAATCTAGCTGGTCCAGATGAATCTGAATCATCGTCGTAACTTTTTCCGTTGACTCTTGTTTGATTTCCGCCACAATTTATATAGAGTGAGTTTGAGGCTGGGTTGAATATTAGAATAAGCTTATTAGAACAAGTACTATTAGAATATTAGAACAAGCACTTCAAGAATATTAGAACAAGCTTCTGGTAATATGTTTGGTTGTCTTTGGTCCCCTCTCTTGTATCTCAGTTTTTAAAAGGAAAAAAATTAAAAAGAATAGTTGGATCTTAGCTGTCGATTGTAAATTCACCATAAAGAAACTCACCTTTGGGACATTGAAAGCTCAAACATGAAGCTGTTCCTCTGAGAAAATTATGGAAGGAATAGAATAAGTTAGCATGATTAGTAAAATAAGATAAGATCCATTGCATCATAAGAGGGAAATGGAAAGACCAAATAATACCCAACTTACATGTCATTGCGTGCCCATGAGGTCGAAAACAAGTTCCTAAGATATATAGAGAAGATGTATCTCAGGAAGGTTCTAAAGTTTGCAAACAAATGTACACAATTGCAAGGATTCTTACACATTTTCATCTTGACATATCTGACTCCCTTGGCTGATGCTCAAGTTATTGTATGAAAGATCTCTATATATAAGTCATAAAATTTGATTCAGAGTATGATAATAATGTGGAACTCAGAAACATAATATACTTGCAAGGAGAAGCACGTAAAACATATTTAACTTATGTAGATTTAATATTAAGTAGACCATAGACAAGAAACAAAAGATATAGTAACCAGCCTAAACTTATGATTGGATCTAGCACTAGAGTTTTTATTAGGAAAACTATAACAAAAGATTAAACTATAGTACTTCTGATATAAGCTTTAAGATATAATTTGTATATCATTTCTTAGCAGCCTTAATATGATGGGAGCAAAAAAAAAACTATAAAACCAAACCAGGAAACAAGCAAAAAGAAAAATCAAAGTTAACTTAGAAATCCATAAAAGAAACTAATGATACATTTTAGTATTTTTCAACATAATACATTGTTCAATCAAAGGAATGATATAGACATGAACTCAGGACACAACACTGACACACGTACACCAATAATAATTTGAAAAAAATGAATAATTAAATATATAATCACATGTGTCGGTGTCGGACACTGACATGTGTCAGACACCAGACACGCCTTTGTTTAGAGGTGTCGGTGCTTAAGTACAAGTAGTATTAGAAAGATGACTTACACGCTGACGTTCTTTTCCCAAGCAGGCACTAATCCAGTCAGAAGGTTTCCGGTTAAAAATCTGCCGTAAAAGAATATCAAGATATTAATAATTATTCTAAAAAGCTTAATATTTAACCCCAAAACAAATTGCCCTAAGAAAAATATGATGAATTTCATACATATATTTCACACGGTTCATGTCAGCATAGGTCCTCGGAATTGTTCCACTTAATTTGTTAAAGCTAAGGTCTCTGAAAGAGATATCATATGACAAGGAGTTAAAAAAAATACAGAGAAAGTTTGTCTTAGAAAAACATTCCTATAACATAATATAGCGAGCAAGCATTACAAGATTTTTAATGATTTCATAGTCTTAAGATTTTCAGGTAGAGTTCCATTGATGTTGCAATTCCTCAGAATCCTGTGAAACAATAAGATAGACAAAGATATATTACGAGTGTCTTTCTTGCTGCCGCGTTTCTTATCTATTTCTGAAAGAGGCAGAGGAATCAACTCACAGGTTGTTTAACAATGTCAGATTATTAAGTTGTGGCAAAGGTGCAGATTCAGATCCATTTAAATCACTTATTCTCCTGAATATCATATTGAAATCAGAGCTAATTAAATAAACATAACTAAAATGAAAGTTAAATTTCAAGCCTTGCTTTATCATACATACAAATCAGTTAAGTTTCTCAAACGTGAAATTCCAGAAGGAATCGGCCCACTTAATCCACTTCCTTGAATCATTCTGTAAAAAGTAAAATAACCATTTATAATTCTTTTAAGAATTCAAGCAATTACAAAAACAAATAAATTAGGGGGGAAATTAAATATAAATGAGAGTGCATACACTTTATTAATACTTTTCCAGTTCTGAATATAATCAGGTATCTTCCCAGAGAATTGGTTGTCCTCAATTCGGCTGCATCGAGAGAGGATATGATAATTTGATGTATCATAAAAAATAATTTAGTAATCAATAAACACCACTACAAGAATTTGAAGCTTACAATTCTGTCAATGTAGTGAGCTTGGCGAATGTCACAGGTAGTTCTCCAGTAAAATTGTTAGAGGAAAGTCGCCTATATATAATTGTAAAACAAAACAGTAAATTATGATTGTAAGCAATGGAAATCAAAGTGGATGTTAAACATTGAGCTTTCATATCTTAGGGGGAACATCAATTAAGGGAATATAAATGAAGTGCTTACATTGTTCGAATTTGGGTTAGATGCCCAAACTCGGGAGGAAGATTTCCAGAAAATTGATTGTTGTATAACTCCCTATCCATTTCAAGTTAAAGTTAAGTTCTAGTTAAACTCTTTGAATTGAACACATACATGTTTACGTACTTATAAATGTTTTTTTCCCTGATAATTTGGGTAATGGGAAACTCACAATTCTTGGAGATGAGATATGTTTGCAATCTCCACTGGTATTGGACCGGTTAATCGGTTTGCGAGGAGAGCCCTGTATGATGATTAAGAAGCATCTTTTCATTAGCTTATTGTTGCATGTAGTTACTACAAGAAAATGAATTTGAAGTCTGATAAAGAATGCAAATAAGGCCATATTTCAAGATTTTATAATATATCAAACAATCAATGATTAAAAACCAGAAAGAAAATTAAGAGACAAATCATACAATTTACGAATATTCGTCAAGGAGCCCCATTCTTTAGGAATTGTACCATTCAAGTTATTGCGAGCGAGGTCACTGCAATAGAGGGAGAGAAAGAGTTTGTCATGCAAAATAATATATAGATACAATACAAGGGACTGAAAATATAAAACAAGTTCAATATTGTTATTTTGGATGTGAGGGGAAGTTTAGGAATTACATACATCATTTGAAGGTAACGCAACTTGTTCAGTTCCGGTGGGAGAGTACCTTGGAGATTTTGCCCTTTCAAACTTCTGTGTGTTCATTTTTCCATAAAAAGTAAGCCAAACAAAGTAATAAACTCTAATGTATTTCTTTGCTCGATGAGATTCAATCTATCTTCTCTATTCTTTCTATTTTAACAGTATGTATCCTGCAGCAAAAATTGCACACGGGCACCAGCCCTATGCTATAACACGCCACGCCCCAAACACTACTACTAGATTAAGAAAAACAAACAGACCATAACAGCACCCCAAATCCAACTGCTGAAACAACAGAAGTATACACCTCGAAAAATTCAGACCCGCAACACGCGGTTGAATAACATGATGAGAGTAATTGCGACACGAAGCCAAAACCACCATTGCCCAAAACCAGCTCCAGACGCTAACTATGATATCAGATCCGCTGGTAAAAAGACAACAGACCCAAAACATACAAGCAGCCCTCAACCAATTCCCGAAGCACACATTATAGTCTCCACTAATACCATTTTAACAGACAAAAGTAACATTCATTCATATGATACCTGAACACTCAAGAGAAATCGAAACCCATTGACTATTGGAATACTCAATACCACTTTAATTTGTTTTAAGTCAATTCCAAGACAGAATTTTAGTTTGCTTAATGATAGCCTCCTTTGAAATTTCTTTGCTTTGAAAAATGTCAAGATTTCTTGCTTTCCATAAATGACCTAATGCATGCAAACTAAAGTGTATGGAACTTCAACTCCATGATTCTCCCACTGTGAATTAAACCAGAAAAAGAATAAAGATGTTGACTTCCATAGTTTTGAAAGACCAGACAACCCCAATCACTTCGCTATTGTATACCAAACTTTTGAAAATACTAAACATTCAAAAAATACACGACTCACAGACTCGGCATGAACACGCCCAACTATACATAATTTGTCACCCCACGATACAACAAATTATCTTTAGTTGGGATGCAGTTTTGAATTGGTTGACAAGTAAACATCTCAGCCTTGAGTGAAATTGATTTATGCCAAACTTTAATGTTGAAAGCATTCTCTCCCTCATTACGCACCATTGTCAACTTCTCATTACACCGATCTCACTGAGTACATCTCCGAAACTATCCTTCTTCCACACAACTCTATCACTAACTCCTACTCTGACCCCAGCAAGCACTATTTCTACCATTAATGGAGACGACAAATCCTCTTCCCACTGAAACATAGTCTATCTCCATCTAAACTCTCACTCCCACCTACCATCAATGAGCTCTCTCGAATCAATCACCTTTACTTCTTTGTCCATAGATAAATAAAAAAGTCTAACAGACCTCATTTTAAGCTCGACTCCACCCACTCAACAATCACCCCAAAAACAAGACTCTCCCCCATCCCCAATATGATGAACCATTGACTCAAAGAACCAACCTACAAGTTTTTTATATGTCTAACCAATCAACCTCTCTTGCCATACACCCACACTCCCATTTAACCCAATTAACTCTTTTGTTACATGAAATCTTGAGTACCACTATAAACAAAATTGAAGGTTAAAAACGAAATTGATTAGAAATGGTGATAGCAAAGGGCTAGTTCCAAGAAAAAGAGACTTACATCCAAATAACATGGCAGAAGTTATCACCAGCAATAGAGCAATCACAAGTGACATTGTTCTCATAGATATGGGGTATGGGAGGCGTAATCCAATTAGGTTTGTTGCTGCATGGATCAAGATCAAAGTTCCAATCCTTCTTACCAAGTGATTTACCTATATCTTCAAGAGCTTTCTCTATATATACAATTCAAAGCTTAAATATACAGAATTTCTAAATGAGCAAAAAAAAAAACATGATATTAACAAGAATCCTTAGATTAAACAAAAAGAAACTGGAAAAGAAAGAGAAAAGGGAGCAATGGTACTATAAATACAAATCATACTTTCATCGGGGTGGATAGTAGTAGCAGCAAAAGCTGTTAGAGATATGAACCAAACGAATGTGAGTGAAAGGAAGAGAAATTGAGAGAAAGTGTTCATGTTAATGTTAACAAGGAAAAAGTGAAGTTCAGATATGTCAATAATTCATGAATTTCAGAAACTAAGATGAGAGTGAATGCAATTTATTAAAGTAAAATCCTCCACAGAAAAAAGAGAAAAAAAGAAATTGAAGTCAATGATGTTATATATTTTAAAGAGGAAAAGGACAGAAAAGATAAGACTTGGAAAATGGATATACTATAATAGTAATAGATGGTGTGGCCCAGTCAGGAATTATATCAAACACATAAACGGCATGAAAATTATTTTTCAAAATCATACATATTCAAGTGTCATCTGCTCCAAATGTCTCGTGAAACCGTCCTGTCAAGAAACCGGGTTAGAACTGGGGTTCGGTGGTTTATAGTGGTTCGGCCATGTTGAAGCGTTTGTTGGAGCTTTCATTGCTCTGATTTATTTTTGTCGTAGTGCTAAATACAAAAATCAGGACTCAGATAGTCAGATGCAGTTGCAATGGATTTTGCTACCATACACATTTGTTTTTAAAGATATAATAAAAATAAAACACAATTATTTATGAATTTAATTGGTATAAAATAAATAAAAAACAATTATTTCTGAATTTAATTGGTATAAAATAAATTAAAAAATAATTATTTATGAATTTAATTGGTTTCAGCGTAATTTACACTATATTATATGACAATTGATAAATGAATTTAATTGAAATATATTATGTAAAATAATTTTACATTTTCAGTTAATTATAATAGTTATTTTTATTTTAATCATTAATAAAGTATACCAACCGATGATGGTAATGAATTAACCTGTAAAACTTTTTATATTGACAGTATATATTAATTAATCTCTTAATAAATTTTTATTAGATAACAGACTAAAATTTTTGTAGTCTATCAGGACATATCAATTAAGTTAATTATTCATATGAAATGTAAGTATAATAACAAAATATGTATCTAAACATGGACACTTGTTCGCACGAGATAACGAGTCCAAGTACGCTCCATTTAGCATACGCTACATTTATCTTATTTAAGTTTTTTTATTGGAGCATGTGGCAAAATAACATTCAATGGCTAGGATTAAAGTTAAAAATTAAATAAATTAAAAAACAAAAAAACTGTCCATCTTCTTCACTATACGCTTAACACCTCTCTTTTACATTATTTTCTCTCTTCATTTCATATTCTTCCATCACCACGTTGTCAATGTTGGAACAAGCACAAAAGCTTGTATGTGAATCAATGGAGGTGATGGATAATTTTGGTGAAATTGGAGGATTGGGGAAGATGAAGTTTAGAGAGAATAGAGATTAATTGAGAGGGTAAAAAACTCATATGACATTAACTCATTCAACATGTTACAAAATGTATATATAGTGCCTACTAACACTAAACAAAGTAAGAAATAAAAGCTAAACAAAAACAATATAAAAACAGAAGTATTTTTCTAGTTTTTCCTGCAGCATTCTGACAGCTTTTCCAAATAACTTCTAATCATAGTTACATTGCATTTGACTTATATAACATCCAACGCACCACCTTAAGTCAAATGCTCGATGTTCTTCTTCCCCAACTTCACCACGAGTCGCTTGAAAACATCGTTTGTAACCGATTTCGTCAACAAGTCCGCGACTTGTTCTTCACTTCTGCAGTAGCTTAAACGTAACTATCCAGAACTCACCAAATCGCGCAAGTAATGGAACTTCATCTCAATGTGCTTGCTTCTCCCATGTGCTATGGGATTCTTAGCAAGGTTGATGGCTGAAACGTTGTCCACCAACAACAAAACTCCCTCTCTCGCGCAGCTGTCCAGCTCACGCAACAGATTCACAAGCCACACAGCTTGGCATGCACACATCGAAGCTGCAATATACTCCGCCTCGCAAGAAGAGAGAGCAACCACCGGCTCCTTTCGAGAACACCAAGAGATTGGTGTACCGCCAAACATAAAGACATAACCCGCCGTTGATTTTCGATCGTCTTTATCTCCACACCAATTGGAGTCGGTGTATCCAAGTAAATTGCAACTTCTGTCCGTGTCACTTGCCGGAAACAAAATTCCACAGCCAAGAGTACCTTTCACATAACGAAGGATCCTTTTAATCGCTGCCAAGTGGGATACCTTTGGCTTTTCCATGAACCTACTAGCAATACTGACACTAAACGCCAAATCAGGTCGCGTATTGCACAAGTAACGCAATGATCCAACCAATCTCCGGTATTGAGTTCGATCCATATCTTGCTCTTCCTCACTCTTGGATAGTTGTAACCGTGCCTCGGATGGAGTTATGGCAACATTGCAATGCTCCATATCACACCTCTTCAAGATCTACATTGCATATCTTCTTTGATGCATGAGCAGCCCCAACTTTGTCTTGTGGAACTATATGCCTAAGAAGTATGTCATAGCACCAAGGTCACTCATTTCAAATTCCCTCACAAGCTCTTGCTTGAACTTTGAAATGTATGATTCACAACTTTTGATAATCAACAAATCGTTCACATATAGACAAAGAATGATCACCCCTTCGCTAGCACCCATTTTCACATACACCCTATGTTCGGACACACATTTCTTGAAACCAATATCGTTAAGAAAACCACCTAGGAGTTTGTTCCAAGCTCTTGGAGCTTGTTTCAAATCATAGAGTGCCTTCCTCAACTTGTAGACTCTTGCCTCTTGGTCTTGAACAACAAACCCGGTGGCTGTCCCACATACACCTTTTCATTCAATAGACCATTCAAAAATGTTGATTTGACGTACATTTGATATAACAACCAGCTGTTGGTATTTGCAATCGCAACAACTAACCGGATGGTTTCATGCCTTGCAACTGGTGCGAATACCTCATTAAAATCAATGCCTTCCTTTTGCAAAAATCACTTTGCCACTAATCGAGTCTTATGCTTGATTATCTCACCTTTTGGATTTGCTTTCACCTTGAAGACCCATTTCACACCAATTGCCTTTTTACCTTTCGGTAAATCGACCAACATCCAAGTATTGTTTTTCTCAATTGATTCCAGCTCATCCTTCATTACACTCATCCATTTTGGATCGCTTAATGCCTCCTCCGTATTCACCGGTTCGGATTCATCCATTAAAGCGAAATGGATGAGATCACCATCATGATTGATCTCGCTATCACGGAATACCTCACAATCTCGGAGTCTTTGAGGCATACCTCTCTGCCTCGTTGACCGTCTATTCGTTTCACCATCCTCCGTTGCGAATGGTTGCTGTCCAGGATCATTAATAGGCTGGAAATTCAAATTTCCTCCCAGGAAATCGATTTCTGGGCCTAAAGTTTGACTTCCAGCAGCACCAGGGGGCTCTGTCATGGGCTGGAAATCGATTACCTCATTTGGTAAATCGATTTCCTGTACAGAAACAACAGAAATTTTGTTGTCAAACGTCCCGATTCCGTCCACAGTCACGTCCCGACTTACCACAATCCTCTTGCTACTCATATCAAACAATTTGTAGCATCTGGTAGGATGATATCCAACAAGTAACAACTTCTCACCCTTATCATCAAGCTTCTTTCTAAGCTATCCTGGAATGTGTCGAAACGCAACCGAACCGAAAACGCGCAAATGGCTCAAACTCGGTTTGAATCCGGACCATACCTCTTCTGGAGTTATCTTTTCCAGCTTCTTTGTCGGACACCTATTCAACAAATAGGTAGTTGTAGATACCGCTTCACCCCAAAGCTCTTTCAGTAAATTTTTGCCTTTTAACATGGTTCGTACCATGTTCATGATTGTCCGATTTTTTCTCCCCGCAATGCCATTTTGTTGAGGAGTGTAGGAAAGCACCACCTCACGGATTATCCCTTCATCATTGCAATAGCTCATAAACTCATCGGATGTGAATTCACCACCACCGTCCGTTTTGAGAGTTTTGAGCTTTTTACCGCATTGGCGCTCAACCATTGACTTAAACCGTTTGAACACTTCAAACACCTCATCCTTCCTCTTAATTAGGTAAATCCACAACTTCCTACTAAAATCATCAATAAACGTGACAAAGTATCGATTGACACCGTAGGATTTGACTTGCATCGGTCCGCATACATCGGAATACACCACCTCAAGGTGATGTTTGGTCCTATGACCTGCATCCTTGCTGAAATTACTCTTGTGTTGCTTCCCGTGAACACACTCTTCACATATTTCACATATTCAAGTGTCATCTGCTCCAAATGTCTCATGAAACCATCCTGTCAAGAAACCGGGTTAGAACTGCGGTTCGGTGGTTTATAATGGTTCGGCCATGTTGAAGCGTTTGTTGGAGCTTTCATTGCTCTGATTTATTTTGTCGTAGTGCTAAATACAAAAATCAGGACTCATATGCAGTTGCAATGGATTTTGGTACCATACACATTTGTTTTTAAAATATAATAAAAATAAAAAACAATTATTTATGAATTTAATTGATATAAAATAAATAAAAAATAATTATTTATGAATTTAATTGGTTTCAGTGTAATTTACACTATATTATATGACAATTGATAAATGAATTTAATTGAAATATGTTATGTAAAATAATTTTACAATTTTTACATGTAAACCTTTTTACATTGACAGTATATATTAATTAATCTCTTAATAAATTTTTATTAGATAACAGACTAAAATTCTTTTAGTCTATCAGGACATATCAATTAAGTTAATTATTTATATGAAATGTAAGCAAAATATGTGTCTAAACATGGACACTTGTACGCACGTGATAACGAGTCCAGGTACGCTCCATTTAGCATACGCTACATTTATCCCATTTAGATTTTTTGATATAGAGCATGTGGCAAAATAACATTCAATGGCTAGGATTAAAAGTTAAAAATTAAATAAATTAAAAAACAAAAAAACTGTCCATCTTCTTCACTGTACGCTCAACACCTCTCTTTTTACATTATCTTCTCTCTTCATTTCATATTCTTCCATCACCACGTTGTCCTTGTCGGTAATAACCATCATGTTGTTGTCGACAATCATCGTTTGCAATCGTCGATCATTGATATATCGCAGCTGTCGACCATTTTCTTCTCACAGTCAATGTTCATAGAGAGATTTATAGAAGGGGAGTTGGAGAGGCATTAACGGGAGCCACCATTGTTGGAGTTTGAATTTAAAATGGATGAAATCAAATTTATGGTACAACCAAGAACAAGTCCTTATACTAAGGAAAATATGGTGCGACGATGCTGTGATTGATAATGATAGTCGCAGGCGGCGAAGCAACGATGGTCAACAATGGCAAGACAGTGTTGGTCGACGGCTGTGAGATAGTGATAGCTAACAGTAAAAAAGTTGATCACCTGATGAACAAAGAAAGTGGAGGAGCTTAAACAAGGTTTTAGGGAGAAAAAAGATAGACTTTAATTTTAATTTTTTATTTAAACAAATAATTTATTTATCGAGTTTTATGATTTTTTTCCACGTGTTTTATATCTAAAACCCTAAATGGAATAAATTGAGCATATGTTAAATGAAGCATATCCAGAGTATATATATATATATATATATATATATATATATATATATATATATATATATATATATATATATATATATATATATATATATATATATATATATATATATATATATATATATATATATATATATATATATATATATATATATATATATATAAAACAAACAGCTCAACAGCAAAGCAGGTAAACAGCAAATCAAACAAACAGTCTGCAAACAACTTCAAGTCCCTTCAAGAGAAGTCTTCATCTTCATGCTTCAACAAGCTCCAACACAAGGGAAGAGAATTAACATAAAGATATTGGATTAATGATGGGAAGCAGGAAGGAAACCAAGGGAATCCAACCTGACACTCAACCAGTCATCTGAGAAAGGCATCCTCAAAGGTTCTACCTATTGTAAAATGCTACACATCCTTCCAAAGGAAAGATGAGGCTTTCACACAGGGACCTTGAATCATAGGATGAGAATGGAAAGCAAACAAAGCAAACCATGTTTTATGTGAAGAAAGAGAAAGCAACTAAGCTCTTCCTAAACCCTAATTGAACAAGCTCAAAGAAAGCTTCTAAAGGGAGGCCTAAACACCAAACAAGCATCACCACCAAGCAAACAGAAGCTTAAACATGTATAAAACACCATCAAAGAAGATTAGCAAGCTTATCATGCACTAAAGGCAACCATTGGGGTCAATCTAAGGCAAGTGCTATGTTGAAAGCAACTAAAACTAGCTTAAGTATTAAATCTATGAAAAATCCTAAAACACCTTCTAAAATACTAAGAAATTTTCTAAGGGAACCTAAGTATGTTAAGGACCTATGTGCAAAGGATCAGGGATCAAATCAAAAGGGAAGTCACCTTCTAAAAAATGCTCAATAACAAATGCGAAGTGAAATCCACCTTTTAATAATAATAAAATAAACTCTAAAATAGAATAAAAATCTAAAAAAAAAAACTAATAAAACTTCTAAAGAAAAGTAATATACAAATATAAATTCTAAATATAATAAAAAATAATAGTATTTACATACTAATATTAATCGAGAAATAAAAATAAAATATAAAGAAACATAGGGGGGAAGAAGAGATAATCAAACGGGCTTTTAGGCCCAATAACACAAATCCATCAGGAAAAAAAAACATAAAAATAAAAGAACAAAAATAATAATAAAAAAAAGGAAAAGAACAGTCTTCCTCCTCTCGACTGCTTTCTCTAAACCTCGGACTCCCTCTCTCTCTCTATTCACAACCAAACTCCCTCCGACAACTTAAAATCTCAAAAAAAAAAAATGCTCTCTCAAAACTCTCCAATTGTTTGCTTGTTTTTGAGTTCATCTCAAGTTTGGATTTTGATTTCATAACAGGTTTGTGGGTTTCGAAGTGAAAATGCGTTGGTTTGAATTTCTGGGATTTGGAGATTTTGGAAATTGTTGTCTGTGAACAGCGGTGATTTTCACTTCAAAATCTCCTTCATCTATTTTCTGGATTTGGTTTCTGTTGATTTCTGGGTGTTTACGGGTTTACTGTTCATGGGTGCTTGGAAGGTTTTGATGTTTGAAGGATGATGGAGCAGAAGGTGAGTGTTATGGGTTCCGGCTGGGTTTCGAAAGAGAAGAAAGTTGAAGGATTTTGAAAGTGAGTATGGGTTTGAAGGGTTTGTTGGGTTTCACAGTGTTATTTCTGGGTTTGTTTCCGAAGAAGGTTGGTGCGTTGGAGCTGTTTGAAGATCTAGGTGAAGCTCCAACGAAAGAAGTTGCGGAAATGGGTTGCTGGTGGAGCTCGCGGGTTACGTAGGTGTTTGGAGGCTGGGTTGTGTTTGAAGCTGGTGAGCTGAAGATGATGAAGATGATGATTTGGAGGTGCCGGCTACGGTTTTCGGAGGTGGGAGGTAGATGGTGATGAATAGGAACAAAAGTTTTATACGATTGCCATGTGTCAACATCAAGATGTCCTTTTTTCTTTTTCTTTTTTTGATAAAATTTCTTTAATTAAAATTTATACTTAGCCAATTTAATTGATAATTAAAATCAAAATACAAATACACTTAATTCTTAATTACTTTAAATTAATAAATAATCTAAAATAAATAATAAAACTTAAAATAATATTCTAATCTATTAATCATATCTAAAACCAAATAAAACTATATCCTAATAAAAAACATTCTAAAAGACTTTAATAAACAATAAAATAATATAAAAAAGAAAGGTAAATAAACAAACTATTTCTTTAAAACTATCTAAAAATGAAAAAAAATAAATCTAAAAGGTTAAATTAAATCTATACTAAAATTATTTCTAAATTAATAAGAAAAATCTATCTTATAAAATTAAAACTATAATTTAAATCTAAACAACTAATTCTAATAAAATAATGCTAAAACTAAAAGAAATTCTTAATATCTATTTAAAAACAAAATTAACTTCTAAACCTAATTTTTTTAAAATTAAAAATCCTATCTAATTTTAATAAAAACTCAAAATTCTAAACTAATTCTATTTCATAAAAAATTCTAATAAATTTTAAATTAAATCCTAATAACAATTCTAAAATTACTAACTTAAATATAAAATCCTAAAATATCTCTAAAATTACTAACTTATTTCTAAAATCCTAAAATATCTCTAAAATTACTAACTTAAATCCAAAATCCTAAAATAATCCAAAATTAAATCAAATCTAATTAATTCTAAAATCTTAATTTAATAGTACCAATAATTACCAATTAATTCTAAAACTAAATTCTAAAAACTAAAGAACTAGCTAAATAATAAAACTAAAAAATAATATCGATTGATTCTAATAACTAATCTAAATTAATAATTAAAAATAGTTCTAAACAAATAAATAAATAAAACTTATTTAAAACCTAACTTCTATTTTCTATCTAAAACAAAATAATAAAATCCTATATTAAATTCTATTTAACTATTAAAATAAAAATCTATTCTAAAAACAAATAAAATTCTATTCTATTTCTAAATAACCTATTTTAAAAGTCTATTAAAATCCTAATAACATAACTCTAAGAAAAAACTTTAATCTAAGCTAATAAATAAATAACTACAATAAAACTAACAATAAAAATCTATTTCTCTTTAAAACAATATGAAAAACCTATTTAAACTAAATAAATGCTAAAATACAAATATATACAATAATAATAATAATAATAATATTTGCAAGGAAAAAGAGAAATTAAAAAAGATTGAAATTTACAAAAATACCCTTTGACCACGTGTCACGCTCCCATTGTGAAAATTAATCGAAATTTGAAAAACGTCCAATCGAAGGGTGGGCACGTGTCTAAACGACATGAAATTAAATGAAAATGCAAAAATATTTACAAAAGTTGGCGGACAAATTTAAAATATGACACATTGGTTTTAACGTGAAACAATTACTAAATACACCACATATTTTCCAATTTCATTTCCTTTTTCTTTTATTTTCATATTATTTTGCTGTTGCATTTTAATTCATTTAAAATTGATAAATACTTCAATAAATCATGAAAAATATGTTAGTGCACCTTGGCATGAATAGAAATTTGTCATATTTTTTTATTTTGATTTTCTATTTTTTTCCATTTAATGGTGCATTTTTCATGTTATGTGCTTTTAATAAATGAGAAATTACATGTCTTCATTTCTTGAATTTTGTTCCTCATTCAATATATCAAATAAATTCCTAATATTTTGCATGTTGGTTCTAGATACCATAGGTGACCCTTAGGTATTTTTCTCTGATTTTTTAGGTTCCTTTTGATTAAGGTTTGAACTAGATCTTTAGAACCTTTTCCATTTGCATTACCCCTAGCACACATTTAGGTTTAGCATTTGGTTAGTGCCCTTAAACTTAGAGTTTGGACCTGAAATTTTTACCATGACTTCATAACATCCTTAGGTTCCCTTAGGATATTTATTAGAATTTTTAGGAGTGATTTCATATTTTTACTAGATTTTACATGCTAGCTGTTTTTATGGTGTTCCCAACTTAACACTTGACCTAGTTTGCCCTCAAAAGTGACCTTTTGCAAACTCTAGGCCCCCAATCCTTTCATGAATCCTTAGCACATAGGTTTATACCTTTGTAGGATAATTTTAAAGTCTTGATAATTTTCATACCTCCCTTAGGATGGACTTCCTTTAGGGCTTAACCATTAGGGTTCTTTCAGAAACTTTAGGTGAATGACTTCTCCTCATTAGATGGCTTTGTTTTGCTTTGTTTGCCTTCTTTCCCCATTCCTTATCCTATGATTTAGGGTTCCTTTGTGGGAGCCTAGTCCTCCCTTTGGAAGGACTAAAGGTATAAAATGAATGGTAAAACCCTTGAGGGTACAATCTTTAAGATGATTGGTTGAGTGCCATGGTGGATTCCTTTGGATTTCACCATGCTTCCCATCATCATTCAATATTTGTCCATTGATCTGAGGATCCTCTTGTGAGAGCCTGGTCTTCCCTTTGGGAAGTCTAATGTGCATTCTATAAAGAGATTGAGCCTTAGAGGACTCTTGTGTTGATACACAATGAACCTAAAACCCTAGTTGTTCATTAGGTTCTACCTTTCAAATCTCTTTGTCCATTGATCTGAGGATCTCTCTTGTGAGAGCCTGGTCTTCCCTTTGGGAGGTCTAATATGCATTCCATAAAGATATTGAGCCTTAGAGGACTCTTGTGTTGATACACAACCAAATCAAAACCTTAGATTGATATCTAAGTCCCATCCATTCTCATCTGTCCTACATTCTTGGGATCCCTCTTGTGAGAGCATGGTCTTCCCTTTGGGAGGTCTAATGTGCATTCCATGAAGAGGTTGAACCTGGGATGGACTCCATGTGTTAACACACATCTAAACATGATGTAGCCTTGGGATGATTTCCTTGTTGCTTTTCTTGCTTACCTCTCTCCTGATGGATTGCTTGTTTGATTGTCTGTTTGCTGTGATGCATTAGAATATGCTTGCATATGTAGATAATCTTAGGTTTATGTGCATGTTTGCATTAAAGGTTGAGGCTTCCTCCCTTTGCTTGATTGTTTCTTTTCTTTCTGTGTTTGCATATAAAGGTTGAGGCTTCCTCCCTTTGCTTGGTTGCTTCCTTTTTCTGTGTTTTTGTCATGTTTTGCATTAGAAGTTGAGGCTTCCTCCTTCTGCTTGTATTGTTGCATTGCATATCCATGCATGTTCTCACCTCAGTGGCTTGATAGCTTTATTCATCTGTTTTACTGTTGTTTTCCTTTCCTTTAACATGTTCCCTTAGGACTCTCACATCCTTGTTCAAGGATGCTGATGATAGACATTAGGATGAATCCATGCATGACAACATTAGGATAGCTTTCCCTTCAAACTCAACATTAGGACCATATTGCATGACAACAGTAGGTTTTAATTCAGTTTCCCCTGTAGAGTCCTTCTCTTTTCTCATCTCAAAACCAAATCAAGACACGTAATAAAGGCTAATGAGTATCGTACATTACGAGCCTTAAACTACTCAGGAAATGGTTATTGGAGGGTTTCCTTTTAGTAATCAGGATGATTAGTGTGGTACCTGTAACACCCCCTTTCTATATCCCCAAATAATGCAATTAATCATTTAGGCACATAATCAATATATCATCAGAGTAAATTCATAATATGGTATAAAAGGGGCAAATCACATTATACAATGAATAAACACACACAACACCTGCTCAACAGATATACAACAACGGGGCAACACCCACAAGGAAAATATTTAGAACATAGGCGGAAACATCTAAATATTTCATAACCTCCAAAACATGTATTCACATACATATACTTCATTCGAGTTGATTCACAACATCATCAATATATACAATATTCAACCAGCATGTTTACATAAACATTCATCAGCAGATACATACACAGATGTATCACAGAAGAATCAAAATAATCCTTAGCTACCCAGTGCTACATATCAGAGCCGACCGACCAAAAAGGAATGAAGTCACGCTTCACAAAAATACCTCCAGCCAACTAATCTGCAATGCCTCATAGAGCATTATAAAATAGCAGAAGGGTGAGAAACAATATCATAATAAACAATGCATATATATATATATATATATATATATATATATATATATATATATATATATATATATATATATATATATATATATATATATATATATATATATATATATATATATATATATATATATATATATATATATATATATATATATATATATATATATATATATATATATATATATATATATATATATATATATATATATATATATATATATATATATATATATATATATATATACACACACACACACGTATAACAATTACGCATTTTCCGCGTTCTCACCACAACTCACCTCACCAATCCATACGCCGCAATGTATCCACACATGTGTCTATATATAAATAGAACACCAAGCATACACAATATGCGTCATCAATGTTTATTATCAATTCATAAACACACACACGTATAAATATATATATATTTGCACATACATATATATCTTCAAGCATTTTCATCCATACCAAACATCACAATTCACATTAACTCAATAAACATACACAACATGTTTATTCCATCACTAGTTCACATAAACATCTACATTCATGTTTATTTCACCATACATCATATAAAGATGACAACATGCAACTCATAGAGACCGACACACGACTTTATGCAGATGCAAATGCGGTACCGACTCATTTCAGCAGTTTCAATTGAAGAACCAAAAATAACCATCGCTCACACCCCACATGGGCACACGAGGTTCTGTAGATTCTACGCGGAATCAAAATATAACCATCGCAACACACGAGGTTTTGCAAATCCACCGAGGGATCAATAAATAACCATCGCTCACACCCCACAAGGGCACACGAGGTTCTGCAGATTCACCGAGGAATCAATATATAACCATCGCTCACACCCCACAAGGGCACACGAGGTTCTGCAGATTCACCGAGGAATCAATCAACATAAGAATGCATACCATGATGCTTCACATGCAACATGACTCATGACACTCTTGAAATGCACACATGTTTACAAACATACTCATGCATTCGTCACATTCATCACATATATTCATTATGCACTTACAATATATACATATCGCAATATATACATATATTCATCATTTCATTCACACTATTCAAACATGGTTCACATTTACAATCATTCTCATCATGCATTTCTACTTAATTCAAACAAATGCACAAATTTTGCCAAAAGGCTACATTCCACACTTCACATTTCACAATCTAGGATTCACGCCATACGGCTACCTACAACATACATAACAACATATAATTAATCATCTCAGATAAGGAGTGATCGCAATCAAACCACACAACCAACCCATGGATGGAAAACACAAGAAAGAAATCATGCTGCTACGTTCGCTAACCTTCGCCTGGCAAAGTCTCCAGCGAATGCTCGCTGCCATTCGCCTGGCGAACTCGCTGGCGAAGCCAAACAGAAGCTACTGTCATAGGTTCGCTGCCACGTTCACTGGGATTCGCCTGGCAAACCTTCGCCTGAAAAACAAGCTAGCGAAGGCTGATCTTGGCCACTGCCATAGGTTCGCTACCCACTCACTGGGCTTCGCCTGGCGAAGCTGCGAAACCAGAAAATCCCAACTGTTCCAAAAATCACCAAAACCTCAAAAATCGACCGATTAAATCCAAAACAGTTCCAGTAGTATAACCCACTCATCACCCGACTAAACTACACCATTTATTCCATATTCTAACCGATAAAACTCAGTTTCTACTGATTAAACCAACTTCGACCTAGGAATGGAAAACGTAGAAAACAATCCAACAAATCCAATCTAGCACATACATGATCACATACATTATTAAGATGATAAAACTTCTTACCCTTACCTGATTAATCGCAAGCTAAGGTTGATTCTTGATGATTCTAGGTTTTCCTCTTCTTTCTCTTCTCCTCTTTTCTTTCTCTTCTATCTTACTATATTTCTCTTTTCTCTCATATACTCATATTCTATTTTCTTTCCTCTCAAATTCTTTCCACACATTTACCAAATTGATTCTCACAAAATATTCCAACTTAACATTATCACCAATGCCCAAAATACCCTCCAACCTATTTTTATCTGAAACTCTTAAAGTCAACAAAAATAGCATAACATATTAACACATAAATTCCACATTAAAATAATAGTCATCCAATTAAATCAAAAAGAACTCAATAAAACGGGAATGATCGAAATCGGGGCGTTACAGTACCCTCTGGGTGACATGCGACACATTCACTCCTGAGTCATAGTCTCTAGTGCGATATGAATTACAAACATTCATAAAAAACACTTCTTCTTGTAAAAGACTAAAAAAAACTTCAAACTCCTTTTGCCTTGTGGGGTCTCTTAATTCAAGGAAAACCTTTTCTGATGAAAAAAGTATTGTTAAGCTTCGGTTCTACCGCAAACAGACGTTGTCCCTAACTGTTGGAACTGTAGTTTAACCTTACTCGGGTAAAAACATACGAACAAACCCGTGTTCCGTTTTATCCCGAACTACGTTTGCTCTGATCTCTCATACCTGTTGAGAGTACGTAGGTACAAGATGCGATATCTTGGCGAGCAACCTTCCCCCATCTCTTACCCGTAGTTATCCGAACTACATTGACTCTGATTTTCTCTGATGAGAATATGTAGGCTAAAAGCAGCGATGCTCTGTCGAGTCCTTTTTCTTTTCTTTTGAACTAGCCTTGATAGGTAGATAGATAAACAACCCGTCAGATAAACACAAACAAGCGTGGATCCCGTTGAGTACAACGGACGTGAGGGGTGCTAATACCTCCCCCTTGCGTAACCGACTCCCGAACCCAGAGATTTGGTTGCGACGACCTGTCTTACCCTTTTTGCTAGGTTTCTCCCGATCGTTTCCTTTCCCTTCTTGTGGGATAAATTACGATAGGTGGCGACTCTTCTGTTTTGCCGACACCTTTTTTTGCAATAGCGACATTATGGACTGAGAAAGTTTCAGAAGAACAATCCACCTACTTTTTAGAGAAGGTACAATCCTGATGTTGCTCAGAGTTGGCTTCAGGAGATTGAAAAGATTTTCAGAGTTATGGCATGCACTAATAACCAGAAGGTATTTTCGAAACACATATGGTATCTCAAGAGGTTGAGTATTCACAGGGGAATACCTGTCAGAGGATGGAAGCTTCTAAAGCGAAAATCACTTTAGCTAATTTCAAGACTGAGTTCCTGGAGAAGTATTTTCAAGCTGATGTTCATAGCCACAATGAGATAGAGTCTTGGAATTGAATCAAGGGAATATGATTATATGTGATGATGCATCTAAGTTTGAGGAGTTGAAAAGATTTTTGTTCCTTACTATAATGGTGTAGAAGTTGAAGGTTCTAAGTGTGTGTAGTTTGAAAGTGACTTACGTCCTGAGATCAAGTAGTTCATATGCTATCAGGATATCTATCGTTTCTCAATATTGGTAAACAAATATATGATCTATGACGAGGAGAGTAAGGCCATATCCTCCCACAACAAAAGTGTGAGAATGAGAAGAACAAGAACCGGAATCGTGGTAAGTCGTATGGGAACTAGAACAAGAATCGTTGGTTTAGAGTTTGTTCAGAGAGGAACTAGAGACATTGGATCAATCGGTAACATAACTCTGAAATCAAAAACTTGGTATCATATACATTTGAAGGAGTTAATTGCATTACATATCTGTATTGTGATTGTTTATTATTGTGAATTAATATATGTGATTGATGAATAATGTTATTGAACTATCCTTGTTGTTTTATTCACCATTACCATTTATGAGTGTATTCTCACCCCTATTTGTTGTGTTGTGTTGTTCATTATGTCAGTGTTGTAGATACTCAAGTAGAGGAGCACTAGTTGCTTCTGTGTTGAGGAATGACGTTGATGCATTTCTCTTTGTTTATCATTTTGAATCATCTTAGTATTTCTACAAGTTGCTCTGATATGTAACGTTGGGACGATTATCTTTGATTTTGTATTTTGTTATGAGATTTATTGGATTAATTTCTTTATGGTTGAAATTAAGTTGCTTTAATTGTGAAACAATTAAGTTGAAACATGTTTTTTAGTTCCGCTGTTTTATTATAAAATTTTGAGAAGGATGATTTAATGAGAGAGATGTGACACACTTTGCTGAATGAAAAGTATTTCTTTTGCATGATTTTATTTAAATAAGAGTTTTGGGGGTTTATGGTGTTACATAGTTGGTATCACAACAGGTCAGTTTATTCGACCTAGGTTTCTGAACTTGTTTATACCCTGGTGTGCGACATGTGTGTGAAAATTATCGATGCTTGAATTCATTTGTTGCCCTTTGCTTTGCGATTTATGATTAGTTAACATGTCTTGATTGGTTGTGCAAAAAAAACGGTTGGGGGTAGAAACGATCAAGCAATTGATGATGCTCTTGAGTGGATGACTTATGTGATAGCGCAATCAAATGCAATGTTGCATGTGAATCAAAATCATAATGGTGGCGATGATGAGTTCTGATGAGCATAAGGTGTTGTTCAAAACATATATGATGTATGCGAAGGTTGAGTATTGGTGGAGGAATACTCGTCAAAGGATGGAAGATGTTAATGTGAAAATAACTTAGGGTAATTTCAAGATTGAGTTCCTAGAGAAGTATTTTCGTGTTAATATCCGTAGTTGCAAGGAGATATAGTTCTTGGAACTGAAGCAGGGAATATAACTGTAGTTGATTATTCGACTAAGTTTGAGTAGCTGTTAAGATTTTGTCCTCACTATAATGGTATAGGAGCTGAGAATTCTACGTGCGTGAAGTTTGAGAGTGCCTTACATTCTGAAATCAAGTAATTCATAGATTATCCGAAAATATTTTTATTTTACTATTTTATTAATATTTACCCTGACTTAAAAAAATGTACCATAAAGTAGTTAAATATTGATGTCCAGTAAAAATTAATTTTTTTTCTTCCAATTTCATAAATTTAGTTTAACATTTATATAAAGTTATTTTATATTAAAAATGCTATGCAAGTTAAATATATCCATGGTCTTTAGACTTTTATCAATTTTTTTATTTAGGTGTCTTAGCGTTGAATATCTACACATAGCATTGATTGGGCTATGTGCTTACTATGTTAATTCACTATTTTTCTTTGACATCCGCAACCTAATTGTAACAATTCAATTCCGAAGCCGACGACAGGACAATAATGTCGTTTTTAAGGTACGCTGTTTCTGTCTCCATTCCTAACTCAAGACCATACTCTCAATGTCTTCAACATTTTCATGATCACGTTGATGTTGTTTCCATGTTCAACCGAATGCTCCATAAGAATCCCACTCCATCCGCCATTGAATTCGGCAAGATTTTAGGTTCTCTTGTCAAAGCCAAACACTACCTTACTGTTGTTTCCCTTTCTCACCAAATGGAATTAAACAGAGTTACTCCTGATTTTGTAACTATGAGTATCCTCATGAATTCTCTCTCTCAATTGGGTCATATTACTTTTGCTTTTTCTGTTTTTGGAAAAATTCTCAAGAGGGGTTATCACCCAGATGCCATAACCTTCACTACACTCATTAAGGGTTTTTGTCTCAAAGGCGAGATCCATACAGCATTGCGATTTCACGACAAGGTGGTAGCTCAGGGATTTCGATTGAACCATGTTAGTTACGGGACATTGGTCAATGGTTTATGCAAAGCGGGACAGACAGCAGCGGCACTACAGTTGCTGAGACGAGTTGATGGAAAGTTGGTCCGGCCTAATGTGGTAATGTACACTACAATCATTGATGGTATGTGTAAAGATAAACTTGTCAATGATGCATGTGATTTATATTCTGAAATGGTTGCTAAGAGAATAGTTCCCAATGTTTTCACTTATAATGCATTAATCTATGGCTTTTGCGTTGTTGGTAAATTGAAAGAAGCAATAGGTTTGTTTAATAAAATGATGTTGGAAAACATCAGCCCGGGTGTGTATACTTTTAATATATTGGTGGATGCTTTTTGTAAGGAAGGAAACATGAAAGAAGCGCAAAATGTGTTAGGTATGATGATTGAAAAAGACATTAAACTTGATGTTGTTACGTATAATTCTTTAATGGATGGATATTGTCTTGTAAATCAAGTGAACAAGGCAAAGGATATGTTCAAGACTATGATTCAAAGGGGAGTAACTCCTAATGTTTGGAGCTACAGTATCATTATTAATGGATTATGTAAGATAAAAATGGTAGATGAAGCTATAAGTCTCTTTAAAGAAATGCATTGTAGAAAAATTATTCCCAATACGATAACTTATAGTTCCCTTATTGATGGCTTGTGCAAATTGGGAAGAATCTCGTATGCTTTGGAGCTTGTAGATGAGATGTGTGATAGAGGTCAACTACCTGATATAATTACGTACAGTTCTATATTGGATGCTTTATGCAATCACCATCAAGTTGATAAGGCACTGGCATTGTTAACAAAGTTTAAAGATGAGGGTATTCAACCAAATATGTATACATACACTATTCTTATCAAGGGATTGTGCAAAAGTGGAAGACTAGTGGATGCACGAAACGTCTTTGAAGATCTTTTGCTCAAAGGCTATGATATAAATGTCTATACATATACAGCTATGATCAAAGGGTTTTGCGACAAGGGCTTGTTTGATGAAGCGATGGCCTGGCTGTCAAAAATGAAAGACAGTGGTTGCCTTCCAAATGCTATAACTTATGACATAGTTATTTCTTCTCTATTTGAAAATAATGAAAATGATAAAGCAGAGAAACTTCTTTGTGAAATGATTGCTAGAGGTCTATTGTAAGATTAAAACTTGGTTGGATGTTTTTATTTTGAATTTATATATAAACATTATTGCATCACTTAATATATGTACCTGCCTCACTTATTGTTGTTTCTTTTGTTAACTGTGTTAACAGCTAAAGGCTCATGATTAGTTGGGCTTGAGCTTGCAATTATGCTCTTTAACTGAATTGGTTATTTTTCCTGGTGTGATTGAAATTATGCTCTTTAGCTAAAGGCTCATGACAACTAGTTCAGCATTCTAGAATGTGATTGGATTGGTCATTTCCCCTTATTGAGTAAAGGAAGCCAAAATATAAATAAAACTACAATTTTATGCAACTAGTATAAGTTGAAAAATCTGGATCCTTGGATGGTAATGATTGTGATTCTACCCCACATTATTATAGTATTGTTTTGATGCGCCTGATGCTTATATTTTTTCACTGTTGATTTGTTATATCTTTATACTCAAACTAATACATGTAAGACTTTTTATTGTCTCATTCGATTTTTCTAAAACCAAATTACTGCCTTTGACAGTCAGATTTAGCAACATTGCCCTCTATGTTTGGCAGATTTTTTTGTAGTTCGAACAGAAAGTTAAAGGTCATGCTAGAAGGTTTTCTCAAAGATATTTGAAAGTGTATATCTGTTGATATAGGTGCACAACTTGGTTATAGATGAACACTTCAACAACGTGGATATCTAGAAAACATTCTAGATTGTTAACCGGAAACAAAAGTTTTAAAGGCCTATCATATTGAGATCGAGTAGATGTAAACGTATAGATTAAAATGGAAACCTTATTCGAAATATAATTTATTCATTTGTTTCTGCATTTTCTATGAACAGATAAATTTGTAATTCATTTCTCCTTCGTTCTATGGAACCTAGTATGATTGCCAATGCATTTCTGATATCACTGACTTCTGTTGTTTACCTCCTTTTCGGTCGGCAATATATCGAGAACTTAGTTGGGAGTCAAGATATACATCTTACAAGCATGTGAATCTAATTCTGCAGATATGTTTCCCGAAACTGATGATTTTGTTGAATGTTGCAAAATTCAACAAAATAGTAAAAAAAACTCAGCACTATAGGCAATAACTTCTGAGTTGCTTAGCAATTCCTTTGTCGTGCCATCTAGCGCTCGAATGTCACAACCAATGAATAAAGGAGCTATATATATGCAAAAGTAGAGGAGTTATTGTATGAAGCACATTTTATTTAGAGGACATTATTATGAATTCAATGTAGTTATCTAAACTACATGTATTAAATTTCATAGTTTCAACATACCTTAGCTAATGCCCATATGCTGAAACGGGCACGAAATTCTTCGGTTGTCATACTCCGTTTCCAACTTCAAGCATGTCAGGATCTGTCCCTTACAAAACAGAATCTGAACTTTAATTTCTTCATTACGAGATAAGTAAATAGGAATTATACATAGACATGTTAAGTTATTTTACTCACTTTGTTGAAAGAATTGGTTATTTTAGTACTTGAAGAGTGATATGATGATAAACATGTCCTAGAGAAGTTATATATTGTTTGAATGACTACCTTTCCATCTTCCAGATACACCGTAAGAAGCCCATTTGTTATTTAGATCTGTGCGAGATATCATACTATGGAGAAAGTATGATAAGTTTCTCATATGGAAAATGAAGAAATGAAACAGGTCAAGTGTTCAATAGAGCAGGATTTTGATGTAAACATTGGCCGGCAGGTAATGAAATTTCTTAAATTAGATTCATGTTATATTTACATATTAATACCATGTTGCTTGATTTTTTGACCCCCTATATTACGAAGTGGAAAAAGATTTTGAATTTAATGTTTACGATGATTATCATTGTATTAGTTGTTAGAATGAGTTAGGGTATTAAGGTTTGTTTGGAAGTAGTATGTTATGGTTTGTTTGTAAGAATTATCTTAAGTTTTGTTTGTAAGAATTAGCTTTAAGTTATTTTAAAGATTGTAACTTTTGGATTGTATCAGTTTAACATGAATGCAACAGTTGGATTGTATCAATTTAACATGAATGCAATATTTTAACATGTATAAGTTTTGTTAAATATTACTTTTGCAATATTTGGTCTGTTAAGAGAATGACCTGTAATTATGAGCATGACCTCTAATTTTGTATTATTTGTTCAACACTGATTTTTAACAAACAATGGGTTCCAAACACAAAAGTGTTTTCATAACACACAATGACCTATAAGTTCTGATTTTTAACACAAAATTATAACTTGTAACACAGTTTATGACACAATCTGGTTCCAAACACAAAGTGATTTCATAATAGCTACACAATCTGGTTCCATACACAGTGGTTTCATTACAGTTACATAAATTACATAAAGTGGTTCCATTTCATAACAGGTCCATAAATTGATACACATCTTCCACAAAATACATAAAGTGATTCCAAACAATAGTAAAATACATAAACTGGTTCCAAACTGAAAATATATTTCAAATTGATAGCCTAATTATACACATGTTCCTTTTTATAACAGGTCCATAAACTGATACACATGTTCCACAAAATACATAAAGTGATTCCAAAAAACACAATACATGAAATGATAGCCTAATCATATCTAGAGGTTCTTTTTTGGTGTGGTCCTCTTTGTTGGAGTAGACCTCTTTGTTATTGGGCCAACAACATTCTTGGCAGTACTCAACCTAGTTGTAGGCCAAGGTGGTACAAAAGGTCTTGTTGGCTTCCTAACATGAAGCTTTTGTGTCCTGCCTTTAGCAGATCCATGTGTCTTTTGAGCAGCCTTTTTCTTGGAAGTCTGAGATGCTTGCCTAGATTGTTGAGTAGTATTTCCCTTAGAATTCTGAGAGGGTAGGCCTGATTGTTGAGCAGTCTGTGTTGTTGTGTTCTGAGAAGGTTGGCTTGATTGTTGAGTAGTCTGAGTTGGAGTATGAGAGGGTTGGGCTGATTGTTGAGTAGACTGTGTTGTTGTGTCCTTACAAGGAGACTTAAAGTGTTTTGCTTTCTTACACCTATTACACTTCACCACGAAACCTATTCTTCTCATTTTGCGACCAGACCCATCAATTTCTCCTTATTCTAGATTCCTCCTCTTTTTAGGTCTACCAAGCATCTTCCTAAACTTGGGTGGTTGCACATATGGATATGGTGTCTTAACCTACAAGTTTGATCCATTAACAGGGTAGATTACATGCTTATAAATTTCCATGGAATATTGTCATTGGCAAGATTCCATCCTTTGAATAAAATCAGCCTTTTGAGCCTTTCTTTCTTGTGCAAATTATCAATTCCTTATTTTCTGTGTTATGCAAAATACCGTTCGATTGTTTTTGAAAGCGTTAAAGTCCAAATTTTTGAAAAAAATAACTTGGAAAGATTTTACAAAATGTTTTAACTTGTGGAAAGACTCGAGGAAAATCATACTTCCCCGAAACTTCAGGGTAGCAGGAGTCTTGATACACGGTTAGAATTTACATTCCCCAATGAAATGCTAGCAAGTTGAGCGACGAAGAGTCCTTTCGCCATGCATGATTACCAAAATTGAAGATTATCCCTCAGGATTTCTTGTGATGATATGAAGGTTCCTCCCCCAACGAAGTATTTCTGGACATCTGTTTGAATTCACCTCCGCAAAATCTACCTACAGGCTCTATTCCCCAGTAGGTCTTCGGGTTTATTTCCCAAGTCTACGTACACCCCTCATCATGGGATCAGTGTGATTCGGTTGTTCCCCGAGTCGGTGACATCTATCAATCCCCGTGAAGTCTAAGTTATTACTTACTTCATTTCCAAGTATAAGTCCAGTCGTAACTGGCATTTTAACCAATTGTCGTTGGCATTTATTTGGTCGTCACCGTCTATTTCCTTTTAAGCCCAGTCGTCACTGGCATTGTCTAAATCCAATTGTCATTGGTGTCTCGTTAGTTGTCACTAACAAATCACATATAAGTCCAGTCGTCACTGGCACTAAATAAAAGTCCAATTGTCATTGGCGCCTCTTGGTTTGGTTGTTACCAACCTTTCCCCGGGGAATCCAGTCGTCACTGGTATTGTTCCAATTATTATTGGTATCTTGTTAGTTGTTGCTAACTCTCCCCATGAAGTCCAATCGTCACTGGCACTGCCTAAATTCAATCGTCATTGGTATCTTGAGGTTTTAACCAATTTTTCCCTTTGAAACTCAATCGTAACTGGTATCATCATCTAGAGTCCAATCGTTATTGGGAATCTGTTTCAGTTTGGTTGTCACCAATCCCCAGCTAGAAGATCTAGTAATCACTAGCATTTTTGTATAACCAATTGTCATTGGTATTCCCTAGCATGGTCGTCACCATCTTCATTAAAAATCCAGTCGTAACTGGCATTGTTTCATAACTAATTGTCATTGATACCCTGATTTGGTCGTCACCAATCACCATTAAAAGACCAGTCGTCACTGGCATCGCTTGGAATTCTGGTCGTTACCAATTCCCCAGGAAGTCTATTAATTACCAGCATTGTGTGAACTATTTGCAGAAACTGAGGTGTATCCCCAGTAATCCATGTTCCCAGTCAAGTCCTGGAGATCTAGTCGTCATTAGTGTCCTCCGTGTGTGATTAGTCTTGATTCTAGTCCATTCCTGAAGGTCCCGTTTGAACTCTTCACTATAGGAAGTTCCTCATCTGATCATCCCCAGTGAGGTTGTATCCAGTCTTTCGCTTCCCCGGTGAATCCTGATTCTCTTTTCCCGATGGAATTAATTTTTCATTTCCCCAGTAGAAGTATATCCTTTTCCCCAATAGAAGTCTATTCTTCTCCCGGTGGAGTACCTCTGTTCCAATAAGATTGTCATCTTTATTGGATTTGTATCTTCCCCATGTGAAGTTTCCCTGCTTACGCTATCAGTCATGTCTGAACTGTTAATTCAGTTTTTCAGTACAAGTCCCCAGTGTCGAGTCCTTGTATTTGTCATTGTTTGTTTTACTGTTTCTTTTATTATTATTATCGTTGCGCCTATGTTGTTTGCATTCAAGCATCATAAAACATCATTTAGAGTGCATGGCATATCATAACTTGTCCTTTAGCATGACATCGGATCTAAGGGACAAAATTTTCGGTTATCTATATTTAAATACCTTTCACTACGATTTAACGAAGATTGTCATCTCTCGTTCCCCATCTAGTGAAGATATTTAAATAGGGGCAACTGTTGTACCCCAAATTTTGACCCCTTAGATTCTCATTATCATTTAAGAAGCATGATCATAAATTATCTAACCCTAAATCAGTGCAAGTTCATTATTGTCAAGTTACAGACGAATCAGGGTTTTCGCGCCGACAAATTCAAAACAACCAAGGAATGATCAACCAATGATTTGGGTCAATTCAATCATGGAATGAAATCAAAGATAATATCAAAGTCAAATGAGAAGTCAATTTGAAGAAATCATTTCAGAATCAAGAACAGTGCAGTCAGGAGGCCCCGATTAGGGTTTTTAACTAGTGAAAAGTCAACTGTGGTTTGACTTTGATGTTGGAAGATGTTTTAATGGTGGGATTGAGGTCCATGAAGTTCATATAGCTTATTAAAAACCATTCAATAAGTATCAAAGTCTCAGGATATCCAGAACGTCAACAGGCGACTCAGTCGGCACCGATCGATCGTACGGTTGACCGAAAAGTCAACTCCTCAAATTTTGAGAATTGGAATCCAAGTTGTGAATCAAAGTTGTTCCTTATGTCATAATGGACCTTCATATCAATTTTCATGATCATTGGATCAAGGATGAGAGAGTAATCGAGAAATCGGGAAATTAGGGTTTTGAAAAGGGCTAAACCATAACTCCTTAACCACACATCCAATTGAGTTGGTTCTAGTCTCATTTGAAAGCTCTTGAAAAACTCTACAAAAGTGTCCTAGTGGTCCATGGTCAGAAAACGCTTAGTTTTTGAGTTAGAGAAGAAAACATTACAAGAGGAGGAAAAAGACGGAAAATTCTAAGTGTTTTGTACTAAGGAACCCTAAAATCAGCCAACTTCAAAGGGATTTTTCACCTAGTTTCAAATAGAATCAAGACTTCTGGTCAACATGAAAGTTTTAGTACTATGTGAGGGCTTTCTAAAAAGTACAAGTACATCTCAAGGTGATTTATGAGCTGAGAGATACATGTGTTCAAAGTTGGTGTTTTGTCACTTTAGTCCCACATTGGCCAATTTTACAAAAGCACCTCTCCCACCCAAGTGGGCCAATTTTAACTTGCCAAACTCATGTTACCTGATATATTGGACATCTCAAGCATGTTAGAACAGAAAGATTGCATAGAAGTAGCATGGAATTAAAGTTGTGAAGTTCATTGCCAAAGTTGCCATTTTTGACTTTTCCAAGCATGAGGTGTAAAGCAAACCTACTCCAGCCACTCTATCAAGCCTCTAGCCTGCATTTTATCAGTAAAAACATCAATGTAACTTGCCCCTTGAGTGAAAAGAACAGCCAAAGGTCAGAAAAGCAAGGCAAGTTGGATGGTGGGTGAAAAATATCAAAGATAACTTCATGTTTAAGCAAAGTTCTCAAGCAAGCACCTCCTTGCTTTTTGCTATAAAAAGGGACCTCACACCCCTCATTCAAGACATCAACATCATTCTAAAAACCTGAGAAATCAAGCTCCCTTACTACATCTCACTCTTGCTTGCAATTTGCAAAATTCTCCAAAGTTATCAAGTTAAGCCAAAATTCTGCATTTTGCAATTTCACTACCACATCAATTTCCATCAATTCCAACACCCTAACCATCATCCATACATCTTCTAAATAACATATAGAAGGTGTACAATCCATCCAACCACCAAAAATCTCAAGAAATCAAAAAGTCAACATTGTACTTGGCTTACTTTGACCAAAAGCCATAAGAAACACCAAACTGAGTTCCAAGCATTTCCTTGAGGTTGTGACCACTTGAACACCTCACATACCATATATCTCAACTGTCTAAGCCCTTATCCATCATTAGAAACTCATATCTTGTCATTTGGCACCATAAGTGCATTGTTACTTAAAGTTGAAGAAAGACTCAAAAGCAAGAAAGTGACATAAAGGATCTCTGGTATTTTTTCTATTCTAGCTTGTTTGAAAGGCCCTCCAACAGGTATGTAACATGTATCTATTTCCTTTTATGACATCCTTCCATGAGTTTGCATTTTGAGCATTATAGTGTATTCTTGAATTCATGAACAAATGTTGGTTTTTCTCATGATGCTTGAGATGTGAAGAACATGTGTTTCCTTGTAAGTATGAACATAAGCTTGCTTGTTAAACATTGGCTATAAGGTGTAAGGAATGGGATGTCACTCTGTCAAAACAGTTTTTGAAAGTCTTTGGTTTTGCTGTCATAACATGGTTTGATTTGAATGTGATGCTGTTTGGCTTTGGTTCATTTTACTTGTAATTCTTGGACCTCTTGCAATGATAATTAATACTTGATATGTATTATGCTTTGATCCCTCGTGTCTTGCTCACACTTTGTTCACCCTATTTAAACTAACATCTGATCAAAAATGTAATGCTTCCCTGAACCAGAATTTCAAGAAAATCTGATGTTAATATGTTCTGGTTTTGCCCTGCTGTTACTATTATGCTCATGACCATGTGTTTGCAAAACATGAGAAACACATGTTTGGTTTTCAAAACAGCAGGTTTGGTCTCACAGCTGTGGTTTGAGAGATGTTAGGATTAATGATTAATCATTCATGCTGTTGTCTGAATTTGTTTTCATAAGATAAATCAGTTTTGCTGCTAGTAGAGCAGTTGCTAACATGTTCCATTTCAATCATTCTGTTGTGACTTTTATTGTGTGTAACATCATTCATGTTGTGTTGAACTTTGGATATGCTAGCTGTTTACTTTCTTTTGTTACCTCATGTCATGCTTGGTATATGTTTGCATTCTAAATCTTATCACATCACTCAAGCCATCACATTTTTCACAAAAATTATTTTTTCTTACAAAATCAAACTTGAGCATCTCACAAATATCATTTAAAAGATGTTGACACTTTTACTTTGATTATGAGGTGGTTATTTTGGAATTTCATGTTTTTGCAAAAGCATCTTACTTGCAATTCATGCCACAACATTATCACTTTTTGCATAATACATGATATGTTTGATTTTCTCATCTCAACATGCTTGTATGATCATTCTGAACATGCCTATGTGATTGTTTTGCTGTTTTATTGCCTTACATCAAATTTCACATTTTGTCACCAAGGCTTCAAATCACACACAAGCCACAACATCCTCACTTTTTGCATAACACATGGTTAACTTGTTTTCTTCATTTCAACATGTTCCTATGAGTATTCTAAGCATGCCTACATGATTGTTTGACTGTTTTATGTCTAGTACCAATAATTCACATGTTGACACCAAAATTCAAAATACACCAAGTCACTCAAAATGTGTTTTTTGGCATCTACTTGTTTTTCACTAAAACAACATATCACACACCTCACATTACTCATTTGCAACATGTTAGAACACTAATTTGATGTACACAAGCACTACACCACAAAACCACTCACAAGATGCTTCTTTGCTTTTACATGCTTGCACATTACATACCAGTTTGTGAATGGTTGATTCTCTTTGAGATATTTGTGTTCTAATAGCTTAGTATGATCATATATGACATGTCCAAATGAATCAAACCTTTGAAAATAACCTGAGCACTAAGTTACACCATCTCATGCACTAACACACACCAAAATGCATTTTGAAAGTCAAGTATTCACATGATGATTCCAGTTTGGATTTTATCACACACACACACACTTAATATCATGTCCTAAAGGTGTATGCAAGATTGCTTTGATCATTATTACCTTTGAACTTGAAATCCATACTGTCATGCATCTATACCTTATGATCATTTGCGATTTGAATATGACTTTTCATAGTTAACTTATCCTGGCCATAAACATGTTTTCATTTGCTTATATACCATATAATGGATGTGTATGTGAATTTAGTTGGCATGTAACATGATTGTATCAAGCTGTACATGACATTTTGCATTTCCAAAGCATAAACAAACACCCTATCGGGTTTTGCAATAGAAAAGTGATTTCAAAGAACCAACACCACCATCCTCTTCCTCATGATTTTCTACCCCAAAAGCATATAAGGTTTGTCCAAAAACTCAAAAAATTGAAGAAGTTATGGACATTTTGCAAATCCATAGAAACCATGTTTTGCCCAGCCATAAATCAAGACATACATCATATATTTATCATTGTGCATTTATTAATGGACGTATGGCCGCCCCAGCGGTTGAGATTTGCGCGCGTATTAGACTTGGCATGGGTTCGATCCTTGGTGATAACCCTTGTTGCCACTTTTTTTCATTTTTCACATGAAACTTTAAAAAATCATAACTCTCTCATTTTTTTAATCATTTTTCACCCATTCTTTTTTCATTATGTTTGTTTTAATGTGTACTTTCATGTCATAATTTTGTTTTCCATGTTTGATTAATTTTTCACCATGTTTGACTATGTGCAACTTGTCATATTGACAGTACTAACCCTAGTTGTTGCAGATGAAAGTTAAAAGGGTTCCACTTGTTTTTCTTTGTAAAAATTGATTGTTATCACACCTATACATGTTTGTCAACATGCTAGGATTTTTACTTTGAATTATTATCATGCCCATCTCATCTGTTTGTTAATTGTACTCCAGGTGCGATCTGTCGTCACAGTTTTCGTACTAATCATCTGCTTTGATTGTCACCATTGCTTTTTCATCCTTAAATATTTCTCATTGGTTGTCACCATGAATACTTTTGTGTGATGTTTGTATTTTATTTTTATCCCCAAGTGATGAAGCTTGTTAGCTTTCATCCAGTTGCCCACTATCTCTCCCTCCAAAGGAAGGTCTGTCCACTTGACTGTCAATGTCTTGGACCAAAATCTTAACCCTTTTGACTTTGTTAAGTCACCTCAACCCTAGATTAGAAGCCTTTAGACTTTGCTTGAAGTCTAAGAAAACCACCCATACTAGGAGTGATCTGCAACTAGAACCCTAAGAAAGAGTTCGTTAACTCTGTGTAAGAATCATCGTCATGATTTCTTACTTCCCCCTGTTACAACCTAGATTAGGGAGTTTTGTCAAACTCCACACAAACATTGACATGTTTGTTCCCCTCTTGAACCTTGATCATCATCAAGTGTTCTTTCCCCTTGTGAGGTGAACTACGATTGCTCTGATTCTATCCTAGTCAGGATACGTAGGCAGAAGGTGCGATGCCTTTGCGAGCAAACTTAGAAAACCACTTAGGCCCTTTTTTATTTATTTTATCTCAATTCCCAATACTTAAAACATAGCACAATTCACGAACTTAGCAAGTAATTAAACAAAAGGTTCCTGTAGAGTACTACAGATATTTAGGGTGCTGATACCTTCCCTAGATATAACCAACCCCCGAATCCCCGAATCTCTTAAAAGCGTTGTTGTCACATCGCGCAAAAGGTTCTTTCTTTCTTTAGACCTATCCTTTGGATAAATTAAAGTCCGGTTGTAAAAAGAAATAAGGTTCAAGTTAATTAATAGCTTGATATCAAATTTTCACCGCAACACTAAGTCTTTCATTTTGTCAAGGTTAGATATAGATGATCATAAGCTTTGTATGTATATGGGTTGATCTTCATTTGTAAACTCTTTGATGATGAATGTATGGTAAAACCTTGTTTTATTGATAACTCTTTGTGTTGGTTTATTATTGAAAGGTGTTTTCCAACTTTTTACCTAGGTTTTCATCCATCTATTTTCTTGAGTTAGAGATAGTTTTGAATGTGTTTGTTCACTAAAATGTCAAACCTAAAAGTTGTCATTTTGATAGATTATGTGAGAAATCAACAATGGATTAAAATGGGAAAAATCACAATGTGTGTTAGAAATAATCACATTGGGAGGATATTGTGAATGTGTTTATCATCTAATGGAGTTTATGAGTTTTGTTTGATCGAACATATGTATGCAAAGTGATCGTCGAACCCTAACTTTGACAATCTTTCTCGAATCGTAAAACCAAAACTTTTACCGCAATTTCTTACTTTTTATGCAAGCTACCGTAACCGAAAACTAAAACCCCCTTGTTACTATAAGTTAAGAACTTAACAACTGTCGAACGACAGCAATATCACATAATCCCTGAGGACGATAACAAATCCCGATACTCTATCCCTGTTTCAACAACCTCCCGATAACTGCCTTGGTAAAGGCGACCTATTTTAGGCTAGGATCACTCTTTGATATTAGACGTACGAAGTGGGGTTCAATATTACAATCGGGTCAGCTGTACAGTAATACTACAATGAAATTCATGAAAGAGGAAGTTGCAAAAGCCAACACACACGTGGTCACAATCTTTGACCGTACAACTGGTTGGTTCAGTGTTGCCGAGTTTATTGATCACAATGAAGGAAGGCCTAGGGGGTATTACTGTATTGAATTGGATAAGAGCTGGTGTGATTGTGGGAAGTTTCAAGCATTCCGTATGCCTTGCTCTCATGTTATAGCAGCATGTTCGAAGGCGCGCTAGGACCCAACCAACCTTCTTTCTGCAGTTCACCAAGTGATAAGTCTGTGCAATATCTACACTTGTAGCTTTCAGGTGGTGGCAAAGGAGGACTATTGGCCTCAATACGAAGGCGAAATTGTTTGTCATAATGACTTGATGCGCAGAAAGAAAAAGGGTCGGCCTAACAGTACGCGCATTCGAACAGAGATGGATACCGCAAACAAGCTGGTAAGATTGTCTAGTTCGTGTCGACAACCAGGACACAATCGTACAAAATGCCCTAACGTAAGATCAAACAGCAAATCATAGTTTCATATGTAATCTTGACCCTTTAAATCAATAGAAAATTTTATGATGATTAATAGCAAATTTTATTCGATTAATAGCAAATTTCATTCGATTAGAATCATAGTTAACTGACATAACAACAACATAAAGACAGAACACTGCACCAAGGCAACATAAATTAAACAAACATAACAACAACGCAAAGACATAAAACAGGACACTGCACCAAGGCGTCTACGATATCACGACCATCCTCACAAGGACACCGACATCATTTTCCACTTTTCTCCATTCACGTGTAACTTCGTTTCTCCCAGTCTCCTCGACCAACCTCTCAATTTTCCTAATCTTCTCTCCTTGACCAATATCTCCTTCTAGCCAGCGGTTCAGTTCCCTATGCAAGTGCTCCAACGTCTGCGTATTCCACATGAGCACCTTCATCGGAGGCTTTGTTGTTGAAAACACAACTAGGGCATTTCTTTTCATTATATCGAACGTTGGAAATGGTTCCTTCGATGCTGATGACGACGACGAACGTTGATTTAAAAATGCAGACATTCTAGACTCCACTCCACTAAAAATGCATTCAGTTTTTTGGTATACAATGTTGTGAAAACATATATGTGTTTGCAGTCGTATTTATAGAAAAATAAAATAGTATGTGCCCCATATGATATGTCTTAAATACCCTTACAAAATTTATACACTTTAAAATTCAATGGTTAATCAACTTTTATATTTTAAAATTCATAATTTAAATCAATTTATATGCTTTAAAATTAAATCAACACTCAATTTTTATTTTGTATTTAAACCTAAATTTATTAAACCTACATTTATAAAACCAATTTAAGTTTATTTTTAATTAAATTTAAATTTAGTAAATTAATTTAAGATTATTTTTATTTAAACCTAATTATTTTAAATTTATTAATTAAAAACTTAATTTTAATATTATATGAAAAAATTAAAAATATTAATAATATTAATAAAAACTTAATTTTATTATGAAAACAATCAAGATGGCCTAATAATATTAATAAAAACTTAATATTAATAAAAACAGAAAAAACGAAAACTTTAATGGAATGGCCTGTGTCGCCAATCAAGATGGTGAGTCCTTATAAAAGCAACAATGTCGTCAATCTAGATGGCGACTTCTCTAAAAGTAAAAAAAAACCTTTGAACTCTGTCGTCATTTTATCCGACGATAGAATACTGGATTTGTGTCATGAGAAATTTTTTGAAAATCTTGTTTTTTTGAAAAATAATATATAATAGTTGGTTATTATAAAAACAAAATCTGAAAATGCTATGCAAGTTAAATATATGAAAAATGCTATTCCTACACCATTTCCTACACCCAATACTTACACCGTATGCACTATTCACCGTATTTATACGGTGAACAGTGTTTTTTTTATTAAAATAATATATTTTTTTAAAATATTAATTTTTTTTTAAAAAAGTTTTATTTTTAAAATTTATTTTATAACACAAATATAAGATTGCGCATTAACCAACTTCACAGTTGCATTAACCACAAAAATCTACATTATTAACCAATTATTTTACCTATAATTTATTAACCACTTTCACTACTTCATTAACCAATAAAATATACACTATTAACCATGTTCTGGGGAATTTGTTCAAGTATTTGTGAACAGTAATTGAGGTGTAGGGTGTAAAGATGGGTGTCAACATAGCAATCCTGTAAATATATCCATGGTCTTTAGACTTTTATCACTTTTTTTATTTAGGTGTCTTGGCTTTAAATATCTAGACATAGCTTTGATTGGGCTATGTGCTTACTATGTTAATTCACTATTTTTCTTTGACATCCGTAACCTAATTGTAACAATTCAATTCCGACGCCGACGACAGGACAATAATGTCGTTTTTAAGGTACGCTGTTTCTGTCTCCATTCCTAACTCAAGACCATACTCTCATTGTCTTCAACATTTTCATGATCACGTTGATGTTGTTTCCATGTTCAACCGAATGCTCCATAAGAATCCCACCCCATCCGCCATTGAATTCGGCAAGATTTTAGGTTCTCTTGTCAAAGCCAAACACTACCTTACTGTTGTTTCCCTTTCTCACCAAATGGAATTAAGCAGAGTTACTCCTGATTGTGTAATTCACAATATCCTCATGAATTCTCTCTCTCAATTGGGTCATATTACTTTTGCTTTTTCTGTTTTTGGAAAGATTCTCAAGAGGGGTTATCTCCCAAATGTCATAACCTTCACTACACTCATTAAGGGTTTTTGTCTCAAAGGCGAGATCCATACAGCATTGCGATTTCACGACAAGGTGGTAGCTCAGGGATTTCGATTGAACCATGTTAGTTACGGGACATTGGTCAATGGTTTATGCAAAGCGGGACAGACAGCAGCGGCACTACAGTTGCTGAGACGAGTTGATGGAAAGTTGGTCCGGCCTAATGTGGTAATGTACACTACAATCATTGATGGTATGTGTAAAGATAAACTTGTCAATGATGCATGTGATTTATATTCTGAAATGGTTGCTAAGAGAATAGTTCCCAATGTTTTCACTTATAATGCATTAATCTATGGCTTTTGCGTTGTTGGTAAATTGAAAGAAGCAATAGGTTTGTTTAATAAAATGATGTTGGAAAACATCAGCCCGGGTGTGTATACTTTTAATATATTGGTGGATGCTTTTTGTAAGGAAGGAAACATGAAAGAAGCGCAAAATGTGTTAGGTATGATGATTGAAAAAGACATTAAACTTGATGTTGTTACGTATAATTCTTTAATGGATGGATATTGTCTTGTAAATCAAGTGAACAAGGCAAAGGATATGTTCAAGACTATGATTCAAAGGGGAGTAACTCCTAATGTTTGGAGCTACAGTATCATTATTAATGGATTATGTAAGATAAAAATGGTAGATGAAGCTATAAGTCTCTTTAAAGAAATGCATTGTAGAAAAATTATTCCCAATACGATAACTTATAGTTCCCTTATTGATGGCTTGTGCAAATTGGGAAGAATCTCGTATGCTTTGGAGCTTGTAGATGAGATGTGTGATAGAGGTCAACTACCTGATATAATTACGTACAGTTCTATATTGGATGCTTTATGCAATCACCATCAAGTTGATAAGGCACTGGCATTGTTAACAAAGTTTAAAGATGAGGGTATTCAACCAAATATGTATACATACACTATTCTTATCAAGGGATTGTGCAAAAGTGGAAGACTAGTGGATGCACGAAACGTCTTTGAAGATCTTTTGCTCAAAGGCTATGATATAAATGTCTATACATATACAGCTATGATCAAAGGGTTTTGCGACAAGGGCTTGTTTGATGAAGCGATGGCCTGGCTGTCAAAAATGAAAGACAGTGGTTGCCTTCCAAATGCTATAACTTATGACATAGTTATTTCTTCTCTATTTGAAAATAATGAAAATGATAAAGCAGAGAAACTTCTTTGTGAAATGATTGCTAGAGGTCTATTGTAAGATTAAAACTTGGTTGGATGTTTTTATTTTGAATTTATATATAAACATTATTGCATCACTTAATATATGTACCTGCCTCACTTATTGTTGTTTCTTTTGTTAACTGTGTTAACAGCTAAAGGCTCATGATTAGTTGGGCTTGAGCTTGCAATTATGCTCTTTAACTGAATTGGTTATTTTTCCTGGTGTGATTGAAATTATGCTCTTTAGCTAAAGGCTCATGACAACTAGTTCAGCATTCTAGAATGTGATTGGATTGGTCATTTCCCCTTATTGAGTAAAGGAAGCCAAAATATAAATAAAACTACAATTTTATGCAACTAGTATAAGTTGAAAAATCTGGATCCTTGGATGGTAATGATTGTGATTCTACCCCACATTATTATAGTATTGTTTTGATGCGCCTGATGCTTATATTTTTTCACTGTTGATTTGTTATATCTTTATACTCAAACTAATACATGTAAGACTTTTTATTGTCTCATTCGATTTTTCTAAAACCAAATTACTGCCTTTGACAGTCAGATTTAGCAACATTGCCCTCTATGTTTGGCAGATTTTTTTGTAGTTCGAACAGAAAGTTAAAGGTCATGCTAGAAGGTTTTCTCAAAGATATTTGAAAGTGTATATCTGTTGATATAGGTGCACAACTTGGTTATAGATGAACACTTCAACAACGTGGATATCTAGAAAACATTCTAGATTGTTAACCGGAAACAAAAGTTTTAAAGGCCTATCATATTGAGATCGAGTAGATGTAAACGTATAGATTAAAATGGAAACCTTATTCGAAATATAATTTATTCATTTGTTTCTGCATTTTCTATGAACTGATAAATTTTTTATTCATTTCTCCTTTGTTTTGTGAAACCTAGTATGATTGCCAATGCATTTATGATATTACTGACTTTGGTTGCTTACCTCCTTTTCTGTCGGCAATATATCGAGAACTTAGTTGGGAGTCAAGATATACATCTTACAAGCATGTGAATCTAATTCTGCAGATATGTTTCCCAAAACTGATGATTGTGTTGGATGTTGCAAAATTCAACTAAATAGTAAAAAAACTCAGCACTATAGGCAATAACTTCTGAGTTGCTTAGCAATTCCTTTGTCGTGCCATCTAGCGCTCGAATGTCACAACCAATTAATAAAGGAGCTATATATGCAAAAGTAGAGGAGTTATTATATAGAGCACATTTTATTTAGAGGACATTATTATGAATTCAATGTAGTTATCTAGACTACATGTATTAAGTTTCATTGTTTCAACTTACCTTAGCTAATGCCCATATGCTGAAACGGGCACGAAATTCTTCGGTTGTCATACCTCCGTTTCCAACTTCAAGCATGTCAGGATCTGTCCCTTACAAAACAGAATCTGAACTTTAATTTCTTCATTATGAGATAAGTAAATAGGAATTATACATAGACATGTTAAGTTATTTTACTCACTTTGTTGAAAGAATTGGTTATTTTAGTACTTGAAGAGTGATATCATGATAAACATGTCCTAGAGAAGTTATATATTGTTTGAATGATTACCTTTCCATCTTCCAGATACAGCGTAAGAAGCCCATTTGTTATTTAGATCTGCGCGAGATATCATACTATGGAGAAAGTATGATAAGTTTCTCATATGGAAAATGAAGAAATGAAACAGGTCAAGTGTTCAATAGAGCAGGATTCTGATGCAAACAGTGGCCCGCAGGTAATGAAATTTCTCAAATTAGATTATGTTATATTTACATATGAATACCATGTTGCTTGATTTTCTGACCCCCTATATCACGAAGTGGAAAAAGATTTTGAATTTGATGTTTATGATGATATTTTAAAGATTGTAACTTTTGGATTGTATCGGTTTAACATGAATGCAATAGTTGGATTGTATCAATTTAACATGAATGCAATATTTTAACATGTATAAGTTTTGTTAAATATTACTTTTGCAATATTTGGTCTGTTAAGAGAATGACCTGTAATTTTGAGCATGACCTCTAATTTTGTATTATTTGTTCAACACTGATTTTTAACACACAATGAGTTCCAAACACAAAAGTGTTTTCATAACACACAATGACCTATATTTAACGGTTCATGAGAGTGACCTATATTTAACAATTCATGAGAGTAGTCTAGCTGCAAATCTTGCTTTTATAGCTTTGGTTTTGTTGACCCCAACATTCCTTTTTTTTTGTCTTCTCCTTGATATCCTTTATGGTCAACCTTGGATTGTTTTTCAAGCTATTCTGAATTCTTTTACTCAACCATTTTGTACTTATCAGCTTCACATTATACTCTCTACTATAACTGTGTTTGTCAATTACTTTCCTGAGTTACCAAGTGTCTTCATTTGACAACTTGCTACAATAAGCCTCACACTCATAACCAACTTTACATCTAACCCTTACCCTAACTCTGTCATTTTTTTACAAACCTTAGGTCTCTACCATTTTGCACAGCATAAGATGTTATTGCTTCCTTAAAATCAGCCTTTGAACTAAAATACATTTCCGCATCCCACTTGTAATCTGACATGTCTTTTGGCTGTTTGAAAATTAAATGTTTTTTTTTGGAACTCCATTATTATCATCACTTTCACAACCGCTTTGCATGTCCTCATTGTCATTGTCACTCCCTTTATCTTCTACAGACTTTTCATTAAGTTCTTGGACTTTTCCATTACCATCATTTTCATACCCAATTAGGGTATCAAGTTCATCCTCCTCAATCTCATCATACCCATCAGACTCATCCTCAAAAGTCACTTCCTATGCACTATCATAATTGTAGTCCTCATCTTCACTATCATCAGAACTTAAGTCATCATTATTTACACCAACTTTACCTTGTTTAACTCCAACATTACATTCCTCCAGCAGGTTTAACTAGTTCAACTCCAACATTAATTTCCTCAACTCCAACAGTACGTTCATCCACTGCAAGATTAACTTGATCAACTCCAACATTACCTTCCTCCAACCCAGTAGTGGCTTGATCAACTACAACATCACCTTCCTCCATCACAACAGTGGTTTGTTCAACTCCAACAACTTCATCATGCAATTGACTAAGTAACTCCTCCACCTCATCTACAATTTCAGTAGGGCCCTCATCAACTTGATCAACAACAACATCACAGTAGTCAGGTTGAGACAAGGTGTGTTGAATGTAAATATCAACACTTTGGTGCATCTTATAAAGATCTGCAATTTCTAAAGCACCCTTGTCATCAACAAGTGCATTCATTCCAAATTGAGGGTCCTTGTAATATATTGTTTTAAACTCCCTATAACCCAAGTCTTTCAATACACCAACTAGCTCAAAATAACTCCATTTGTCTACATCTACTATCAAATCATCTACTACTTCATTCTCATATACACCAAGACCTTCATCGGTGAATTCACCACTATGATGAATTTTGAGATTTATGTATTCATCCATGATACCTAATCATATTATCTAAATAATTAGAGTTTACACTAAAAAATTTACATAAACCCTTATCTGAACATAACCTGATATTGCTCTACGACATTTGTAAATCCTAAATCAGAAAGAAATGAACTAATCTTTTGATAAACACTCCTTGAATCGTCTTCAATCCTTCGCGTTTGGAACAATCCTTTGTGCCCTCAACGCGTCGCTTCAATCCCTTGCATTTACCCTAACACAACTTCGTTGAGTTTACCCCTAACACAACTGCAATCCTTTGATAATCTGGGTAATGGAAAGCAAGTTCCACTTGGATTTGTTTTAACACGTCTTATATCCACGTCAACAACATAAAGTCCACTTGGACAAACGTGGCACCTGTTTTTAAACTTTGAGTAATAGCAACGGACGAAAGGATAAACGTGACATCATTTTAAAAGTTAGAGGACCAACTTACTACTTTTTAAAGTTAAGGGATCAAACTGGATCCCGACCTAAAGTTAAGGGACAAAAAATATTATTTTACTTATATATTACTTTCTTTAAGATTTTGTTGGTCTTCTTTCAATTTTGCAACTATCTTGAAACTAATCTCTTATATTGAAAAATATGAAAAACTTTCTTTTAAAATAATTTAGGTTTAATAACTTTTTTTTTATTTCGTATCTGATACCCAATTTTATTTTAGTTTCATAACCATTGATTGATAATAAATGGCAATGGCGGGCAATATTTGATCTTACATGTAGTTATTTATGGACTTAATATATATATTTTTTTTCGTATTTAACTTTGCAATTCATTTTAGTTTCTTTACTTTAAAAAAATTTATATTAGTCTTTAACTTTTCAAAAAATTTCATATTAGCCACTTTTTTTTATTAATGATAAAAAAAATTCAAAATTCAATTGTTAAAACAAAAAGAATAATATAAAATATTTTAAAAAGTTAAAAAAACTAATATATATTTTTTAAAAATAATAGACCAAAATAAACTCCGAAATTAAAACATGTCAACAAAAAAACAAAAAAATATTAAGCTATATTTATGCCACCGTGTATCATGCCACTAATTAGTGACAATAAAAAACACAAATTTGTTGTTTTTTTTATTTAAAATTTGTCATTGAATAGGAAGAAGATGAAGAATCACATCATGGCTACAACATAAAAACCCTAATCCACAATTGGCGTTCATTCTGATCGAGTTTCTGACCACATAAAAAAGAAACTCGTATTCAATTTGTTTCTAGTGTTTCCACTAAATTCCTCTGAAGCTCCATCTGTTTCGTTTTGATTTCGTGATGCTTAGCGCATAGTGGTTGATTTTTCGATTTTGTCATGTTCAGTGTTGATGGTTTTATTACACATGTGTTCTGTTCACGTTCCTATACAAAGTTTTTTTGCATCGCAATTACCCGGTTCAATTTCATATATGTTGTTACTAATTGATTTCAAATTTGATCTTCGTGCTTGTTTGATTTCATCTGTGTGTTGGACTAAACCTTTTCATTCTTGTTGGGTTGAACATCATTGAGGTGGATCTTTATATAAAGTAGAAGAAACTTCATATTAAAATATGTTTCCTAGATGAGGCCACTACAAAATTTGAACATTTGACATTTCTTCATGACTTATTCTTTTTTAGGGGTAATACCTGTGAAATGTCTAACTGTGAAATGTCTAATTGTTGTCAATAATTAAAAGACTGCTTCAATCCATTATAGGCGTTAAACGTTACAAAATGAAAATAATCAATTATAGCTCTAGGGATAATCGATTATTCTCTGCAAAAAATGATTTTAATTAATTAAACAGTTCCCAAATTAATTAGATAGGTTTTTAAAACTTTTTTAGGTGGTTTTATCAAATCAAGAGAGATTCCTCAAAAGTTTAAGAGTGTGTGAAAGTTGTTTTAGTAGTTAGCAGTTACTTTCTTACTTTTACAAGATTCTGGTCACTAAGACACGGCCAAGTGAGCTTTCACATTTCATTTCTTTCACAATTCTGAAACTTCAAGTTCCTTTACCAGACACACCAAACATATAAGTACTTCATTAAAATTTTGAATAGTTTATTTGATGAGACTTTAGATATCTTCAAGTTTAGACATGAAGAGTTGTTACCACAAATTCAACAAGCATTGACATTTGATCTCAATCGCCCTAATCATGCTCCAATCACCAGGCATCATCTAAAAAGGATCAAAGTTTGTAGGCACTAGAAAGGAATATGTAAAAATAAAGGTTGGACGAGTCCTCAAGAGCAATCATGTTGGTCCTCTCTTCTTCGAAGCTTTCTCCAAATGACATCCTCTTCAAGATCGATGTTGGGAAGTTTAATCTAGCGTCTGATGGTCTCAATCCTCTCCTCGCTCTTACCGCCAAAAGGAGTTTTATCTCCTCAAGACAAGTTACATGAGCATACGTCTCTTCATAGTCAATCTCTTCCTTCTGAATATAACCTTTTGTCACTAACCTTTTGATGTAACTGCTCATTTGACATACATAAATTTTCTAACATGGCACAAATATCTCACTCGGTCAGCTCACGAATTTCATCAACTTTGTCTCTTTATACATTTTCATATAATGCATATTTTTCAGCTGACTAATTTATGACTATTAATTTTTTCTTAATCTCCATAGAGTGTGGGAGAACATACCTATTGTCCTATGTGGAAACAAGGTTAATGTGATGAATAGACAGAACAGAATACGTAGGTTGTACACAAGGTCTTATGAATATCAACATAGAATTTAGGTGGAGTACTGGTATTTGGCGGTAACTAGTCATTGTTCCTTAGCTGTGGTCCAAAGTCGTGAAAGTCAATTAGTGACTGTTCCTTAGCTGTGGTCCAAAGTCGTGAAAGTTAATTTTAAGGTGGTAACTGTTGCTGGGAACACTTTGTGAACTCCGTATAGTGCTGGTGGTCTTGGGACTAATAGCAAGGCAAGGACAACTCTTGTGGTTATGACATCTAACTTACCTTATTCACATACTAAGATTTTTCGGGTGACTCGCGTCCGAGCGATTTGGTAAATGATTTACGAAAATAAAGGATATTATGTCAGGAGCTGGAATCATAAACTACTATTGTTGTTATAACTGTGAAGTTTATTTTCTGCTTCAGTGTCTAATTTCCCTTTGAGGGGATGCTACTTTTGTTAATGTTTTTTGCCAATACTATTAGTAACACCACCTTTGATATTCATCAATGTCTATGAATATGATCGTAATTGTTCTATGTTATTTTATCAATACTAGAATGATAACATGATAATTGTTGCTGCAACCACAATTCCAACTACAGCTCTTGCAGATATGCTTCCAGGTGCAGAGTCTGCTTGATTATTAACAAGAGTTTTAGATATTAGATCATAATAACATGGAACAAGATAAGATTAGGAGCATTTAAAGTATAACTCACCAGATGATTCCACTGATATAGCGGATATAAGAGGACCATATACGGATTTATTTGGGAGAGACTGTGTCCCTTTTCCAGCCCAATACAAACGGATCTCCAAAGTATTACTAGAAACAACCACATCATTGAACTGTTTTGTGATTTTCTTACCAACTCCTCCTGCTTCTTTGGCAATATTGAAGTCCTTTTGCACTACATTTCCCTGCAACATTTCAATCGCACCATTTATGCTTCATGATATGATTACAATCTGCGAGCTTATTTGCTATTTCTTTTCAAATAGAGCCCTAGTGATCACTTGATTAATGACCTTAATTTTTTTTTTTTATGAAACACCAAGTGACTATTGAAAGAAATGTGTTAAACCATGTACCTGAAGGTAGATATCAAATATACGCCTTCCAAGACTACCATAAGTTTGATCGTCTGGGATCATTATTTCAGCAAAATGTAGGTTTACGGTGTAGCTTCCATTTTCCAGGCAAAATCCATAATAAGTCAAAGAAATAGGAGAAACACGTGCATTGGTGTACAATTCAGCATCATCCATAGTAAGTTTAGAGATGTTTTGTGGGGAATAAGTTTCTCCAAGATCACCACTTTCAATGAATATACCAGTGGTGCTAAATGCCCAGTTTCCTGTTGGACTGACATGAAATCTAGCTGGTCCAGATGAATCTGAATCATCGTCGTAACTTTTTCCGTTGACTCTTGTTTGATTTCCGCCACAATTTATATAGAGTGAGTTTGAGGCTGGGTTGAATATTAGAATAAGCTTATTAGAACAAGTACTATTAGAATATTAGAACAAGCACTTCAAGAATATTAGAACAAGCTTCTGGTAATATGTTTGGTTGTCTTTGGTCCCCTCTCTTGTATCTCAGTTTTTAAAAGGAAAAAAATTAAAAAGAATAGTTGGATCTTAGCTGTCGATTGTAAATTCACCATAAAGAAACTCACGTTTGGGACATTGAAAGCTCAAACATGAAGCTGTTCCTCTGAGAAAATTATGGAAGGAATAGAATAAGTTAGCATGATTAGTAAAATAAGATAAGATCCATTGCATCATAAGAGGGAAATGGAAAGACCAAATAATACCCAACTTACATGTCATTGCGTGCCCATGAGGTCGAAAACAAGTTCCTAAGATATATAGAGAAGATGTATCTCAGGAAGGTTCTAAAGTTTGCAAACAAATGTACACAATTGCAAGGATTCTTACACATTTTCATCTTGACATATCTGACTCCCTTGGCTGATGCTCAAGTTATTGTATGAAAGATCTCTATATATAAGTCATAAAATTTGATTCAGAGTATGATAATAATGTGGAACTCAGAAACATAATATACTTGCAAGGAGAAGCACGTAAAACATATTTAACTTATGTAGATTTAATATTAAGTAGACCATAGACAAGAAACAAAAGATATAGTAACCAGCCTAAACTTATGATTGGATCTAGCACTAGAGTTTTTATTAGGAAAACTATAACAAAAGATTAAACTATAGTACTTCTGATATAAGCTTTAAGATATAATTTGTATATCATTTCTTAGCAGCCTTAATATGATGGGAGCAAAAAAAAAACTATAAAACCAAACCAGGAAACAAGCAAAAAGAAAAATCAAAGTTAACTTAGAAATCCATAAAAGAAACTAATGATACATTTTAGTATTTTTCAACATAATACATTGTTCAATCAAAGGAATGATATAGACATGAACTCAGGACACAACACTGACACACGTGCACCAATAATAATTTGAAAAAAATGAATAATTAAATATATAATCACATGTGTCGGTGTCGGACACTGACATGTGTCAGACACCAGACACGCCTTTGTTTAGAGGTGTCGGTGCTTAAGTACAAGTAGTATTAGAAAGATGACTTACACGCTGACGTTCTTTTCCCAAGCAGGCACTAATCCAGTCAGAAGGTTTCCGGTTAAAAATCTGCCGTAAAAGAATATCAAGATATTAATAATTATTATAAAAAGCTTAATATTTAACCCCAAAACAAATTGCCCTAAGAAAAATATGATGAATTTCATACATATATTTCACACGGTTCATGTCAGCATAGGTCCTCGGAATTGTTCCACTTAATTTGTTAAAGCTAAGGTCTCTGAAAGAGATATCATATGACAAGGAGTTAAAAAAAATACAGAGAAAGTTTGTCTTAGAAAAACATTCCTATAACATAATATAGCAAGCAAACATTACAAGATTTTTAATGATTTCATAGTCTTAAGATTTTCAGGTAGAGTTCCATTGATGTTGCAATTCCTCAGAATCCTGTGAAACAATAAGATAGACAAAGATATATTACGAGTGTCTTTCTTGCTGCCGCGTTTCTTATCTATTTCTGAAAGAGGCAGAGGAATCAACTCACAGGTTGTTTAACAATGTCAGATTATTAAGTTGTGGCAAAGGTGCAGATTCAGATCCATTTAAATCACTTATTCTCCTGAATATCATATTGAAATCAGAGCTAATTAAATAAACATAACTAAAATGAAAGTTAAATTTCAAGCCTTGCTTTATCATACATACAAATCAGTTAAGTTTCTCAAACGTGAAATTCCAGAAGGAATCGGCCCACTTAATCCACTTCCTTGAATCATTCTGTAAAAAGTAAAATAACCATTTATAATTCTTTTAAGAATTCAAGCAATTACAAAAACAAATAAATTAGGGGGGAAATTAAATATAAATGAGAGTGCATACACTTTATTAATACTTTTCCAGTTCTGAATATAATCAGGTATCTTCCCAGAGAATTGGTTGTCCTCAATTCGGCTGCATCGAGAGAGGATATGATAATTTGATGTATCATAAAAAATAACTTAGTAATCAATAAACACCACTACAAGAATTTGAAGCTTACAATTCTGTCAATGTAGTGAGCTTGGCGAATGTCACAGGTAGTTCTCCAGTAAAATTGTTAGAGGAAAGTCGCCTATATATAATTGTAAAACAAAACAGTAAATTATGATTGTAAGCAATGGAAATCAAAGTGGATGTTAAACATTGAGCTTTCATATCTTAGGGGGAACATCAATTAAGGGAATATAAATGAAGTGCTTACATTGTTCGAATTTGGGTTAGATGCCCAAACTCGGGAGGAAGATTTCCAGAAAATTGATTGTTGTATAACTCCCTATCCATTTCAAGTTAAAGTTAAGTTCTAGTTAAACTCTTTGAATTGAACACATACATGTTTACGTACTTATAAATGTTTTTTTCCCTGATAATTTGGGTAATGGGAAACTCACAATTCTTGGAGATGAGATATGTTTGCAATCTCCACTGGTATTGGACCGGTTAATCGGTTTGCGAGGAGAGCCCTGTATGATGATTAAGAAGCATCTTTTCATTAGCTTATTGTTGCATGTAGTTACTACAAGAAAATGAATTTGAAGTCTGATAAAGAATGCAAATAAGGCCATATTTCAAGATTTTATAATATATCAAACAATCAATGATTAAAAACCAGAAAGAAAATTAAGAGACAAATCATACAATTTACGAATATTCGTCAAGGAGCCCCATTCTTTAGGAATTGTACCATTCAAGTTATTGCGAGCGAGGTCACTGCAATAGAGGGAGAGAAAGAGTTTGTCATGCAAAATAATATATAGATACAATACAAGGGACTGAAAATATAAAACAAGTTCAATATTGTTATTTTGGATGTGAGGGGAAGTTTAGGAATTACATACATCATTTGAAGGTAACGCAACTTGTTCAGTTCCGGTGGGAGAGTACCTTGGAGATTTTGCCCTTTCAAACTTCTGTGTGTTCATTTTTCCATAAAAAGTAAGCCAAACAAAGTAATAAACTCTAATGTATTTCTTTGCTCGATGAGATTCAATCTATCTTCTCTATTCTTTCTATTTTAACAGTATGTATCCTGCAGCAAAAATTGCACACGGGCACCAGCCCTATGCTATAACACGCCACGCCCCAAACACTACTACTAGATTAAGAAAAACAAACAGACCATAACAGCACCCCAAATCCAACTGCTGAAACAACAGAAGTATACACCTCGAAAAATTCAGACCCGCAACACGCGGTTGAATAACATGATGAGAGTAATTGCGACACGAAGCCAAAACCACCATTGCCCAAAACCAGCTCCAGACGCTAACTATGATATCAGATCCGCTGGTAAAAAGACAACAGACCCAAAACATACAAGCAGCCCTCAACCAATTCCCGAAGCACACATTATAGTCTCCACTAATACCATTTTAACAGACAAAAGTAACATTCATTCATATGATACCTGAACACTCAAGAGGAATCGAAACCCATTGACTAATGGAATACTCAATACCACTTTAATTTGTTTTAAGTCAATTCCAAGACAGAATTTTAGTTTGCTTAATGATAGCCTCCTTTGAAATTTCTTTGCTTTGAAAAATGTCAAGATTTCTTGCTTTCCATAAATGACCTAATGCATGCAAACTAAAGTGTATGGAACTTCAACTCCATGATTCTCCCACTGTGAATTAAACCAGAAAAAGAATAAAGATGTTGACTTCCATAGTTTTGAAAGACCAGACAACCCCAATCACTTCGCTATTGTATACCAAACTTTTGAAAATACTAAACATTCAAAAAATACACGACTCACAGACTCGGCATGAACACGCCCAACTATACATAATTTGTCACCCCACGATACAACAAATTATCTTTAGTTGGGATGCAGTTTTGAATTGGTTGACAAGTAAACATCTCAGCCTTGAGTGAAATTGATTTATGCCAAACTTTAATGTTGAAAGCATTCTCTCCCTCATTACGCACCATTGTCAACTTCTCATTACACCGATCTCACTGAGTACATCTCCGAAACTATCCTTCTTCCACACAACTCTATCACTAACTCCTACTCTGACCCCAGCAAGCACTATTTCTACCATTAATGGAGACGACAAATCCTCTTCCCACTGAAACATAGTCTATCTCCATCTAAACTCTCACTCCCACCTACCATCAATGAGCTCTCTCGAATCAATCACCTTTACTTCTTTGTCCATAGATAAATAAAAAAGTCTAACAGACCTCATTTTAAGCTCGACTCCACCCACTCAACAATCACCCCAAAAACAAGACTCTCCCCCATCCCCAATATGATGAACCATTGACTCAAAGAACCAACCTACAAGTTTTTTATATGTCTAACCAATCAACCTCTCTTGCCATACACCCACACTCCCATTTAACCCAATTAACTCTTTTGTTACATGAAATCTTGAGTACCACTATAAACAAAATTGAAGGTTAAAAACGAAATTGATTAGAAATGGTGATAGCAAAGGGCTAGTTCCAAGAAAAAGAGACTTACATCCAAATAACATGGCAGAAGTTATCACCAGCAATAGAGCAATCACAAGTGACATTGTTCTCATAGATATGGGGTATGGGAGGCGTAATCCAATTAGGTTTGTTGCTGCATGGATCAAGATCAAAGTTCCAATCCTTCTTACCAAGTGATTTACCTATATCTTCAAGAGCTTTCTCTATATATACAATTCAAAGCTTAAATATACAGAATTTCTAAATGAGCAAAAAAAAAAACATGATATTAACAAGAATCCTTAGATTAAACAAAAAGAAACTGGAAAAGAAAGAGAAAAGGGAGCAATGGTACTATAAATACAAATCATACTTTCATCGGGGTGGATAGTAGTAGCAGCAAAAGCTGTTAGAGATATGAACCAAACGAATGTGAGTGAAAGGAAGAGAAATTGAGAGAAAGTGTTCATGTTAATGTTAACAAGGAAAAAGTGAAGTTCAGATATGTCAATAATTCATGAATTTCAGAAACTAAGATGAGAGTGAATGCAATTTATTAAAGTAAAATCCTCCACAGAAAAAAGAGAAAAAAAGAAATTGAAGTCAATGATGTTATATATTTTAAAGAGGAAAAGGACAGAAAAGATAAGACTTGGAAAATGGATATACTATAATAGTAATAGATGGTGTGGCCCAGTCAGGAATTATATCAAACACATAAACGGCATGAAAATTATTTTTCAAAATCATACATATTCAAGTGTCATCTGCTCCAAATGTCTCGTGAAACCGTCCTGTCAAGAAACCGGGTTAGAACTGGGGTTCGGTGGTTTATAGTGGTTCGGCCATGTTGAAGCGTTTGTTGGAGCTTTCATTGCTCTGATTTATTTTTGTCGTAGTGCTAAATACAAAAATCAGGACTCAGATAGTCAGATGCAGTTGCAATGGATTTTGCTACCATACACATTTGTTTTTAAAGATATAATAAAAATAAAACACAATTATTTATGAATTTAATTGGTATAAAATAAATAAAAAACAATTATTTCTGAATTTAATTGGTATAAAATAAATTAAAAAATAATTATTTATGAATTTAATTGGTTTCAGCGTAATTTACACTATATTATATGACAATTGATAAATGAATTTAATTGAAATATATTATGTAAAATAATTTTACATTTTCAGTTAATTATAATAGTTATTTTTATTTTAATCATTAATAAAGTATACCAACCGATGATGGTAATGAATTAACCTGTAAAACTTTTTATATTGACAGTATATATTAATTAATCTCTTAATAAATTTTTATTAGATAACAGACTAAAATTTTTGTAGTCTATCAGGACATATCAATTAAGTTAATTATTCATATGAAATGTAAGTATAATAACAAAATATGTATCTAAACATGGACACTTGTTCGCACGAGATAACGAGTCCAAGTACGCTCCATTTAGCATACGCTACATTTATCTTATTTAAGTTTTTTTATTGGAGCATGTGGCAAAATAACATTCAATGGCTAGGATTAAAGTTAAAAATTAAATAAATTAAAAAACAAAAAAACTGTCCATCTTCTTCACTATACGCTTAACACCTCTCTTTTACATTATTTTCTCTCTTCATTTCATATTCTTCCATCACCACGTTGTCAATGTTGGAACAAGCACAAAAGCTTGTATGTGAATCAATGGAGGTGATGGATAATTTTGGTGAAATTGGAGGATTGGGGAAGATGAAGTTTAGAGAGAATAGAGATTAATTGAGAGGGTAAAAAACTCATATGACATTAACTCATTCAACATGTTACAAAATGTATATATAGTGCCTACTAACACTAAACAAAGTAAGAAATAAAAGCTAAACAAAAACAATATAAAAACAGAAGTATTTTTCTAGTTTTTCCTGCAGCATTCTGACAGCTTTTCCAAATAACTTCTAATCATAGTTACATTGCATTTGACTTATATAACATCCAACGCACCACCTTAAGTCAAATGCTCGATGTTCTTCTTCCCCAACTTCACCACGAGTCGCTTGAAAACATCGTTTGTAACCGATTTCGTCAACAAGTCCGCGACTTGTTCTTCACTTCTGCAGTAGCTTAAACGTAACTATCCAGAACTCACCAAATCGCGCAAGTAATGGAACTTCATCTCAATGTGCTTGCTTCTCCCATGTGCTATGGGATTCTTAGCAAGGTTGATGGCTGAAACGTTGTCCACCAACAACAAAACTCCCTCTCTCGCGCAGCTGTCCAGCTCACGCAACAGATTCACAAGCCACACAGCTTGGCATGCACACATCGAAGCTGCAATATACTCCGCCTCGCAAGAAGAGAGAGCAACCACCGGCTCCTTTCGAGAACACCAAGAGATTGGTGTACCGCCAAACATAAAGACATAACCCGCCGTTGATTTTCGATCGTCTTTATCTCCACACCAATTGGAGTCGGTGTATCCAAGTAAATTGCAACTTCTGTCCGTGTCACTTGCCGGAAACAAAATTCCACAGCCAAGAGTACCTTTCACATAACGAAGGATCCTTTTAATCGCTGCCAAGTGGGATACCTTTGGCTTTTCCATGAACCTACTAGCAATACTGACACTAAACGCCAAATCAGGTCGCGTATTGCACAAGTAACGCAATGATCCAACCAATCTCCGGTATTGAGTTCGATCCATATCTTGCTCTTCCTCACTCTTGGATAGTTGTAACCGTGCCTCGGATGGAGTTATGGCAACATTGCAATGCTCCATATCACACCTCTTCAAGATCTACATTGCATATCTTCTTTGATGCATGAGCAGCCCCAACTTTGTCTTGTGGAACTATATGCCTAAGAAGTATGTCATAGCACCAAGGTCACTCATTTCAAATTCCCTCACAAGCTCTTGCTTGAACTTTGAAATGTATGATTCACAACTTTTGATAATCAACAAATCGTTCACATATAGACAAAGAATGATCACCCCTTCGCTAGCACCCATTTTCACATACACCCTATGTTCGGACACACATTTCTTGAAACCAATATCGTTAAGAAAACCACCTAGGAGTTTGTTCCAAGCTCTTGGAGCTTGTTTCAAATCATAGAGTGCCTTCCTCAACTTGTAGACTCTTGCCTCTTGGTCTTGAACAACAAACCCGGTGGCTGTCCCACATACACCTTTTCATTCAATAGACCATTCAAAAATGTTGATTTGACGTACATTTGATATAACAACCAGCTGTTGGTATTTGCAATCGCAACAACTAACCGGATGGTTTCATGCCTTGCAACTGGTGCGAATACCTCATTAAAATCAATGCCTTCCTTTTGCAAAAATCACTTTGCCACTAATCGAGTCTTATGCTTGATTATCTCACCTTTTGGATTTGCTTTCACCTTGAAGACCCATTTCACACCAATTGCCTTTTTACCTTTCGGTAAATCGACCAACATCCAAGTATTGTTTTTCTCAATTGATTCCAGCTCATCCTTCATTACACTCATCCATTTTGGATCGCTTAATGCCTCCTCCGTATTCACCGGTTCGGATTCATCCATTAAAGCGAAATGGATGAGATCACCATCATGATTGATCTCGCTATCACGGAATACCTCACAATCTCGGAGTCTTTGAGGCATACCTCTCTGCCTCGTTGACCGTCTATTCGTTTCACCATCCTCCGTTGCGAATGGTTGCTGTCCAGGATCATTAATAGGCTGGAAATTCAAATTTCCTCCCAGGAAATCGATTTCTGGGCCTAAAGTTTGACTTCCAGCAGCACCAGGGGGCTCTGTCATGGGCTGGAAATCGATTACCTCATTTGGTAAATCGATTTCCTGTACAGAAACAACAGAAATTTTGTTGTCAAACGTCCCGATTCCGTCCACAGTCACGTCCCGACTTACCACAATCCTCTTGCTACTCATATCAAACAATTTGTAGCATCTGGTAGGATGATATCCAACAAGTAACAACTTCTCACCCTTATCATCAAGCTTCTTTCTAAGCTATCCTGGAATGTGTCGAAACGCAACCGAACCGAAAACGCGCAAATGGCTCAAACTCGGTTTGAATCCGGACCATACCTCTTCTGGAGTTATCTTTTCCAGCTTCTTTGTCGGACACCTATTCAACAAATAGGTAGTTGTAGATACCGCTTCACCCCAAAGCTCTTTCAGTAAATTTTTGCCTTTTAACATGGTTCGTACCATGTTCATGATTGTCCGATTTTTTCTCCCCGCAATGCCATTTTGTTGAGGAGTGTAGGAAAGCACCACCTCACGGATTATCCCTTCATCATTGCAATAGCTCATAAACTCATCGGATGTGAATTCACCACCACCGTCCGTTTTGAGAGTTTTGAGCTTTTTACCGCATTGGCGCTCAACCATTGACTTAAACCGTTTGAACACTTCAAACACCTCATCCTTCCTCTTAATTAGGTAAATCCACAACTTCCTACTAAAATCATCAATAAACGTGACAAAGTATCGATTGACACCGTAGGATTTGACTTGCATCGGTCCGCATACATCGGAATACACCACCTCAAGGTGATGTTTGGTCCTATGACCTGCATCCTTGCTGAAATTACTCTTGTGTTGCTTCCCGTGAACACACTCTTCACATATTTCACATATTCAAGTGTCATCTGCTCCAAATGTCTCATGAAACCATCCTGTCAAGAAACCGGGTTAGAACTGCGGTTCAGTGGTTTATAATGGTTCGGCCATGTTGAAGCGTTTGTTGGAGCTTTCATTGCTCTGATTTATTTTGTCGTAGTGCTAAATACAAAAATCAGGACTCATATGCAGTTGCAATGGATTTTGGTACCATACACATTTGTTTTTAAAATATAATAAAAATAAAAAACAATTATTTATGAATTTAATTGATATAAAATAAATAAAAAATAATTATTTATGAATTTAATTGGTTTCAGTGTAATTTACACTATATTATATGACAATTGATAAATGAATTTAATTGAAATATGTTATGTAAAATAATTTTACAATTTTTACATGTAAACCTTTTTACATTGACAGTATATATTAATTAATCTCTTAATAAATTTTTATTAGATAACAGACTAAAATTCTTTTAGTCTATCAGGACATATCAATTAAGTTAATTATTTATATGAAATGTAAGCAAAATATGTGTCTAAACATGGACACTTGTACGCACGTGATAACGAGTCCAGGTACGCTCCATTTAGCATACGCTACATTTATCCCATTTAGATTTTTTGATATAGAGCATGTGGCAAAATAACATTCAATGGCTAGGATTAAAAGTTAAAAATTAAATAAATTAAAAAACAAAAAAACTGTCCATCTTCTTCACTGTACGCTCAACACCTCTCTTTTTACATTATCTTCTCTCTTCATTTCATATTCTTCCATCACCACGTTGTCCTTGTCGGTAATAACCATCATGTTGTTGTCGACAATCATCGTTTGCAATCGTCGATCATTGATATATCGCAGCTGTCGACCATTTTCTTCTCACAGTCAATGTTCATAGAGAGATTTATAGAAGGGGAGTTGGAGAGGCATTAACGGGAGCCACCATTGTTGGAGTTTGAATTTAAAATGGATGAAATCAAATTTATGGTACAACCAAGAACAAGTCCTTATACTAAGGAAAATATGGTGCGACGATGCTGTGATTGATAATGATAGTCGCAGGCGGCGAAGCAACGATGGTCAACAATGGCAAGACAGTGTTGGTCGACGGCTGTGAGATAGTGATAGCTAACAGTAAAAAAGTTGATCACCTGATGAACAAAGAAAGTGGAGGAGCTTAAACAAGGTTTTAGGGAGAAAAAAGATAGACTTTAATTTTAATTTTTTATTTAAACAAATAATTTATTTATCGAGTTTTATGATTTTTTTCCACGTGTTTTATATCTAAAACCCTAAATGGAATAAATTGAGCATATGTTAAATGAAGCATATCCAGAGTATATATATATATATATATATATATATATATATATATATATATATATATATATATATATATATATATATATATATATATATATATATATATATATATATATATATATATATATATATATATATATATATATATATATATATATATATATATATATATATATATATATATATATATATATATATATATATATATATATATATATATATATATATATATATATATATATATAAAACAAACAGCTCAACAGCAAAGCAGGTAAACAGCAAATCAAACAAACAGTCTGCAAACAACTTCAAGTCCCTTCAAGAGAAGTCTTCATCTTCATGCTTCAACAAGCTCCAACACAAGGGAAGAGAATTAACATAAAGATATTGGATTAATGATGGGAAGCAGGAAGGAAACCAAGGGAATCCAACCTGACACTCAACCAGTCATCTGAGAAAGGCATCCTCAAAGGTTCTACCTATTGTAAAATGCTACACATCCTTCCAAAGGAAAGATGAGGCTTTCACACAGGGACCTTGAATCATAGGATGAGAATGGAAAGCAAACAAAGCAAACCATGTTTTATGTGAAGAAAGAGAAAGCAACTAAGCTCTTCCTAAACCCTAATTGAACAAGCTCAAAGAAAGCTTCTAAAGGGAGGCCTAAACACCAAACAAGCATCACCACCAAGCAAACAGAAGCTTAAACATGTATAAAACACCATCAAAGAAGATTAGCAAGCTTATCATGCACTAAAGGCAACCATTGGGGTCAATCTAAGGCAAGTGCTATGTTGAAAGCAACTAAAACTAGCTTAAGTATTAAATCTATGAAAAATCCTAAAACACCTTCTAAAATACTAAGAAATTTTCTAAGGGAACCTAAGTATGTTAAGGACCTATGTGCAAAGGATCAGGGATCAAATCAAAAGGGAAGTCACCTAAAGAAATTCTAGATCATAAGGTACCACATAAGAACCCTAAAATGGAAAGCCTAATGCTCCTAATCTAAAACAGAACCTATTTTTGTCTAAAAAATCTAAATTAAATCATAGGGGATCATGAATTTCTAATCTACCAGCTAGCAAAAAATCGGCCCCAAACTCAGAACCAATTGCAAGAACAAAAATCAACAAAAACATGTAGCAAATATACAAAATTAAAGAAATTAATAAAATGGAGAAAATCAAATTAAATTGAAAAATAAGCAAACCAGGAATATAAAAACACAGAAAAATCACACATAAAATGAGGATCATGGACATATTTTTAGGTTATTTTTCTGATGAAAATTGAAATTAATATGAATTTAAGAATGAAAATGCAATTAAAATAAAAAGAAAATCAAATAAAAGAAATAAAATGCAGGATAAAAGGAGGGGCGTTGGATGGATTGACTCAGTCTCCTAATCTAAGGGTCACACGCTCTCCAACTCAGATGCCACGCCAGCGCCACATCAATTAATGAAACGGCTTCGTTTTGGTCCAGAAAAATCAAATCCTCAGAATAAAACGTGATCGTTGGATGTGCGTACAAAGTCCATCTTCAGGCTAGATCCAAGGGTGACCAAGTCATCTTCTTCATTTGAATGGGGAAAGGGAGGGAAGTCCAGCACGGTGGCCGGAGATGACCTCCGGTCATCTTCTCCGGTGGTCTGTGAGTTGCAGGTCAAGTAAACTCAATGAAACTTATATATATCCACTCCAAAATTCCTCCTGATCTCAAATATGACATCTAAATTCTCTAATTCTCACCATAAAATAAAACACGAAGAAGATCTCAAAATATGCATAATTCTGTAACCTCACCATTCCTCAAACTAAATCCATAGATCTGCTCCTCTTGTCACATTGATCATCCTCAACTAAATAGATCATGTAGAATCCTCAAGATCAGATCAATTCAACCTCAAACAGAAATTACATCACATCCTAAATTGTCTCTAATCAACCAAATTCTTATCCATATTTCATCTATGTTTCAATCCAAAGCCTAACCACATACTAACCATGCTTAAATCATGCTAGTATTAGTAGAATTTTGGAAGTTACATACCTGACTTTGAGCTTCAAATTGAGGTATCTAGAACACGATTTTCAGCTTCAAATTGTGCAGATCCACTCAATGCTTGATGATGAATGTGTTTGTAACTTCAATTTGCTTTGAATTGGCTTGAAATGGAAATCATGATTTTCAACTCTCCTCTTGAAACTCCAACTTCAATCCTTGGTTCTGGTACGAAATGATCTCCAAAATTGTTCTAAATCACTCACAGAACTTAAATAGAAATGATTTGTGGGCTTTTTTGATCCAATAGAGGCCCAAATCCAGAAATCCAATTTTCAAGTTTCTTTGAAAAACTCCAACATGGTAAACACGAATTCTGGCTTAAAACTTCTCCAAGAAGCTTTCATTCAATTCCTTGTGGTCTGGTGAGAGATTCTAGAGTGATTAGGGAGCTTGAATTCATCATATGAACAAATTTGGATATGTTGCTTACTTGTGAAGTAAGAAACTATAAAGCTATGAAATTGACCTCAAATGAAAAATCCAATATTACCAATGTGTTTAGAATGTTCTTTCTGATTAAAATGAGTATTCATATGGCCTATTTTGAACACAAATGAATTAATCATGAATTTTTCACTTAAATGCCTTTAAATTCTCTCTTTTGCCAAATTTCTCAAACCAAGTCTCACCCTAGGCCAAATCAATTCATCATGAGGACATGGTTGACCTAAAAACATTATTTTGGACAAGTTTCATGTTGAACAAAATTTCATTTGAAGCTTGCGAGATGGAGAAAATGACATATAATGCCAAATGACCTATAATCTTACTTTCCCAAAATACCCCTAACTTGTAAACCTCATAACTTGAGTTCTACAAATCAGATGGAAGACTTCTAATACAATTTGGAAATCTAAGATCAAGACCTACAACTTTCATGTTGGCCAAAAGTGGAGATGAAACTTGTATCTTGAGGTAAGTGGTCTTGAAGTTAGGCACTAAATAGGGGATTTTACCCTGAGAACCCTAATTTAGCAACTCCTCACACCTTGAACTTTTCTTGGATTGATCTTGGAATATCATCTCATGTATCTTAACACAACTATCCATGATTACAAAGACCTAGAATTGAGCTTTGACCATCTTCAATTACACAGTTGACTTAGGATTATCCAGATGAAAACCTTAATTGCAACCCCCTCAACTATGGCTCTTCACACTTGGCATAATGACATGATTGAGATCCACCATGACCCTCAAGGCACTCTATGGGCTCACTCTATCTCTGATCAAGGCTCTACAACCCACTGATGATCTTCAATTGGTCCTCAGATTAGGAGATTAACCACATACAAACAACTGAACCTCTCAAGAACCCAACCCTCTTCCTGATGACTTTGGTGACTTCTCAAGCTTGAATAAGACCTCTAGAAAGGCACCTCTTGACATAAACCACACTTGATACTTTGTTAAATGAACAATTCTATGCTATGCAAATGTTAGATCAATGATATGCTAATGCAATGAAACATAAACCAAGTAAGAAAAGGTTAGGCAAATTTTGGGGTGCAACAGCTGCCCCTATTCAAGCGACTTATACCTGACTGGATGAAAAGTGAACGGCTTTCAGGCAATCAAGGTAAAAGATGGTTGAATACCAAAGAACCCGAAAATTTGTTAACCGAAGAAACAAACTGCACAAATTGCTTGGGGAACAACCCATCCAGACAATCGAATCTGGTTGTCACGGCAACAACTGATCAATCATCCGATAAAGAACCTGATTTCAACATCAACCACCTGTGTGACGCCGCAGGCATTGAATCCAAACAATCAACTTCAAAATACGCTATAATAAGCGGGCACTACACAAAGCGCATCATCCATGTACTATCCGGGATCTTCCGAGCATCGCACCAAATAAAAGCGCGGTATCCCTGTACTATTCGGGATCTTCCATTTCCAAGCCACTCTGCAGGGAAAATCTGGCAACAACTCCAAAGTCTAATTATGAAGCTATTCAATGCCGTTGAATTCCAAAGTCTAATTATGAAGCCGTTTAATGCTAACGAAGCTTTCTGACAACAAACTCCAAAGTCTAATCATGAAGCTGTTGTAATGCTGACGTAACAACAACTAGAGAAACTCTGTTGGGGAATTGCTAACGACGACTCCAAAGTCTAATTATGAAGCCGTGTAACGCTGACGTAACAGCTACTCGAGGAAAATTCTGCCGAACTCCAAAGTCAAATTATGAAGTCTGGAATACTGACGTAACAGCTACTCGAGGAAAATTTTGCCGAACTCCAAAGTCAAATTATGAAGTCTGCAATGCTGACGTAACAGCTACTCGAGGAAAATTCTGCCGAACTCCAAAGTCAAATTATAAAGTCTGCAATGCTGATGTAACAGCTACTCGAGGAAAATTCTTCCGAACTCCAAAGTCAAATTATGAAGTCTGCAATGCTGACGTAACAGCTACTCGAGGAAAATTCTGCCGAACTTCAAAGTCAAATTATGAAGTCTGCAATGCTGACGTAACAGCTACTCGAGGAAAATTCTGCCGAACTCCAAAGTCAAATTATGAAGTCTGCAATGTTGATGTAACAGCTACTCGAGGAAAATTATGTCGAACTCCAAAGTCAAATTATGAAGTCTGCAATGCTACGTAACAGCTACTCGAGGAAAATTCTGTCGAACTCCAAAGTCAAATTATGAAGTCTGCAAGAGCTTTTTCGGGTAATTTCTGACAACCACTTCAAATTCTAATTATGAAGTCGTTGAATGCTGATAATAACTTCAAAGTCAAATCATGAAGCCTTGACAACAAGTAATGACTTCAACCGTCTAATCGCTGGAATCTTTCTTTTTAAAATGCTGACAACAACTTCAAAGTCAAATCATGAAGCCTTGACAACAAGTAATGACTTCAACCGTCTAATCGCTGAAATCTTCTTTTAAAATGCTGACAAAAACTTCAAAGTCAAATCATGAAGCCTTGACAACAAGTAATGACTTCAACCGTCAAATCGCTGAAATCTTCTTTTAAAATGCTGACAACAACTTCAAAGTCAAATCATGGAGCCTTGACAACAAGTAATGACTTCAACCGTCTAATCACTGAAATCTTCTTTTAAAATGCTGACAACAACTTCAAAGTCAAATCATGAAGCCTTGACAACAATAATGACTTCAACTGTCTAATTGCTGAAATCCTTCTTTTAAAATGCTGACAACAACTTCAAAGTTAAATCATGAAGCCTTGACAACAAGTAATGACTTCAACCATCTAATCGCTGAAATCTTCTTTTAAAATGCTGATAACAACTTCAAAGTCAAATCATGAAGCCTTGACAACAAGTAATGACTTCAACCGTCTAATCGCTGAAATCTTTCTTTTAAAATGCTGACAACAACTTCAAAGTCAAATCATGAAGCCTTGACAACAAGTAATGACTTCAACCGTCTAATCGTTGAAATCTTCTTCTAAAATGCTGACAACAACTTCAAAGTCAAATCATGAAGCCTTGACAACAAGTAATGACTTCAACCGTCTAATCGCTGAAATCTTTCTTTTAAAATGCTGACAACAACTTCAAAGTCAAATCATGAAGCCTTGACAACAAGTAATGACTTCAACCGTCTAATCGCTGAAATCTTCTTTTAAAATGCTGACAATAACTTCAAAGTCAAATCATGAAGCCTTGACAACAAGTAATGACTTCAACCGTCTAATCACTGAAATCTTTCTTTTAAAATGCTGACAACAACTTCAAAGTCAAATCATGAAGCCTTGACAACAAGTAATGACTTCAACCGTCTAATCGCTAAAATCTTTCTCTTTTGAAATGCTGACGTGACAGCAACCCTGAGGAAAACTCCGCTGGGGAATTTTTGACAACAACTTCAAAGTCTAATTATGAAACTTTTTAAAGAAAACTCCATCAGGGAAGAAGAGAAACTTAACCAAGCACCTCTGATGAGGGAACACATGACAGGACGAACGTTATCATCACATATCTCATGCCACAAATTTGAATATCTGAAAACCACCTTACATAAGAATTCCAATTACCTGCATGGAAGAACGCCTGAAAACAACAGAGGTAACCAACCCGACTTATGTTTCAAAATGCATATGTTTGAAGATGGTGTAATGCTTTATATAAGATGGAACGCTACGCATCTGGGTAAATTGCTATGTAATGCAGATATGATGCAAATGCAGGCTCGGGCCGCCGGAGAAAAGCTGGATACAGAACCACTTCAGAAAAATAAATGCTGAAGATAAAGCCAACTCCGCTGGGGATAAGCAGGTATCACAGAATTATTCCAGCAAAATAAATGCTGGAAAGGTGAACCGACTCCGCTGGGGGAAGAAACAATCCTGCTGGGGGATAGTTTTACGATCTGGAGTAACGAACTCTGTTGAGGATAATCAACCTATTGGGGGAAAGACAACCTGCTGGAGAAACCGAAAGAACAATCCTGCGCGGGGATGAGCTTTCAAAACCACTGACAACCTTGTTGTGTCTGGTGAGGACTTCATTGGGGATTAAATGTGCACACGATCATCGCTGGGGATGCCCATCACTGTTTGATTGCTTACTAACTCGCATCCAACTCTTTTGGGAATAAAGATGTGATTTCCATCTGCTGGGGAGAAATAAAATCACCTAGAGCATAATCCTCCGTTAAGGGACTCTGACTGGGGAAACACGATCCCTTGCTGAGGAAGAAGGAGTCATCCTGCTTGGCAAAACGTGCCGTGAAACGAACTTGCAATGGCTTGCCCCAGAATTTTTAACAACCTTTGACAAACTCTGCAGTTGTGGAGAGAGACGGCCCTTTCGCCTTCAGCTTTTTCCCCAACCTGCGGGACCTTCGTCATATCCTCTTAGAAGGAAACCTGAGATCTCTGGACTCTGGTGGTTTGATACGACTGGCTTCAGCATTTCGAACCTCATGGAGGCACTTCAAGTTAATCGACTTTAGGATAAGGATAGCTCTGGCGCTCTCGGGGAGACCTGCCTTAGTCTTTTCATAACTTTGCCCCTCATGGGCTGACCTGTGGGGGAGTAGTACCCTTGGCTGCGAGAGTTTCATCAAATCTCGACCTAATTGCCCCGGATTACCTGATTTCTAGATGGCTGACTCCCATGCCGCGGTCATTTGACATAGCTTGCCCCAGTTTGCCGGGATATTCTAGCGTCCTGCATTCTGTCCTGATCAAATCTTTCCATCGTGGAAACTTTCCCTGCTGTCAAGCGCTTACTTGCTAGTAAAACAAATGGTTCTGCATAACAGACATATCAAATGCAATGCATATGGCAGTTTTCAAAATCCATTCATGTTCACTGGAAAAAATTTATGACATAACACGTATGAATCATTTGTCAATATGTCAAAATCAATACAACAACGCTGTAAGAAGAATCCTTTCAGGAGTCAGTTCCGATGCGATCTTTACCAAAGTATGCTTTCGAAAGAAACCTATTTCAATTAGGACTTTTAAAGGTTATAACGTGGTCGGGTTCACGGTTTATGAAAGAAAAGATAAAGGCTCAAAATTTATTTTAACTCACTCATTCTCCTTGATGTTCTCCGATCCTACGTTCGGCTAATTTGACCTTAGCGTTCTCCTTTCAAAGGTTGAGTGAGAATTCAAGAAATTACACCCTTCGAAGTGACAATCATTCTCTTTTCGTCTTTTGGCGTCCGGAGCCACACGATTCCGTTCTTGTTTGAGGATTTTTCTTTCGCAGTTCCTTTTCGCTTTTCGTTTTTCGTTTTCCCCTAACTTTTGCCTGGACTAACTCTTTAGAGTTCCTTCAATTTTGAAGTCCAGAGGGGTACCCTAATTTTTTTACCTAAGTCGCTTGCTTTCGACTCAGCGGGCTTTTCCTTTTCAATTCTTTTCTTCCTCTCTTTTTTTTGAACAAATCGCATGACATCGACTCGTGTGACTTGTTAAAGAGATTGCAACTGTTTCACTCCTGATCGACCAGGCTTAACCATTGTGGCTTTTTAGGTACGACCTATATAGGTGTGTTCTATCCTCGAACGGACACTCCTTTTGTAGTTTGAACGCTTGGTCAAATTAACTGACACCTACCCTGCCCCAGGTTCAGATTGAGGGTTTTTCTGTTTCAGAAAGAAATTTCTACAACTAAGCTCAAAGGGGTTAACAAGGGATTATCTTCCTTATATCTCTGGTGTTTGGGAATTGAAACAATGCTTGTACATCATCAACAGGTTTTTTATTCAAAAGCATACATTTGGAAGCTTGCGCTTCGTTGGATTTCGTCATCCTCCCTAGATTCCACTTAACCAAGCGTTTGAAATAAGAGAAAACAATAGAGTGAACACGAATGGATTAATTCAAAACATGCATATTTATTTCATTATCAATATCAATGGAAAACAACAAGCTTTACAAACGAAGTTTGCAATTAAACAGGAAAGAAACTACAAATGTAAAGAAATGACATGAAAAATGCAGATTGCCAGCTTCTAGGAACTGGGCTTTCACACTTATTTGCTGCTGAGGCAACCATCTCTAGAGTTTACTCGTCGAGGTCAGTCTGAAAGGCTTTTGAACCTTCAATCTCGGGGGACTTTTCCACAGCATGAACTGATGTGCCTACCTGGCTGGATGAAGAAAGGTCGTTAATCTGAACACCCTGAGGCGTAATCGAGAACCTGTTGGCGTCCAATAGGGCCTGAACCTGGCTCTTAAGCACCTTGCAGTCATTCGTTGAATGCCCCTATGTTCCAACGTGGTACTCACAGCGGGCGCTAATATCAAAACCTGGAGGATACGGCGGGATCATTGGATTAGCCTCTTTCGGCACTATCAGCCCACTTTTGACCAAATCCGGCAACACCTGACTGTATAACATGGGCAACCGAGTGAACTGCCTTTCGGGATTCTTTGGTCTTAGTTTGGTGTGTCGTCCCTGTTGATGGCGATATGACTGTTGATTCCGGAAGGGAGATGATGTCTGAGGCGCAGACCCTAGGGGTTGTTGACTTTGAACGGTCAAGACATATGGAAATTGAGCCTGAGATACCAGGGACTCCTTTTGCTCGGATGCACTTATCCTCAGATTTAGCCTCGGAATTGGCAATAGTTGCAGGCACGGAGATTTAGAAGTCATAAATTGCAAGGCCTCTTTTGGGTCCGATGCAGTTTTGGGGATGAAAGCAGGAGTGTCCACCTTAATGCCTGGAATGAGACCCTCTGTTATACTCGTGTCGCCCGACGTGAACTTAACGGCCTTTGACTCGATCAAGTCTTGAAATGTGTGCTTAAAAGCTTTGCAGTTCTCAATGTAGTGTTCGGGTGCCCCCTCATGGAAATCACAACGGGTGTTTGCATTATAGCCAAGTGGTAGGGTCCCAGTTATTGGATGTAACTCCCGTAATTCGACCAACCGAAGCTGAAGTAAGACTGGCAACAACTGAGCGTATGTCATTGGGATCGGATCGAAAGTTCTTTCAGCTGATTTTACCTTCTGAGCGTTTCCCCTCTTAGTCACATGATTATCCCCATAAGCAATACGTGGAAGAGAAAAATTCAAAGCTCTTTGTCGCCTATTAGACATCTGAGGCTTATCAACCCTTGGTATAGGTTGCACAGGCACAGGTTCCACAGGCCCAAATGGATTAAGCATCTTTGTTGCGGCTTTGCTCCATTTAGTATATGTTCAATTTATTCCATTTAAAATATACATATTATATCATGTTGCTCCATTTAGTATATGCTCAATTTATTCCATTTAGGATATATATATATATATATATATATTCAGTTTCAATAGTTTTTCAATAATAACAATTTTTATTATTCATTCACTTTCTTTTCTTCTCACTAAAAGTGTTTCACGCACTAAAAAATTGGTATTTATAGATCTGATTCATTTCTTGATCGTGTTTTCAAGAATCAAACATCGGTGATCGTGCTTACAGGATCGTGGGTTGTTAATCGTGTTTACTGCAAAGATGAATGATAATAATTACATTTTAAATTCTCTTCCAATTCTTGATGGCAAGAATTGGATCCGATGGAGAAAACATATGCAATCTCTGTTTGGCTTTCATAAAATCCTATAAGTGGTTACTAATGGCGTCCCTAAACTTTTGGTGAGAATGCAACTTATGCTTAGAGAGTCATGAACAAGGAGGCCAAGAAGAAAGAGTGAAAAACTACATTTTATATTCAATCGGCGGTAGACTCGACAAACTTTGATCGAATTTATTATGCTGAATCGACAAAGGAGGCATGAGATATTCTTGTCAAGTATTACGAAGGATGTGGGAAGGTTAAATTCGTCAAATTGGAGACATTGAAAAGGCAGTATATATTACTGCATATGGGAGAAGAAGAAAAGATTGTAGATTATGTCTCGAAGGTGTAGAAACTTATTCATTGATCGGAAAAATAACAAGTGTACTACTTTCGTCAATGTAGTAATAATAGGGGAAGATCCTCAATATCGATTCAATGAGTGCGTATAAATACTGAGTTCAAATATCGTCAATTGAACAAAACAATATGGGAGGTTTTAAATTGGTTATGCAAATTAAGAATTAACAATGAGAAAATATAACAGAATATTAAATAGATTTTGACAAACATGAGAAGTATGCGAGGGAGAATGTAAGATTCAATCATGTAATGATTCCAAAATTCCAGTGCAAAACATAAAGTTTCTTTAATAGAATATTGGTTCTTAAGATTGTTCACTCCTAAGTCCTTAGAGAGAAAACCTATTATTACTCATATTAATTACTATGTCCATAGATAATCATGGTTGAAATCAAGCATTATAATATCAAGAATTTATCCGGTTATTATAAGTTATCCCTAGTCCTAGATGATAACTATGCCAATATGTTCTCCAACGAATGACGAACGATGGCAGTCCAACCTAATCGTATTTCCTAAATCAGACTCCGTTTATCCGACGGAGAGAGCACTAAAAACAATTGAGAGAACAATTCACATATATAAAATAAGATTGTTATTGCATTAATAATATTGAAGTCAAAATAGACACAATCAGGGACACCCCCTAGCATTGGGGGGTTTAGCTACTCCTATTGTTCAAAAAAATTACAATATCAAAAATAGACATTACATGGATTGGAATAAACTTGGATTGTTAATTGATTCCGCTCATAAAAATCTTCCGCCCTCCATAAACCTTGTCTTCTCCAATCTTCAATCGTGTAATTTTTCTCCGTCAAAAAGTTCCTTCATTCCTCGTAAAAACTCTTCTAAATAGTGAAAATTCAATGGCACTTGTTGGAAATACCCAAAATGTAACACCTCATTTAAAATATTTAGTCATTATATGTTGTTTGTGATTTTATTGACTTGATTAAGGGTATGTGGTTAAGGGTGAGAGGGAGGAATTAGCCTCAACTAAGTAATATGAATAAAACTTTAGAACAATATAATAATGATAATTAATTAATAAGGAATGGGATATACTATTATTATTATTATTATTATTATTATTATTATTATTATTGTTATTATTATTAGTAATATTATTATTAAGAGTTAATTAAGTGAGATAAAAACAAAAGTAGAAAGAGATTAGCAGAGTTTTGGGAAATAATTGCTAGAACGTGAAAGAGGAAAAGAAGGAGAGTTAGGCAAGAAGAACTAAGGTTTCCACTACTGTTGAAGGGAGAAAGCTCGGAATTCAAGTAAAGGGAGAGAATGGGATTCATTAATGGTGATAATAACATGAGAGGGTAGTGAGGGTTTCTTTCCATCTTAGGATTTTCTGTACATTCTTCCTTTTCCTTGTTTGATTGTTATGATTGTGTGATGATTGTTGTTAGTTTGTAACTATGTACTGATTGTGTGTATGAATTTGTGTTGTATGTTGATTTTGAGTGAAAAACTTGTGCAAGTCTGGTACTGTTGTTTCTGGATTCTAATATGGAACCAGATCTGAAAATTGGGGTTTTTTGGGGGTTAACGAAAATGGACTATAATATTAATAAAACATTGAAAAGAATGATGTTGAATAAACCCAATAATGATATACTAGTGTAGTTGTTGTTTTTGGGTCGAAATCAGAAGCTTGAAGGTGCTATAATGGGGGGAAATGGCACTGATGCGAATTTGGTGATTTTTCTTTGCAGGCAAGTCAATACATGTAATGCCAAAGGGAATACGCGTATGGGGGACACTCCTAAGGCGTAATACGCGTATGATATACACCCGTCCCCAGAGCCAGCACAACCCTATGCTGGTACGGGTATGATACGCATATGGTGGAGTGGCCATACGCGTATGGCAAGATCAGTACGCATATGGGAAGCTTTTGGATGGTGGCCATATGCGTATGGGCTAGCTATTACGCGTATGAGAGTTTTTGAGGATTTTTGAGAGGGAAACCCATTTTGACCATACGCGTAAAGCCCAAAGCAATACGCGTATGGATGGCCTGGGAAGATGAGCCCTACGCGTATGATACACAGGCTTGGGGCGTAGGGAGATGGCCATATGCGTATGGGGCAGGGCCATACGCGTATGGGCAGTACTGTGGTGAAAATTTCCCGATTTCGCGTGTAATGCAATTTTTCTTGATCCATAAGACTAATATGGTATAATGGAACATAGGGGGAAATAGTAACGACATTAAATGAGATAAAACATGAGATTTTTACATGATGGTCTATATGAGACGTGTTTGATGATTGTGTGCCAAGATTTGTAATATGTGGACGGTCTTGGGTTGTAGTGGTAATTTTGGAGGGGATTACGGTGAGTATGTGGCTCATGTGTGATCATTGAGGATCGTGGCTTATGCATGAGTTATTATTATTATTATGCATAATTTTGTGTCATCATTCATGTCATGTTATATGGAGATGAGCTATGTGGGAATCCATGATGGGTGCCTAGTCTCGTCCGGACTCCAAGTGGGAGTTGTGTGGAGATAAGTTATAGTTCAAAGGAACGTATACGACTTATCCGAATTCTGATGGGTCGGGTTCTAGGTTGAATCGTATGTGATTGTGATGGTACCGCATGCATTGTGTCATGTCAGTTGAGTTGCATTGCATATGTATATGATTGAATATAGGCTGAATATGCCGAGTATTGGTGTGGCATTTGTATGTGCATTGTGATTGTATAATTGATGTAATTTATGTGATAACTACTCCTTAGCATGTGATTTTCACCGTGTATTATTGAATGTAGTTCTCACCCCTTTTCTGTTTGTTATGTTTGTGCTCCTTGAGGAGTACAAATAATCAGGTACCTGAGTAGTGTTTGGAGCATGTGTTGTTATTTGGTCGAGTCTTAGGAGTCGTTCTGATACGTAACATGCAAAGGATGTGGATTTCATTAATTTCTTCATGTTATTTGTTATTTGTTACGTATCGTGATTTGTTTTGATTAATGTTGTTGAACCACAGTTTTGTGGAGATTTGATGTAATTGGAGCTTTAATGCTAAACCATTTGATTTAATTACGCTTTTTAATCAAAATATTTGTTTTTATTAATGAATAAGATATGAAGTGATTTGATACTTTATGATGAGGTTTTGTAATGTGGCATCTTATGTATGTAACTCTGGTTTATTTCTGCAATCATTTTTCGTATTTTTAATTTTTATACGAATGGGTAGAGTAGGGAGTTACAATTGGTATCAGATCAAGTCAGTATGTCCGACCAGTGTTGTAGTAGAGTTTGACTATAGAGTGAATGTAGTCAGGTGTTTCTTCTAATCGGTATTTTCTTGGAAACATGTTGTTCCCTAGTATGTGACATGTGTGTGAAAATACAAATTGATGCTTGTTTTGTTTCCATTTGCAGTTTGGGAATGAAATAAGTAGGGGAGAATCTTGTGCTTCTCTAACATGCTTCAAGTGTGGAGTAATGGCTCAGTGTGTCATTGGATGCTATAATAATTTGGTAAAGATGGTTTATGCCCCATCATGGTTGTCGGTTGTCTATTGACAAATTGAGGAACTGATCACCCTTAATCTCTTGTTGATAATAGACTATAGCACCCCGGAGTTTTACCATCTCTCCTCTTGTGTTTTGGCTTATGTTTCATTGTATTTTCATTTTCATTTTTGCATAGCATAGTTCTAGACATGGGATCAAGGTATCATGGCTTGTTTCTCAAGAAAGAGGGACATGTTTCTTCAACCTCAGGCAAGGTTTTCTTCTTGACTTTGTGGCATCCTCAAGCCCCAAAGGTCTCTCATCTTCAAGTGTGATTCAAGGAAACATCATTTCAAGGTCATATATGGTTCACTATGTCTTAGTTTGCAAGAAATGATCAAGAGATTCAAATTTGGTTCAAGGTGTTTGACCTAATTTAGCAAATTAAGGATGCTATGATCAAATGGGCATAACTCCTTCAATTTTCAACATCTTGAGGTGGTTCTTTTTCTAACGAACTCTTCTCATCATGCCCTACAAGTTACCTTGCAAAGAAGGATCAAATTATGCTTGGAAAGTCATTAAAATTTTGAAGACATTATAGGTCATTTTGAGTTTTTGAAGAATTTTCTTGTCAACTTTAAAGGTCACAACTTGGTCAATTTTCATCATTTGGAGCCTATTCTTTTTCTAAAATGAACTTGAAGAGGTCCTCTACAACTTTGATTTAATGTGGAAGTGCAAAAAACATATGGAAGGCCTTGAATTTTATCAAAACATTATAGGTCATTTTTGGTCCCTAAAAGGCTTGAAATGTTTCTAAGTGTTTTGTTGATTTTGAACCTTTTGTGGCAAGCTACTTTGAGGAATCATATCTCTCAACTCAAATTTCCAAATCAATAATTTCTTTTCATATTGCAAAGATTGTATCGCCCTTTATCCAATGCAAGAAGAATTATCTCATAAATCCTCCTACATTGTGAGAACCATGGTGACAAAATTTGAATTTCAAAGCTAAAACTTCACTTTAAGTCATAATTGAATTTGATTAATATGGCCTCTAATCATCAAATTAAGGAGCAAATTATCTTTAAACATGATTAACCAACTTTCCTAAGTTTATTAGAGCATTGAAACGCAAGTTTTGAGTGAGTTTTGATAAGCTGCAAGTCACACTTCTTTCATGATACAGGTGTGCACGAATTTGGTTCAATTTGCATCATTCATCCTCCCTCAGCATTCTAAACTCTTCTTCTATAAATAAGAGACTCATTCCACCCATTTTCACAAGCTTTGATAACCAAAATCACCCTGCTGAGATCCCATTTGAACTGTTAAGCTTGAACTTCGTATTTTCATTTCCACACCTTAATCACTCAAATTCTCCCCCCAGTTAGCTTCGTCAACATTCAGTGAAGCTAACCAACTCAAGAAATTGAAGAATCGTGGCCTGAATCAAGCTTGGGGACTCCATTTTCAGAGCTTCAAAGTTGAGCTTCAACAGGTACAATTCTCAACCATTTTGACTCAAATTTGTTGCTAAGATGTAGTTCTTGATGTGCTGATGTTGTTAGGATTGTTAGATTTTAATTGTGGTTGAGTTTTGTTGGTTAATTTTCAAATCTGTGTTTGAATTTTCTTCTGGTTTTTTCCAAATCGAGTTAGTTGTGTTTTAAAGAAATATGGCGCAATGATATGGTTGAGATCGTCTTGAAAAGACGCATTAGATGAAACCACGATGAGCTTTAATAGTTATGGTTTGGAGGTGTCGCTATTGCGAAAAAAGGTGACGACAATGATAGAAGAGTCGCCACCTTTTGTTATTTATACCAACGAGAGGGAAAGGAAACAATCAGAGAAAACCTAATAAAAAGGGGATAAGATTGGTCATCGCAACCAAACCTCGGGTTTGGGAGTCGGTTACGCATTGGGGAAGGTATTAACACCCCTCACGTCCGTCGTACTCGACGGGATCCATGCTTGTTGTATATCTAAAGGTGTGTTTATCTATCTAGCTAAAGGTCTCAGGGACAAAAGAAAAGAAAAATGACTCGGAGGAGCATCGCCGCTCTGTGCCTACGTATTCCCTCGTGCAGTGGGAAAGTCAGAGTCAATGTAGTTCGGCTAACTACGAGTGAAAAGTGGGGAAAGGTTGCTCACCAAGACATCGTTGTCTTGTGCCTACGTATTCTCATCTAGTATGAGAAATTAGAGCAAATGTAGTTCAGGCAAATAAGAACATCGGTTGGTTCAAATGTTTTTACCCGAGTAGGGTTAACAAATAGTTCTAGCAGTTAGGTGTATGCAACTCGATCATTGGAGACTTAGGCGTTACTTGTTTGCGGTAGAACTAAGAGTTAACAAAACTCTTTTTTATGAAGAGGTTTTCCATTATTAAGGGGTCCCAAAGGACAAAAAGAAGTTTTATCATTTGTTTTTGAAGTCTTTTAAGATAAGAAATGAATTGATTATTGTTTGTAATTCATGTTGCACTAAAGACTATGACCTAGGAGCGAATGCGTCGCATATCGTCCTAAGGATATATACTAAACACTCTAAGCAATTGAGAGGTAGCCCCCAATCACCATTTCCCAAGTATTTAAGGCTCATAACATATAACATTCATTAGCCTTTATTAAGTGTTTTAGAGTTGTTTTGAGATGAGAAGAGAGAGAGAACAAACTAAAGGGAAATTAGTTCAAAACCTAGTAGTTGTCATGCAAGATGAACCTATAGTTCAGGTTAAAGGGAAATCCTACTTAATGTTCTCATACATGGTTTGAATCCTAGAGTCTATCATGATCATCCTTAAACAAGGAGATTAGAAATCCTAAGGGAGCATGGTAATGAAAAGAGAAGAAGAAGGAAAACATAAACCAAATGCAATATGTAATATGTAAACATGCAAACATCTTATGCACGATTAGAATGATAGTGAGGGAGGAAAATAGTGTGGGTAAAAGGCCTCCACAAGCCCATCTTAACCTCAAGCATGTGTATGAATGCAAAGAGAAAGGAAGATAAAGAATGCATAAGGTAAAATGCAAAATAATCCACAAAACAATTCACAAAGGAATGCAAAACATGCCCTAAGGCCATCAACATGGAAGTAGAATGAAACCTAAACTTAGAGGGGATAAAAAGAAGAAAGGAAAATAGAAATGGTGTCCCAAGTGTCATTCAACCAAAGCTTCATTATGACTTGTGCAAAAGATGCACAAAATTGTCCTAAAAGTTCACCATTTTAGGACTGACTTCAAGTATCTTCTAAGGAAAGACTAAGCCATCCCAAATGGTATCCTTACATCATTGGACAGATGGAGAGATGAAAGAAGAGCGCACTCAAAATAAATGAGGAGAAATGCACAAAAGAGTGCAAGTAAAAGCATGTAAGAGATGGGAAACATTCACATATGTACACAAGTAAAACCCTAAAAGAAAGGCCTATAAGGTACACAAACTTGAACAAGTTACAAACCAAATTTGGACCTATAACTGAACCTACACATACCTCAATATGTCCAAAACATGAATCCACAATAATAAATAGCTCAAAGAATGCACAAAAGTCCTTTTTAAAACAAACTAGATCATGCACTAGTGTAAACATGCCTTAAAGGCAACCTAGAATGGAAATTACCCTAAAAATAGGAAACACATTCAAAAAAACCAAATAAAATCCTATATGACCCCTAAGGTTTTAGGAACCAGGGGTCAAAAGTATGGGGACAAAGCCCAAACAAAACTATGCAAACAAAAGTGAAAACCATAGGGATACCCCAAATGCAAGGGTGAATCGAGGGTCATAAAGACTAGCCTAAAACCCTAACCAAAATTCCCCAAAGCAGGGGGAAAATTTTCCACAACAATCAATTAAATTTCATGAATATGAGAAGAAATTATTAGCCATTAACATGTAAAATTTACCAAGAAATAAAATCAAGAACATGGAGGTAACAGTTTTAAACCAACAAAAATACCTCAAAAATAAAAATCCATTTTTAATTGAGAAATGGCTTTAAAAAACAAGTGTAAAATTTCTAAAATCAAATAACACCCTAAAATGTGTGAAAATATTTTTTGCAAGATTTTTAGGTCATTTGAGGTATTTTTCATGATTTAAAACTCAATTGAAAATAAAATGCAAAAAAAGAATAAAAGAAAAGAAAAATGAAAAACATGTGTGTGGAATAGCAATTTATCTTAGTTCATTTTCAGTGGGCTTAGTGAAAAGGGGTGCGAATAATAGTTGGAGTCCAAAGCCATCAGAGGCTTTAATGAAACGGTTCATTTCATCACATTGCGTGGCTGGTCAAATGGTCAAGGGAAGATCTCAACCACTCATCAAGTCTCAGTCAACTAGTCAAAGTCCTACATGGCATACACGTGTGCAATGGTGAAAAATAAACCAGATGGTGTCCATCTAAACTTCGATCATCTTCTATGGTTAGCTCGCCGTAGAAGAAGGAGTGAAACCCCATCAAAACACATGATTCTTGATACCATTATAATCCTCTCCTTACGTAGGTCATGAATCTTGGTTTCAAATTCATTTTTCATTCATAACTAGTGAGATTCGAAGCAATCAAGTTTTAAGGTTGAATCATAAATCATCAAGAACAAACAACAAATCAATCCAAAAATGGCCTACAAGTGTAGGGATGCAATACGTATTAAGAATGGCATTGAATGGATGCTTGAGCAGAGCGAATTTGTGAAAGAAAATTTACCTAACGGAGCTCCTCCGTTGGGTCTTGAATTGCAGTTGAAACTCGTGGGAAATTATCCAAAAAGCTCCAATGATCTTCAATAAAGCTCTTGGTAATCCTCAATTGGACTGAAATGCTCTGAATCTTGATTTCACTATCTCACTTTCTCCTTGATAATTTTCAACCGTTTTTGCTCCAATTCTGATCAATCTTCACCTCTGAAGCTTTGTTCTTCATCTAGAGATTATATGTGATGGATCTAGAGCCAATTGGAGGCCCAATTATGGCTTGTTAACATGAATTGGAAAATCCAAATTTGAAGTTGCAAGCTTGAAATTTGGCGCGTGTAACTTGCTCCAAAGGCTCTGAACTTGGTTCAAACAGCTTGCTTGTCATGTAAGGTGATCCAATGGAGGAGAATGATCCCTTGAAAAGATCCTATGGTGGATTTTGCATATGTAACTTATGCATGAAGCAACTTGAAAAATGACATGTTTTTACTCATCAAAACTCAATTCTGATTTTGGCATTGTATTTGGTATGTTAAAGGGACTCGAAAAAATGCATAAACATGGTATGAAATGATTTTAATCAATTCAATTCAAATCATGGCCTTTAATACCTTTTTTCTATGAAATTCCTTCACCATTCTTCATATACGAGCCATACCTATGCCAAGTGATGATTTAATGATGAAAATGATCTCATTTGATGCAAGTTTGATGTTGGAGAAAGTTCCATTTGAAGTGTGCAAAGTCATGAAAATGACCTATAACCAAAATGACCTATAATCAAAGTTTCCCAAAATTCCCCTACCTTGCAAGCCTCATATATTGAGATCTACAAATCATATGAAGGACTTCTAGGAATTTTTGGAAAGCTAAGATCATAAGGAACAACTTTCATGTTTGGGTCAAAGTGAGGAGAAACATCCTTCTAGGTCAAAAATGTCTTAGAAGTTGGTTGACTTTTGTTGACCAAAATCATATTCATCTGAGGACCCATAACTTGTCAGCATCATAACTTGAGTTCTAGAAATCCAATGGATGAGCTCTAGTACTAAAAAGAAAGCTAGAAACATGCTCTAAAAGTGTTGTGTTGGAGTCAAGATGAGATGAAACTTGTATCCTGAGATATGTGGTCTTGAAGTTAGGCACTAAACAGGGGATTTTACACTAACAAGCTTAGAAACCCTAGCTTAGCAACTTCTCACACTCTTGATTCTTCTTGATTTGATCTTATAATAACATCTTAGATATCTCAACACAACATTCCATGATCACAATGACTTGGAATTGAGTCTTAATCCCCTCTAATTTCACAGTTGACTTAGGGTTGACCAGATGAAAATCCTAGATACACCACTTTTGACTGTGGCTTCTTGTACATGATGTAATGACATGGATAAGCTCCACAATGACCCTCAAGGCATTCAATGAGTTTCCATAACCTTCTCCATCCATAACCATGGACTCAATATCATCTGATGACCTTCACACTGGCCCCCAAGATAGGAAGTGAACCATATTCATTCATCTGCTCTTTCAAAGAATTTTGACTTTCTTCTGATGATGATAAGCACTTGATAGCTTGAATAAGACCTATTTCTTAGGCTTAGAACTCTTTGGTGATCTCCTCTTTCTAGGCACACCTCTCTTAATCCCCTTCAAATGAACAATGGTATGCAAATGTTAATGCTATGAAAATGCAATGAAACATAAACCAGGTAAAGAAAAGGTTGGGCAAATTTTGGGGTACAACAGGAGGATCTTCGTTTTTTTTGCAAATCTCTACATATTTCAAGTGGCTAGAGATTGAAGATGATGATCTAACCGTCCATCATGTCACTTGTTATGATCTTGCGTGTTTGACTTTTGTTGGATGGATATGATGAGTTTGACTCAAATCCATCGTGGATGCGCGCTTTCTGACCCTTGGATTAGCCACGTCATTTAATGAGATGAGATCCAACGCGTGTTATCTTTCATGTTTTATTTTCTTTTTCTAATTTGTTTTTAAATTCATTTTATTTTCATAAATTCGTAGAAAATTCATTTTTAATCAGAAAAACACCAAAGTATTTCTAAAATTTCCTTTTATTTTTCTCTTTCTGTTTTTTTATTTTTGTGCATTTTTATTTTTTTCAGTTTTCTATTTTTCTTGAATTTTAATTTTTTTGAGCCAATTTTAATTTGTTTAAAATTATTTTTAGACATTTTAAAATTATGAGAAAAATGTCATATGATCCTACGATGGTCTTGGACCTATAGTGATTTTATTGGATTTTTATTTCTGGTTTTGCTATTTTCCATGTATTTTTGGATTACTTGCTTGATTTTAATTGGTGTAAAAAAATTTTTGAGCCATTTAAAATTGTGGGAAAATTAGTAAATGATCCTATGATGGTTTATGGCCTATGATGGATTTTTGTTTGTGTTTTAAACTATTTTCACTTCTTTTTATAGGTTTTATTTGCCTTTTATTTGTTTTTTATTTGATTTTAAAATTGCAAAATGATGTCATGTTGTTTTGAGTCCATGTTTGGGTGACATTCTATTTTTCTTCAAGTCATTTAGGACTTTGATGTTTGTTTGATTGTTGTTTCCCTTTTGTGTGTAACACCATTTTCTACCCCACAATTAGCATGGCAAAATAACACAGATATCAGAGTAAAATTATGAAATTTCATAAAAGTCATCAAAAGGGCGTACATTTCCCAAATCAATAAAATTAGTCAAGGCTCCGTAAACAACGAATTTTCTCAAAATAATCAATTCGCACAAAGCAGCGGAACTCAAAGGCATAAATCAAGGTTTCCTCATCAGGGAAAAATAAGCAAAATAACTCAACAGTATATAGTTTAACTCAAAAGAACCCAACCCAATGTTACATATCAGAGCAAGACCCTCTAAGCTAACCAAAAGACTAAAAACTCAAAACTTCAAAAATACTCCTCGACGGCGTCCACGACTAAACTTGGTCATCTGCACGTTACCCACGTGGACGTAACATTCAAACAGGCAGGGTGAGTAAAACGATTCATAATAACCAATGTATAAAAATCAACATATAAACGACATCATATTCATATTCAACACATTCATATCCTTCAATAGGCCTCGAAGGCCACAACATCATAATTCATACAAAAAGGCTCATAAATGCAAATGTAACATGGACTCAATGCATGTGGTACAAATCATCACAGCGCGATGGACACTGGACCATCAACCCTCCATCGATCCCCATCAATAGGATCGATTATGCTAGAGAATCGGAGCACATCAAAACAATTCACATCCACACAATGGGATTGAAGCCAAAGTAATCGAGGTCCTGAACCAAAGTCCGGATGCACATGAATGCATGATGCACACGTCACAAATCATCCTCATATAACATCATAGGTGCATCATCATTCATCATATTCATCATCATGTCAATCATCATCATATCTCTTATCATCATATAATTCATCAAAGTCATGGTAATATCATCATATTAAGTCATACAAATCATCATGTCATCATGTATACATCACATAAAACTCACAATCATACTCATGTTAATTCATCACAGAAATCACAGAATCAAACATCAAGGCATCGCTGCACACGATTAACATTCGCGAAACTCTGCTACGTTCGCTGGCCTGTTCGCTAGGCGAGTCTGGGAACAACATTGTTCGCTAGGCGAAGCTTTCTTCGCTAGGAGAACTGTGTGATGGCAGCAAATTCTGTTACACACCAGAACTGATTTCTATCCAAAAGGCTCTACGATTCACTTACCCAATGCCTCCAAAACATCCCTAGATCATCCCTAAGGTCTTACGGAGATAAAGACACAAAACCTACGGTTTATTAGGCCAATCCCGGAACATATTCAGCCATAAATCACAATTTGTCCTTCAATTACACCCTAAGGCATTAGAGTTACTCATGTAACACCCCAAATTTAATCAGAATATTTTAATTAATTGATTTAATTGAGAATATTCGATTTCGGTATTTTCGGTGGCTTTGTGAATTATTGAGGAATTATGCTTTGTGGAGTATTTATTTTGGAATAATATTATGTAATATGGATATATTAATATTATTATGAATTAAAATAAATATAAGTTGGATAAGGGCAATTTGGACAATTAAGAGGAGTAAGTGAGGATATTATGGGAAAAGCCCAATTATGTGGTCCAAGTCTAAGTTAGACAAAATAGAGTTCTGAAAGGAAATTGGAATTCATTTGTGTTTAACGTGGAAGTTTGGTGGCCAGAGCTCTGAAGGAAAGGTTGGAGGCAGAAGATCCCAAAGACTAATCGTGAAAGCTTTGAATCGGCTAAGGTATGGGGAGTATTGCCTTTCATGATTTTCTATGTATTCCTTTTGATGCGTTTATAGATGATTTGAGGTTTAAGGGATTTTGGGTTGATTGTGGGGAAATAGGGAAATTGATGATGAAACCTTGAGGGTTTTGGTTAGTGGTTAGTATTCCTGACAGTTTGATGTGTAATATGAGAAGTAGGAAACCTTAGGCTTTCGTGGCCAAAACCTTGGATTATGTTATGATTGACCCTGTAGGAGTAGGAATGTTCAATCTGAGTAACTCTGATGCACTCAGAGCAATTGTAGGAAAATAGTGATTTAGGCATTGCAAATGTTGCCCGATTGGCCTAATAAACCATAGAATTTGTACCGTTATTGCCGTATAACCTTAGGGATGATTTAGGGATACTTTAGGGGCATTGGGTAAATGATTCGTATGAGTTTTTGGGTAGAAATCAGTTTTGGTGCGTAGCAGATTTTGTTGTCATCGCGTTGTTCGCCTAACGAGCAAGCCAACGAGCACTCGCTACAAGACTCGCCTAGCGAGCAAGCCAGCGAGCATTCGCTACAGACTCGCCTAGCGAGCAAGCTAGCGAATACAGCAGAGTTCGTGAATGTTGATTGTGTGCAGCGATGCCTTGATGTTAATTCGGAGGTTTATGAGATGAGTTAATAGGAGTATGACAGTGAGGTTAATGTGATTAATAGAAGATAGTGTGAGGATTACCGTGAGTATAATTTGAGGAATTAACATGATGGATAATAAGAGATAATATTATGAATTAAGATGTGATAATAGGGGATAACGTGATGGATTAATAAGAGATAATATTATGAATTAAGATGTGATAATGGGGGATAACATGTTGGATTGATAGGAGTATAATTATGAGTTGTACGTGATTATATGACGATTTCCATGATGTGTGAGATGGATTATTATGATGATATGATGTATGATGATTAATGTGATGAATATGATGTATGATGATTAATATGATGAATTATGATGATATGATGTATGATGATTAATGTGATGAATTATGATGATATGATGTATGATGATTAATGTGATGAATTATGATGATATAATGTATGATGATTAATATGATGAATTATATGATGATATGATGTATGATGATTAATATGATGAATTATAGGATGATATGATGCATGATAATTAATATGATGAATTATATGACAATATGATGTATGATGATTGTTATGATGAATTATGTGGTAACATGAGATATGTTGATTTATGTGATGATGATGACTATGTTGATGAGTTATGACGTTTGATGAATATGATGAATGATGATGCACCATATGCTGTTATTATGAGGATTATTGTGAAGTGTGCATCATGCATTCATGTGCATCCGGACTTCGGTTCAGGACCTCGATTACTTTGGCTTCAATCCCATTGTGCAGATGTGAAGTATTATGGTGTGCTCTGGTTCTCTAGTAGAATCGATCCTATTGATGGGGATCTATGGAGGGTTGATGGCCCAGTGTCCATCGCGCTGTGATGATTGGTACCACATGCATTGAGTTGTGTCGCATTGTATCTATGAGTCTTTTGTATGAATTGTGACATTGTGGCCTTCGAGGCATGTTTGAGGAATATGAATGTGTTGAATATAATTGTTATGCCATTTATGCATTAATTGTCATACATTGATTATTATGAACTGTTTTACTCACCCTGCCTGTTTGAATGTTACCTCCACGTGGGTAACATGCAGATACCAGGTTTAGTTGTGGATGTCGTTGAGGAGTTTTAAGGTTGCGAGGTTGTTGGCCTTGGTCAACTTAGAGGGTCTTGCTCTGATAGTGTAACATCGGGTTGGGGGTCTTTGAGTTGAGCTATGTTTTATTTGAATTATTTTGATTATCTTTCCGTATAAGGAAAAATATGGATATTCCTTTGAGTTTCGTTGTTTTGTGTAGTTTGATGTATTTTGAGAAAACCCGTTGTACACAGAGCATTGACTTATTTTGAGTAACATGAGAAATGTACACCTTTTGAGGTGGTTTTTATTGAATCAAATACTTTACTCTGAAATCTGTGTTATTTTGCCGTAATATCTGTGGGGTAGAAAAGGGTGTTACATTAGTGGTATCAGAGCAGGTCGGTCCATCCGGCCAAGTTGTCTAATGTTGTTTGTTCCCTTGTATGCGACATGTGTGTAAAAACACTGTCGGTGCATGTTTGTTGCCTAACCTTTGTTTGCAGATATGGGAATGAAACAAGTGGGGGAGAAGCTATGCTTCTCCAGGACGCTGCGAGTGTGAAGTGGCGGCACAGTGTGTGGTTGGACGCTCTTATAGTTTGGTAAAGATGGTTTATACCCCATCATGATTTTCGGCTGTCTATTGACAAATTGAGGAACTGATCAACCTTAATTTATTGTTGATAGTGTTTGGGATTATGTTGGATGGGATAGACGTGTCTTGCAAGCTTAAATAGCATGCTTAGTGAATTGTTTTGAGTTAAGCTAAGTGCTTAAGGATTGTTTCGATGAGTTGGCGTAGGACGATGTTGAGATGTTTATTTTGACGGGAATTTTGAGTGTTAATGAAAGTGGGGAAGTTGATGGTTTGCCGATTAATTGTGGTTGTCTGAAAGTTATCCTGACAATATAGTGATATGCAGCCAGAACATGAAGTGAAGTTGTGATCAACTTAGTTACGGAAACTAGTCCGATATTGAGAGCTCCGTATTATATGTCTGTTTGGGTGGCCAAGGAATTAAACTGATTGAGTAGTTTTAAGACTTGTGTCTAGTGTGTGTGCTAAGGCAATAATTGTGAGGTCGAGTATATTAAAGGTGGACGGTGATTTCTGGTGAGTATTAGGAGAAGTCATGTGTGGAATGCAATATTGGTATAATTGAGTTTTAAAATATTTCTAAGATTGAAAATGTGTTAAATGGCCTCCTAAGTGTGAAATTGTTGTTGTATGTTGAATTCCGAGATCGCAGCCTTTTACGGAATCGAAATCGGACACCCGGAAGTCGTGTAACGGTCGAAAATAGAATTTCGGACTGTCAGGTTCGCTATGTCCTTCGCCTAGCGAACAACTCCAGGAGGCCGCTCGCTTCTGTGTTCGCCTAGCGAAGAGGTCCTGGGGCAGAAAAATGTTGTTTTCGTATTTTTGTCGTAACGGGAGAACCGTAACTCGGAATGACGCACGGTTTGAAGCGTTGGAAAGCTATTTCAATGATCTATGTGATGATGAAGTAGTAGCATAGAATTAAGTATTTATTGATGGATCATGTTTGGATTTTGTAGTAAGTGCGGTTCATGTTTCTGCCATAACTCACGAATTAAGTGTCTGTTTGGTATGGGGCTTCCGAAGGAGGATGGCTTTGGGTTGAATTACCATTCGGGTAAAGAGGAAGTGGTAGCTGATGCATTGATTTGGGATTCTTTGGATATACCAATGTTGATAGTAAATGAGTTATAACTTATTGAGCAATTTCGTGATATGAGTTTGGGTTGTGAAGAGACTTCTTATGGAGTTAAGCTTAGCATGTTGGAGCTTACTAGTGGTATTCTTGATGAGATTCAAGAAGTTCATAAACCTGAAATGAGTTGGCAGATTGGTGGGATTTGATGAGTTAAAGTCGAAGAGTTGAATTGTGGATTTGTGGAAATGGTACCATGAGATGTCATGATAGAGTTTGTGTCCCAGATATTGTTGAGTAGAATAAGAGTACTCTTGAAAAAGGACATTGAGGTAGATTGAGTATCCATACCGGTGCTATGAAGATATAACCGGATTTGAGGAAATTGTTTTTACAACCATAGATGGAGAAATACGTGGTTGAAGATGTAGATGCTGGTTAGACTTGTCGAAAGTCAAAGATTGAACATCAGAGACCGTTGGGTCTGATGCAACTGTTGAATATTATAGATTGGAAATAGAATAGTATTTCCTGGATTTTGTGTCGGGTTTGTCGAAGACTGTGAGAGGGATATGATTCAATTTGGGTGATTTTGGATAAGTTAACTAAAGCATCCCATTTTATACCGATACCTGAGATGTATACTGAGGGAGTTGTGAAGTTGTATGAGATACCGTTGAATATCATTCTAATAGAAAGCCGAGATTCGCATTGAGATTTTGGGAGAGTTTGCATACGCTTTGGGTACCATGTTGAAGTTGAATTCTGCCTATCATCTGCGGACGAATGGACAGACAGAGAAAACTATCCAGTATTTAGAGGATTTGTTGAGAGTTGGTATGTTGGATCAAAGTGGATCGTGGGGTAGTCATTATTGTTGGTTGAGTTTACATATACTAACAGTTATCATTCTAGTATCGGAATTGCACCGTATGAGGACTTGTATGGTAGGAGGTGTAAGACTCCTTTGTGTTGGTATGAGTCAGGCGAGAGTGTTGTACTCGGACCTGAGATTGTGCAAGAAACGACTGAGAAGATCAAGGGGACCCAAGAAAAGATGGATGTTTCGCAGGGTCGTCAGAAGAGTTACCATGATAAGAAGGGGAAAGCACTTGAATTTCAAGAGGAAGATCTCGTGTTCAGAGAGTTATGCCGGTAATTGGTGTTGGTCGAGCTTGGAAGTTTCGAAAGCTCACCTGTGTTTTGTGGTCTGTATCAGAGTGGCGCAGCGGAAGTATGGGAGGAGTAGCCAGTTAGACTGTTTTATCGTTGTCGCTTGTGAATTTGCATGATGTGTTTCATGTGTCTCCACTGAGGAAGTACATTGATACAGATAGATGTTGTACAAGTGAGATATGATTTGACTATTGAGGTATTGCTAGTTCGGGTTAATGAACGAGAAGCAACTCTGAGGTGAAGAGAGTCCCTTGGTGGGGGTGGTTTTAGGAGGACCAGCTGAAGAAAGTTGGATTTAGGAATGTGGGGATCAGTTGAGGGAGTCGTATCAGGCTTTGTTCCTTGAGGTAATTTTTGAGGTCGAAAATTATTTTAAGTGGGGGAGAGTTGTAACACTCCAAATTTAATCAGAATATTTTAATTAATTGATTTAATTGAGAATATTCGATTTCGGTATTTTCGGTGGCTTTGTGAATTATTGAGGAATTATGCTTTGTGGAGTATTTATTTTGGAATAATAGTATGTAATATGGATATATTAATGTTATTATGAATTAAAATAAATATAAGTTGGATAAGGGCAATTTGGACAATTAAGAGGAGTAAGTGAGGATATTATGGGAAAAGTCCAATTGTGTGGTCCAAGTCTAAGTTAGACAAAATAGAGTTTTGAAAGGAAATTGGAATTCATTTGTGTTTAACGTGGATCTCTAAAAAATCAATTTACTTCTCTAAAACTTTAAAACCAAATTCAAACCTTTTTATCCTTCGAGATTTGTTTCAAAATCATTTTCAGAAAAGAGTACGTTACTTTTCCGTTCTACCGCAAACAGGCATCGACCCTAACTGCTGGAATGGAAACTTAACATCGCTCATAAAAAATACTTAACCAACCAGTGGTCTAGTTTACCTGAACTACGTTTGCTATGATTTGTCATACCATATGAGGATACGTAGGCACAAGACGACGATTTCTTGGCGAGCAGCCTTCCCCCATTACCCGTAGTTTTCCAAACTACGTTGACTCTGACTTTCCCATTGCACGAGGGAATACGTAGGCATAGGGCGACAATGTCCTATCGAGTCTCCTTTCTTATTTCTATACCCCGTTTAGCAGTAGCTTTTAGAAAACATACCCTTTGATTAGACAACAAGCGTGCATCCCGTTGAGTATAACGGACGTGAGAGGTGCTCATACCTTCCCCTTGCGTAATCGACTCCCGAACCCAATATTTGGTTGCGGTGACCTTCTCTTTTCCCATTCTTCAGGTTTTTTTATTGTTTCCTTTCCCTCTCTTTGGGATAAATGAAATTCGGTGGCGACTCTTCTGTTTGTTTCCACCGGCCCTTTTCGCAGTTACAGCATAGACGAGATCATGTTGGATGGAATAGACGTGTCTTGCCATCTTAGATGGTGTGTACAGTGAACTGTTTGGAGTTAAGCCAGGTGCTTACAATTTTTTTTGATGAGTCAATGCAGATTCTTTTATATGAAGATGAGGCAGATTCAAGTTTATTGTCTGTCGGTTAAGTCGGGACGTCTTTTAGAGAAAACGATCAGGTATTGTTGATGGCTACTTCTCAGGGAGTAGAGCATAAGGTGATGACTAGAGATATGCCAGTGGTGTGTAATTCCTGATGTTTTTCCTGAAGATATTTGTGACTTCATCTAGAGTGTGAATCCGGGATAGTATAGAGCTAATGTTGTTGTCTGCTAAGAAAATAGGTGAACTTCCAAAATATGAAGCCTCGATGTTTGTGATGTTTGCATCATTGCAAGTGTTCCAAGATAATAAGTTATTGTGAAGCTTTCAAAATGTGAGTTCTGGCCTGTCACACCCTAAATTTGTCCTTTTTTTTAAAAAAATATTTTCGCATTTTTTGATTCTATTTTAAATTTTTGCATTGCCCGCTTAATTTCATGCCGTTTAGGCACGTGTCCACCCACGATTGGGCGTTTTTTCAAATCTCTATTATTTTGCCCAATGAGAGCGTGACACGTGGCCTAAGGATGTTATTTTTGTAAGTTTTAATTCCATTTTAGTTTTCCTCTTTTTTTTTTTCTTTTCAAAATATTATTATTTTGTACATATTTTGTTTTTATTTATTAATAGTACTAATAATTAGAATACATTTTTTTATAGAATTTTATTTAGAAAATTAGTTTAGATTATTTAATTAATTATAATTTTTAACAGAATAGTCTAGATTTAGAATTTTTAAAAGAATAGTTTAGAATATAGATTTTAATTAGAATTAGAATTTTGATTTATTAAAATAGAATTAGATTTTTCTATTAGAAATAGAATTAGATTTTTCTATTAGGATTAGAATTAGATTTTTATTTTTATTAGAATAGAATTAGTTTAGTTAAGATTAGAACTAATTAATATATAGATTAGATTTTAGGATTAGTTTTTTTTTAATTAATCAGAATTATTAATTAATAAATAAAAAACAAAAACAAAAGACAGCAAAGGACACGTTTGCTGTGGTATAAATTACTGTTCATTATCCACAACAAAAAAACCCCAGCGTCCCCTTCTATTGTACATATTCTCCAAACGAAAATCCAAACGAGCCGCCGCGAAAAACCGAACAACAACCACAAACTCACCATCCTCCCCTGCGAATCTTCTTTTGCCGCAAACTTCTTCTTCTTCGGAAATCCAAAAGCCAGCCGCGACCTCATTTCTCCTTCCCATCTTCCATTTTTCGCCGTCGCCCTCTCCTTCTCTATCTTCTCCATCTCCAAACCCAGATAACCTTCTTCAACCCGCGAAACTCCTCAACTCGACCTCCAACCTCCTTCCAAGAACCATTCTCCATGATTCAACCTTCAAAAAATGTATCCCCTTCTTAAATCTTTTAACCAAGCCTTCTTCCATCCATCCTTCATAAACTCAAACCTTCTCCATTTTTTCTTGCAACCACCAAATATCCATCCTAAGTCAAAGAAACATAGAGGAGAAGATGGATAGAAGAAGTGGAGAGAATGAAACCCAATACAAGCTTTTGACTGGCGCCTTTATACCATCAAGACCGCAACCTTCTTTCAAACCCAAACTTCAACAAACTCGATAGAACTCGAAACCCATTTCAAAACAAAATCAGAAAGAAGAGATTAAAAGAAGAATCAGATTTGAAACCGCAAAAAGAAGAAGAGAAATCTGAGCGAAGTAAAGGTTCGCGAAGAAGGTTGAGATTCGATCTCCATCGCGATACGCGTGGCATTTTGTGTGTGCTCATTTCAGTCACAGCCGCGTGAGGGAGAAGAAAGTAAGAAGGAGATGTTGCTACTACAGACCCATCGTTTCATTTGGGGATTTGAGAGTTTCTTTTTTTTTTCTTCCTTTTTTTGTTATCTATGTTGATCTGGGCCTGGAGCCCATTTCCAAAACATGACTCACCCTCTTGTTTTATTTTTATTTTTATTTTTAATAGGTTTTTGTAGAATTTCTTGTAATTTATTCTAAATGGTTTTAGGATTTTTAATATCTTATTTTAAATAGTTTTAGGATTTTTGATATTTTATATTTTTTAGTTTTTTTAGAATTATAAATATATTTCTCTAACTAAGTTCTTTAAAGTTTTTTTTGTATATATTTTTTTCTAATTAGCTTTTTTAGAATTTTCATATATTTTTCTAAATAGTTTTTAAAAATTGTAAATATATTTCTATAAATTAGTTCTTAAATTTTTCAATATTTTCCTTTCTAATTCTTAAGTTTTAACTTTAAATATATGTTTTCTCAACTAATTTCAATTTCATTCTTCTTCACTTTTTGGTCGATGAAGAGACCTCCAAGTTGTATTTTGTCAAATTATTGACAAATAGCAACAAGTCCAAGACCAATTTTCTTTACCACTTTTCATTTTCGATTTTCGTTCATTTTTATTCATTTTATCTTTCTTTTCGGTCGATGACGAGACCTCCGAAAATCGTTACTAGTCAAATTATTGATAAATAATGATGGATCCGAGACCACCTTCTTTTTCTCTCCTCATTTCTTCTTCACTTTCGATTTCATTTTAATTATCTCGATCTATGAAGTCTTCGATAAGTAAGCGTCGTTTTATCAAAGTCGATAACCTTCTCGATTTCAAATCTATAGAAAATGACCATTTGGATCATTTTCTTTACTTTGGGATCGTGATAGGCTACCTTCAATTAATCGAAATAATGTTGGTGATTAAGACGAGATCCCACTTTTCTTTGGTCAGTGCGACATGATTAAATCGGAGAATGATCCTCAATATCATTTCTCTATCTTGTCTTTTGCACGGATATCAATTTATGCGACCTTCTATAGTCCGACTTCCATCATAAGTCGAGCTACGACGGTTTAGCATTACATTTCATCCCGATTTAATTCACTAACAAACTCACCACTAACTTTACTTTCTGTCAAATATACACTGCTTTATTTTTCAGTTGATATTATCTTGTCCATATATCTCACTAACATTTATCTTGATTATTATTATGGATATTCTTGTATATTATTCATGCCTTATATATATATATATATATATATATATATATATATATATATATATATATATATATATATATATATATATATATATATATATATATATATATATATATATATATATATATATATATATATATATATATATTTATTTATTTATTTATTTATATATATATATATATATATATATATATATATATATATATATATATATATATATATATATATATATATATATATATATATATATATATATATATATATATATATATATATATATATATATATATATATATATATATATATATATATATATATATATATATATATATATATATATATATATATATATATATATATATATATATATATATATATATATATCTCACTTGTACATTCTTTCAAAACACCTAATAAATATCAAAACCATAAAACCTAAATTGGTGGACTGTTGTTTGTTTATCCAAGTGTTGGATCTTTGGTCATTTTTCAGGAACCCTTGCATGGAGTTGTGCCTGATTTTTGCTCAAGGCTTAGTCTAGAACACATTGCACACACACGGCTTCCTCTTGGGCTACCTGACAATGAGACTTTTTTATTTTTGTACAATCCCGTGTAATTTGCATGTACCCCTCTCCCATTTACGATGTACGTATTTTGTATTTCTTTGATTGCGGCTTATCGTCTAGGAGTACCCCCAGGGACTAGAATATCCGTTTTCAAACTAATTCTCGATTCGTCATCGAGCCATTTTCAAACTCACTTCCATTCCACCATGCTTTTGCACGCAAATACAGGTCAAACCCTTGATCCAACGTCAAACAGATTTTCTCAACCAACTTTCAAACCAATTCACCACTTCTTTTTTTATAACTTTTCTTCTAAAACCTTGGTCTCATGCCAAGTGCATTTTCAAACCCTTTTTCCCAATAAAACTTGAATGGTCGTGGAGTGGTTAGGCGTAGGCCTTTTCCTATCTCGAGTGTTTGACATTACCTTAAGGGTTCACTGTCGCAAAGAACTTACCATTCAAGATCAAAAACATCTTTAATAAGAAAATGAAGTTCTCTTTGTATTGAATTAAAGAGAGAGGATTGAGTGTAGACTTCTTCCTCTCCGAGTGTCAGGATACTCACTGTAGAGTGTGTGGTCTCGATACTCGTCTTTCAATACGAAGGCGCGACTATATTCGCCACACCTTTTCACAACAAAAATTTGAGATAAAGAATTGGGTACTACCCACAAGGGGTTACTATCGGAGGACCTATTTCGACCCTAAAAAACAACTCTCACAAATCAAGTGCGACATCTTGCCTCGATAGGCGAAAATTAATATTTTCAAAAAGGATATGTTACGTCCGTTCTTCCACAAATAGGTAACGCCTAAGTCTCCAACGAGCGAGCAACAGTACACCTAACTGCTAGAATGCGTACGATAACATCATCCACAAAAACACCAGCAAACCGTAGGCCAAACTACAGCTGCTCTGATTTCTCACACCTGTTGAGAATACATAGGCATAAGATTGTGATAATCCTAGTGAGCACTCTTCTTTCTTTTCCACCTTTAGTCCTCCGTTCCTCATCAGCCAAAAAGAACATGTTACGTCCGTTCTACCAGAAATAGGTAACGCCTAAGTCTCCAACGAGCGAGCAACAATACACCTAAACTGCTAGAATGCGTATGTTAGCATCGTCTACCAGAACTTCCTAGTCTACCGTAGGCCGAACTATGACTGCTCTAATTCTTCACTTCTTTTAAGTAAAGATACGTAGGCACAAGGGCCCCAATCCTTGCCGAGCACATTCCCATCTTTCTACCGGTAGTTCCCCGAACTACATTGACTCTGACTTTCTCATATCTGTTGAGTATAAGTAGGCCTAGGACCGCAAAGTCCTACCGAATCTCCCTTCTCCTCCTTTACCTCTTTTTCCCCTATTCCTAACCCTTCTCTTTATCTTTTGGAACACTCTTAGAAAGCAATATCTTTAGCAAATACCTTCACACATAGACAAACAAATGGTTCCCATCGGGTACGATGGATGCGAGGGGTGCTAATACCTTCCCTTCGCATAACCGACTTCCGAACCCATTCTTTGGTCGCGAGACCATCTTATCTGTTCTTTTCTTAGGGTTTTCTCGATGTTTTCCCTTCCCATCATGGGATAAATAAAGTTCGATGGCGACTCTTCTGTCTTTTCATTTCACCCCTCCGTCGTTGCATTTTTCGAGTAGCGACAGCTGGCGACTCTGCTGGGGAAAGAAAAAGTCAAGCCTAATTTTTTTGTCACATGTTTTATTTATTTGCTTTTATTTATTATGTTTTGTTCCTCTTACCTGTTGGGTTTATTGGGGATGGTTTGTGAGGATAAAATCTTTCTACTCGAGCTTTCTACTATACACTAAGATTATGAGGCGGTTTCATTCTGATTTGCGAGACTTAGGACTCGTTGAGTTGGTTTGTATTCCACCGCTCAGATGAAACCCCTTTGGGATGATTATATCTTACGTGTAGTCGTAATGGCGTCTTTATTTCCGACCTGGGAGTCCGTGACTCTGAGGACCTTTTGTAGAACCTTATTCTGAAGGTTATTAAAACATAACTTTGTGTTCATCCTTTGAAAGGATTACCGTCTTATGAATCGTTGTTATGATGGAAAACTCTTGAGGGTTAGTACATGAGACTTTATTTAAAACCTTTGGAATGCCCTCTTATAAACCAGTAGATTGCCCACCCGAGGTGAGAGATATCTCGTTGTGTTGCCTAGACGGATCTGCAACATTAATCTTTGCTTTTGATTTGTTCTCATGTGCACTCATAACATTGCATTTGCATAAGCATTTCTGCATCATTTTGCATCTTCTTCTCTAACCAAAATACCAAGAGCTTACCCATCCTCTGTTTGTAACCCGCAATTGATTTCCCGACACTCCTACTGAACTTGTGAGAGCTGTGAAGCGTTTGAAGCAAGAGGAGCATAGATACCTGGAAAGGCTAGTCGGACAATGCAAGCTGAGGTAGCTATGCCAGAGAATGATCTCTAGAATGTTAAGTCCCTACCAGGATTTACTGTGACAAATAATCCACTGTACGATCTTCCGTCGAATGACCATCCTCCGAAGTAAACATTCCTACTCTACCCCAGAGGATTCCACTGACTGATCCCATGGAAGAAAAGCTTTGTGCCCTTGAGGAGAGACTTCAAGTTATGAAAGTGCCTGATATGCCCGGCCTTGATGCTGTAGATATGTGTCTAGTGCCAGATTTGGTGATTTTTCTGAAATTCAAGGTACCCAACTTCGAGAAATACACAGGCTTCAATTGCCCGAAGCGTCATTTGGTGATGTACTATCAAAAAATGACCTCCTACACTCATGACAATAAGCTTATGATTCATTATTTTCAAGACAGTTTGAGTGGGGCATCATCAAGTTTGTACATGGACTTAGAAAGAAGCCATATCCAATCATGGAGGGATTTAGCTAGCATTTTTCTAAAACGTTACCAGTTCAATCTGGACACTCCTCCCATCCGCATGCAGTTGAAAAACCTATCTCAAAATGGAAATGAATCTTTTAAGGGATATGCATAGCGGTGGAGAGAATTCGCAGCAAGAGTGCAACCCCCACTCCTGGACAGGGAACTGATTGACATGTTCATAAATAGTTTGTATGACTCTTATCTTGAAATAATATCTGGTTGTGCGCCATCAAATTTCTCTGATCTTGTGATAATAGGAGAACACGTCGAAAGCTACCTTAAAAGCAGACAAATCCAGGACGCCTCGAGTAGCCAAGCCAGTGAGACTGAATCTCTTAGCGATTTCCATGAGGAAGATAAGGATGAAGCCAATACATTCATAGAAAACATTGAGTATTCTCATGGTGTACCAGCAAAACTCTATGGTCCCTCATCTGCTCAACATGCATCATTTCTAGTGCCATGTTATCCTCATGGGAAACCAGCCATGCCTAAAGCTTCATCCTATAAACCATGGATTGCTCCTCATGCGAATCAACGAGCCCATGACCAAGGTTATCAGAATCAGTGCCAGAATCAGCATAGGCCTAGCAACAACTTGGAAAGAATGAATACTCCTCTTCATCTGGTCCCTATGTCACACAGTTAGTTTCTGCCACATCTGATTCAAAACTCATTGGTGGAGCCTAAGACCCTTAAGCATGTGCCAGAATCTTACCCTCCTGGGTACAACCCTTATGTTCAGTGTGGATATCATGGAGGATCCATAGGGGACTCAACTGAAGATTGCAAAGCCTTCTAAGCCAAGGTACAACAATTGATTGACAAAGGGTACATATCTTTTCCAGAAGGAAGTTTGGTTGTTCATGTCAACCTCTCAACTGTCTAAGCTCGAAGATTCCAAGGGTCATCTCCTCAAGACAGTGGTCCAGACAGACAGACAGACATCCTCAACATTAGCAGTCCTAGGACACTTTTATCATTTGCATTTATAGTTTCTTTCCAGTTAATTGCTACTTATTTTTAAAACATTGTTGTTTTGAATGGTAATATTAATGAAGTGATTATGCACTTTCTGAATTAATCGTATCGCATTCTCTCATTCTTCTTATTTTATTGCAAAGCACAGACACATGCACCTTTTATCCACTCCACTTCATCACTGTCGTTTTAGCAAAGATTGGAGGGAGGATGACGAAAATTGAATACTCATAATTGTTAGTCGTATGCTTTCAGACAGAATCTCGTCAATGATGTACAAGCATTGTTTCAAATCCCCTAAACACCGGATATATAGGGATTTAGTCCCTAGTTAACCACTTCGAGCCTAGAAGTAGGAGTTTCTTTCGGACTCTCAAACCCTCACATCTTAACCTGGGGCAAGGTAGTTGTCAGTTAATTTGACAGAGCATTCAAACTTTACAGAGGAGTGTCCCCATTCAAGGACCAATCATATCTTATCCCTCTCAAGATGTCATACCTCATTAACCACATTGGTTATACCTCACCAATCAGGAGTGAGATAGTCATAATCCTTAATCAAGACAGCGAATGTCACACGACTTCTTTTAAAAAGAAAAAGAAAAAAAAAGCCCACTAAGTCAAATACTTAGGCAAAATTGGGGCATCCCGCTGGACTTCAAAATAAAGGAATCAGTCCAGGAAAAAATTAGGGAACAAAAGAATAAAAAGAAAGGATCTCAAAAGAGGTCATTGTCGTGTGGCTACAGACACAGAAGACAAAAGAGGTAATTGTCGCTCCGAAAGCCTTGTGAGTTCCTTAACCATCACTCATACCATTCAATAAACCTTTTGAAGGTGAGCGCTTGCGTCAAGTTAACTGAACGCAGGATTAGAGATCATCACGGAGAAGGGGTGGATACTAATCAAACTTTGAGCCTTTCATCTCTTGTTTCAATAACTGTGAACCAGACCACGATTCAACCTTTAAAAGACCTAATTGAGGTAGGGTTTATTCCGAAGGCATACTACAACAAGGTTGTGTAAACTGACTCCTACATGATTTGCTAGTCATATTCTTGTTGTATCTTTCATTAGCTAAACCAGCACTACGTCTGGACAATCGATCCATTCGTCACACACTATCACCTCATTCTAATAGTGATTGTCTTTTCAAAATTTGCATGAGCATCACATTAAGATTACCATTCGTGAACGAACAATTTTAATTGCAAGTCAGTAGTTGGCATCGAGGAAATTCCAACAGGGAGCAATCAAACAGGACTGGATCATCCAGCAGTCTGGATCAGAATCGAGTATATCTTGTCGCCCTATGGATCTGGGGCATTGACATATAAAGAGTGTGGAATCATCCAGTTTAAGACAAATCCCCAAACATCAGCTGTTTATGGGGCAAATTATTCAAGAAGCAGTTGATCAGAAGTGAATCATCTCAAGAATACCAATCAAGGGCAGGTCACCTAGAGATTCTGTTGATTAAGGGAAGACCCCTTCAGTGTTCAATCGGGACAAGTTAAGTCGCTTCAACGCTCATTTAGGGGCAAGCTACTTCAAGAGTATATTGACGCCAACCACTATGAGAGTTATTTAATCAAGGATGAATCCTTTCATGGTGAAAATTCTGGGGCAAGCCATCTCGAGGTCGTCTCATGGCAAGCTACTTTCTTTTCAAGATGAACTTTCCCAAAGATCATACTGGAGCAAGTTGAACTACACTGGGGCAGGCTACTCGAGCAAGTTCATTTTCTCCAGCAACTGTTGAGTTCGAAACGAGTGTCGGGGAATCGTGCCATCACCCTGTAAAATAACTTAACCTTCTGAAAATGCCTCTATATCATTTGGTTTCATAGCCATAACCTGTTACCTGTCAGAAATTTGTAACCAAAAATCACTTCCAAAGTCCAGTTCTCGTCTGGCCAACCCTTCATCAAATACCAATTCCAGTCTGGTACATGCCAGCTTCTTAACCGGTTCTTGTCTGGCCACCCTTTTTTTAGCCTATTGTTTAACTAATTCTTGTCTAGTAAACCTCGTTTCAAAGTCTAGTTCTCGTTTGGCAAACCCCAAAGTTAGGTCTCATTTGACAACTTAACCTTTCGCCACCAGTTCTCATCAGGTAGTCTACCCTTTGAATACCAGTCCTCGTCTGATAGTTCACCATACAAAGTCCAATCTGCACTGGCAGCTACCAAAGTCCTTCATGTCGGCGCCTGCATTTCCAATCACCTGCCTGCAATCATATGCATCATATGCATCATACGCATCACATTCGACTTCATAATCAACTTGCATCATATGCATACCCAAAATCATATCATACTTCTCCAGCTCTTGCATCTCCGCGTGTTAGCGTTTGCATTTGCATTTCCATTTGCTATGGAACATCATTATCATCAAACATTAGCATATGCGAGCTCAGGTTCAGGGTCAATTTCGAAGATTTCCAAGGCCATATGCAGCCCAGTCAGTGGCAATCTCTGCAAGACCGTGGGCATCCCCTGCGAAGTTGTTCAACTGTTTCGTTGGACAAATTAAGGGTCTTCTTCTTATCTAATTGACTTCCACCTCGGGAGAAAGAACGTTGTAGCAATTCATTTCCCTAGGTTTAAGCCGATTAGATAGGGGCATTTGTCACACTCTAAATTTGTCCCCCTTCTTTTTAATATTTTCGCATTTTCCATTCTATTTTTAATTTTTGCATTGCCCGCTTAATTTCATATCGTTTAAGCACGTGTCCACCCACGATTGGGCGTTTTTTTTCAAATCTCTGTTATTTTGCCCAATGAGAGCGTGACACGTGGCCTAAGGATGTTATTTTTGTAAATTTTAATTCTATTTTAGTTTTCCTCTTTTTTTTTCTTTTCAAAATATTATTATTTTGTACATATTTTGTTTTTATTTATTAATAGTACTAATAATTAGAATACATTTTTTATAGAATTTTATTTAGAAAATTAGTTTAGATTATTTAATTAATTATAATTTTTAATAGAATAGTCTAGATTTAAAATTTTTAAAAGAATAGTTTAGAATATAGATTTTAATTAGAATTAGAATTTTTATTTATTAAAATAGAATTAGATTTTTCTATTAGGATTAAAAATAGATTTTTATTTTTATTAGAATAGAATTAGTTTAGTTAAGATTAGAATTAATTAATAGATAGATTAGATTTTAGGATTAGTTTTTTTTAATTAATCAAAATTATTAATTAATAAAAAAACAAAAACAAAAGACATGTTTTCTGTGGTATAAATTACTGTTCATTATCTTCAACAAAAAACCCTAGCGCCCCTTCTACTGTACATCTTCTCCAAACGAAAATCTAAACCAGCCGCTGCAAAAAATCGAACAACAACCACAAACTTACCATCCTCCCCGACGAATCTTCTTCCGCCGCAAACTTCTTCTTATTCAGAAATCCAAAAGCCAGTCGCGACCTCGTTTCTCCTTCCCATCTTCCATTTCCCACCGTCGCCCTCTCCTTCTCTGCCTTCTCCATCTCCAAACCCAGATAACCTTCTTCAACTCGCGAAACTCCTCAATTCGACCTCCAACCTCCTTCCAACAACCATTCTCCATAATTCAACCTTCAAAAAATGTATCCCCCTTCTTCAATCTTTTAACCAAGCCTTCTTCCACCCATTCTTCATAAACTCAAACCTTCTCAATTTTTTATTGCAATTACCAAATATCCATATTAAGTCAGAGAAACACAGAGGAAAAGATGGATAGAAGAAGTGGAGAGAATAAAACCCAATCCAAGCTTCCGACCGACGCCTTTATACCATCAAGACTGTAACCTTCTTTCAAAACCAAACTTCAACAAATCCGATAAAACCCGAAACCCATTTCAAAATAAAATCAGAAAGAAGAGATTAGAAGAAGAATCAAATTTGAAACCGCAAGAAGAAGAAGAGAAATCTGAGTAAAGTAAAGGTTCACGAAGAAGGTTGAGATTCGATCTTCATCATGATACGCGTGGATTTTTTGTGTGTGCTCATTTCAGTCACATCCGCGTGAGGGAGAAGAAAGTAAGAAGGGGATGATGCTACTACAGACCCATTGTTTTATTTGGGGATTTGAGAGTTTATTTTTTTTCTTTCTTTTTTTGTTATCTATGTTGATCTGGGCCTGGAGCCCGTTTCCAAAACATGACTCACCTTCTTGTTTTTTTTTAATATGTTTTTTTTAGAATTTCTTGTAATTTATTCTAAATAGTTTTAGGATTTTTGTATATCTTATTTTAAATAATTTAAGGATTTTTTATATTTTATATTTTATAGTTTTTTTTAGAATTATAAATATATTTTTCTAACTAAGTTCTTTAAAGTTTTTTTTGTATATATTTTTTTCTAATTAGTTTTTTTAGACTTTTCATATATTTTTCTAAATAGTTTTTAAAAATTGTTAATATATTTCTATAAATTAGTTCTTAAATTTTTCAATATTTTTCCTTTCTAAATCTTAAGTTTTATCTTTAAATATATGTTTTCTCAACTAATTTCAATTTCATTTTTCTTCACTTTTTGGTCGATGAAGAGACCTCCAAGTTGCATTTTATCAAATTATTAAAGAATAGCAACAAGTCTAAGACCAATTTTCTTTACAACTTTTCATTTTCGATTTTCATTCATTTTTATTCATTTTATGTTTCTTTTCGATCGATGACGAGACCTCCGAAAATTGTTACTAGTCAAATTATTGATAAATAATGATGGACTCGAGACCACCTTCTTTTTCTCTCCTCATTTCTTCTTCACTTTCGATTTCATTTTAATTTTCTCGATCTATGAAGTCTTCGATTCGTAAGGGCAGTTTTATCGAAGTCGATAACCTTCTCGATTTCAAATCTATGGAAATGAACATTTGGATCATTTTCTTTACTTTGGGATCGTGATATGCTACCTTCGATTAATCGACATAATGTTTGCGATTAAGACGAGATCCCACTTTTATTTGGTCAGTGCGACACGATTAAATCGGAGATTGATCCTCAATATCATTTCTCTATCTTGTCTTTTGCATGGATATCAATTTATGAGACCTCCTATAATCCTAATTCCATCATAAGTCGAGCTACAATGGTTTAGCATTACATTTCATCCCGATTTAATTCACTAACAAACTAGCCACTAACTTTACTTTTTGTCAAATATACACTGCTTTATTTTTCAGTTGATATTATCTTGTCCATATATCTCACCAACATTTATCTTGATTATTATTGTGGATATTCTTGTATATTATTCATGCCTTGTATATATTCATATCTCACTTGTACATTCTTTCAAAACACCTAATAAATATCAAAACCATAAAACCTAAATTGGTGGACTGTTGTTTGTTTATCCAAGTGTTGGATCTTTGGTCATTTTTCAGGAACCCTTGCATGGAGTTGTGCCCGAATTTTGCTCAAGGCTTAGTCTAGAACACATTGCACATACACGGCTTCCTCTTGGGCTACCTGACAATGAGACTTTTTTATTTTTGTGCAATCCCGTGTAATTTACATGTACCCCTCTCCAATTTCCGATGTACGTATTTTATATTTCTTTGATTGCGGCTTATCGTCTAGGAGCACCCCTAGGGACTAGAATATCCGTTTTCAAACTAATTCTCGATTTGTCATCGAGCCATTTTCAAACTCACTTCCATTCCACCATGCTTTTGCACGCAAATACAGGTCAAACCCTTGATCCAACGTCAAGCAAATTTTCTCAACCAACTCCCAACCCAATTCACCACTTCTTTTTTTATAACTTTTCTTCTAAAACCTTGGTCTCGTGCCAAGTGCATTTTCAAACCCTTTTTCCTAATAAAATTTGAATGGTCTTGGAGTGGTTAGGCGTAGGCCTTCTCCTATCCCGAGTGCTTGACATTACCTTTAGGGTTCACTATCACAAAGAACTTACCATTCAAGATCAAAAACATCTTTAATAAGAGAATGAAGTTCTCTTTGTATTGAATTAAAGAGAGAGGATTGAGTGTGGACTTCTTCCTCTCCGAGTGTCAGGATACTCACTTTAGAGTGTGAGGTCTCGATACTCATCTTTCAATACGAAGGCGCGACTATATTCGCCACACCTTTTCACAACAAAAATTTGAGATAAAGAATTGGGTACTACCCGCAAGGGGTTACTATCCGAGGACCTATTTCGACCCTAAAAAACAACTCTCACAAATCAAGGTCGACATCTTGCCTCGATAGGAGAAAATTAATCTTTTCAAAAAGGATATGTTACGTCTGTTCTACTAGAATGCGAGCAACAATACACCTAACTGCTAGATGCGTACAATAACATCATCCATAAAAACACCAGCAAACTGTAGGCCGAACTACGACTGCTCTGATTTCTCACACCTGTTGAAAATACGTAGGCATAAGATTGAGATAATCCTAGCGAACACTCTTCTTTCTTTTCCATCTTTTGTCCTCCATTCCTCATCACCCAAAAAGGACATGTGCTACTTCCGTTCTACCGCAAACAGGTAACGCATAAGTCTCCAATGAGCAAGCAACAATATACCTAAACTGCTAGAATATGTATGTTAGCATCGTCTACCAGAACTTCCCATTCAACCGTAAGCCGAACTACGACTGCTCTGATTCTTCACTTCTTTTAAGTAAAGATACGTAGGCACAAGGATCCCAATCCTTGCCGAGAATGTTCCCATCTTTCTACCCTTAGTTCCCTGAACTATGTTGACTCTGACTTTCTCATATTTGTTGAGAATATGTAGGCCTAGGATCGCGAATTCCTACAGAATCTCCCTTCTCCCCCTTTACATCTTTTCCCCTATTTCTAACCCTTCTTTTTATCCTTTGGAACACTATTAGAAAGCATTATCTTTAGCGAATACCTTCACACATAGACAAACAAATGGTTCCCATCGAGTACGATGGATGCGAGGGGTGTTAATACCTTCCCTTCGGATAACCGGCTTACGAACCCATTTTTTGATCGCGAGATCATCTTATCCGTTCTTTTCTTAGGGTTTTCTCGATGTTTTTGCTTCCCTCATGGGATAAATAAAGTTCGATTGCGACTCTTCTATCTTTTCATTTCGCCCCTCTGTCGTTGCATTTTTCGAGTAGCGACATCGCTGCATGAAGTAAGTTTTCTGGGACATGTTATTTCTGGTGATGGCATAGTCGTGGATCCATCCAAAGTAAGTGTTGTACTTCAGTGGGAACCTCCGAAATCAGTGACAAAGATTAGGAGTTTTTTGAGATTAGCGGGTTATTACCGCAGGTTTATCGAGGGGTTTTCTAATTTGGCCCTTCCTCAGACTCAGTTGACTAGAAAAGGACAGGCCTTTGTGTGGGATATCTTGTGTGCAGAAAGTTTTTGGGAAATGAAGAAGAGGTTTACTCCAGCGCGAGTATTGATTCTACCAAAGCGAGATGAACCTTTCGTGGTGTATTGCGATGCGTCTAAAATGGGTTTAGGTGGAGTATTGATGCAGGATGGTATGGTCGTGGTTTATGCCTCACAATAATTGAGGGTGCATGAAAGGAATTATCCTACTCACGATCTTGAGTTAGTTGCAGTGGTTTTTGTGTTGAAAATTTGGAGACGATACTTGTACGAGTCAAGGTTTGAAGTGTTCAGTGATCATAAAAGTTTGAATTATTTATTTGACCAGAAAGAGCTAAATATTAGACAGAAAAGATGGTTGGAGTTATTGAAGAACTATGATTTTAGCTTGAGTTATCATCCTGGTAAAGCTAACATCGTGGAGGATGCTTTGAGTCGGAAGACAATTCACATGTCGACATTAATGATTAAGGAGTTGGATTTAATTGAGCAGTTTAGAGACTTGAGCAAGGTTTGTGAACCGACTTTCGAGAGTGTGATGTTGGGTATGCTGAAAGTTAAAAATGAGTCCCTTAGTGAGATTAGAGAGAGTCAGAAACTTGATCTGAAGCTGATGGATTGATGACCGCAAGAGGGTCGGATGTAGAAGGTGACTTTAAAGTATATGGTTTTGGTGTGTTGAGATTTAGAGACAGAATTTGTGTGTCGGATAATCCTGAATTGAGAAAAATGATCTTAGAGGAGAGTCACAGGAGTAGCTTGAGTATTCATCCAGGAGCTACGAAAATGTATCAGGATCTTAAAAAATTGTTTTGATGGCTAGGTATGAAGAAAGATATAGCTCAATTTATGTATGCTAGTTTGAATTTCCAGAAGGCAAAGGTGGAACATCAGAAACCTTCTGGTTTGATGCAACCAATGGAAATACCAGAGCGGAAGTGGGATAGTGTTGCAGCCCAAAATTTGCACAACCTTTTTCTGGCTTGGCTTTTGTTCCATTTGCATTTTCGCATTTTTACATTGCATAGCATTTATTCTCGAGGCAGGGGATCAAGGTTTTGTTGTGGCACAGATTTCTTTTTAGCGCAAGAAACCCAAACAACAAGCATAAGAGACTTCAACATTTATTTTGCCCAACGATCGAGCGGCCGATTTTATTTTTGCTTTTATTGCAGATTATTCTCAGGACAGGAGGCAACATTCAGGCTATCGCAAGCATTCTCATGGTCATAATATTCAAGAACAGGTTTCAGACGCTTAATAGAGCTCAAAACAGTTGAAAACAGGCAAATGTGCAGATTTCCCTCCAAAAGGCGCCAAATTAAATTTTTAAAGGTGTTAATCAATTAACAGGATGTGTTAATCGATTAACCAACACAGAATTAGCCCAGATTTGAAATTTTAACAATGTTAATCGATTAACCCAATTTGTTAATCGATTAACCAGTGCAGATTTTGCCTCTGCACGTGAATTTTCAAGCCAATCCACTTTGGGGTCCAATTTTGATCACTTGGAAGCTCAATTTTACACTTGAGAAGGATCTAGAACAATCTTGAATTTTGGTTAATTTCATTTTCCCTCCAAATTCCCATTCCTCATTCCAAACCAAATTTCACAAACCTCCTTCCAAACCTCACATTTGGATCCAAGCCTAAGGAGTATTTATTTGATTTACTCCAAACCTCATCAATCTAAGCCTCATAATTTCACTCTCGTTTTCAGAATTTATCTCAATTCTCTCAAATTCTCTCAACTTCCAAAACCCTCACCAAATATCTTCATCCATTGAAATCTTTGATTGTTTAATTGTGATTGTTGCGGCTCTCGTGTTTAGTTTCCACTTGAAGGTATACTTTCGTAGTTGTCGATCAAAGTGATGATGTGCTTGCATGTTCATGTTCGTTTGCATGTGCATTTCCTTGCTTTGTGTGCATTCTTTTCGCAACTTCTTCCTTGCATTAATAAAGGTAGAGATGTGCTTGTGGAGGTCTTCATCCCACACTTTTTCCTCCCTTTGCTTGTATGTTGCATTGCATATGTATTCTTGCTTGCTCTCTTGCATTTCTCATTTGCATTGCATTCTTGGCTTATTTTCAAGAGGTCGAGACGTGCTTGTGGCGGCTGCTGCCCCGCACTTCTTTTCCTCCCTCTTTGCATGTTTATTTTCCATGTTTGCATCTCTCATTTGTGTTTGATCTTTCTTCATTCTTGGTCTTTTGCCATGATCACCCTAGGGTTCCTAGTCCCTCCGTTTAGGATGGGAGTAGGAGAGACATTAGGTGTTCAATCCAAGCATGCTAACATTAGGGTAGACGTTTCCCCTTTCAATCCCAACCTTAGGACCATTTTGCATGCTAACATTAGGGTTGATTTTTAGTTTCCCCTTAGACCTTCCATGCGTCTCTCTTCTTCTCATCTCAAAACAATTCCAACTCATCTAATAAATACAATGAACATTGTGCGCTACGAGCCTTAAGCTGCAGGGGGAATGATGAGTGAGGGGTCTCCTTTCGCTTATCTATAGTGTTTAGTGTACGTCCCGTTTGGGGGCGATACGCGATGCATTCGCCCCTATGTCATAGTCTTTAGTGCAACGTGAATCACAAATTGAATTAATTCACTTCACTAAAAAATACAAAAACAAAACATTAAACCTTTTTCCCTCGGGATTAATCGGAAACCTTTTTCATAAAAAGAGTGTTGTTAAGCTTTGGTTCTACCGCAAACAGGCATCGTCCCTAACTGCTAGAACGAAGGTTTAACCCTACTCGGTTAAAACACTAAATCAACCTGTGGTTTCATGTCGCCCGAACTATGTTGCTTTGATTTCTCGTACCAGATGAGAATACGTAGGTACAAGACGATGATGTCTTGGCGAAAAACCTTCCCCCTTTCACCCGTAGTTAGCCGAACTACGTTGACTCTGACTTTCCCATTGCACGAGGGAATACGTAGGTACAGAGCGGCGATGCTCTGCCGAGTCTCTTTTCTTTTCTTTTTGTCCTGTGAGCCTGTAGATTAGATAGATTAAACACACCCTTAAATAGACAACAAGCATGGATCCCGTCGAGTACGACGGACGTGAGGGGTGCTAATACCTTCCCCTTGCGTAACCGACTCCCGAACCCGAGTTTTGGTTGTGATGACCAGTCTTATCCTATTTCGTAGGTTTTCTTCGATCGTTTCCTTTCCCTCTCTTTGAGATAAATAACGTTCGGTGGCGACTCTTCTATTTTTCGCTGGGTGTTTTCGCAGTAGCGACATATAGTATTGCGATGGATTTTGTGACTGGGTTGCCGAATACGGCGAGAGACTTTGATACTATTTGGATGATTATGGATAGACTAACGAAATCGATACATTTTATATCGATTAACATCAGTTTCCCTTTGTCAAAGTTAGCAGAGATTTATATCAAGGTAATAGTGAAGTTGCACGGGGTTCCATCGAGCATTGTGTCTGACAGAGACCCGAGGTTTACTTCCGGATTTTGGAAGAGATTACAAGAAGCTTTGGGTTCTAGTTTGAAGTTGAGTTTTACTTATCATCCATAGATAGATGGGCAATCTGAAAGGACTATTCAGTTGCTGGAAGACTTGTTGAGAGCTTGTATACTCTATCAGGAAGGTGCTTGGGATACTCACTTACTGTTGATTGAATTTACTTACAATAACAGTTATCATTCTAGTATTAGAATGGCACCATTTTAAGCATGGTGTGGTAGGAGGTGTAGGACACCACTATGCTGGTATGAGTCGGGCGAGAGTACAATGTGCAACAGACTACTAAGATAATTTATATGATTAGGCAAAAGATAAAGGCATCCCAGAGTAGGCAAAGAGTTAACATGATAACAGAAGGAAGGTCTTGGAATTCAGCAAAGGCAACCATGTGTTTCTACGGGTCAATCCTGTGACTGGTGTTGGTCTTGTGCTGAGATCGGAGAAGTTGGATCCTAAGTTCATCGGACCGTATCAGATTTTGCAGAGAATTGGAGTTGTTGCATACAGAGTGGCATTGTCACCTGAACTTTCGAATGTGCATGATGTGTTTCATGTGTCGCAACTTCAATAGTACATTGTTGATTCATTCCATGTGCTTCAAAGGGATGAAGTGCAGATTCGGGATAATCTTACCGTGGAGGCGATGCCATTAAGGATCGAGGATTGTAAGATGAAACAGTTAAGGGGCAAAGACATTCCTTTAGTGAAAGTAGCTTGGGGAGGAGCTGCTGGAGGAAGTCTGACCTGGGAATTAGAGAGCAGGATGCGAGAGTCATATCCAGAATTATTCTCATCAGGTACATTTTTTAGGACGAAAATAATTTAAGTGGGGGATAGTTGTAACACCTTATTTAAAATATTTAGTCATTGTATGTTGTTTGTGATTTTATTGACTTGATTAAGGGTGCGAGAGAAGAATTAACTTCAATTAAGTAATATGAATAAAACTTTAGAATAATATGATAATGATAATTAATTAATAAGAAATGAGATATATTAGTAATATTATTGTTATTATTATTATTACCATATTATTATTATTATTATTATTATTATTATTATTATTATTATTATTATTATTATTAGGAGTTAATTAACTGAGATAAAAACAAAATTAGAGAGATTAGTAGAGTTTTGGGAAATAACTGCTAGAACGTGAAAGAGGAAGAGAATGAGAGCTAGGGCAAGAAGAACTAAAAGCTCAGAATTCAGGTAAGGGGGAGAATGAGATTCATTAATGGTGATAATAACATGAGAGGGTAGTGAGGGTTCCTTTCTCTCTTAGAATTTTCTTTACATTCTTCCTTTTCCTTGTCTGATTGCTATGATTGTGTGATGGTTGCTATTAGTTTGTAACTGTGTATTGACTTTGTGTATGAATCTGTGTTGTATATTGATTTTGAGTGGAAAATTTGTGCAAGTTTGGTACTATTGTTTCTGGATTCTGATATGGAACCAGATCTGAAAATTGGGGTTTTGGGGGGTTAACAAAAATGGACTATAATAATAGAAAACATTGAAAAGAATGATGTTGAATAAACCCACTAATGATAGACTAGTGTAGTTTTTTTTGGGTCGAAATCAGGAGCTTGAAAGTGCTCAAATGGGGAAATAGCACTGATGTGAAACTAGGGAGTTTTTTGTGTAGGCAAGTCAATACACGTAACGCCTAAGGCAATACGCGTGCACTCCCAGGGGGTAATACACGTATGACACACACCCGTCCCCAGAGCCAGCACGACCTTCTGCCGGTACGCGTATGGTGGAGTGGTCATACGCGTATGGCAAGGTCATTACGCGTATGGGAAGCTTTTGGAGGGGGTCATACGTGTATGGGCTAGCCGCTACGCGTATGGGGAGTTTTTGAGGAGTTTTGAGTGGGAAACCCTCTTTGGCCATACGTGTAAGGCCCAAGGAAATATGTGTATGGATGACCTAGGCATATGAGCCCTACGCGTATGATAAGCAGACATAAGGCTTAGGGAGATGACCATACGCGTATGGGCAGAGCTATGGTGAAAATTTCCTATTTTCATGATTTCTATCCCGATATCGCGTGTAATGTAATTTATCTTGATCCGTAAGACTAAGATGGTATAATGGAACATATGGGGAAACAATAACGAAATTAAAGGGTATAAATCATTGGATTTTTATGTTATGGTGTGTATGAGACGTGTTTGATGATTGTGTGCCAAGATTTGTCGTATGTGGACGGTTTTGGGCTGTGGTGGTAATTCCTGAGGGAATTACGGTGAGTATGTGGCTCACATGTGATCATTTAGGATCGTGGCTTATTCATGAGTTATTATTATTATTGTGCATAATTTTGTGTCATACGTTCATGTCATGTTATGTGGAGATGAGCTAGGTGGAAAGCCATGATGGGTGCTTAGTCTCGTCTGACTCCATGTGGGAGATGTGTGGAGATTAGTTGTAATTCAGAGGAATGTATATAACTTGTCCGGACTCCGACAGGAATCGGGTTCTAGGGTGAACTGTATGTGATTGTGATGGTACTGCATGCATGTATCGTGTCAGTTGAGTCGCATTGTATGTGTAAATGATTGAATATAGGCTGAATATGTAAAGTATTGGTGTTTCACTTGTATGTGCGTTGTGATTGTATGATTGATGTGATTTATGTGATAACTACTCCTTAGCATATGATTTTTGCCGTGTATTATTGAATGTAGTTCTCACCCCTTTTTTATTTGTTGTGTCTGTGATCCTTGGGGAGTACAAATAATCATGTTCCTAAGTAGTGCTTGAAGCAAGTGTTGCTATTTGATCGAGTCTTATGAGTCGCTTTGATACGTAACACGGTAAGGATGGGGATTTCATTAGTTTCCTCTTGTTATTTGTTATTTGTTACATATCATGAAAACTACGTAAAAACTACAAAAGAGAGCACTTATTGTGCTTTTTGCAAACTACTTTAAAAACAACAATATGCAATAATGTTAATTACTAAATGATAAAACAAAAATCTATATCTAAGAATTAGGATTTGTAATAACTCACAAAATATGGTTTATCACGCCCGAAACTTAAATCATTATTTTTCCTTAGGTGATGCCACAGGTAACGACAGTGAAATGTCGCTGCCTATCATCTCCTACTCTAATAGTTCAACTCTCACTCAACTTAGAAATTATCTCAAGGAACTAGTTTCAAAGATTGGCTCAACTCAGCATTGTTACTATTTAGGTAGTGTGTGTAACACCTTAAACCTTGATACTTATATATTAAGCTTTACACGGCAATATAAGATGTCACTAACGATAAAAACATTTAACAAAATAACATTTAACAAATACGCAGTGAAAATATCAGTGTCATACAACACTTGTCATCGCATGCTCACCTTCACTTAAGGTATCACTGTGGTGGTACCAGACTTATTTCAATTAAATAAAACAACATAACTTACACATTTAGTCTCAACTTAGGTTATATAAACTGGTACCAAAATATGGAGTTATCATGATCAGCTATCTACAACTTCAACATAAATTGAAATAAATAATTAAACTCTAGCAAAGCATAATAAGCAAACAAACATTCTCAACCTCGTTGTTACAAGATCAGAGCAAGACTTCTAAAATAACGATGAAACTAAATTAAGTAACTCCAGGAGCTAACTTTCACTTACAACAACAAACTATACTCCTGAGTATCTACAAGATGTCCATGGCAAAAAACAGGAAAGCAAAGAGGGTGAGAAATAACAAACCAATATAATCAGTGTAAAGAATACTAAGTTAGAGAACATAGAACAAGCACACATTCAATTACACAATCAACAACCACATAGTCTCACATTATTCATAATAACATGTACACATCCACATCCAATTAACAACATCATGAACAATTAACTACATATGCAATCATGTATACAAATGTACTCTACCACTGACTTATTATGCATGCGGTACTATTCATGAACACTCGGGTTCATCTCGTTCCCAATCCTCAACATAGGACAAGAGTACCCCAAATCGCTACCATCACCATAGGTAACGTTTCACTAATTCCCACCTAAAATCGGCTACTCGCTCCCGATCCCCGCAATAGGACCGGAGCATACTAAAACTGGACCAAAGTTCGTACATCATGATGCGTGACTCTCAACAACATGCATTTTCACCAAAAGAATCACCATGCACATCTCACCATTTATGCACCACATAATTCATCATACACAACACTGAATTAATATTATTATTACTAGCGTCCAAACGGGCACGTCCGTGCCCGTTTGTCCGCTTTTTTTATTGCGCTAACGCGCAAAAATATTAACAACGTATTTTTTTATAAATTTAATTTTACCATAAACTATTTATATTGATTTTAATATATACTATTTATATGATGAAACATTAAGTTTTGTATTTATATATTGCTATAGATTAGTCAAAAGCATAAGAAGATTTAGATAGAAGAAGAACAAAAATCTTTCTCACAATTTATTAAGCAACTAAACCTTAACATTAATACGGATATTGAGTTACATTATTGCTTAATAGGAAGGTCAACCAAGGAATCAAAATCAAAAATATCTCTCGTTTCACTGCAAAATAAATGAAGTAAATTTTAGTAGTCAACCGTATAGTGTAATCTAGTAAGTACACGCCTAGTATGAGATTGCAAAAGTATAGTTGAATGATTAAACATAATAGATAAATACCTGAGTTTGTGACAACAAAATTTCTTTAAAAACTATATTTTTTGTAAACTCCCCTTTTCCCCCACTTACTCTTCCATCTTTAATTAGCACTCTTGTTGCAGCCCGCGAAACACCTTTTGATAAAGCAACATACAATTGTCCGTGACTGAAAACATGTCGTGGAAGATAAATTCCGAAATTTGGAATTGTTTGTCCTTGGGATTTATTTATAGTGAGTGCAAAGCTTAGTTTGACAGGAAATTGTTTTCTAATAAGCACAAAGGAAGTCCCGCACCTTCAGTGGTTTTGAGCTTAATTCTTGGCAAGAAAGCTCTTTTTCCAGCATTGTGGCTTGTAAGTATTTCAACATCAAGCAAATTCATAAAAAAAACTACGACATAACAACCTTGTCCCATTACACAACCCAAATTTAGGGTCTATGTTTCGCAACAACATCAGTGGAGCCCCTATTTTTATCTTTAAAATATGTGGCGGTAAAGCACCAGGAGCAATCGTGTGTAAGTATTCTTGTTGATATAGATTATGAGTATCATCCTCAACCTCATAAAAAGATAACAAAATATGTTCATCTCCAGGGAATTTATCAATAATCATGTCATTCAACATATGCACATCACAATTTTTTGGAGTAAGTATGGCTCTCTCCACCATATATGAAGCATCCCATCCATGGTTTTCTAATTGGGGGAATGTATGTTGTATAAGCTTTTGTATGGAGCTTTCTCCTTCCCAAGGTATTACAATTTCAGCAGGCATTCTGACCATGTCATCCTCTTTAGTAGGTTCATTACCATCTACAATCCTCATTAGAAACTGCGCAAAGTCCTGGTCATGAATTGATCGCATGTTTTGGCGCAAATGTAGGACCTTTGTGGTGGCCCATAATCGAGACCTAACAATACATGCTGAAATCAGTTGTCCTATATTTCCTTTTTCAATAACTGGTAGCACCTGACGAAAATCTCCGCCCATGATCATTATTTTTCCACCAAATGGAGCATTGTTATTCATGATGTCTTGAAGTGGTCGATCCAATGCTTCTACACAATATTTATTTATCATGGGTGCTTCATCCCAGATGATTGCACTGGTTATTCTAATGAGTTTTGCAAGGTCAGAATTCTTTGCTATTTTACAAATAGAATGGGGCTTTATATCAATGGGGATCCCAAATAGAGAGTGTGCAGTTCTACCACCAGGTAATAATGTAGCAGCTATACCATAGGAAGCTGTTGCTAAGACAATTTCATTATTACACCTCAAATTTGCTATTATAGTTCGATAAAGGAAAGTTTTACCTGTCCCTCCAGGACCATCAACAACAAAAATTTGACATTGTTTTTGGTGGATGACGTTCATAATTATATTGTAAGCACTCATCTGGTCATTATTTAACTTCACAACAGATTGAACGTCTTCGTTTGGAATTTGGACCGATAATTCTTTCTGAATAATTGTTGGCACTCCCCCGACTTCATTTGTTTCTGTTGTCAACATTGGAAGATCGTAGTTTTTTATTAGTTTTCCATGCAGTAGCAAAAGATCCCTCAATTCCCGCAATAACATATTTTCAAAGTTATCCCTCACAACAACATTTGTCATTTGATAATCCTCCACCATGTAGGGATAAAACTCATTAAATAGGCCTCTAACATCAGTTGGTTCACAAAAAATTAATATAGTCACAAACAACCTTCGTAAAGCATATGGCATACGCATATTTGATGCTTCAAGCAAACATTCACGAATACTATTGTCACTCTCTAATAACCCCCAATCCTCAGTTGATTTTTTAAATGTGAAAAAAGATACACCATTATGTGTAAGATGGTATTCCCAGCTTGTTGGACCTCTTAAATGAGACAAATACCGCAATATGATTAAAATATACGTTACTATAACATATAACAAATACCGCAATATGATTACTAATCTCATTTTGTATATTACATAATATGATAATACCTATGTTATACTGACTATGTGAAATAACATATGTATTATTAAGTAATTAATATATCTATATTATAACATTAAGTAATAGGACGATATAATTACTTAATATAAAACTATGAAATATAACGTATTATGATTAAAATAACCTTATATATAGTAACTTAACTTGATAAACATTAAGTTAAGAGCTTATGTTTAAAATCTTGCGGACATATGAAAACAATATGTCTATTTAATCTATCTTATTATAATGATAGGACAAAATATTACTAAAATCTCATATGTTAATATTAACATTAAAAATCTTTTTCTATTTTTGTACATAATCTATCTCAGCCATTGATATCCATTTCACTAATTTTGGAGGATGCAAGATGCATTGCATTCTGACAAAACTTAAAATAAAAGGATAATTTACAATAACTTTTTGACCATAAAAAGGGTCTGCCTCAAGTAAAATAATGAATAATAATCATGTGTATTTGTTCCCTCTAAAAACACCAAATCCCTAAAACCAATATCCCACAACAGACAATAAGAGATTGTCATTATTACTCTACCTATGTTTGACAATTACTTAGAATTTTTCATTATACAAAAGGAACACATTTTTTATAGACAAATGATACCTACAATAGATATGTCATGAGGTTTCACGATGAGCCATTAAGGAAATGTGCCAATACCTTGTATGTATTATTGTCATGCATAATTAAGGCCTCTGCAACGCTGCTTGATGAAAATTTGGTTAGCAACCGTGGAGAGAATATTGTGGAGGAAATAAAAGCATGATTATGATTATGAACATTGACACGCCTGCCGTTGTCAAAATAGCAAATAAAAAAAATCCTCAATCGACGAACTCTGCAACACCAAAATAACAATTAAAAAAACAAAACATTTTCAAGTTCGTATCGCCGTAATCAAAAGAGTATCACCATCGAAACTTGTTTCGCATTGAGGTTGCCGACAATATTTGAATTCCACAACTTGAACACACAGTAACAACAACTATAAACCGCACCACATTTTTTAATGCGCACAACATTAGGTAAACGTAATTGCCTCCACAACATAGAATATAAAGTTGATAAATATGTGTTCTGATATAAGGCGTTAACTCCAAAATAATAAGCAGTTAGTATATTTAAAAGGATTCTGAATGTGTATTGTTCTGATATGTGTTCTGATATGTTTATATGGTGTAAATCTAGGGAACTATTTATGAGTCTAGCGCGACAGCTAGAGGTAATGATGTTCAACACACAACAATACATACTGAACGAAGAAGTTATCATCAGTAAATAATAAGCAAATGCCTTTCTCATAACAATAATAAGACATTCGCCGCAAGGAAGACGAATCAGTAACAAAATATCCTATCATGACATCGTAACCCAAGCAGCATAAACACAACATTTAAAATGTACACGCAAGTAGCAGTATAACAACATCAGAACAACACTGTTTAAATCAATTACGCAATTGAACTCAAATGCAAACCGTCGCAAACTAAAACATTAACATCAATAACACAGACTATCACAGTGCTCAGAATCCGACATTAACATAATTTAGTCAAACCACAAATCAAACACATAATTGAAGCAATTAGTAACACAACTATACTTTGTGTTATGGAAAATAATAGAAACAATTCTGTTATAAAAAACAGTCTGGGTATTCGCAGTGACCACAATCAACAAAGCAGTAGCAGTGTATTAAAATTTTGTATCAAAACCAATGACACCATATTGCACGCAATTGAATAACTCCGTGTATTTTTCCCAATTTTGTCATGTTACATGAGATAACCTTTAAATAAAAGATAAAGAAAATTAAAGTTAAATTAGAGAAAAATAGAGAAGGTGTTACAAACATACCAAATATCAATATCCTCATGTACACAATTTATCTCGACTTCCTTCTCTCTTTTCTCTTTTGTTCTTGATGAATGTTTCCTACAATTAGATTATAAAAAAATTAAAATGTGAGATGGTAGAATTATTGGACAAAATTGAAAAATAAAAAGCTACACCAAAACAATGTATTGCCTTTATATATTGTTATAGAAGATTTTACATGGAAGTTATGTGGGAGTTCGCCAGTTCGGAAGATGATAGTAGGGAGTTATTAGTAGGGAGTTATATGAAAGATGATAGTAATAGTTCAATGGAAATTATTGTGTAAGTTATATATTTTAAAATAAGAGTAAATTTGGTATAAAAAAAAGCTACACCAAAAATCAAGTATTGCCTTTATATATGTTATATATATATATATTTTAAAATAAGGGTAAATTTGGTATAAAAAAAAGCTACACCAAAAATTAAGTATTACCTTTATATATGTTATAGATAATATATATATATATATATATATATATATATATATATATATATATATATATATATATATATATATATATATATATATATATATATATATATATATATATATATATATATATATATATATATATATATATATATATATATATATATATATATATATATATATATATATATTGTTATTTCCTGTCAAAATTTGAATGTTGTGAGTATAAACATAAAAGGCAAGAATGTGTTTTTTTTCAAAAAAAAAACACAAATACATCTAACTTTTGATTAAAAATAAATGTTGAATGCTAATATTTAACTTTTATATATATATATATATATATATATATATATATATATATATATATATATATATATATATATATATATATATATATATATATATATATATATATATATATATATATATATATATATATATATATATATATATATATATATATATATATATATATATATATATATATATATATATATATATATATATATATATATATATATATATATATATTGTTATTTCCTGTCAAAATTTGAATGTTGTGAGTATAAACATAAAAGGCAAGAATGTGTTTTTTTTTCAAAAAAAAAACAATAAATACATCTAACTTTTGATTAAAAATAAATGTTGAATGCTAATATTTAACTTTGGTTATTACAAACTACCGTCCAGACGAACGCTCGTGCCTGTCTGTCCGTTTTTTTTAATGTGCATGAATAAAAATATAAAAAATATTTTTTGTTTAAATAATTTTTTTAAAAAATAAAATATATGGAAGTTAGTAATAAAAAGTTACATGGAAGTTAATAATAAGAAGTTATTAAGTAAATTATATAATAAAGTAAGGGTAAAAATGGTAGAAAAATAAGCCACACCAAAACAAAGTATTCCCTTTATATATTGTATAGATTATGATTACCATTATTATTATTATGATTATTATTATTATTACTATTATTATTATTATTATTATTATTATTATTATTATTATTATTATTATTATTATTATTAGTTTTATTATTATTATTATTATTATTATTATTATTATTATTATTATTATTATTATTATTATTATTATCATTATTATCATTATTATGATTGTTATTATTATTATGATTATTAATAGTAATAATAATAATAATAATAATAATAATAATAATAATAATAATAATAAAATAATAAAACTAATAATAATAATAATAATAATAATAATAATAATAATAAATAATAATAATAATAAGGTGCTGATTGATGATGGCACAAGGGTGCTATGGGGGAAATTGATAAAGTTCAACAATGCCCGACCGCGTGCAGTTTTTTTGCTTATGGCAAGCTTGTCATGGGAAGCTTGCGACCAAGGATAGGCTGAAACGACTTCCCCGTGTGAAGGCGCACACTTATTGTCGTCGGTCGGCCGAGCTCGAAGGCGGGTATTAGCAGGGAGAGGTGAAGAGACGCGTCTGTCTGCTTCTGCCACGTGTCGTGTTTTGGGTGGCTACTAGGGCAGCTACCCTAGGGTATTCAAGTGTCTAGCGACGCTTCGAGTCCTGTGCAGGGGTATAAATGAGCGGGCCCGTGCTCATTTCTCACTTTTTGCTCTATGATCCTCAAATTTCCAGCCTGCTGTTCCGCCGCCGTCCGAGATTGTACAACAGAGAAATGTAGTGCTTGGACCAGAGATTGTACAACAGACTACTGAGACAATTCAGATGATTCGTGAGAAAATGAAAGCGTCTCAGAGTAGGCAGAAAAGTTATCATGATAACCGGAGAAAAGAGTTGGAATTCAGTGTAGGTGATCACGTATTCCTAAGAGTTAACCCGGTGAATGGTGTGGGTCGTGCATTGAAGTCCAAGAAGCTGGATCCTAAGTTTATTGGACCGTATCATATTTTACAGAGAATTGGTATTGTAGCTTACAGAGTGGCGTTGCGGCCTGAATTGTCGAATCTACATGATGTGTTCCATGTGTCGCAATTGTGAAAGTATGTTTCAGATCCATCTCATATGATTCAGAGAGATGAGGTTCAGGTTCGAGAGAATCTTACTGTTGAGACGATTCTGTTGAGGATCGAAGATCGTTAGATGAAACAACTCCGAGGGAAGAAGATACCTTTGGTGAAGGTAGTTTGAGGAGATGCTGTAGGAGGCAGTGTGACCTGGGAGTTGGAAAGTAGGATGCGAGAAGCGTATCCAGATTTGTTTCCCTCAGGTAATTTTCGAGGACAAAAATAAATAAAGTGGGGGAAAGTTGTAACACCCATTTTATTTATTTAGTCATTTTTGGTGTTAATTTAATCAATTCATGTTGGTGTGCCCTTTGGTGGAGAGTGTTTGTATATGATTGGTGGGTGTCCTTGATATATAAGGAATATTTGTGGTGATTTGGTGTTGATATAATAATATCTATTAACAATATAAAGGCAATAAAACATTTTTGGTGTAGCTTTTTTATTTCCAATTTTGTCCCTAACAAATTGATTTTATTACATTCTCTTAGAGCAACTTTAACGCATAGTTGTTAAATCAAAATTTTGTATAGCTTACGTTAGTAATAAGAAATTTGCATTATAGTAGAGCTGACATGGCATATGTGATGCTCTAAAACTAATTTACGTGTTCTACACAAGCAACGTACTCTAACTCATTATTTAACATAAATAATAGATTTTTATTAATTATTTAACATAAATAATAGATTTTTATTAATTATTTAACATAAATAATAGATTTTTATTAACCATTTAATACCAAGTTTGAATTTCTTATAAACAATCACCATTGAAGTAAAAACTTCTTAATTCAATTTTGGATTGCTTAAATCCTTCAGGTCAATTTGGACTCACGTAAAATAACTTAGTTCATCCAATTTAGTTGCTCCCATTAAAGATGCTCTTATTAGTTGGTTATTATTCTTCATCTTTCATAACTTCTATGCGGTTTTTAAACCAATTCATCTTCTCTCTCCATTTTATATTATTCCCATTAGAATCTATAATCTATAACAATATAAAGGCAATAAACATTTTTGGTGTAGCTTTTTCATTTCCAATTTTGTCCCTAACAAATTGATTTTATTACATTCTCTTATTAGTTGGTTATTATTCTTCATCTTTCATAACTTCTATGCGGTTTCTAAACCAATCCATCTTCTCTCTCCATTTTATATTATTCCCATTAGAATAATAACAATATAAAGGCAATAAACATTTTTGGTGTAACTTTTTTATTTCCAATTTTGTCCATAATAAATTGATTTTATTACATTCTCTTATTAGTTGGTTATTATTCTTCATCTTTCATAACTTCTATGTGGTTTCTAAACCAATCTATCTTCTCTCTCCATTTTATATTATTCCCATTAGATATATTGAGAGAGAGAAAAAATGTTGGAGAAGCAAATTAAAGATATGGAAGAAAGAAAACAAAGATGAAAATCTATAACAATATAAAGGCAATAAACATTTTTGGTGTAACTTTTTTATTTCCAATTTTGTCCCTAATAAATTGATTTTATTATATTCTTTTATTAGTTAGTTATTATTCTTCATCTTTCATAACTTCTATGCGGTTTCTAAACCAATCCATCTTCTCTCTCCATTTTATATTCTTCCCATTAGATATATTGAGAGAGAGAAAAAATGTTGGAGAAGCAAATTAAAGATATGGAAGAAAAAAAACAAAGATGAAAATGAAAGAGAAAGATAATAATGGTAACTGCTATCTTTTCTGTATTATTTCTCTAAATTAACTTTAATTTTTCTGTTATGTTCTTTTGGCAACTCTTATTAAGTTTTTGTTTTTAATTAGTTTGAAGACAGAGAAGTAGAAAAAAGTTGTTGTTAACATAAACATAGAGATTTTTTTTATGGAGAAGAGGTTATTTTTCCAATTTTCATACTATCTTTTTTTAATTTTAATATTCTCACTAACTTTTAAAGTTTAACTATTTTGATCGATTCCTTTACTTATTTTTAATTTTATTCATTTCATTCTATTGTTTGATTAATAGATGAATATTATTGAAAATTATTTAGTATCATTGGTAATGCATCAGAAAGAAAGAAGTCAAATTTCTTTGTGTTCTTATTATTTTTAATGTGTAATTAAGTCTTAATGATAAATTCATATTTTTGGTGTAGTTTCTTTGAGTATCAACAACATAATGCCGTTTTTTTATTCACGTATCATTCATTTTGTTTTAAGTATTCTACCATTTCCTTCCTTTATCACATACTACCTGATATTTTCAATTTTTCAATTTTTCTTCTTCAAAATTTAAAGATTCTTAAATATTTGAGAATACCTAATAACTTTAATTTTCTTACACATACTTTCTACATCACTATTTTTATATATTTAATAATGATTCTTAAATTTCTTTTTAGTTTTTAATGGATAAATCAAGTAAGATAGAAGAATGTGCAAGACAATGAGAAGAACACAGAGGCATAATCTTTCAAAATGTAACAGATATAAATCATTCACTTAAGTTATAATTATTTCTATAAGTTTGATTAGTTATTAAAAGTTATTCATTTTAATTATATCACTTTGTAGTTTTTTGTATTTTTGAACCAACTCTATGTAAAACTATTATTAAAGTTGTTAATTATTATATAAATTCTATTTATTATATCACAATTCTAATAAATTTATTAATATCTGCGAGCACTCCACCGAAGTAGATACGTAATACTAAAAAATGTCTTATGTATTTGATTTTGCAATGTTGATTGATTATCTCTCTTCTTTTCTCTCTTAAATTCTTCGTTTAAAACTAAAGAAAAAACTCATCTCTCTCATTTTTATTTTTATTTTTTTTAATATTTATGTTATGTTTTTAAAGAAAATTGAAGAAACTATTAATTTCAAAAGAGGCAGAATGCTACATATATGCGGCAAAACTTGAAGGGATTTCAAATGATCTTTTTTTACACAAATATATATTTTCCATGCAACTATTGAAATGAGTGTACAGAAGATACTTCTATGTAATTGTACATATATTCTAATTTATTCACATTTCTTAAATTTTGTTTATTATATATTTTTCTCTTTATACGTTATCTATTTTACTTAGTTTTTGAAGAATAATTTATATGTTTTTTTTGTCTAACAAGAACATGAGACTTTTAATCTCTCAAAATTTTGTTTATTTCACTTTATGTGAGATTAGTTTATTTGTGGGTTTTATTTGTATTTATCTCCCTAACTTTTATTTATGATATATTTTTATTCTCATAAAAAAAATTTCTTTTTATAATATTTATTATGGTTTCTCTAAACTCTACTTAATATATTCTATAACTATTATTTATTCTATAACTATTATCTATTCTATAACTATAGATAAAGATAAAGAAGATAGATGATTTTGGACAGACCTATTTCATTCCCATTTTATCCTTTAAGTTGTACGCAATTTATTTAACTTTTAAAAATAATGTGCTAACAAAATGATACAGTTTTTTTATAAGATGAGCATAACTATCAAAGTTGGTTTTTTTAATGGAAAAAAAATCAATTTTGATAGTTATGCATCTCTTACAAAAATGATGGAAGTGCAAAACACACTTATAAATGAATAGAAAATGAAAATTCATTCATTCAGTGGCAACATAAAAACGCAATTTATTTAATTTTTAAAAATAAAGTGCTAATAAAATGATACGGTTTTTTTATAAGATGGACATAACTATCAAAGTTGGTTTTTTTAATGGAAAAAAAAAACCAATTTTGATAGTTATGCATCTCTTACAAAAATGATGGAAGTGCAAAACACACTTATAAATGAATAGAAAATGGAAATTCATTCATTCAGTGGCAACATTAAAAAAAATACATCATCATACTCCACTATTTATGGTTTGTGAAAGATAAATAGAGAAAAAAATTCTTCATCTTCATCTCTTATTTGATCACCAGTCTCTAATTCCTTCTCTAATTCTTTATCATACTTCATTGTTAATTGATATGAAGTTTCTTTTCCTTTACAATGTTATGATTATTTCTTTAAGAGATAATTTGTCTTTATTTTAGAATCTATTTTGTTGATTTTACATTTGGTTGTTGCAACTAAATATCAAATTATATAGATTTGGTTAGAGAATATTATTAAAAACAATGAAACATTATTTTTAAGTGTCTTTCTTTTTAAACCCATTGGTCTTAAAGATAAGAAATATATGAATTGTTTATTTATGAATTGGTTCATCTGTATTTAATACAATACTAATAATATAATAGAAAACGAACAATAAATATTAAAGATTACACACACCTCCAAGATAATGCAGGAAAATGAGAATCAAATGTTAAAACATTTCTTAAAGTATTGCTTCAATAAATGAAAGAGTTTTGTTGCAACAATCTTTGGAAGCATTTCATTGACCATATACTTAATAAAAAATTAAATTAATAAACATATATATATATATATATATATATATATATATATATATATATATATATATATATATATATATATATATATATATATATATATATATATATATATATATATATATATATATATATATATATATATATATATATATATATATATATATATATATATATATATATATATATATATATATATATATATATATATATATATATATATATATATATATATATATATATATATATATATATATATATATATATATGATAAATAATTTAAATTAAAACCAAAATCAAATACAATATATATTAATGAATTACTTCATTTGTTTCGCAGTGAAACGAGAGATATTTCTGATTTTGATTTCATGGTTGACCTTCCTATTAAGCAATAATGTAACTTAATATCCGTATTAATGTTTATGTTTAGTTGCTTAATAAATTTTGAGAAAGATTTTTGTTCTTCTTCTATCTAAATCTTCTTATGGTTTTGACTAATCTATAGCAATATATAAATACAAAACTTAATGTTTCATCATATAAATAATTTATATTAAAATTAATATAAATAATTTATAGTAAAATTAAATTTATAAAAAAAATACACTGTTAATATTTTTGCGCGTTAGCGCAATAGAAAAAGCGGACAAACAGGCACGGACGTGCCCGTTTGGACGCTAGTAATAATAATAACAATAATAGAGTAGTTTGGGAATGACAAGAAGAAGAGTGTGTTTAAGAACTAAAAGAAATATAAATATATATCTCATTTGTAAATTTAAATTATTAGTGGTAATGTGCCCTAGTGGTAAACTATATTGTGCTTCAATTAGAATGACCCTGATTCAATTCTTGGGTTAAAGTAAATTTTTTGAATTTTTCTTAGAATTTTGATGAACTTGGTGATGAATAGGTGCCACGCGTGCGAACAGTAGCCACATCAGATGCCACACATGCAAAAGTAAACGTCGTTTGTAAAAATTGGACGGAAAAGACTTAAATGACATTGTTTGAATACATAAGGGACTACATTGCTACTTTTAGAATTTAAGGGACCAAAATGGATCCCGAGATAAAGTTAAGGGACTAGAAAGGGTATTTAGCCAAATTTAATTAATTCACAAAAATGATTAGGAAAATGTTTTTGAGTTTTTTTTTATATTAAATAATCAAAAGAAAATAAAATAAGTAAACTAGAAAACCTCAAAATTTAAATAAAATAACATTAATGAACATGATTCAAAACTAAATGAGAAGGAAAGAAGAAAATGATTAAAAAAAGAAAGGAAAAGGGAAAATAGGAAAAAGGAGTATACATAGTGATTGGAGGTGTATGAAAATTATGAATGGGCTTGAGAAGTGGTATCTAAACTGAGTTATATCCTTTGATTAGTGTAAACCTAATGACAACAGTAATAAAAAAACGACAAATTACTTTAAAGAGGGACACGATCAACACCAAAGCACAGCCACAAATAGCTACAAACGAATCACTCAGTCCAGATTTTTCTCGCGAATCGTGTTTTTTCTTTCTTTCGGTGGTGGTTGTTCTTCACTTTCTATCGTTATCGTGTTCTCTGTACTCCCTTTGCTCCTCTCGACTTCTTTGCTTCACACGACAGTGGTGGAATTAGGGAAAGGTTTACCCACCAACCGGTGGTGGTAATTCTAGTTTTGCAGATGGAAAGTTGTGGTTGTGGGTGAAGAAGGATTAATGCGCAGAGAGAAGAAGGAAATAGGCGGATGGCGAAATGATGAAGTGATGATATTGTGGTGTTTGAGTTTCTCACAGTGGAGTAAGGTTCTGTGAGGTTCTCAAATTGAATCGCGGTGGTGGTTTATGGTGATGACAAAGGGAATTGCGTGAGTGTTCAGGGTTGAACGATGAAAAATGAAGGAGTATTGTTAAAAGTTGTTCAGAGTTCCAAAGTTTTCGGCCCAGGTTTGTGTTTTTAGAGGCAGTTCCCTTTTGAATCTTCCTCATTTTCTTTTTTATTCTCTTCCTCTCCTTCCACGAAACAAGACAAAGTTTTTTCTCTTCATTTTTTCAAGTTTTTTTGCGTGCTCTCACTATTATGTGTTGGCCTTGGTGCAGGATAGCTGGTAGCAAGGCACAATGGTGCAGAGAATTGGGCATTGTAGCATTTTGATGCAGGTCGTGTCTTTTATGTGACAATAGGCTATTTTGATGCAAGTGTAGTTTTGACATGTTGCAGGTTTTATGTTTGGATGCTTGGGGTCTCGGATAAGTGAGGATGGACTCTATTAGTGTAGCAGCAACATAGTCCCTTTCATGTTCGTACGATTTGTAAGTTGTGTGGTGTGAAGAGTTTTGGAGCATTGCAGAATTGGCTTATGAAATGCAGGGGTAGAATTGAAGCAGGAGGCGCAGGGGTTTTGTCGTGTTATTTTTGTGTGTGGGTAAATGACACAGTATGGGATGGTGTAGGGCTCAGATTTTATGATAGGCGTTAATTTTCCAAATTTTCCAAAGCCTCAAGCGACGTCTCATTTGAACTTACAGAATAGAAGTTACGTCTCATTTGATCATTTGAACTTACAGAATAGAAGTTACGGCCAAAATCGATAAGTGGGTCAACCATTCAAAACAAGGACCAATCGATTGCTCTAAGGGACGAATCAATTGTCCCAAACCTATTGACTTCAATTTTTTTTAATTTTAATTGAACCAATAGATTACCCAACATGACCAGTCGGCTGTTCCTTCATTTTTTTTTCTTCAATTTTTAAGTGAACCAACTGAATTTTGACGTACATTCAGTATCCTCTTAATTCCTTAACTTCACTTCATACTTCTAATCAATTCATCCAAATTTAACAGACTCAAAAACATGAATTTAAAAGTGATTCATATAATCATAATCATCGACATATACAACACTTATTTCATCAGCATTTAACAACAATTTCATCAATTCACGAAAAAAAATTAACATTCAAGCATCCATCCATGGCAGAAAATTATAGATACATGATTATGATCATTCAAACATCGATTCAATCATAACATCAAATATAAATTCAAGATTAGCAACTAATTTTCAGAAATTCATCATATAAAAATTCATCAAAAGAAACTTAAAACTCTAATAAGATTAAAGACTTCTCATCTCTACCCTATCCTATCATGTAATACACCTAATTGATATCCCTTTCTCCCCCTTACCTTGGATTTTCCAGCAAGATGCAACTTCAAGCTGTAACAATGGAGTATTCATTTAGCCTTTGCCTTTGCCTCTTCTCACCATAAAATTTTGTTTTATGTTAAAAAAATCTCCAAACTCTCTTACTTCAAATATATCTTAGGGTTTTCTACATACTTCTTCCCAATTACCTCATTAACCCTCAATTTTTTGAATTCACACTATTTCTCAAACTCCCTAACTCCTTGCTCCCCTTTATTTCTACAAATTCTCCATATTGGCCAAATTCTATCATTTTACTATTTTATTTAATTAATTTAAATAAAATACTATATATTCTAATAATTAATTAAAATTCTAACTAATTCTAAACAACTATGTCAAGATTTTACTCTATTTATACCTCTACCTCAAGGATACTTACCCATACAGCCACACAATAAATTGTTAAAATACCAATTAATCAAATAAAAGTTTAAATAATTAATAGAATTTGGGGTGTTACAACTCTCCCACACTTAGAAAAAATTTCGCCCTCGAAAATTACCTGAAGGAAACATGGATACAAATCTCTCATCTGACTCTCCAGCTCCCAAGTTATACTTCCACCATCTGGTCCTCCCCATATTACCTTCACCAAGGAAATATTCTTACCACACAACTGTTTCACTTCCCGATCCTCTATCTGCATGGGCAATGTCTCATTATTCAAGTTCTATCTCACTTGTATATCGTTCACTTGGATTACATGAGATGGATCTGGAATGTATTTCCTCAACTGAGACACATGTAACACATCATGAAGATTAGCAAGCGACGGTGGAAAGGCAATCTGATAGGTCGCCTCTCCTATCCTCTACAAGATCTGCTATAAACCAACAAAATGTGGCGTGATTTTTCAAGACTTCAAACTCGACTGACACTGGTTACTGGAGTAACTCTAAAAAACACACGGTCTCCCTCTTGGAACTTAAGTGATTTCCTTCTCTTATCATGGTAACTCTTCTAGCGACTCTAAAAAGCTTTCATCTTCTCTTGGATCATCTTGATCTTCTCAGAAGCTTGTTGCACAATCTCAGGTCCAATCACCATACTCTCTCCAGATTCGAACCAACACATATCATACACCTTCAACTATACAATGCCTCAAGCAGAACCATCCCAATACTTGAATGGAAACTATTATTGTAATTGAACTTAATCAGTGGCAAATAGTTATCCTAATCACCGATTTGTTCAAGCATACAAGCCCTTAACAGATCCTCCAATGATTGGATAGTCCTCTCTATCTGACCATCTATCTGTGGATGATAAGAAGAACTCAACTTCAGTTTGGTACCCAACGCCTCTTGCAAACTTTTCCAAAACCTCAATGTAAACCTCAGATCTCTATCTGACACAATGCTCGACAGAATACCATGAGGGCTAAAAATTTATTAATGTACAACTCAGCCAATTTCTGCAAAGGATAACTGATCTTAATATGTATAACATGAGTTTATTTAGTCAGTCTATCAACAATTACCCAAATATAATAACATCCATTCATCGTCTTTGGCAAACTTGTCATAAAATCCATGGATATGCTTATTAAAACAAGATTTGTTCATGACAAGTATTCCTTAACATTTTCATGATAACAAGGTATTGAAAGAAAAATAGTGTTATTTAGCATGTTTTATAAGTATGCAGGTTCTAAAGTTTAAGAAGAATCCATTCAAAATCAGATAAAAGGACGTATTTGAGAGAAGCTGAGTTATTGGCTTCTGGTTGTTAAAAACTAAAGAACGTTCTTTAAGTAAAGTCTGATAATATAGGCTGGCGTAGACTCTGAAGCTGAAGGTATCATCATAAGAAGAGTAATATATCATTTCTACACTTATTAAATGTATTAGCTTCTGGTGATCACTCAGAATCAATGACAAAGCTAAGTATTCGTACTACAAAAAGCAAGCCACATTTTCAAATTAATTTGTCAGCTAGAGTCTGTGTTCACATGGCTTAATAAAAGTTGACATGTATTACAGATATCCACTCTCAATAGATCTATAGCACAAGATCATAAGGAAGACACTATGGTTAAAAGAGTTACACAATGGATAAATATCTTTTGGTGTATCTATCTTCAACATCTCTTGTACTATGGAGTAACAAAGACACTTGTACAATTTATCTCTTCCAACGACTATCATTCTGCAACTGCTATATAAGTAGATGAAGATTCAATCTAGAATCAACAAGAAGGAAAATAAAGATAGAGAGCCAATAAGAAAGTAGTGTTTCACGCTTCTACCAAAATGAAAGAATAACAAGATCAACAATGACAACACAATGAGGATGCCTAAATTTTGTTATTTGTTGAAAATTGTATAAAGCCTTAAGAATTCTTAAATATTGAATATCTTAGAAATCTTAAGAGTTGTGATCTTTGTTATGGTTATTTCCATGTACCTCTGATTATATCAAGTACACTTTGTTGTCTATTCTTCTAAACAGATTATGTTTAGTAGTTTAGAAAGAAAGTCTACTGCTATGTGTTTGATCATCAAAGTCTCTTGATGTGAGCTTGAGCCAAGTAAGTCTCTTGATATGTGCTTGAGCATTGAAGTTTTGATAAGTTGTTAATTAAGCAGGAAAAGTCTAGAATTGAAGGTCTAAGAAAAAGTCTTCAATTTGAGGAATCTGAGCAGGGAAGTCTTGTACTCGGGGAGTATGAGTAAAAGTCTTGAACCTGAAGGGTTAGAGCAAGGAAGTATTGGATTCGTGGAATCTAAGCAAGAAGTATTGAATTCGTGAGATTTAAGTAGGAAGTCTTGAACCTGAGAGGTTTAAGCAATAAGTCTTGAACCTGAGAGGTTTAAGCAGGGAGTCTCAGGCTGAGGGTGTGAGTAGAAACGTCTTATCCTCGAGAGCATAAGCAATTGTAATCATGATTTGTTTTTTCTTTTATTCCAGTGCAACTCATAATCAGAATCTAAACACGGTTTAGAATATGAACTCTATTAAGAAGCAAAGCAAAAATGGAGAACACAACTCAACCCCCCTTCTTGTGTATTTTTCTCATCTTCAATTGGCATCAGAGCATGGTTTGTGCATAACACTTAACAGTGGTGCATATAAAGATTCAAAGAGAAAAACATGTCTGCTAGATACTTTTCAAGAAGGAATCAAGTTCCATATGAAAAATATTTTTCTTTGCTAATCCTTCCATATTTTATGGTGACTTTGTTGAATTTAAATGATGGAAAAGAAAAATCTTACTAAAATATTATTGTTCTTGATAAAGGGTTTTGATGAAAGATCTATGGAATATCCTTGAGAAAGGTATTACCATAAAAGTTGATAGTGTTGAGATGATCACTGATAGAAAATCTCTCACACCAACTCAGAAGAAGCTTTACAAAAGTCATCTTGAAGTTAGAAGCATTCTGGTATATGTTCTACCCCATTCCAAGTATATCAACATCATTGATATGTCTATTGGTAAGACTATCTTTGAATCCTTGTGTTCTAAATTTGAAGGGAATCAGTTAGAGCTTAACAAGTTACACTTCACCTAATCTTTCCAAGAAATATTTGAGAAGTCTGCCTACTAGATTCAGACCAAAAGTCACAGCTATTCAGGAAGTCAAAAGCTTGAGTATGCTGAATCTTGAAAGTTTGATTAGCAATCTTCAAAGTAAAGAAATGGAATTAGATGAAGATAATATATCAAAGAAATCTAATTTCCTCAAGCCTGTTTGAAGAAAATTCTTATGGAATGTCTGATGATGAGGAACTAGCCTTCCTTATCAAAAGATTTTATCAATTGGCTAAAAAGAATGAGAAATATGTTGATGGAAATAGTAACTTCAGAAACTTCTGAAATAATCATATTTCAACTGATTTTCCCAATCTTAAGAACAAGGAGAAAAGATGCCATACAGAAAAACGTAAAAACAAAATGTTAGAGTTATTCAAAGCATATTCAAATGAAGCTGACAAAGTTGAGGATTCAGAAAGAAATGAAAAGGGTAATCTGACTCTGCTGGCCATTACATCTTCTGAAGAAGCGTCTGAATCCAAGAATAAATCAAATATTGAAGAGAAAAAGGTAACTTCTAATCTATCTTACTTCAATATTTTTTTGAGCTCATGATCACTCAGATTGTTTTAATAAACAAGCTGAAATTACGAAACTAGAGATTGATCATCTAAAAATATCTCAAGAGGAGATCAAGTCTCTTGAAAATTCTTTTGTTTTTTAATAAGTGTATGCTTCTCAAGATCATATCTTAAGTGACTTCATTGCTCCTAAAGAAGTTGAAGGCTATCATAGAATTTGTGTTAAAGGATAATTCCTTGAGAAACCTTTCAACTCTTCTTTTTTTCTAGCAATACTTAGATAGTGTTGAAAAATTATTTTATGCTAACCTCTGATGGAAAACACTATCTGAATCTATGCTTGTCAGAGATTTCAAAATCAAGTATTATAAATTCAAATGTTTGATAATAAATGAATCCAAGATAATGAAATCAAAGACTTCTGAAAATTGTCAGTCTCGGAGATTCATAAAAGGAATCTTTACCTATGATAAGTAGCTTAAGTAAAATATTTTTAAAAATACTTGTCTTACTTAAATTCCATAAAATTGAAAATCATCTAGTATGTTCAAAAGTTGTTGAGTAAGAACCTTTGGGTGATGATGTTTTATTATTTTATACATTTATGGTCTTTAACCCTTGTTTTTGTGAAACATCATTTCTTGTCATATTTTTTATCCCTCTGAAAAAATTCTTATTCCTTTATGGTCAGAATCTTGCTCAGATCTTTTCTTTATATTTGTTTCTTTTTTGTTATGTTGTGTTGTTTAAACCAAACCAGAGATGAATTCTCTAGTCAATTCTTCACTGAATCAACTAGATGTCATCAATGAAAAGCTTGTGGATTTTGAAAAGCTGTTTAAGCTAGACTTTAACTTCAGGAAGACTATTTCTGGACAAGGTTGTAATGGATACTTTGAGATGCTCTGTGCTTTTACTTATCCAAAATTCCAAATCTTGTCAAAGAATTTTGGTTTAATGCATTTGTGGTTGAGCTAAATTCTGAGTATACGATCCTTTCCAAAGTTCCTGGTGTTTCTATAATAGTAACCTCTAAGTCAATTGCTAATGTGATCAACTGTGAGAAGATTGGAGAAATTCCAGGTACTCTTGTTTGGGAATGTTATATTCCTACTTTGTGTACTTTTGTAGATCCATTAAACCTTTCTCATGTCTCAAATCTTCGTCCTGATGTAATTGTTTAGAACCAGATTTTGAACTCAAACTTGCTACCTAAGGACATGGATCTAGACCTCGTGGATTCTATTGAAAAAGATTTTCTACTTTTTCTCAATTCAGATATATAGATTGATCTTCCTCAAGTTATGTTTGACCATCTAAAAAGGACTCTTTCATCCTTTCACAAGGGAAAGACTTTCTTAATTCCTTATGGACGAGTTCTTTATGAACTTGAAATTCTGGAACACAAATATCAGATGTCAAGATAGATGTTAGAACACTTGGATCAAGACAACAAACAACACTTAAGCAGAAAAATTAAGAGCTTGAAAGTAAACAATAACACAGTCAATTGTTAACCCAGTTCAGCGCAACATCACCTACATATGGGGGCATCCAATCTAGGAAAGAAATCAACTATAATAGTGTTAGTCCAAAGCCACAACAAACACCCATAGGTTTACAAGCTTCTCGCCTAATCACTACCCGTGCTAACAACAATCTAGAAATTCTTAGATATGAGACCCCTCTCACTTCCCACAAGTCACACAACAATGACAAACTCAACAATAAAGAATACTGGAAGTCACACTTCCAAAGACACAGAGATCCACTTTTTGTTTAAAAGCTTAGGAGTGATTACAACTCGAAACTCATTCCAACTCAAGTACCTAAGGAGTACATGAATGGTTCACAAATGCATAAACAACGCAGTCCAACTCAGATGTCAAAAGACATAAGAGAGGATCATAAATAACAAAAAGAACAAAAACTCTATAAACCCTAAATAATCTTTCTTTCAATACATGGCTTAACCACTTCATTAGGTTTATAACTCCTTTTTAAGTAGCCTTTAGATCAGCATGAGCTTGGACTCAAACATTGCAACAAATCCAAAATTGCAGCTGCAAATATTCTGCATAATCTTCTGCACAAAAATAGAAACTAAATATAAAGTTTCCTAAAAAGGATCCAAGACCGTTTTTAAGGAAAACAAACAAATCTGTCAAGATAGAATTTCCTAAAATATCTCTCATTGGATTGCGACACTGTGTGAATTAAAATACTACAAAATCTCACACTTTAAATGCCAAATCATCCCAGTCCTAAACTTCTGGTATAACATGTCCTACCACATGTCCTAACATCATGTTGATCACGATGTCTGACTGACCTATCAAGAAATTTGTCTCAACATCTTGTTGTAAACTTGTTTTAACAAAATTTATGCTAAACCAAAGAGCACAAAACTTACAAAACTATTGATCCAACAAGGAGTTGTCATAACATTAGAGGATTATTCTTCTAAAATCTGGAGAGATACGTTTGAAGTTTTCTATCAGAGGTTCTAAAGTTGGTCATCTGCAATTATATGCTTTGTAATTGTTATCACCTTTTATTAAAAAATCTTTTTGTTTCAATAGAAATTGTTTATCTTTTTGTGTGCTCTTAACTATTATGTGCATTTCTTATGTTGTTTAGAGATTAAAAATTAGGATTAAAACTCTAAAAATTAGCAACATTCTCATATAAAGATTGGAAGTGATTACATTTTTTATCAAAGACTTTCTAGATATCTAGGTTCGTTATAAGGAATTCCATAGGCTCATCTGACATATCTAGATTACTCAAATAATCCTCCAAATCTTCCTTTGCAAACTCAACAGCCTCCTTCCTCTGGAGATTTCTGCATTGTGACTTAGAATTTATTCTCCTTCTATGTGTCTCAACAAAGGATGTTGTTGTTGATTGTGCCTCTGAAGAAATATGCTTGCTTAAAGACTCTTTAGTTGTTACTTTCTTCTCATTTTCTTGAGTTGTTACTCTTATCAATGTTATCTCTCTAGAGTCTTGTCGCTACTGCGAAAATCGGCGCCGGCTGACAGAAGAGTCGCCACCGTGCGTTATTTATCCCAACGGAGGGAAAGGAAACGCTCGAAGTAAACCTCGCAAAAAACGGGGAAAGGTATGGTCATCGCAACCAAAACCTGGGTTCGGGAGTCGGTTACGCAAGGGGAAGGTATTAACACCCCTCACGTCCGTCGTACTCGACGGGATCCACGCTTGCTTGGGTTGTCTAAAGGATGCAAAAACAATCTATCTACGACTGCTAAATCTAAACAGAAGGGAATTGACTCGATAGAGCGTCGCACTCTACACCTACGTATTCTCAAGAGAGAAAGTCAGAGTCAACGTAGTTCGGGACTACGGGGAAAATTGGCTCGCCAAGACCTCGCGTCTTGTGCCTACGTACTTCCACACTGCATGGAAGATTAGAACTTTACGTAGTTCAGGCTAACTACGGCTAAACAGGGTATTCTCACACAGCAGTGAGAAATTAAACTGGTTTTAAAGGTACGGGAACCTACGGGCAAAACTACGGTCTGGTCTCAAATGCATTCGGGCATGAGAGAAAAAGGGATAACAATCAGTCGTCAGCGGGAAAGTCTCGATCGCACAGCAGCGAGAGAACAAAAGGTCAGTTGTTAGTGTGCTCGCTAGGATATCGCATCCTATGCCTACATATTCTCGTCTGGTACGAGAAATCAGAGCAGCTGTAGTTCGGCTACTTCGGGACCACAGTTCAAATCTCGTTTTATTAACATTCGGAAAATGATTACAATGATTGAATACTGAAAATAAACCCCTAGGAAATACTATCCTATCCTATCCTGGAAAAAAAATCGAATGGAAAATAGTCCCCTAACAAGTGGACTTCTAAACTATCTCTAAAATTGTAAAATAAACTCTTTGAAAAAATACACTCTAAAAAATATTACATCTAATATTTTTTTCTCTTTTTCATACTTCTATTTTCTTCTTTTTTTTTCATGTCTTTCTTTTTTTCTATTTCAATATTTTCCACATTCTTTCTCCTTTTCTTTTTCAATATTTTTTCTATATTTTTTTTATTCACATATCCTATTTTCCAATATATTTTCTCATATTTTTTCTATATTTTTTTTTCAATATATTTTCTTCATATATTTTTCACTATTTCTTTTTCTTTTTCCTTTTTCTCAACATTCTTTCTTTTTATGGTATTTCTTTTTTTTCATCTAAAAGATACTAAACAAATAAAAGATAAAAAAAAAAGGGGGAGGGGTACATCAGTTATTACAGGGGGATACAGCTAGTAAAACAACCCATTGGGCCCAGCCCAGAAAAATAACCAACAGAACAACTGGGGAGGGGGCATTAAGAAACGGAGGGTGCATGCCAAGTGTACCAAGGCCCAGCCCATCAACCATCACAAACTCATACGCAGGGGGGGGGGGGGGGAATTACGAACCAGAGGGGGTGTACGACCCAAATTCCGTTGGGCTTGAGGCCCAAACTCTCACGATCCACCCTCATTCTCCTTTCTCAGAAAAAAAACCCTAATTCTTCTCCTCCTTCTCCCCTTGCACTGTTCATGGCTGCCGTTCTCTCTTTCTTCTCCAACTCTCTCTCGTTCTCTCTTCCCCTAGCCTTCTTGCTGAAACCTCTTCAACTCAAACATCCTTAGCAGAACGAAACACGGATCAAAGCAAACAACATCAAAATGTTCTTGATCTGTAAACTCACTGAAGGATCTTGAATGTTTTCTGGACCTACGTTGAAGGCGATTGCGATTTTCTGGATCTTGAAGATTGTTCGCTGGAGACAAATGTTTGTGATTCTCTGAAGATCGATCGTGGATTGCATGTTCTTCTCGAAGTTTTTGGAGGTTCCTTCGAAGGAGATTTGTTGAAGATCTTGCGTCTGTTTGTTGAAGAACGTTCGTAGACAGATCTTGAAAGCAGCGAGTCCCTGGATGAAGATCTATGGAGCTGATGCGTGTTGTAGATCTTGGACGAAGAAGAATAGACGAGAGTTTCTGGATTTAGGTGTTGTTCTTCTGGAGGATCGCTGAAAATATTGAGAATCTGGAGATATGACGAACACTAGATGAATTGGGATGAAGATCTAGAAGATCTTCGCAACGAAGATGATGAAGTTCTTGAATTCGTGTGAAGTTGAGGGAGATCTATGAGGATATTTCTGGATTTGAGATGATAGTGAGCGGAGAAAGATGAAGGTAGATCGGAGGGGATGAATTTGTGACCGGGGAAGATGAAGATTGAAGGAAATCTGGGCTTGAGATGATGAAGATTAGAGGAGAACGATGAATTTCTGGCGTTTTTTGGGTGGATTTGATTTCTCCGGCGGTAGTTGCGGTGGCCGGATGTAGTTAGGGCTGCCGGCGATGTTCTGGTGCGGCGGTTGCATGGTCGCCGGCCATGCAACCGGTGAGTCTCCGGTGGTTGCCAAGTGTCCTGGTTAGTGGAGAGAGAGGGTCTGCATGGCTTACACGTGGTCTGGGACGTGGCAGAGAGAGGAAGCAGGGAAGGGTGATGTGTTTGCATGGAAATGAGAAACGTGGACTCTCTCCTTGAATAACACGTGGATGCTGATTTATATACCACATGCATTGGACTTTTGACTGTGGGCCTCCAAGACTAACTTGGCCCAACAAAATGATAATGATCCCAGAAAAAAAATGCATTGAGATGGATTAAAATGGATTAAAACTAATGACCTGATTAATTCTGATTAAATGGATTAAAACCTTGTTATGGAAATTAAAGAATGATGGGATTAATGAATCTGATGGACCTAATAAAATCCTAATCAAAATTAAAACAACCAATTAATATTCTAAACCTTATTAACACCCATATTAATCTGAAATCCTATTAAAAATAAAAGGAAATTAAGCCCTATTTTATATCTAGATTAAAACCTGATATTCTAAAAATCTATTAATTTCTTATTAAAACCTATAACAAAAAATTCTATTAAAATTCTAAAAAATCTATTAATTCCATTAAACTTCTATTAAAAAAAACAACTATATTATTTAAAATAAAACCTATATTATTTATTTAAAAGAAAAGCTATTATTCTAATAAAACTATTAAAAACTATATTCTTCTATTAAAATGATTAAAAAACTATTTAATATCTAATATTCTAAAAAAGATTAAAACTATTAAAAAATATTAAAAACCTATTAATATTCTATATTATCCTAAAATGACTTAAAAGCTATTAAAAATATAAAGAAAATCCATTTAAATTCTAAAAATCTATAACGCCTATTTAAAATCTACAAGAAGCTATTAAATCCTAAAAATGCAGACAAAGGCAAATGACCAATATAAAAGAGAGCGCGAGACCAGATCGAAGCAAACAGTAACCCGAACACCAAAAATCTCGAAAATCACTGCGTAAGCTGAAAACACCCAAGAAGCGCGCGACTTCCCAAAATAACCTCCGATTATCTGCACCGGTCTGAAACACCTGAAATGCGACAGCAGGGCTGTAGTCCCGATAAAATCACCATGATTGAGAAAATGCAATATATGCGGTATGTAAATGCTAATGCGAGATGCGTCGAAACAAGGACCAGATGCGGGACCCGGTTGGTCAAATTTTAGGGTGCAACAACTGCCCCTATTCAAGCAGCTTGGACCTGAATGGTTGAAGAGCGCCCAGCCTTTGATCATTCAAAGGTAGAAGATGGTTGAATACAAATGGAACCCTGAAATTTGCCAACCGCAAAAATAAACTGCGAAGCTGTTTGAGAAATAGCGTCTAATAAACTGAAGTCTGATTGTCACGGCAACAACTGGTAAAATTTTCTGCTGTTTTTTTTTCCAACATCAATCACCTGTGTGACGCCACAGATACTGATTCTTCGGAATAATGCTTCAAAAAAGCAAACATCTTCCCATCTGTTATGGGATCTTTTTTGTCGACTCATGGTTCACGGCGAACATGAGGAAACTCTCCTGGGGAATTCTGAATTGAACTGCCTGGCACCTATTTCGACGAAGGTGGCAGCTTCAGAAGTTCGATATGTGTCAACCTTTGTTTTGTTTTTTTTATGCTGACGTAACAACCAAATGTGAAGAAATCACTCCGCTGATGGAGAAAAGAAGCTTAACCAAACAACTCTGCAGGTGAACAAATTCGAAAGCCAATAGGTAACCATCTAGGTCTATGTTTCGACATGCGGATGCTTGAAATAATGCAATGCCCTATATGACATGTAAATGTTATGCGTTAGTAACTGCAATGCCCTGTACGACAGGAATATGCTATGTATTTGTAAATGCGATGCCCCGTACGGCATGAATATGCTATGCGTTTTGATAGATGCAAATCTTAATGATATATGCAAATGCTAATGTAAGCTCTAGCTACCAGGGAACACCAGGTCTGCAAACTGCTTTGGCAAAATAAATGCCGAAGACAACGTCAACTCCACTGAAGGTAACCTGATATCACAGAACCATCTCAGTAAAATAAATGCTGGAAAAGGGAAACCAAATCCGCTGGGGATAACTGTCCTGCTGGAGAAATGGAAAAGCAACCATGCTTGGGGATAAAGAAAAACAACTCTGCTTGGGGATGCTCTCTTCAAACCATTGGCAACCGATTATGCTCTGCGGGGATTGATCAAAACTGGGGTTGATTGCGCGCAGCACACTGCTGGAAATGCCCCTACTATCAAGGATATCAATCTTAATCTGCTAGGGATACTCCCGATCCTATTCTGATACGGGGTAAAATACAATCTTTGCTCTTCTGGGGATAATAAGCAACTTTCATCTGCTGAAGAGTAGCAATTCTGATTTAACAACATCCATACAGAATTCAACATTAATCGGAGCACTGGTATCTATCGAGTTTCGTATCGGGGAACATGTCAATATTATTGTATCGGGTATTTACACATTTTTTGGTTTTTCTAGATAAACAGCGGGTTATTAACAAGATGGAAAATACTAGACGAGAACTAGCATTCAAAGGTAGACTACCAGGCGAGAACTGATAGCAAAATAGATTAGGAAAATTGAGCGAAAATTGGTTTTGTATGTTTTGAACGTCAAACGGGGCTGTCTGGATATAGGCTAAGAAAAGACAACCAGGCGAGAACCGGCTGAAAGCTGACATGTACCAGACAAGAACTGATACAACAATAGGTTAAAGAACAGAAAACAACCAGACGAGAACTGGTTGGAAGTTGACATGCATCAGGCGAGAACTGATGTTTACGGGAAGCAAATAGACAATACGATAACTGGTTAAGAGAAAGGCAGTACCAGGCGAGAACTGGTATTTACGGAAAAAGGTCGACAATACGACAACTGGGTTAAACAAAACAGGTACCAGGCAAGAACTGGTATTTACGGAAGCATGGGCCAGATGAGAACTGGTTACTGGTTTGCCAGGCGAGACCTGGGCTTTGGAAACAACTTGGTTACGAAGTTCTGACACGTAACAGATTTAAACTGTAGGATAACGAACCACCGACAACACGGCTCTTCTTATTTAGGAGGTTCAGGTTTTTGATAAGGGTATTGACACGATTCCCCGATACTCAACTCTGGCTGGGGATAAACAGACTTACTTGAACAACTTGCCCCAGTACAATTCAACTTGCCTCAATCCAACTCTTGGGAATACTTGCTCCGAACAACTCGCTACGAGATGACCTCGAGATTACTTGCCCCGGTATCTATACGACAACAGAATTCAATCTCCATTAACCCCTATCAACCCAGTTGGTTTCAACACTCTCTGCGGTGATTTGCCCCTGAATGAGCGTTCTAGCGACTTAACCTGATCTGATTATCCACCTGAAGTATCTGCTTTCAAATCTCCACGTTCTGCATAATTGCCCCTGATTGGCTCTCGAGAAGATTCATTTCTGATCAACTGCTTCTCAAATAAACTGCCCCATAATCAACTGATGTTTCGGGACTTGTCCTTAGACTGACTGATTCCGAACTCACTGGAAGTCAATGCCCTTGATTCACAAGGCTTCACAACATACACCATCTTGGTTCAGACTGCTGAATTACCCAGTCCTGCTTGACGATTCCCTGCTGGAATTTCTTTCATGCCAATTACTAGCCTGCAAGTAAAATTGTCTATTCACGAATGGTAATCTTAATGCAGTGTTTATGCAGATTTTGAAAAAATTTGAGTTGTCACTCATTTACACGTCATGATTGAGTGACGACTGAACCAGAGTTCAAACGTAGTGCTTACGTGGTCAGTGAAAAACACAACAAGGATGTGACTAGCAAGTCAAGAAGGAGTCAGGTTACTCAACCTTATCGTAATGCGCTTTCAGAATAACCCTGCCTCAATTAGGTCTTTTGAGGGTTGTATCGTGGTCGGGTTCACGGTTCGTGAAACAAAGGATATTTGGCTCAAATTTTAATTTGCACCCACCCCTTCTACGTGATGATCTCCGATCCTAAGGTTCAATTAACCTGGCACAAGCGCTCGCCTCTTCGAGAGGTATGTTGAATGGTAAGAACCACAATTAAGGAACTCACAGGGCTTTTTTTTCGGAGTGATAGTTACTCCTTCTTCGCTTTCGGTGTCTGTGTACACGACTTTGTGACTTGCTGGGGAAAAATTTCTATTGATCCCTTCTTTTTCATTCTTTTGATTCTCTAATTTTTGCCTGGACTGACTCCTTTTGAGTCCTTTTCGATTTTTTCGATTTCTTTTGAATTCCAGCGGGATGCCCTAATTTTTGCCTAAGTATTAGCTTTCCAGATTTTCTTCCTTTTTACTTAGCGGGCTTTCTTTCTTCTTTCTTTTGGAACAAAGTCGTGTGACACTGGTTGTTTTGATTGCTCCGAAAGGATGGTAACTGTCTCACTCCTGATTGGTGAGGTTTAACCATTGAAAAGGTATAACCTGATTGGTCCTCGAAAGACAACACTCCTCTGTTAGACTTGAATGTTTGGTCAAGCTAACTGACAACTACCCTGCCCCGGGTTAAGATGTGAGGGTTAAAAAGTTCGAAAAAACTTCTACTTCCTGGCTCGAAGTGGTTAACAAGGGACTAACTCCTTATATCTCCAGTGTTTGGGGAATTTGAAACAATGCCTTGTACGTCATCGGTAAGGTCTTATCTGAAAGCATACGATCATCGGTTATGAGTTTATTTTCGTCATCCTCCCTCCAATCTTTTCTAGTCACAGTGAAAAAGTGGAGTGAATAAAATGCAAGTGTCAGTGCAATGCAGTAAATGAGCGACAGCGACATGATTAATTCAGAAAAATGCATAGTCACTTTATTAATATCACCATTCGAAACATACAATGTTTAAAAGCAAGTAGTAACTAACAGAAAAGAAACTACAAATGCAAATGATATAAAGTCTGAGGACTGCCAATGCTGAGGCGCCCGCCTGTCTGGATCACTGGCTTTTGCTGGGGAATACTTTCCGAGTCTACGAGCTTAGACAACTGGGCGGTTGGTATGAACAAACAGAAGTCCTTCTCGAAAGGAAATGCAATCCTGGTCGATCAACTGCTGTACTTTCGCCTGAAATGCTTTACAATCTTCTGTCGAATGCCCTGGAGAGCCACCATGGTAACCACACTAAACATGGGGATTATACCCAGGAGGGTAAGGTTCTGGATCTGGCTTGAGAGCTTTAGGTTCCACCAAAGAACTCTGGATCAAAGATGGTAGCAGCTGGCTATACGGCATAGGCACTGGGTGAAAAGGAGCTTTCCTTCGTTCCAAGTTGCTACGAGGTCTGTTCTGATTCTGACGCTGATTCTGATAACCTCGGCCATGAGTTCGCTGCTTTGCAATGGAAGCGACATAAGATTCCTTATAGGGTGCCCTAGGCACGACTGTCTGTTCAGTATAACAAGCCACAGGAGGTACTAATCTCTGATAAGATGAAACCCAACAAAATTCACTGATTCGCTTTGAGGATATTCAACCTTTGGCATGACTGCGTTGATCACATCTCCTTCTTCACTCTGATAGTCACAAGGATATTCAGTTTCACCAGCTTGATCATTTGAAGTAATCTGAATTTTCCTAATTCTTATGGCATACTCCAGGCGTTCTCCTAATGTCACCACGTCAGAGAAACTTAACGGAAGTCCAAGCAATCTTTCGAAGTACAGATCTTGTAGGGAATCTACAAACATGCTTGTTAACTCTCGGTCCAACAGCGGTGGATGCACTCTAGCAGCAAATTCTCTCCATCTCTGAGCATACTTCCTGATAGGTTCATTGTTCTCTTGAGACAGTTCTTGCAACTGTATGCGATGGGGAGCAATGTCTAGGTTATAATCGTACTGCTTCAGAAAAGCTCTGGCTAAATCCACCCATGATCGAATCTGATTTCTCTCTAACTGCATATACCACCACAAAGATGCCCCAGTCAGACTATCTTGAAAGCAATGGATCATCAACTTGTCATCTCGCACAAACGAAGTCATTCTTCGACAGAACATCATCAAATGTTGCTTCGGACAGCTATCTCCCGTGTACTTCTCAAACTTCGGCACTTTGAACTTATAAGGCAACACCAGGTCAGGAACCAAACACATGTCTACAGCATCCAGGTTAACAGCATCTTTCATTTTCAAGGCTTTCATTCCTTCTTCCAACGCTCGGAGTTTTCTATCCGTCTCAAGAGCTCTTAGATCTACGGTCCTGGTGATTGGAATATCTCTTCGGTAATTCATCCCAGGGAAAGCAACACCTTGATTGTTAACAGGAGGAGGACGCTCATTCTGGGCAACAAACTGCTCATGTCGACCTTGGTTCTCAACAGAAGGCTGTACAACTTGGCCTGCAGTAACGTTGTTCACTTGCGGGAAGTCTTCCATAGAATCATACAGAGGGTTGGACGTCATAGTGAACCCTGTCAAGGTATTAGGAGACTGGAAATTGCCTTCAGACATAGCTACCGATAGTCTTCAGCTGACTTCAATGCTCGATTCTGCTCAAATCTACTCAACCCCTAGGTAGGTCTTCTGACAGTCAACAGCTGCTCAGTCCAAACTCCGGGTAATCACCTTCAGGAAACAAAGGCTGGATCAGAACTCTGGCTAACTGGAGGATGATATGCAATATGATGCAACACTGATATGCACATGATATGCAAGATGCAGCAAACAACGGGACCACAGGCCCCACACAATCTGAATACTGCTGCGCTGCTGACGGAGTACGTTTGCTCTGAAGAGAAGACCAAAATAATGGGTAGGTTGGAAGTCAAGTTTCCTGCAAAAAAAAAAAAAACCCACTCACAGGTATGGACCTATATCTGACAAGGTACGACATCCTATGCGGTCGTTAGCGTCACAGACTTTCAAAACTGACGATACGATTCCCAGAAGGAGTGGCATCATCAAGTCTTGAAGAGGCCTCACTTAGCTAACTTCCAAATGATCGGTTCCCGGAGTCGACAATCCAACTAACCAACAACCCCCTCGACCCAAAGGGTAGAAAAAGAAGTCAACTAGAAGAACCTCGTCCGAGTGTAGATTTCGCGGGACACTAGTACAAGCAAAGCCGGTACGCGCCCACTAATCTCTACTCTAAGTCTAAGGTGCACTCAAGCCCAGGTCCGACTTATCTCTCAATCATAGAACACCCGTCACACCCCAGCAGCAACAGATAATATCAATAAATAAACCCCAATAGACAAGCAAACAAGCGCTAGGATTGACTCTCTCTTAGGGGACGTTGGATCCCCCACGCATAAGGAACTATCGCAGTCCTTAGCAGCCAGGGGACGTTGGATCCCCAACAGAGTCGCCAGCTGTCGCTACTGCGAAAATCGGCGCCGGCTGACAGAAGAGTCGCCACCGTGCGTTATTTATCCCAACGGAGGGAAAGGAAACGCTCGAAGTAAACCTCGCAAAAAACGGGGAAAGGTATGGTCATCGCAACCAAAACCTGGGTTCGGGAGTCGGTTACGCAAGGGGAAGGTATTAACACCCCTCACGTCCGTCGTACTCGACGGGATCCACGCTTGCTTGGGTTGTCTAAAGGATGCAAAAACAATCTATCTACGGCTGCTAAATCTAAACAGAAGGGAATTGACTCGATAGAGCGTCGCACTCTACGCCTACGTATTCTCAAGAGAGAAAGTCAAAGTCAACGTAGTTCGGGACTACGGGGAAAATTGGCTCGCCAAGACCTCGCGTCTTGTGCCTACGTACTTCCACACTGCATGGAAGATCAGAGCTTTACGTAGTTCAGGCTAACTACGGCTAAACAGGGTATTCTCACACAGTAGTGAGAAATTAAACTGGTTTTAAAGGTACGGGAACCTACGGGCAAAACTACGGTCTGGTCTCAAATGCACTCGGGCAAGATAGAAAAGGGATAACAATCAGTCGTCAGCGGGAAAGTCTCGATCGCACAGCAGCGAGAGAACAAAAGGTCAGTTGTTAGTGTGCTCGCTAGGATATCGCATCCTATGCCTACATATTCTCGTCTGGTACGAGAAATCAGAGCAGCTATAGTTCGGCTACTTCGGGACCACAGTTCAAATCTCGTTTTATTAACATTCGGAAAATGATTACAATGATTGAATACTGAAAATAAACCCCTAGGAAATACTATCCTATCCTATCCTGGAAAAAAAATCGAATGGAAAATAGTCCCCTAACAAGTGGACTTCTAAACTATCTCTAAAATTGTAAAATAAACTCTTTGAAAAAATACACTCTAAAAAATATTACATCTAATATTTTTTTCTCTTTTTCATACTTCTATTTTCTTCTTTTTTTTCATGTCTTTCTTTTTTTCTATTTCAATATTTTTCACATTCTTTCTCCTTTTCTTTTTCAATATTTTTTCTATATTTTTTTTTTATTCACATATCCTATTTTCCAATATATTTTCTCATATTTTTTCTATATATTTTTTTTCAATATATTTTCTTCATATATTTTTCACTATTTCTTTTTCCTTTTTCTCAACATTCTTTCTTTTTATGGTATTTCTTTTTTTTCATCTAAAAGATACTAAACAAATAAAAGATAAAAAAAAGGGGGAGGGGTACATCAGTTATTACAGGGGGATACAGCTAGTAAAACAACCCATTGGGCCCAGCCCAGAAAAATAACCAACAGAACAACTGGGGAGGGGGCATTAAGAAACGGAGGGTGCATGCCAAGTGTACCAAGGCCCAGCCCATCAACCATCACAAACTCATACGCAGGGGGGGGGGGAATTACGAACCAGAGGGGGTGTACGACCCAAATTCCGTTGGGCTTGAGGCCCAAACTCTCACGATCCACCCTCATTCTCCTTTCTCAGAAAAAGAACCCTAATTCTTCTCCTCCTTCTCCCCTTGCACTGTTCATGGCCGCCGTTCTCTCTTTCTTCTCCAACTCTCTCTCTCGTTCTCTCTTCCCCTAGCCTTCTTGCTGAAACCTCTTCAACTCAAACATCCTTAGCAGAACGAAACACGGATCAAAGCAAACAACATCAAAATGTTCTTGATCTGTAAACTCACTGAAGGATCTTGAATGTTTTCTGGACCTACGTTGAAGGCGATTGCGATTTTCTGGATCTTGAAGATTGTTCGCTGGAGACAAATGTTTGTGATTCTCTGAAGATCGATCGTGGATTGCATGTTCTTCTCGAAGTTTTTGGAGGTTCCTTCGAAGGAGATTTGTTGAAGATCTTGCGTCTGTTTGTTGAAGAACGTTCGTAGACAGATCTTGAAAGCAGCGAGTCCCTGGATGAAGATCTATGGAGCTGATGCGTGTTGTAGATCTTGGACGAAGAAGAATAGACGAGAGTTTCTGGATTTAGGTGTTGTTCTTCTGGAGGATCGCTGAAAATATTGAGAATCTGGAGATATGACGAACACTAGATGAATTGGGATGAAGATCTAGAAGATCTTCGCAACGAAGATGATGAAGTTCTTGAATTCGTGTGAAGTTGAGGGAGATCTATGAGGATATTTCTGGATTTGAGATGATAGTGAGCGGAGAAAGATGAAGGTAGATCGGAGGGGATGAATTTGTGACCGGGGAAGATGAAGATTGAAGGAAATCTGGGCTTGAGATGATGAAGATTAGAGGAGAACGATGAATTTCTGGCGTTTTTTGGGTGGATTTGATTTCTCCGGCGGTAGTTGCGGTGGCCGGATGTAGTTAGGGCTGCTGGCGATGTTCTGGTGCGGCGGTTGCATGGCCGCCGGCCATGCAACCGGTGAGTCTCCGGTGGTTGCCAAGTGTCCTGGTTAGTGGAGAGAGAGGGTCTGCATGGCTTACACGTGGTCTGGGACGTGGCAGAGAGAGGAAGCAGGGAAGGGTGATGTGTTTGCGTGGAAATGAGAAACGTGGACTCTCTCCTTGAATAACACGTGGATGCTGATTTATATACCACATGCATTGGACTTTTGACTGTGGGCCTCCAAGACTAACTTGGCCCAACGAAATGATAATGATCCCAGAAAAAAATGCATTGAGATGGATTAAAATGGATTAAAACTAATGACCTGATTAATTCTGATTAAATGGATTAAAACCTTGTTATGGAAATTAAAGAATGATGGGATTAATGAATCTGATGGACCTAATAAAATCCTAATCAAAATTAAAACAACCAATTAATATTCTAAACCTTATTAACACCCATATTAATCTGAAATCCTATTAAAAATAAAAGGAAATTAAGCCCTATTTTATATCTAGATTAAAACCTGATATTCTAAAAATCTATTAATTTCTTATTAAAACCTATAACAAAAAATTCTATTAAAATTCTAAAAAATCTATTAATTCCATTAAACTTCTATTAAAAAAAAACAACTATATTATTTAAAATAAAACCTATATTATTTATTTAAAAGAAAAGCTATTATTCTAATAAAACTATTAAAAACTATATTCTTCTATTAAAATGATTAAAAAACTATTTAATATCTAATATTCTAAAAAAGATTAAAACTATTAAAAAATATTAAAAACCTATTAATATTCTATATTATCCTAAAATGACTTAAAAGCTATTAAAAATATAAAGAAAATCCATTTAAATTCTAAAAATCTATAAAGCCTATTTAAAATCTACAAGAAGCTATTAAATCCTAAAAATGCAGACAAAGGCAAATGACCAATATAAAAGAGAGCGCGAGACCAGATCGAAGCAAACAGTAACCCGAACACCAAAAATCTCGAAAATCACTGCGTAAGCTGAAAACACCCAAGAAGCGCGCGACTTCCCAAAATAACCTCCGATTATCTGCACCGGTTTGAAACACCTGAAATGCGACAGCAGGGCTGTAGTCCCGATAAAATCACCATGATTGAGAAAATGCAATATTTGCGGTATGTAAATGCTAATGCGAGATGCGTCGAAACAAGGACCAGATGCGGGACCCAGTTGGTCAAATTTTAGGGTGCAACAAGTCTCTCTTTGGAACCCAGATTTGTTTCTGCTTATAAATCTCTGTGTTCTAAAGATTATGTGATTTAGAGAGGCAGTCTTCTAAATGTTTTATAGAGCCTATTCTTTGGTTACCTTGAGTCTTTATTGTTTTAATATTGATTAGTCTAATTAATCTTTTAACTTTTAATTCTTGGGAAGCAATTTCTAATATCCCCTAATAAATATTATCTTGAACAATTGTAAATGTTATTTAACAACTATTTACTATCTTTCGTTTTATTTTATTTTCCTCCTTACTTCATTCTTGCATATGTCAGAAAATCAAAAGAAAGTAAAAGGAATGTACTGCAAACTAATTTTGGACAAAATAATTTTCATTGATCAGAAAAAGGGAGATTACAAAAGGACGAAAAAATTAAGATTACATTAATCTAATTCTTCTAAATTGTAACACCCCCTTTCTATACCCCCAAATAATCAAATAAATCATTTAGGCACATATAAAAATTCATTTCATCAGAGTATATTTAAAACATGGTATAAAAGAGGCATGTCACATTATCCATGAAATTAAAACATCCAACACCTGCTCAACAATTGATATGCAACGATGGGGTAACTTGCAACCTAGGAACTTAGTCCTTACACCCACATCTTAATATTTAGAATAAAAGTGGAAAATCTAAATATTGAATAACATCAAAACATATGATCATATATATATATATATATATATATATATATATATATATATATATATATATATATATATATATATATATATATATATATATATATATATATATATATATATATATATATATATATATATATATATATATATATATATATATATATATATATATATATATATATATATATATATATATATCAACCATATTCAACATGTTTTCATAAACATTTCATCATCAAGATACATATACAATGTATCAAAAAATAATTATATACAATCCTAGCTACCCGGTGCTACATATCAGAGCCAACCGACCAAAAAGAATGAAGCCACACTTCACAAAAAGACCTTCAGCAATCCTACTCTACAATGCCTCATAGAGCATCATAAAACAGCAGAAGGGTGAGAAATATTATCATAATAATTAATACATATAATTATATATTTATATACATTCATAGAATACACATATTCCACATTCTCACCGCAATTCATCACAATTCATCATATACATCACAATGCATATTTACATAACTAAGCATATTCAACAATCATGCTTCTACAATTCACATCATTTTCACATAAACATTTACAATTATGTTTATTCACCAATCATTCATATACATCACAATGTATATATTCACACTAAACATATTCATCACTCCACATAAACATTTACAATTATGTTTATTTACCAATACACAATTCATGATGATAAATGCAACTCATAGAGACCAACTCACGACTCTATGCAGATGCACATGCGGTACCGACTTAATCATCTCAAGTTCACTCAGGAACTTATTGGAACCATCACTCACACCCCACATGGGCACACGATGTTCACCCATTGCTCACACCCCACATGGGCATACAATGTTTATGGATTGCTCACACCCCACACGGGGACACAATCCGATTGCTCACACCCCACATGGGCACACAATCTTTCATCAGATTCTACGCGGAATCAATCAGCACAAGAATGTATATCATGATGCTTCACATGCAAAATGACTCCATACAATTCTTGAAATGCATACATATTCATAATGTTTTCATGCATTCTTCTCATAATATCACACACTATTGTCATACATTCACAACATTATGCCAAACACCTACAAACCCCATCACAATCACCATGCATTTTTAATTAATTTAAACAATGCTCATATATATGCCAAAAGGCTACATTTCACAATCGATTCCATAATTTAGGATTCACGCCATACAGCTACCCACAATATATCATATAACAGTACACAAATATACGTTATAAACATATATATATATATATATATATATATATATATATATATATATATATATATATATATATATATATATATATATATATATATATATATATATATATATATATTGGAATCGTCAACATTAGATGGAAGCAACAAAATAAAACAAGTTGCTGTCACGTTCGCTGGCCTACTCGCCTAGCGAGGCCCTAGCGAACATTCGCTACAGGCTCGCCTAGCGAACGTGCTAGCGAAGCCTGATCCTGAGCTACAGGTTGGGCTTGCTACTCACTCGTTGGGGCTTCTCCTAGCGAACCCCTCGCTACCCCACTCGCTACCGGCGAAGAGGATCATTTACATTTTGTCCAAGTCTGGGACCGTTCTCTACTAGCTCGCTACAACGAGCACTCGCGACCTGCTCGCCTAGCGAACGTCTGCGATGTTCAAAACCCCAACTGTCCAAAATCATCAAATCATCACCAAATCAACTGATTCAATTCCAACAACTTCTAATAGTCTTAGCCTAACATTTCTCGACTAATCTACCCCATTTATTCCAGATTTTATCTGTTAAAACATCGATTCTACCAATTAAACTCGTTTCTGCCCTAAAATGGAAAATGAGCAAGACTCTCCAACAATCCAAACTAACTCAACAAACACATACATAATCATAAACATTGATAAGATAATAACATTTCACACCATTACCCGATTAAATCGAAGCCTACATGTTGTTCTTGATGAATCCAAGATTTTCCTCTCTTTCTCCTCTTTCCCTTCTTCCTCTTTCTCTTCTTTCTATTTCTATCTCTTTTCTCTCCTCTTTCCACTTATATTCTTTCTATTCTATTTCTCTCAAAACATCTATTAATCCATTTTCTCATCAAATATCCAACTTAACATTAAATACTAAATGTCTAAAATACCCTCCAATCTATTTTCCCCGAAAACTCTCAAAATCGGTAAAATAGCATAATATGAAAACATAACATATTAACACATAAATTCCACAATTAAAATAATAATTACCCAATTAAATCAAAAGGACTCAACAAAAATGGGAATAATCGAAATCGGGGCGTTACAACTCTCCCCCACTTTAGAAATTTTCGTCCTCGAAAATATTACCTGATCCAAACAACTCCGGATACGACTCTCGCATCTCACTCTCTAATTCCAAAGTCATATTGCCTTTTGAAGCGCCTCCCCACGCTACTTTCACAAGCGCAATTACTTTGCCTCTTAGCTTCTTAATTTCACGGTCCAAAATCCTAATCGGTAAAGCTTCCACCGTAAGGTTATCTCTTACTTCAACCTCGTCCATAGGAATAACATGTGACGAATTCGGAACATACTTCCGAAGTTGCGAAACATGGAACACATCATGCAAATTCGAAAGATTCGGAGGCAAAGCCACACGGTAAGCCACAACACCAACTCGTGCAGTAATCTGATACGGACCAATAAAACGAGAAGTCAACTTCTTTGATTTCAAAGCACGACCCACACCCGTAACCGGTGTAACTCTCAAAAACACATGGTCGCCTTCTTGAAACTCAAGATCTTTCCTTGTCTTGTCATGATAACTCTTCTGCCTACTCTGAGAAGCTTTCATCTTTTCCCGAATAAACTTCACTTTCTACGTTGTTTGTTGTACCATCTTCGATCCAACTACCGACCTCTCACCAGTTTCATGCCAACACAAAGGTGTTCGACATTTCCGACCATACAAAGCCTCAAATGGTGCCATACCAATACTTGAATGAAAATTTTTATTATAGGTGAACTCAATCAACGCCAAATAACTATCCCAAGCACCACCTTGCTCTAGTATACAAGCATGTAACAAATCCTCCAACGATTGAATTGTCCTCTCGGTTTGACCATCCGTCTGCGGATGATAAGCCGAACCCAATCTCAGCTTAGAACCCAAAGCCTTTTGCAAACTCTCCCAAAACCTCGATGTGAATCTAGGATCTCTATCCGATACAATACTCTTAGGAACTCCATGTAACTTCACAACCACACGAACATAAATCTCGGCTAACTTCTCCAAAGGATAGCTAATATCAATCGGAATGAAGTGAGCAGATTTAGTAAGCCTATCAACAATCACCCAAATAGCATTATGACCTCTTTGCGTATTCGGCAACCCCGTAACAAAATCCATCGATATACTATCCCATTTCCACTCTGAAATATCCAACGGTTGCATCAATCCACTAGGCTTTTGATGTTCCACCTTAGACTTCTTACAAGTCAAACATGCATACACAAATTGAGCTACATCCCTCTTCAATCCGGACCACCAAAAGATTTTCTTCAAATCTTGATACATCTTATTCGCTCCCGGATGAATACTTAAGTTACTTCGGTGTCCTTCCTCCAATATCATCTTTTTCAAATCCATATCATCGAGAATACAAATACGACCACGAAATCTCAAAACTCCAAAATTATCAACCTTGAAATCCTCGTTCTCATTCATCATCAAATCAACGAACTTCAAATCCAACTTTTTATTTTCACATACGGTTGCAAGGAAATCATTCGTAACATGTAGCATACCCAGTCTCACACTTCTCGGCGTCATTTCACAAACCAAACTCAAGTCTCTAAAATTCTCCAATAATTCCCATTCTCTCGTCATCAATGCGGACATATGTAACAACTTCCGACTCAAAACATTGGCCACCACGTTTGCCTTACCCGGATGGTAATTCAAACCAAAATCATAATCCTTCAAAAGTTCTAACCATCTTCTTTGTATCATGTTCAACTCTTTCTGATCAAATAAATATTTCAAACTCTTGTGATCACTACAAACTTCAAACCTTGCACCATAAAGATAGTGCCTCCAAATTTTCAAAACAAACACCACGGCCGCTAATTCCAAATCATGCGTAGGATAATTCTTTTCATGAACTCTCAATTATCTTGAAGCATAGGCCACAACTTTTCCACCTTGCATCAAAACACCACCTAAACCCGTCAAAGAAGCATCACAATAAACCACAAAAGGTTCCGACGGATTCGGCAAAATCAAGATTGGCGCCATTGTCAATCTTCTCTTTAGTTTAGTGAAACTCTTTTCACAATCAATATCCCAAATGAAAGCCTTTCCTTTACAAGTCAATTGCGTTAACGGAAGTGCCAACTTCGAAAATCCCTCAATAAACATCCGATAATAAACTGCCAATCCTAAAAAGCTTCGAATTTCCGTAACTGATCTAGGAGACTCCCATTGCATCACCGCATCGATCTTGGATGGATCCATACTAATACCATTACCGGAAATAACATGTCCAAGAAAACTTACTTCCGACAACCAAAATTCACACTTCGACAACTTAGCATACAATTGTTTCTCTTTCAAAATTTGTAACACAATCCTTAAATACTCTTCGTGCTCCTCTTGAGACTTAGAATAAATCAAAATATCTTCGATGAACACAACCACAAAACGATCCAAATGATCATGAAAAATACGATTCATGTACTCCATAAACACACCCGGCGCATTAGAAACCCCGAATGGCATCACTAAATATTCATAATGACCATACCGTGTTCTAAAAGCCGTCTTTTGAATATCCTCTTCTTTCACACGAATCTGGTGATATCCCGATCTCAAATCAATCTTGCTAAAAACATACGCACCAATCAATTGGTCCATCAAATCATCGATCCTTGGAAGCGGATACTTGTTCTTAATCGTCACCTTGTTCAATTGCTGATAATCAATGCATAACCGCATACTTCCATCTTTCTTCTTTACCAACAATATCGGTGCACCCCAAGGAGAAACACTTGGTCTTACAAATCTCTTTTCCAACAAGTCATTCAATTGCTTCTTCAATTCTACCAACTCCGATGCCGACATACGATACGATGCCATTGAAACTGGTCTAGTACCAGGAACTAGATCAATAGAAAACTCAACTTCTCTTTCCGGCGGTACGTCCATAATATCCTCCGAAAACACTTCTGAAAAATCACACACTACAGGAAACACATCGAACTCAACTTTGCTCTCCACCGACAATGATGCAAACAAACCAAACAACTGAGCTTCATCCGCTAAAAGTTTCTTCACCTCTTTAGTAGATAGGAAACTCTCATCTTCATCATCTCCCAAAGAAGGAAACCTCACTAACTTGTGATAACAATATATACGAACTCTATTAAATTGCAACCAGTTCATACCCAATATCACATCTAAACCCTCTAACGGCAAACACACTAAATCCATAATAAAGTCTTTACCATACATGGTCAAAGGACAACTTACACACACCAAAGAAGTAGTGACCGACTCTGAAGCAGGAGTCTCAATAACCATCTCACCACCACAAGAAGACATGCACAAATCCAAACGCTTAGCGCACTCAAAAGAAATGAACGAATGAGTCGCTCCAGTATCAATAATAGCAACTAAAGGCATATTATTAATAAAGCATGTACCTTTAATCAAACGATCTACACTAGTAGTGTCTGAACCTGCTAATGCAAACACATTTTCGCCCGCTTGAGCTTGTTTCGGCTTAGTACATTTAGTACTAATGTGACCCACTTCTCCATAATTAAAACACTTCAGCACACTCCTTCTAAAATCAGTTGTAGTATGTCCAATACCCCCACAGTTAGAACACTTCACAATGGTCTTCCCACACTCAAAAGACTTATGGCCCATCTCGCCACACTTATAGCACTTGATGGAACCAGAACTTCCTCCTCTAGATCTCTTCTCAAAGTTTCCCTTATGCTTGCCCTTATCAACAGGTGTCACATAAGGTCCACTCCTAACTTGTTGCTTTCCTTTCCTCTCATTCAAACTCTTATAGTGTGTAGAACGAGCCTTGCTATCTTCCTCAAAAATTCTACAACATTCGGTCAAATACGAAAATCTCCTTATTCTTTGGTATCCCACCGCTTGCTTAATCTCAGGACGCAAGCCATTCTCATACTTAACACACTTAGAAAACTCAGCAGTAATAGCATCATAATGAGGATGAAATTGAACCAATTCCACAAACTTAGCAGTATAGTCCACTACGGACATGTTACCTTGTTTCAACTCAAGAAATTCCATCTCTTTCTTCCCCTTCACACTCTCAGGGTAATACCTCCTCAAAAACTCAGTACGAAATAAATCCCAAGTTATTTCTTCGTCATCTACTTCAAGAACTTGTCGCATACCGATCCACCAATCGTCGGCTTCTTCTCTCAGCATGTGAGTCCCAAGTCTCACCTTATTCTCTTCTGCACAGCCCATGACTCTAAAGATTCTTTCAATCTCTTTCAACCAAATTTGGGCACCATCGGGATCAAATCTTCCTTTGAAGACCGGTGGTTGATTCTTCCTGAACTCATTGTTAGCATTCACATTCAGCGCACCCTGCACCGCCCTAGCCATTGCCTCCAATGCAGCAGCCATCACATTGTCGTTACGACCAGCCATATTCTAATCATTCCCAAAAATAACAACAAGGTTAAACAACCGTTTAACCAACATAACAACGAGACAGACACGACTGACTCAACACTGGCTCTGATACCACTTAATGTAACACCCCCTTTCTAAATCCCCAAATAATCAAATAAATCATTTAGGCACATATAAAAATTCATTTCATCAGAGTATATTTAAAACATGGTATAAAAGAGGCATGTCACATTATCCATGAAATTAAAACATCCAACACCTGCTCAACAATTGATATGCAACGATGGGGTAACTTGCAACCTAGGAACTTAGTCCTTACACCCACATCTTAATATTTAGAATAAAAGCGGAAAATCTAAATATTGAATAACATCAAAACATATGATCATATATATATATATATATATATATATATATATATATATATATATATATATATATATATATATATATATATATATATATATATATATATATATATATATATATATATATATATATATATATATATATATATATATATATATATATATATATATATATATATATATATATATATATATATATATATATATATATATATATATATATATATATATATATATATATATATATATATATATATATATATATATATATATATATATATATATATATATATATATATATATATATATATATATATATATATATATATATATATATATATATATATATATATATATATATATATATATATATATATATATATATATATATATATATATATATATATATATATATATATATAGATCTGACCTGATCAGGAGGGATCACGGACTGGCCACACTCCGTTGGGCTGTTATCTGTTCGCCGGGGTGAGAAGGAGGAGGGGGGTGTACCTGCAAAGCACTCCGACGCCCAAGTAAGAAGTTGGACAGAGAGGAAGCAGTAGTACAGAAAAAGGGGCAAGAAGAGTTACCTGACCCTCTTGAAGAAGAGGGTATTTATAGAGAGACCCCAGCGCTGGGCCAACGGTCATTCGAGGTGGGCCAGACGACCAGGCCCAACCCTAATGACTGCTAGGGCTTACGTGGCGTAGTGAAGACCAGGACGTGGTCTTCGCCCTAGTTCAACCGCTCCTAGGTCTCCGGAAAGTGGGTTTGACCTGCTCTTTCGGAGGTGGGCGGTTGGGCGATGACGTGTCCCCGCGGAGGGGAGCACGTGGAGAACGTGCGCCGAGCACGTTATTCTCCCCGCGGAGGGGAGCCCGGGTGGTCCTGCTCGTCCGGCGCGACGGACGACAAAGAAGGACGTGGAGATGTAGCTTGTGCCCGGCGGCCAATCCTGCTCGTTCGAAGGGGCGCGTGCCAGGCGTGCCCAGTTCGCTTGTTGGGCCGCATGTGGTATTGGGCCTGCCGAGGTGAGGCCCATACCGGAACAGGAGCCCCCCAAGTCGAAGCTCTGGGGAAGAGCGAGGACTTAAGGTCGTCGTGTCTGGAGCGGGGACTTGCACGAAGGGCTCCGGTCGTCGGCAGAACGGGGAGGAGGCAGGTGAAGGGACGCGACTGTCAGGTTGCCGCCACGTGTCTTGTGTTAAGCGGTCGTAGGGGCGGCTAACCTATGTCATTAATGAGCCTAGGGTTGCTTCGAGTCCTGCGCCGGGTTATAAATATGGCGGTCCTCGCTCATTCTGTTACTTTTCTCCCTGCTAATCTTTTATCGTCTCTGCTCGTCCGCCGCTTGCCGCCGATCGTCGCCGTACCGTTTGCTCTTTTCTTCCGTCCGCCGCCGTTACAAGTGAGTTCCTCTTTTCCCTCTCTTTTTATTTCCGTCGTCTAACTGGAACGTGTGGTCGGGGCGGGATGAACGCCCCGAGGAGGGACGCGAGTTCCGCCGCGTCTGGCGAGTTTTCCGATGAATGTCCCGGGGACGGTAGGCTAGTTCCGATGAATGCCCCGAGGACGGGAGCTTTTTCTGATGAATGCCCCGAGGACGGGGGCTTTTCTCCGATGAATGCCCCGAGGACGGGGGCTTTTTCTGATGAATGCCCCGAGGACGGGGGCTTTTTCTGATGAATGCCCCGGGGAGAAGTACCTTCTCCGACGGTCGTCCGAAGGGGGTGAGGGGTCGTTCTTCGATCCCCGAGGAGGGTAGACGGGGAGCGAGTGTCTGCTCGTCGCTTCTCGGCCTTTGTCGCCCTTTCACTTGACTTGCGGTGGAAGGGTGGATTTGATCCTGGCTATCGAATTCACCGATGTCCTCTGCTTTCAGGTGTAGATGTCGGCTCTGGTGCCGGGGATAATGGTTGAAGATAATGAACCCGAGGTCCCGGAGTATGACGACGAGCGTATCGCCCCGTCCGAGGAGTGGGCGGCCGAGGAGCCACTTTCCATCCCCTCTTGCTTTGTGGCCGACTCGTCCGACGTGTATGCCACGGTCGAGGACACGCCGATAGGAGAAACACAACACTGGCAGGTGTACCGCCCGAAAGAGCATCACCGGATCTGTTCGCGATATGGGCGGAAGATGTTCCCGATGTATGAATTTTATTTTAAAGAAGCTCGGCTCCGGTTACCGTTTTCCGCCTTCCATCTGGGGCTTTTTGACTGACTGCGTCTTGCCCCGTCTCAGCTGCACCCAAACGCTTTGGCTTTCATCCGGGCTTTCGAGGTGGTGTGTTTCTACCTCTCGGTGGAGCCGACGGTGCCGTTATTTTTCCGCATCTTTCATTTGCAGCGGCAGACGGTGCGAGGTCGCCATGGATGGGTCTCCTTCAAACAATCGACCAAAATTTTCAAAGCGTATAGCGATTCTGTCAAAGACTTCAAAGGTCGGTTCTACCTCGTCAAACCGATCACGCAGCACGGCTCGGACACTCTCTTTGACGAGGGCGAGCGTACGGTAGATGGCCAGCGGTTCCGGGCGTGGCTTCCTTAGATACATCTGCTGTGGACCGCGGAGCATTTCAGTCGAGGGACGGATAGGTATATCGTCCGGGCGGGGACCCTCGAGGAGAAGGACATGGCCGCTTATTTGAAAATAATTGCCTTTGTGCGGTCACTCCCCCCGTCGAAGCTGGTGACGCCCGACGGTCGGTACATCCTCGACGCCCAGGGGAACATACGTACCAAGAAGCGTTTGATAAATACTAAGACTTTGCTCGGTTGCGCGACCGGGGCGGCCGCTCTGGACTATCTAGGTAGGGATGTTCGTTTTCCTTCGTGGTCGGGGTTTTTGATCGTCACTAACCTATTTCTTTGTTTTTGCACCGAACATGTCTACTGTCGACGAGCGGGTGAAGCAGTTGCGCGCTGCCAGGAATGCCGTGGCCCCGAGGACGAGGGTGAGTCAGCTGGTCGGTCAGGAGGTCGCGACGCACGGGGGGCAAACTTCGTCCTCGTCGCCTCAAGAGAGCCAATCCCCTGTGTCTCAAGGAGTGTCGAAGAGGCAAAGGTCCGAGGAGCCTCGGGTGGTGGATCTGACGGTCGGCGCCGTCGAGGAAGGTTATGTCGTCCCTCCCTGCCACCAGCACCCAGGATATTTTCATGATGCCCGTTCCCCCACTGTTTCCGCCGGGGAGGTGAAGGCTGTTCGCCAGGCTGATCGGGAGACCCATCGACGTGTCCTGGCTGAGGACTTGGCCGCGATGATGCGGACGTTTACGACGGCTCTCGTGCTGAACGAGGAGGGCTGCTCCGCTGCTGAGCTGTCCAAACTGCAAGGGGATCTCACTTTCACGCAGTCGCGGTTGGCCAAGCTCACTGAGGAGTTGGAGAAGAGCCAGAAGGATGCTGCCGAGCAGCGGAAGCGGGCAGAGGGTGCTGAGGGGAAGGTGACTTCGCTGGAGGAGAAGCTGGGGACAGCGACGGCCGAGGTGCAGGCGCTGAAGGTTCGCACGGAGGTTTTGGACAGCGCTGTTCGTCCGGCCGAGGACGAGACTGATGGGGATCGACGGCTAATCACCCGTGCTGACTTGATTGCTCGTATCCGGGTGTTGGAGAGCGATTGTCTGGAGGCCGTTGAGGTCGGGTTCAAGAACGCGGTCGAGCAGATTCAGGTCGCCAACCCTGGTGTCGAGCTGGTCGTGGACGGGATAGGGCCGTACCACGAGATTATTGATGGGAGGGTGATCGATCCTTATCTTGTTATCCCCGAGGAGGAACCCGTGGTTGCTGGCCGAGCGGACGAGGAAGCATAGGTTGCCGGGCCTGCGTGCTCGTTGTTTTTGTGGCCTGCGTGCCGGTGTTTATCTTTTTCTTTGGGCCTGCGTGCTCATTTTTGTACCATTGACTACTGGGCTGGTGCCCGCTTTTGTTAAATATATTTATCATGGATTTTCTAAGTGTGCGCTCGTTATTTGCATGTTGTTTTATGCTCGTTTTTCGTATTTGTTCGAATGCCTTTGATGTGTATGACATTTCTTGTAGATTTTCTAAGTGTGCGCTCGGTGTGTTTAGCTCGACAATTTGTTACCGGTAGTGTAGGGAACTGGCCGGTTTGGCCGGGGATGTAGCCGGGCCGTTTCGGGGGTAGTTTTCCCCGGGGCGTGGACGGCCCATCGCGAGCTGGGTGTCCTGCCTGTTTTGGTACGGCGGTGAGGAGCCTCGGTCGAGGTATTCCCTGCCGAGCAAGGTCTTCTGCCCGCGCACACGAGAGGCAGGGCTTGCTTTTCTTTGGTCGCTGGTGGACGCGGAGGTGTGCGGTGGTACCATGTCGCCCCCCCAGTGGTCGGGACGATGGGTCGTCGCGGGCAATGTGTTAACTGTAGTACCGCTTAAGCTTCGCGGCGTTCCATGGTCGAGCTAATTGTTCACCGTGCAGGTTTTCGAGGTAATAGGCCCCGTGCTCCGTTTTGTCTCGGACTCGGTACGGGCCTTCCCAGTTCGCAGCCAGTTTGCCCTCGTGGGAGTCTTTCTGGTTTCTGCGTAGAACTAAGTCGCCTGTTTGAAAATCGTGTTTTATGACTTTGTTGTTATGGCGAAGTGTGACTTGTTGCTTCAGCCGGGCTTCCCGGAGAGCTGCTCCTGCGCGGATTTCTTCGACGAGGTCGAGCTCTTCTCGGAGAGAGCTATCGTTGTCGTCGGAGTCCAGGGGAGCTTCCGTTCGTCTGGACGGTTCGCGGATTTCGACCGGTATCACGGCCTCGGTTCCGTACGTGAGGCGAAATGGGGTCTCCCCCGTGGTTGAGTGAGGGGTAGTACGGTATGCCCAGAGGACGCTGTGGAGTTCTTCGACCCATGCTCGTTTGGCGTCTCCGAGGCGTCGTCTGAGTCCTCTGAGTATAACTCTGTTCGCCGACTCCGCCTGGCCGTTCGTCTGAGGATGTTCGACCGAGGCGAAGTGATGTTTGGTCCCGAGGTTGGTGACGAAGTCGCGGAAGTTTTTGTCTGTAAATTGTGTGCCGTTGTCGGTGACGATGGCGAGCGGTACCCCGAATCTGGCGAGGATGTTGCGTTTGTAGAATCGGAGTATGTTGTGGGCGGTGATTTTGGCCAGAGCTTCAGCCTCGATCCACTTGGTGAAGTAGTCGACTCCCACGATGAGGTACTTGTTCTGGTACGAACCGAGGGGGAAGGGTCCGAGGATGTCCAGCCCCCACCATGCGAACGGCCACGGGGATGAGAGGGACGTGAGGTCGGTTGGGGGGGCGAGGTGCATGTCTCCGTGTCGTTGACACTTATCACACCGTTTGACATGTTCTTTCGCGTCGGACTGCATTGACGGCCAGTAGTAGCCCGCGCGTAGGGCCTTGCGCGCTAGGGATCTGCCACCGAGGTGCTGCGCGTTGATACCTTCGTGGATTTCTTCTAGAACGGCCGTACTCTAGGATTTATCTATGCATTTGAGGAGTGGGATTGCGAAGCCTCGGCGGTACAGTCGTCCCTCAAGGAGGACGTACGAGCAGGCCCGTCGTTTCGTTGCGTTGGCCTCGCTAGAGCTGGCCGGCAGACGACTGGTGCTGAGATAGGTGTGGAGGGGGGTCATCCAGCAGTCCGCGTCTCCAATGGCGTTGATGTCGAGGGGTGTGGTGGTCGGGCTGGTACTTGGTTGGGACAAGATTTCTTGAATGACCGATTTGTGACCGCCTCGTTTCTTGGTGCTTGCTAGTTTGGAGAGGATGTCGGCGCGGGTGTTCTGCTCCCGAGGAACGTGCTGAATTTCTGCTGAGTCGAACCCTCTTAGTTTTTCATTGATGAGCGCGAGGTATCCGGCGAGGGTGTCGTTTTTTGCTTGGTATTCGCCTCGGACTTGCGAAGCGACCAGCTGGGAATCCGTGTAGATTCGGATGTCCCTGGCTCCCAGGTCGGATGCTAGGCGAAGGCCGGCGAGAAATGCTTCGTATTCGGCCTGGTTGTTAGTCGTTGGAAAGGCTAGCGTGAGGGAGACTTCGATGACCGTACCCTCGTCGTTATCGAGGACGATGCCGGCGCCGCTCCCCGTAGAGTTGGAGGAGCCGTCCACAAAGATGGTCCAGAGGTGGTTCCCGGTGGTAGGGTCGGGGGGCGTGGTCATCTCGGCGACGAAGTCGGCCAAAGCTTGACCCTTGATGGCGTGCCGGCTCTCGTATGTGATGTCGAACTCGGAGAGCTCTAGCGACCATTTCAGCATGCGCCCGGCCATGTCGGGGCGGCCGAGTAGCTGGCGGATGGGTTGGTCGGTGCGGAGCACGATGGTGTGTGCTAGAAAATAATGTCGGAGTCGGCGTGCCGCTGTTACGAGGGCCAGGGCGACTTTCTCGATCAGCTGGTATCGGGCCTCCGGGCCGTGGAGGGCTTTACTAGTAAAGTAAATGGGCTTTTGTCCTTCCCCGGCTTCGCTCACGAGGACGGCGCTGACGACTTCGTTAGAGACGGCCAGATACAAATACAGGGTTTCGCCCGTCGCGGGGCGCGTCAGTACTGGCGGTTCGGAGAGGACGCGTTTGAGGTGGCGAAGGGATTTCTCACACTCGTCCGTCCATTCGAACTTGGTCTCTTTCCTGAGCAGTTTGAAGAACGGGAGGGCGTGTTGGGCCGATCTCGCGATGAATCGCGAGAGGGAGGCTAGCACGCCGTTGAGGGACTGGATGGCACGCTTCGTGGTCGGCGTGGTTATATTGGAGAAGGCGTGGCATTTGTCCGGATTGGCTTCGATCCCCCGCTCGGTCAAGTAGTAGCCGAGGAATTTACCGGCGCAGACGCCGAAAGTGCATTTCTCCGGGTTAAAACGCATGCGACATGATCTCGCGGTCTTGAAGACCTTCTGGAGGTGTGCCGCGTGGTCGTCTTCCGCGCCGGATTTGACGATCATGTCGTCCATATATACTTCGAGCATGTCCCCGATCTCGTCGTGGAAGACGTGGTTCATCATCCGTTGGTACGTGGCCCCGGCGTTTTTGAGGCCGAAGGGCATCACGTTGTAATAGTAATTGCCCGATGCTGTCATGAAGGCCGTGGCTTGTTTGTCGTGTTCGGCCATCGGGATCTGGTTGTATCCCGAGTATGCGTCCATGAAGGATAAGAGTTTGAAGCCCGCGGAGTTGTCGACGAGCTTGTCGATATTGGGGAGGGGGTAGGCGTCCTTAGGACATGCCCGGTTGAGGTCAGTGTAGTCAACACACATGCGCCATTTTCCATTATTCTTTTTAACAAGTACAACGTTGGACAGCCAGGTGGAATACCGGGCCTCCGAAATAAAATTTGCCTCTAAGAGGTCTTTTACAGCTTGTTCGGCTGCTGCCGATTTTTCGGGGGACTGGCGACGTCGACGTTGTACCACGGCCTTTGCGGTTGGGTTGATGGACAGCTGGTGGCAGGCGACCTCAGGGTCGAGTCCCGGCATTTCCGCGGCGCTCCAAGCGAAGAGGTCGGCATTCTCGCGGAGGCAGGCTTGGAGCTGTCGTTTTGCGAGGTCTGGGAGTCCTGCGCCAATCCTCACGGTTCTGGTTGTGTCTTCCCCGAGGGGGATGAGCTCGAATTCGCCATCCGGGATGGGGCGCGCTGGGTGCGGGGGCTGCCCGTTGGCTTCGTCGGTCTTTTTATTGTCGAGCTCGTCGGTGAAGCGGCTGTCGAGCTCAACGGATCCGACCAGCTCTGTTGGTTTGTCCTTTGGTGTAGCGCTTGGCGCTTTCTTTTTGGTCGGTGGAGCGATGGAGTCGAGGCCTTTCAGCGCGGCTTCGAAACACCTTCGGGCAGCTTCGATGTCGCCGTTGAGGGTGACCACGGCTCCCCTTCTCGTGTAATATTTCATCTTCAGGTGGACGGTGGAGGGTACCGCGGTGAGTTCTGCTATCGTCGTCCTGCCCAGGATGCAGTTATATAGGGACGGGCATTCGATGACTAAGAAGCGGACGCTGATGTCCCTGGCCGTTTCCTCTTCCCCAAAGGTGACTTTCAGTTCCACGTATCCCCAGGGCCTCGTCGTCGTCCCGTTGAATCCCTGGAGGTCGGAGCCTACGTAGGGGGAGAGGTTGGATTCGTCGAGCTGGAGAGTTGTGAACAGATGTGAGTACATTATGTCAACCGAGCTCCCGCCGTCGACGAGGAGGCGCCTGACGTCGAAGTTTGCCATTCGGGCACGTATGAGCAAGGGTATGTTGGAATTGGGAGATCCCCCGGGTAGTTCCTCGAGGTAGAATGTGATCGGGTTGGAGCGGCCCCGGAATTTGTCGAGCGTGCTCATCTTGCCGGAGTTGCCCGCGATGAGTTCGTCGAATTTCCTCTTCACAGATCCTATGGACAGACTCCTCGTGGCTCCATCAGAGATGACCATGGCTCTGGGGAAGTATTCCCATCGGCTGGTTGGTCGGATTGGCTCGTCGACTAGGCTGGGTCCTTCGGGGATGCCGAATCCTCTGCTCGCGAACCAATCCTCGGGGCGGCTGACGCACAGCGCGACCTGGAGTCTCCCGCCGTCCTCTGGAGAGGGGAGTTCCTCGATTTTCTTAGCCTCCGGAGCCTCTGACCTGGGTGGTTCACCTCCTCGGGTGTATCGCTTTAGGTGCCCGTCTTTGATTAGGATTTCGATCGCATCTTTGAGATGGATGCAGTCTTCCGTTACGTGCCTGTGGGTCCTGTGGAATCGGCAGTACTTTGACTTGTCCACGTTGGGTTTGGGCGGCGTTGGTCGTGGAAAACGGACACCTCCCTGCACAAACTCGGTTTTAGCGCATTCAGCCAGTATGCGTTCGCGTGAAGCGACCAAGGCGGTGTATTCGGTGAATCTTCCTGCCGGGCCGCGTGGCTTGCGCTGTCCGCGGGGTTCGCGGGGGCGGTCTTCCCTGCGGCGGTCCCCTCCACGTCGGTGGCTCGAAGCTCCGTCGTCTCGGTGCCCGCGGGGGGCTTCTCTGTCTCGGGTGTCGCGAGCGGAGTTGGCCGCTTGCGTTTCCTTGAACCGGATGTAATGCGCGGCCCTGTCGAGGAAGTCTTGGAGGGACGTGGGCCGGTGTATGCCTACGGCCTCGTAGAATTTGGAGTCGTGGCGCAGGCCTTGTTCCATTAAGTAGCGTTTCATTTCGTCGGAAGTCGTCACCTGTACGGCTTCCCGAGTAAACCTTTCGATGTATTTCCGGAGAGGTTCGTCGGGGCCTTGGATAATTGCCCCGAGGACTGCTTCCGTCTTCGGGTGACGCCGGGACGCCGTGAAGTGTTTGGAGAATAGGTCCTTCAAGACCCTCCACGACGTAACTGATTCGGGCTCCAGACTTTTGTACCAGGTCATAGCGCCTTTCCTCAGAGTCGTCGGGAAGAGTCTGCATTTAATAGCTCCCCGGACGTTTCGGTAGTTGAGCATAGCCTCGATATCTTCCAGATGATCGTCCGGGTCGGAGGTGCCGTCGTACGTTGACAGCGTTGGTGGTTTCTCCATTCCCTGGGGTATGGGGGCTGCCATGATCTCCCGGGATAGTGGGGTGCGGTAGTCATCCTCGTCGCTGTGCGCCGGGGATCTCAGGGGAGATGAGCCGTTCGCGGTGTGTCCCGGGTTTCGGGTCCTTGATCTTCGGCCTGAGTTCCCGCCTCGGGGTTCCTCGGTTGGGATCGCCGCGGCGTTCTGGTTCCTCCCGCGACCGTGTCTCGCCGGGGATCTGGTGCGCTCCCGTGTCGCCTGCGGGCGGTGTCTCTCCAGCCGTGGCCGGCGGTTCCTGAGTCGAGGTGAGGGGCTCCTCTAACCTCCGTTCTGGTCTTCCCGCTGGGGGTACCTCGGGGAGCCGACGCGTTCCAATGCTCCAATTCTAGCATTCTGTTGGAACAGCAGCTGGTTCATCTGGTTGATGGCTGCAAAGAGAGCGGCTACCGTTGGGTCTGCTCCCGCCGGGATGGGAACGGGGTGGAATGCTGGCGGGCTCGGGGGGCGATGGTCGGCCTGTAGGGGCCGTTCCTCGGATGATGGTGTAACACGGTGGGAGAACTGACTTTAAACAATGTTGCGGATAGCAAGAGTCGCCACCGACTTTTATTTTATCCATAAGGAAAGGTTATAAAAGAACAGGAAAGACCTTAGAGAATATTTTGGGTCCGGGGGGTAGGTTATGAAAAGGGAAGGTGTTAGCACCCTTTTCATCCATGGTTATCCATGGGCTCTTAGGTACTTAAGCTCACTTTTGAATTGTTTTGAAAGTGTAGTGTGTGAATAGCAAAAAATTTCAGAATAGTTTAATAATAATCCGTGTATGGATGTGAAAAAAACTTGTTTGAAAATTTTGTTGGAAATTTGTTTAAGTGCGAAACAGTTTTGAAGTGAGCAAGCACCTAGGAGTAACCTACCCTAATGTTTAAAGGTCTTTCTTATTCTTCATTCTTTCCTTTAGTAAGACTATCTCTACTATAATGGAGTAGGTAGTCCTTACTTTGGATGTTAAGGGATATGTGAGGGACAATTGGATTTTTGAAGGCCATTGTGGGGTGTAATAAGCAAACTGGAGGGACTATCATCATTTTTCGAAAGGGACTCGATTCGTAAAGGCAACCATAAGGGACTTTGATGATTTTTCTATTTGAGGGACTTGCTTTATACACCCCACTTAACCATTATTCGTAGGCAACTTGAGGGATATCCTTAGGAAGTGAGACGGCGATTAAAATCGACTTACGTGTGTGACGTGTTTATTTTAATTATCTTTATTTAAAAGTGATCTAAATTTATTTTAATATTACATACATGTTGTTGCACTCCCTTATTACTAACCATAATAATAATTAAATAATTAAACAACTTTACATCCAAGAAACAATTACAAAATAATAAGCAAAATAATTAAATAGCAAAAATAAAATATAAATAAGCAATAATAAATAATAACGGGGGTTAATTCTAAGTTTACTCGGCAAGACATCGCATCTTGTGCCTACGTATCCTTACGGGAGTGGAATCAGAGTAATCGTAGTTCTCCTCAATAGGGAGGTTAGAAACTTCTTGACTGTGGTCAAGGTCTCAAGGGGAATAAACGCATCTTAAGGACACGCTTACGTGGAGTGTAGAAACTCCAAATCTCTACGTTGAAATGTTAAGTTGTAATTAGGGTTAAGTTAGGGATTCCACGGCGGGAAACCCTAAAATGAGCGCGGCGGCTCTTTGACCTAATGCTAAGGGTAAAATTGTAATTTTGCCTGCGGCGAGGCATTTGTGAAAATTAGGGTTTGCAGTTTGTAGTTTTGAGGATTTGAAATTGAATGTGTGAAGTTTTACGGACTATTGGCGCGGCGGCCAAACAGTTAGACCTAACCTTCGGATGTGTGCAATGTGACAGAAATAATAGTGATGAAAGTGTGAGGAATTTAAATCATGCAAACGGGAATAAAATGCGGAAAGTAAGCGCGATTGTTGGTTCGCGAGGTTACAAATGAGGAACAGAAACAATAATAATAAAACTTGAATTGAAAAATAAAACAGTAAACATAAAAGGCTGCAAAACGAACACACATGTTAGTAGGCAGAGTTAGACGGCCATCGGGTGAATTACGAAGACAGTGAAGAAAAAGATGCAAATTTCGGGATTTTCGTATTTTTTTTGAAAAGAAGGTCTTAATTATATATGAAAAAAAGAAATAACGTTAGTTTTCTTTAAAACTTAATTTTTATTTTGAAAATTGTTTTAATTTTAATCTAAAAAACGGTTTGTATTAAAAGGGTTTTTCATAATTATCAAAAAAAGGTTTAACTTAATTAAAAAACTTTATTTTTATTTATTTTATTTTATTTTTTAGAAAAAACAAATTACGTTCTTTTTATAATATCTAAAAAACAAAAGGAAAAAAAAAATAAAAGTTGGGCCGGTAGCTACATCCGGGCCCAACCGATTGCATGCATCCCATAAACACAAAAATCCCAGAATTAGGGTTTCAAAACCCTGTGGCATCTCGCGGCGCCGTTTCTCATTTCTCTTCGTTTGCGTTCTTTCTTTGCCTTCGTCCTCTCTGATTTTCTCCCATGCTCAACCTGAAAAGAAAAACAAACACATAGCAATAGTGAATCAAGAGTTTACATCGTTTTTGACGGTGGTTTCTTTGAGGCGATGATGTGAACTGAGCTTTCAGGGGAGGTTTGCCCGTCGTGGATGGAGGCGGCGTCGGTGGACCTTCCTCAATCTCTCGGTTTGTGCTCTGATGATTACTTTGTGATGAGAACTCTTCTCCTCTTTCTCTCTCGCGGCCGCTGGGGTTTTGCTCGCGATTGTTGTTCACCCCTCTTCGTCTAGGTTTTCGAACCTTAGCCCCTTTCTCTCTCGCGGCCACCGTTCGCGTTGTTCTTCGCTCTCTCTTCTCCCTAGGGTTTGATCAGGTGCTATGGTTCCCTTTTATATTCTTCTTGAATGGATTTTGTGGGCTTTGGATCTATGTTTGTACGTTATTATTTTTTTTTATGATGATTTGATTTGCTGATATGATTGGATTCTATTTCTGATATTGGATCGATTTGGTCCAGATTTGGATCTGTTGATTTTATCTGATATGGTTTTGATCTCCTACAGTTATGGATTTTCGCTCATTTGGATTTGGATAACTTATTTTCTTTGGTTTAGCCCTTTCTGGCTGATACGGTTTCGGATTTCAATTCCTTTGGTTATGGAACGTACACTCACTTTTCTTCTTCTTCTTTCAGGTGCAAATAAGTTCGGAGGCTGCCGGTCTTGTGCCATTGGCGAGAAAGGACATAATGGTGATGACGACTTAATAGTCTGAGCCATATTGGGTTGTCGGATGTAGTTGCCTTGCGAATTACATTGAGTTGTTCGAAACAGTTGCCTTATTTTGATTTTCGATGCTCGGTAGGGAGTTTGATAATGGCCACGGCCATAGTCCTCCTGGCTACTCGAGCCTTGCCCAATGATGAACCACCTGAGGGCTAAGAATACATCCTTCTCCTATATTTACTCTTGGACCTCGAATTGCTTTGATGGTCAATATGTTGTTGTTGCTGCAGATGATGAACCGAGATTATTGATATTTCTATTGTTAACTGTAGCTTGCTTGCAACTGATATTTGCTATTGTTGTTCGCAGCTGGCATGCTTGGTGCTTGAGGTTGGTATTTGATGTACTGCTGTTGTGGATGTTTTTCTTGCAATTGACTTGGAGGTGTTGAACTGGTGTTGATACTTGCAAATGCTTGTAGATGACGCGAAAATACTTGCTTGCCGCTGCTGAGACGTTGATGCTTGCTGATGCGAAGAAAAACCTTTTGTTGTTTGCAGCTGAAATGTTGATGTTGATATGGAAGTATTTGCTGCTGCCACCGATGCGTTGGCTTACCACCATTGCGGTGGTTTCCGATGGTGTGGAAATTCCTTTGTCATGATTGTTATGAATTGTTGAAATACTTGTTATTGATGTTTGCACGAGCTTGCCTGCTATGCTGGTTGTTGTCCTTTGCCAATGCAGTCGTTGCTCTTGTTTGTTGAAATATTTCCCATCATGCCGCTGTTACTGCTACCTGTTATTGTGTTAGTGATGATGGACTCGTTCTGATATGAACTGATCTTCCTGATACCGTTTGGATTTGATAATCTAACTTGGTTTTTTTGATACTGATCTGCTTCTGGTATTTCAGGTGTTGGATATTTTTGGAACCGGTTCAGATCTATTGGCATCTGGGTCTGAATTCGGATTGGATTTGATATTTACTTGATAGAAAATCCAGATTGTAATCAGTTAGGCTTCACGAATCCAATTTCGGCATATCACCACTTTTCGGCAAAATCATTTCGGCTCGCGCTTCTTTTTACTCTTTCTCTTTCTCGGCTGTCCCGTTTAAAACTATAGAACAGAGGCTGCCGGTTGGTAGCCGGGATCGAGAAATGGACATGGGAGTTTGGTTTCGGCATTAGTCGTGCCCTCCCGACACCCGGTGATGAGTGACTTTTCTGAGGGTGTCACAATAACCGTCTAACTTTAATCCATTGTTCTATTTTGCTTTGTTTGTGCAGGTGTGAAGAAAAGAGCCGCGTACGAAAGATTAATCGAGAAATCAAGCATTGAAGACCTTTAGAGAAATTGGGACTTTAGAAATTAGGATGAAATGTACTTTACTCTCCTTTTGTAAATTGTAAATATTTATGAATAAATTCAAAAATATTCCAATTTTAATTCCTCTTTGTACTAAAAAATATTGTGAATAAAGTTCAATATATTTTCTATCCTAGTTACTTTCCGATTATTCTTTTCATGATCTTGATTTTGTCGCAACCTGACTGCTCCATCAAATATCCGATTAAACCTTACTGATCAAATAACCTCTAATAAGATCCACCGGTTGAAATTAATCTGATCCAACTTGAACAATAATCTCAATTTCACCATATAAATTCAGCATAAATAAAAATCCGACAATCACTCAAATCGAACCTTGTCACTCCAATACATATTGCTCACACAACTGATATAACCTTAATTTCCCCCAATATATTCTAAATTAAGTCGCACTTGATGATAGAATCGGGAAGGGCCTTGAACGACTTAAAATAGACAGGAAGAACAGAGAAAATCCCTCGACAGTAAAGCAGAAATATACTCGGTGCCAAAAAATCCAATTGTGTTTTTGATGAATAAATTCAATACCATGAACCAAACCAAATTGACACCTCAATATAATCAAACCATGTGACGAATGAATGTCTCAGAAATCCACTGGTGACAGAGACTCGGCCCATCGTATCTCGACCTAAAAAAAAACGGCAACAGCTCATCTTCAAAAATTATCAGCAACAACGTGAGAATGACCATTTTTCCCTTTAGCAACTAAAATGCACTAGACATGATTCACGGCATGCGAGAAACAAATGAGTAACAGACCCAACGAAGTGGGACTCCACGGGGATAGGATACAACCATCGATGGGAGATCTCCAAAGTATAACAGCAGCACATACTCCAAGAATATGGTGATTTAACAACAGGTGAGAAACTTGTGAACCTTGTGAACCTTCTTAGAACACAAAGTCTTGTATTGTGAGGGCAAATTTTGGGGTGCAACAGCTGCCCCTGTTCAATTTTCTGAAACCTGAGGGGTTAGATTGGTATATTTGCCAGTCGTAACCTGGAAGGTTGAAGGGGATTGAACACAAAAGCCCAAAAATTTGCACTCACCAGTGCACTAGAGTGGTACAGATGGCTAGTTGAATATGATTGAGTGGGCTTAAAGATGCCACTAGGGGGGGAGCAGTTCAACATATGGGTGTATGATGAAAGCTGTCAGGAGTCTGGAATAATAATGATGTAGCAGCATGCCTTCATGAGGATAGAGCAATCAATAGTGATAACCCTAAAGCAGTCTTGAAGCAATGATATGATTTCAGGAGGATAGAACAATGAATGGCTCTAAAGCAGTCTTGAAATAATAATGTGATATGTCTTCAGGAGGATAGAGCAATCAATAGCTCTAAAGCAGTCTTGAAGTAATAATGTAATATGTCTTCAGGAGGATAGAGCAATCAATAGCTCTAAAGCAGTCTTGAAGTAATAATGTGATATGTCTTCAGGAGGATAGAGCAATCAATAGCTCTAAAGCAGTCTTGAAGTAATGATTTCAGGAGGATAGAGCAATGGATAGCTCTAAAGCAGTCTTGAAATAATTAGATGGCTTCAGGAGGATAGAGCAATGAATAGCTCTAAAGCAGTCTTGAAATAATAATGTGATATGTCTTCAGGAGGATAGAGCAATCAATAGCTCTAAAGCAGTCTTGAAGTAATGATTTCAGGAGGATAGAGCAATGGATAGCTCTAAAGCAGTCTTGAAATAATAATGTAATATGTCTTCAGGAGGATAGAGCAATCAATAGCTCTAAAGCAGTCTTGAAGTAATGATTTCAGGAGGATAGAGCAATGGATAGCTCTAAAGCAGTCTTGAAATAATAATGTAATTTGTCTTCAGGAGGATAGAGCAATCAATAGCTCTAAAGCAGTCTTGAAATAATAATGTGATATGTCTTCAGGAGGATAGAGCAATCAATAGCTCTAAAGCAGTCTTGAAGTAATGATTTCAGGAGGATAGAGCAATGGATAGCTCTAAAGCAGTCTTGAAATAATAATGTAATTTCAGGAGGATAGAGCAATGGATAACTCTAAAGCAGTCTTGAAATAATAATGTGATATGTCTTCAGGAGGATAGAGCAATCAATAGCTCTAAAGCAGTCTTGAAGTAATGATTTCAGGAGGATAGAGCAATCAATAGCTCTAAAGCAGTCTTGAAATAATTAGATGGCTTCAGGAGGATAGAGCAATGAATAGCTCTAAAGCAGTCTTGAAATAATAATGTAATTTCAGGAGGATAGAGCAATGGATAACTCTAAAGCAGTCTTGAAATAATTAGATGGCTTCAGGAGGATAGAGCAATGAATAGCTCTAAAGCAGTCTTGAAGTAATGATTTCAGGAGGATAGAGCAATGGATAGCTCTAAAGCAGTCTTGAAATAATAATGTGATATGTCTTCAGGAGGATAGAGCAATCAATAGCTCTAAAGCAGTCTTGAAGTAATGATTTCAGGAGGATAGAGCAATGGATAGCTCTAAAGCAGTCTTGAAATAATAATGTAATTTCAGGAGGATAGAGCAATGGATAACTCTAAAGCAGTCTTGAAATAATTAGATGGCTTCAGGAGGATAGAGCAATGAATAGCTCTAAAGCAGTCTTGAAGTAGTAATATGACCTCATGAGGATAGAGCAATGAATAGCTCTAAAGCAGTCTTGAAGTAATAGGATGATTTCAGGAGGATAGAGCAATCAGTAACTCTAAAGCAGTCTTGAAGTCATGAGAGGCTATCAGGAGGATAAAATAACCCTGAGGTTACAATAAAGCAGTCCCAAAGTAATAAGAAGCTCATCAGGAGGATAAAGTAACCCTGAGGTTACAATAAAGCAGTCCCAAAGATCATAAGCTTGTTTGTTGGATAATTAACCTGAAAACAAGGTAGCATTCTGTATAACAACATTAGTTTATGCTTTATGTATGCATGTATGACATGATGCACTTAGGTAATGTACTATAGATATATATGTTATGGTATGATGTAAATGATGTATGTATGATATGACACTGCTGGAAGTGTCTGGATATCCTTGTATAACAATTGCTGGCCAAGGAAAATAAATCCCGATTCGTTGTTGAAGAATATATAACCCTCCGTCTGCTGGGAATAACAAGGTATAGATAACCTCCCGTTGTTGGGGATAACAAGGTATAGATAACCTCCCGTTGTTGGGGATAGTAAGGTATAGATAACCTCCGTTGTTGGGGATAGTAGGGTATAGATAACCTTCGTTTTCGTTTGATAGTAGGATAAGTATAACATCCCGTCTTCGTTCATCGTGCCCTTATTGGAAAGTAATTTCCCGTATATCCGTATGAGGATAAAAGAGATGGATATAAATTCCAGGGGAGATTAGACTTTGTGAAAATGGATTAGTCCTACTGATGGTTTGTAACTGTCTTGTAAAGATGAACCGGCGAAGCTTCGTTGAAATCCTTCCCTCGTTCGTCCTTAGTAAGTACTATTACTGCATTTTCATGCATTTCTGGTAAACATCAGTCATATTAAAAGCATACATGCATTTCTGGTAAACATCCATCATATTCAAAGGCATACATACATTCAAACACAACCAATGGACGTTTCGCTTATGTAAATAGGGTAAAAGTAAATTTGGATTCAAAAGATGGAATTTATTTATATCAAAAGTGACCCATACACGGGTAAGTTTGTACAAGGAGACATAAACCCTAGTAAGAGAATTTTGTCATGAAGTTTTACAAAAAGAATCAGCTATGTGGGAAGTAATCCTGTTGAGTTTCAATTCTACTATTGCCACTCAAGTATCTCATCTTCTTGCTGTTGAGACGGAAACGATTGGATTGAGCTTTATCTGTTTGAGCTTGAGTAAGTAGTACAACTGGTTGCAGTTTCATGAGTGATCCAAACGAGACATAGTCATACGCTTTAATCCCTAACTTTTGCCTGGATTGCCCTTTCAGGTTTTCAATCCACCGGGATACCCTTTTTTGCCCAAGCCGCCTTTTCAGGTTTTCGACTTGCCGGGTGTACATCTTTTTATATATATATCCCTAATTTTTGCCCAAACCCTTTTGGTTTGCCGGGATGCCCTTACTTTTGCCTAGGCCTGTCAACCTAGCGGGTCTCTTTTTATGCGTAGTATTTTTTAACTATGTCTGCGTTTACAGGTTGTGAGAAGTCTTCACCGTCCATTGTAGTCAGTATCATGACACCTCCTGAGAACACTGTCTTGACTACAAATGGTCCCTCATATGTTGGATTCCACTTGCCCCTAGGATCACCCTGTGGTAATATGATACGCTTGATTACCAAGTCACCAGCCTGATATACCTTTGGCTTAACCTTCTTGTTAAAAGCTTTGATCATCCGTTCCTGGTACATCTGGCCATGACAAACTGCTGCTAACCTTTTCTCATCAATCAAATTTATCTGGTCAAGTCGAGTCTGAATCCACTCATCTTCATCCAAGCCTGCATCCTTCATAATTCTCAAGGAGGGGATCTGAACTTCAATAGGCAGAACTGCTTCCATACCATAGACTAAGGAGAATGGGGTTGCCCTTGTTGAAGTACGTATTGTAGTACGATAACCATGCAGAGCAAATGGTAACATCTCGTGCCAATCCTTGTAAGTAATAGTCATCTTCTGTACAATCTTCTTAATGTTCTTATTAGCAGCTTCAACTGCCCCATTCATCTTTGGACGATACGGAGAAGAGTTGTGATGCTTAATCTTGAACTGCATCTTCGAAATCAACAAGGTAGTATGGGTCAACATATACTGTCTTAGTCGGCGAGCAGCCCATGCCAAAGCGCAGCAAGTTTTCTCGAGCAGTGAGTATCTTGTTTCACAGTCGGTAAACTTTTTGCTAAGGTAGTATATTGCCTGCTCTTTTCGACCAGACTCGTCATGTTGCCCCAATACACACCTCATTGAGTTGTCTAATACTGTTAAATACATAATCAAGGGTCTTTCATCAACTGGTGGCATTAAAATTGGAGGTTCTAGCAAATATCTCTTGATTTCATCAAAGGCAGTCTGGCACTCATCCTTCCATTCCATCACCTGATCTTTCTTCAACAACTTGAAGATTGGCTCACAGATGGTAGTTAATTGGGAAATAAATCTTGCAATGTAGTTCAATCGTCCCAAGAAACCTCTAAACTCCTTCTCAGTACGGGGAGCTGGCATCTCTCGTATAGCTTTCACTTTTGCAGGATCCACTTCAATACCTTTTCCACTGACAATGAAACCCAGGAGCTTTCCAGATCTAACTCCAAAAGTACACTTGTTTGGATTTAATCTCAACCTGTATTTCTTCAACCTCTCAAACAACTTGTGCAGATGATCAAGATGTTGTTCTTCATTCTGAGACCTGGCTATTCATATGGCTGTATAGCTTTCTCTTCTTGTTGTAACAACTTAGCAAGCTCTACAGGTATTTCACAATCTTCCTCGTTTCCGTCTTCAGTTTGATAGATCGGATTCTCGAAATTGTAATTGGCAATAGTAGAACTGTTATCAACTGGATCCAGAGTGGATGAGGATCGGCATTTTAGTGACGTGGGTGTGTGTAAGAACACATAGCTGATAAAGCAAAAATAAAAGAAAAAGAAAGACAAGGAACACAATATTTACGAAAACGAAACGTCCATTGATTTTATGGAATGAAGTATGCAAATGAAATGACAACCCGTAACAAGCACACCATTGTGCCCCGGGTAAGGCACATGGCTTGAAAGTTTAAATTTAAAAACATAACACAGTAATAGTATTTACTCCTGACTAAAGCAGATAGGGACAACATCTTTAGCTTCCCAATTATTGAGTCCAGCACCCACAGTAGGAAAAATCCATGCCTCCAAGTTGTAGTCTTCATCTTGATCTCCCACAGCATTGATAACCCCTTGATTGGCGATACGAACAGCACGAGCACGACGAACAGCCTTCTGGGACTCTGCAGTGAAACCCAAACCAAACTTGTCAGACTTGTATGGAACATCAGGAAGCTGACCCCAAATAGTACAACCATCTTCTTCCACCATAGCTTTTGCGTCATTGAGGGAGGCCATTGCCATTGTTGGAGGGTTTCTGATGACCACAAGAACCTTCTTCACAGCAGGAGGAGTCACACAATCCTTAACAGCCCAGGGAACCACTTCAAATGACTGACATGGAGTTTCAATGTATTCACCTTCTACTTCCAGATACTTGAAAGTGTTTACATAGCTGACAAAGTATTCTTCCTCTCCAAAGACAGTAACAACTTTTCCATTTACCGGATATCTCAACTTTTGATGTAATGTGGAGGTCACAGCACCTGCCCCATGGATCCAGGGACGACCAAGCAGACATGAGTACGAAGGACGAATATCCATCACATAGAATGTAGCAGTAAACACCTGAGAGCCAACCTTGATTGGAAGATCAATTTCCCCATGTACTACTCTTCCAGAACCATCAAAAGCCTTTACCACAATATTACTGGGCTTCAATACCGTATCTTCAGGACTCAGCTTGTTCAGGACTTCCTTAGGCAACACATTCAGAGAGGAACCATTGTCTATCAGCACATGAGACAGGGTAGTGCCCCTGCATTCAATTGAAATATGCAAGGCCCTGTTATGATCCCTCTTGGCAGGGGTCAAGTCAGCATCAGAAAATCCTAACCCGTTGTCATAGGTCAGGTGAGCAACACAATTCTCAAACTGGTCCACAGAAATTGCACTGGGTACATGAGCCATCTTTAGAAACTTGATCAATGACTTGGCATGAGCCTCAGAACATAATAACAGGGAGAGCATAGAAATCTTTGAGGGAGTATGCCCCAGCTGATCAACAATATCATAATCACTCTTGCGAATGATTTTCAATACTTCTTCCATCTGCTTAGAGAGGTCATCAGCAGCTGGCACATCAGTAGATACAGGCTCAATAACAGGACCCTTGCCCCGAGCATCAGTGGTGGAAGTAACAGCAGGAGTAACTGCACTCTTAGAAGCAACTGGAGGAGAGAAGACTCTTCCACTACGAGTGATCTTGCTAGATCCAGCAATATTATCAATGTCAACAGGCATATCAGGTAAAGGCTCCTGCTTGACGCCATGGATGTAAACATCAGACCCATAGTGCCAAGGCACAGCTTTGTCAGACGTATAAGGAATAGGACCAGGAGTGGTAATGATCAGAGGAGCTACTCTGGCTTCAGCAACAACTTTCACAGGACCTTCAGCAGTAATCTTGATTGGGCCCTGATGAGTGATTTTAATGGGACCCTTTGAAGTGATTCTTAGTGGTACTTTGTCAACCATGTCAACCTCTTCAATCTTCTTACCCTGAGTCAGATGATCCACCATACTTTCTACAGATGCTGGTCTTCTTTCAAACACTATAGTATATTTATCCATGAGATGTTGAATCCCATCTCTCAAAATGAAGCAACTATCCGGCTTATAGGTACAATATAGACAATCTTCATGACAACCTGGAAAGATCCCAGCTTGTACTAACCTCTTTTTGATAACAGACAATGGTGTGCTCAACTCCATAACTGAATAGACATGCAGATCTTCATCAATATCTTCATCAATGGCGTTGACAGTCTTCTCGTGATTTGGCATTGGAGCTGTAATCACATTTGGAGTACCTGGTGGATCAAACTCAATTTCTCCAGCATCAATCATATCCTGAATTTTGTTCTTCAAGACCCAGCAGTTATTAGTATCATGACCTGGACAGTTTGAATGATATGCACATCGTGCATTGGGATTGTACTTGGGAGAGGTAACATTGGGATTCTGAGGAGCCTCCCTCAGGGTAATAAGTTCAGCCTTCAACAAGTGTTGCAATGCCTGAGCCATTGACATGTTGATCTTCGTGAACTGTCTTCTAGCCCTCTGCTGGTTGCCTTGAGGCTGCTCTGTTGTTGCAGGAGTTGGATTTGAAATATGAACTGCACTAACAGACTGATGCCTTCTGTTACGATCAGGCTGACCATACACAGCATTAGATTCTTTCTTCCCAGTGGGAGGCTTCCTCTTTGTGTTGAGGTATGAGTTGAGGTTTCGTTCCTCATGAAGTAGCTTTGTTAGCTCTAGGATCCTTGCTTGGCTTGCTTTGTAATGAGCCTCGAAAATATCCCTTTGCTCTTTCAGTTGGATCCATGATCTCTGCAAGTCTTCCATATCAGTAGGCATGTCTGGGTGAAGGATGGTATAAGCTGTGTCTCCTTCAGCAACAGGTTCCATGGTAACTGGTAGGACGGCAGGATATGGCATCATGAGTGTCTGAGCACGAAATCGTACCCATCTGAGATAAGCCTCCATAGGAATGGTGTACTTAGGCTCCAGTGTCTTGCTGTCAATCCTGTTTACCTTTCCCCAAGCTCGTATGAATCTCTGACGATAACCCTGAAGATCGTTGTCGTAGTCAAACACAATGCCCTGAATCAACATGTCATGTGGACCATCGCTCCGGGCGTAACCAAACTGTCGTAAAGCTAGAGATGGGTTGTAGGTGATGCCTCCTCTTATGCCTAGAAGTGGCACATTAGGAAACTCCCCACAACGGTCAATGATGGTGACATTCTCCATAGATCTGGAGCACCAATGGATGTCTGAGTGAGAAAGTGACATGATCCTCTTGGACCATCTGAACCCTTGCTCATTCTTCATTACTGAGCGAGGAAGGTGAGAAATAAACCACCTAGAAAGTAAAGGTATGCAGCACATCAAAGTTCCTCTTGCCCTTGTAGTACGGGTGTGAAGAGAATGTAGGATGTCTCCAAGTAAGGTAGGCACTGGATTGTGACTCAGGAATATGTTGATGGCATGAACGTCTATGAACTGATCAGGGTTGGGGAACAACACTAAGCCATAAATCAATAAGGCTAAGATCTCCTCAAAAGCATCGTAGCTCATAGCCTTCAAGAACATTTGAGCTTTATCCACTAATACCTTGGCAAGAATACCTTTAACTCCACTTCTCGTCTCTAGAACAATGTCAGACTTCTTCAGATGTAGAGCTGCAGCAATAACTTCTGGTTTAAGCTCCTTCTCTAAACCTGTGAATTGCTTCTGATCAAGAACAGGTATACCCAGAAGTTTAGAGAACTCCTCCATGGTTGGAACCAGCTGATAATCAGGAAATGTAAGGCAATGGTGCTTAGGGTCAAAGAGCTGAAACAGCACACTCATCATGTCTTCACTGAACCCTGAAGTAACTAGATCCAATAAGTGACCATGTCTCTTGTTGAACTGGGAATGATCAGGCACTAGGGAAACCAACTCCTTGAGCTTAGCAGGTATCCCTACAAAGTTGATCCTGATGGTGTTTCTACGAGCAGAAGCCATGGGGAGAATGAAAAAAACCTAAGAGGAGTGAGTGCCGTTTGCCGTTATTTAGTTTTCTTCTTCATCCATTACTATTGTTTCTTTTTCTTCATCGTTTACCGTTATTTCTTTTCCTTCATCTATTACTGTTGTTTATTTTTCTTCATCTTTACCGTTATTTCTTTTTCTTCATCTATTACTGTTATTTCTTTTTCTTCATCTATTACTGTTACGTTTATATATATAATTTTTAAATTGTTAGAGTTTATATATATATATATATATATATATATATATATATATATATATATATATATATATATATATATATATATATATATAAGAATAATTTTTGATCGAATTATGTCGATACGATGTTTGCACATTTGTGTGCATGACGCGTGACATTTGTGTTAGTTCGATCTGGTTGCGATGATCGCATTTTTGTGTGAGCAATAATACTATTTTTTGCTTAATTTCTTTTTCTTTGCGATAAATTTTGTTTCGTCCGATTTAGATCTGGTTGCGATGAGCGCATTTCTGCGTTAGCAACATTGTTGGGTTATTTGGCACATTTAAAATTCATTATTGCTTTATTATTATTATTATTATTATTATTATTATTATTATTAGTATTATTATTATCATTATTTATTATTATTATCATTATTTATTATTATTATCATTATTTATTATTATTATTATCATTATTATCATTATTATTACCATTATTATTATTATTGTTATCATTAATTTATTAAAACTTGTTATAATATAAAAATCTGTTTTTTAAAATAAATAACATTAACATCTTTTCCAAATTAATATGAAAACCTATTATTTTTAAGAAAAACTTTTTTTTAGATAAATTTAAAATAATAACTAAAATCTTTTTTTTTTTATAATAACTAGAACCGTTATTTATTTTATTTTATTATTGTTCAATTCAAATTTCATTATCATATTGTATCTGCTCCTCTCATGTAACCTCGCGAACTTAACAATCGCTCTTTAAATTCTGCCTTTAAATTTCTGCTTGCATGGTTTAAATTATGACATTATCTCTCTGTTTGCAATTCAATTATCTCACGCGTTTACCATTATTTCTGTCACACTACGCACTGCCGAAGGAATTAGGTCTAGCTTTTGACCGCCGTGTCAATAGTCCTCACCTTCAACCCTTACACCTTTTCAACCCTAAATTTTCACAAATGCCTCGCCGCAGGCAAAAATTACAATTTTACCCCTAGCATTAGGCCAAAGAGCCGTCGCGCTCATTTTAGGGTTTCCCGCCGTGGAATCCCTAATTTAACCCTAATTACAACTTAACAATTCAACGTAGAGATTTGGAGTTTCTACACTCCATGTAAGCGTGTCCTTAAGATGCGTTTATTCCCCTTGAGACCTTGACCACAGTCAAGAAGTCTCTAACCTCCCTTTTGAGGGGAACTACGATTACTCTGATTCCACTCCCGTAAGGATACGTAGGCACAAGATGCGATGTCTTGCCGAGTAAACTTAGAATTAACCCCCTTTATTATTTATTATTTCTTATTTATATTTTATTTATCTTTGCTATTTAATTATTTTGCATATTATTTTGTAATTGTTTCTTGGATGTAAAGTTGTTTAATTATTTAATTATTATCATGGTTAGTAATAAGGGAGTGCAACAACATGTATGTAATATTAAAATAAATTTAGATCACTTTTAAATAAAGATAATTAAAATAAACACGTCACACACGTAAGTCGATTTTAATCGCCGTCTCACTTCCTAAGGATATCCCTCAAGTTGCCTACGAATAATGGTTAAGTGGGGTGTATAAAGCAAGTCCCTCAAATAGAAAAATCATCAAAGTCCCTTATGGTTGCCTTTACGAATCGAGTCCCTTTCGAAAAATGATGATGGTCCCTTATATGTGCTTATTACATCCCACAATGGCCTTCAAAGTCAAATTGTCCCTCACATATCCCTTAACATCCAAAGTAAGGACTACCTACTCCATTATAGTAGGGATAGTCTTACTAAAGGAAAGAATGAAGAATAAGAAAGACCTTTAAACATTAGGGTAGGTTACTCCTAGGTGCTTGCTCACTTCAAAACTGTTTCGCACTTAAACAAATTTTCAACAAGTTTTCAAACAAGTTCTTAGCACATCCTTACATGGATTATTTATTAACTATTCTGAAAATTTTCTATTCACACACTACACTTTCAAAACAATTCAAAAGTGAGCTTAAGTACCTAAGAGCCCATGGATAACCATGGATGAAAAGGGTGCTAACACCTTCCCTTTTCATAACCTACCCCCCGGACCCAAAATATTCTCTAAGGTCTTTCCTGTTCTTTTATAACCTTTCCTTATGGATAAAATAAAAGTCGGTGGCGACTCTTGCTATCCGCAACATTGTTTAAAGGGTTTCTTTCCACCGTGTTACAGAACTGTATCTACTGATGTGCCAGCTGCTGATGACCTCTCTAAGCAGATGGAAGAAGTATTGAAAATCATTCGCAAGAGTGATTATGATATTGTTGATCAGCTGGGGCATACTCCCTCAAAGATTTCTATGCTCTCCCTGTTATTATGTTCTGAGGCTCATGCCAAGTCATTGATCAAGTTTCTAAAGATGGCTCATGTACCCAGTGCAATTTCTGTGGACCAGTTTGAGAATTGTGTTGCTCACCTGACCTATGACAACGGGTTAGGATTTTCTGATGCTGACTTGACCCCTGCCAAGAGGGATCATAACAGGGCCTTGCATATTTCAATTGAATGCAGGGGCACTACCCTGTCTCATGTGCTGATAGACAATGGTTCCTCTCTGAATGTGTTGCCTAAGGAAGTCCTGAACAAGCTGAGTCCTGAAGATACGGTATTGAAGCCCAGTAATATTGTGGTAAAGGCTTTTGATGGTTCTAGAAGAGTAGTGCATGGGGAAATTGATCTTCCAATCAAGGTTGGCTCTCAGATGTTTACTGCTACATTCTATGTGATGGATATTCGTCCTTCGTACTCATGTCTGCTTGGTCGTCCCTGGATCCATGGGGCAGGTGCTGTGACCTCCACATTACATCAAAAGTTGAGATATCCGGTGAATGGAAAAGTTGTTACTGTCTTTGGAGAGGAAGAATACTTTGTCAGCCATGTAAACACTTTCAAGTATCTGGAAGTAGAAGGTGAATACATTGAAACTCCATGTCAGTCATTTGAAGTGGTTCCCTGGGCTGTTAAGGATTGTGTGACTCCTCCTGCTGTGAAGAAGGTTCCTGTGGTCATCAGAAACCCTCCGACAATGGCAATGGCCTCCCTCAATGATGCAAAAGCTATGGTGGAAGAAGGTGGTTGTACTATTTGGGGTCAGCTTCCTGATATTCCATACAAGTCTGACAAGTTTGGTTTGGGTCCCCAGCAGAGTCGCCAGTTCTGTAACACGGTGGGAGAACTGACTTTAAACAATGTTGCGGATAGCAAGAGTCACCACCGACTTTTATTTTATCCATAAGGAAAGGTTATAAAAGAACAGGAAAGACCTTAGAGAATATTTTGGGTCCGGGGGGTAGGTTATGAAAAGGGAAGGTGTTAGCACCCTTTTCATCCATGGTTATCCATGAGCTCTTAGGTACTTAAGCTCACTTTTGAATTGTTTTGAAAGTGTAGTGTGTGAATAGCAAAAAATTTCAGAATAGTTTAATAATAATCCGTGTATGGATGTGAAAAAAACTTGTTTGAAAATTTTGTTGGAAATTTGTTTAAGTGTGAAAAAGTTTTGAAGTGAGCAAGTATCTAGGAGTAGCCTACCCTAATGTTTTAAGGTCTTTCTTATTCTTTATTCTTTCCTTTAGTAAGACTATCCCTACTATAATGGAGTAGGTAGTCCTTACTTTGGATGTTAAGGGACATGTGAGGGACAATTGGATTTTTGAAAGCCATTGTGGGGTGTAATAAGCACATATAAGGGACCATCATCATTTTTCGAAAGGGACTCGATTCGTAAAGGCAACCATAAGGGACTTTGATGATTTTTCTATTTGAGGGACTTGCTTTATACACCCCACTTAACCATTATTCGTAGGCAACTTGAGGGATATCCTTAGGAAGTGAGACGGCGATTAAAATCGACTTACGTGTGTGACGTGTTTATTTTAATTATCTTTATTTAAAAGTGATCTAAATTTATTTTAATATTACATACATGTTGTTACACTCCCTAATTACTAACCATAATAATAATTAAATAATTAAACAACTTAAGAAACAATTACAAAATAATAAGCAAAATAATTAAATAGCAAAGATAAATAAAATATAAATAAGCAATAATAAATAATAAAGGGGGTTAATTCTAAGTTTACTCGGCAAGACATCGCATCTTGTGCCTACGTATCCTTACGGGAGTGGAATCAGAGTAATCGTAGTTCCCCTCAATAGGGAGGTTAGAAACTTCTTGACTGTGGTCAAGGTCTCAAGGGGAATAAACGCATCTTAAGGACACGCTTACGTGGAGTGTAGAAACTCCAAATCTCTACGTTGAAATGTTAAGTTGTAATTAGGGTTAAATTAGGGATTCCACGGCGGGAAACCCTAAAATGAGCGCGGCGTCTCTTTGACCTAATGCTAGGGGTAAAATTGTAATTTTTCCTGCGGCGAGACATTTGTGAAAATTAGGGTTTGTGAGGTTGTAAGGGTTTGGAGTTGAATGTGTGAAGTTTTACGGACTATTGGCGTGGCGGCCAAACAGTTAGACCTAACCTTCGGATGTGTGCAATGTGACAGAAATAATTGTGATGAAAGTGTGAGGAATTTAAATCATGCAAACGGGAATAAAATGCGGAAAGTAAGCGCGATTGTTGGTTCGCGAGGTTACAAATGAGGAACAGATACAATAATAATAAAACTTGAATTGAAAAATAAAACAGTAAACATAAAAGGCTGCAAAACGAACACACATGTTAGTAGGCAGAGTTAGACGGCCATCGGGTGAATTACGAAGACAGTGAAGAAAAAGATGCAAATTTCGGGATTTTCGTATTTTTTTGGAAAAGAAGGTCTTAATTATATATGAAAAAAAAAAAAGAAATAACGTTAGTTTTTTTTAAAACTTAATTTTTATTTTGAAAATTGTTTTAATTTTAATCTAAAAAACGGTTTGTATTAAAAGGGTTTTTCATAATTATCAAAAAAAGGTTTAACTTAATTACAAAACTCTATTTTTATTTATTTTATTTTATTTTTTAGAAAAAACAAATTACGTTCTTTTTATAATATCTAAAAAACCAAAAGGAAAAAAAAAAAAGGAAATAAAAGTTGGGCCGGTAGCTACATCCGGGCCCAACCGATTGCATGCATCCCATAAACACAAAAATCCCAGAATTAGGGTTTCAAAACCCTGTGGCATCTCGCGGCGCCGTTTCTCATTTCTCTTCGTTTGCGTTCTTTCTTTGCCTTCGTCCTCTCTGATTTTCTCTCATGCTCAACCTGAAAAGAAAAACAAACACATAGCAATAGTGAATCAAGAGTTTACATCGTTTTTGACGGTGGTTTCTTTGAGGCGATGATGTGAACTGAGCTTTCGGGGGAGGTTTGCCCGTCGTGGATGGAGGCGGCGTCGGTGGACCTTCCTCAATCTCGCGGTTTGTGCTCTGATGATTACTTTGTGACGAGAACTCTTCTCCTCTTTCTCTCTCGCGGCCGCTGGGGTTTTGCTCGCGATTGTTGTTCGCCCCTCTTCGTCTAGGTTTTCGAACCTTAGCCCCTTTCTCTCTCGCGGCCACCGTTCGCGTTGTTCTTCGCTCTCTCTTCTCCCTAGGGTTTGATCAGGTGCTATGGTTCCCTTTTATATTCTTCTTGAATGGATTTTGTGGGCTTTGGATCTATGTTTGTACGTTATTATTTTTTTTTATGATGATTTGATTTGCTGATATGATTGGATTCTGTTTCTGATATTGGATCGATTTGGTCCAGATTTGGATCTGTTGATTTTATCTGATATGGTTTTGATCTCCTACAGTTATGGATTTTCGCTCATTTGGATTTGGATAACTTATTTTCTTTGGTTTAGCCCTTTCTGGCTGATACGGTTTCGGATTTCAATTCCTTTGGTTATGGAACGTACACTCACTTTTCTTCTTCTTCTTTCAGGTGCAAATAAGTTCGGAGGCTGCCGGTCTTGTGCCATTGGCGAGAAAGGACATAATGGTGATGACGACTTAATAGTCTGAGCCATATTGGGTTTTCGGATGTAGTTGCCTTGCGAATTACATTGAGTTGTTCGAAACAGTTGCCTTATTTTGATTTTCGATGCTCGGTAGGGAGTTTGATAATGGCCACGGCCATAGTCCTCCTGGCTACTCGAGCCTTGCCCAATGATGAACCACCTGAGGGCTAAGAATACATCCTTCTCCTATATTTACTCTTGGACCTCGAATTGCTTTGATGGTCAATATGTTGTTGTTGCTGCAGATGATGAACCGAGATTATTGATATTTCTATTGTTAACTGTAGCTTGCTTGCAACTGATATTTGCTATTGTTGTTCGCAGCTGGCATGCTTGAGGTTGGTATTTGATGTACTGCTGTTGTGGATGTTTTTCTTGCAATTGACTTGGAGGTGTTGAACTGGTGTTGATACTTGCAAATGCTTGTAGATGACGCGAAAATACTTGCTTGCCGCTGCTGAGACGTTGATGCTTGCTGATGCGAAGAAAAACCTTTTGTTGTTTGCAGCTGAAATGTTGATGTTGATATGGAAGTATTTGCTGCTGCCACCGATGCGTTGGCTTACCACCGTTGCGGTGGTTTCCGATGGTGTGGAAATTCCTTTGTCATGATTGTTATGAATTGTTGAAATACTTGTTATTGATGTTTGCACGAGCTTGCCTGCTATGCTGGTTGTTGTCCTTTGCCAATGCAGTCGTTGCTCTTGTTTGTTGAAATATTTCCCATCATGCCGCTGTTACTGCTACCTGTTATTGTGTTAGTGATGATGGACTCGTTCTGATATGAACTGATCTTCCTGATACCGTTTGGATTTGATAATCTAACTTGGTTTTTTTGATACTGATCTGCTTCTGGTATTTCAGGTGTTGGATATTTTTGGAACCGGTTCAGATCTATTGGCATCTGGGTCTGAATTCGGATTGGATTTGATATTTACTTGATAGAAAATCCAGATTGTAATCAGTTAGGCTTCACGAATCCAATTTCGGCATATCACCACTTTTCGGCAAAATCATTTCGGCTCGCGCTTCTTTTTACTCTTTCTCTTTCTCGGCTGTCCCATTTAAAACTATAGAACAGAGGCTGCCGGTTGGTAGCCGGGATCGAGAAATGGACATGGGAGTTTGGTTTCGGCATTAGTCGTGCCCTCCCGACACCCGGTGATGAGTGACTTTTCTGAGGGTGTCACAATAACCGTCTAACTTTAATCCATTGTTCTATTTTGCTTTGTTTGTGCAGGTGTGAAGAAAAGAGCCGCGTACGAAAGATTAATCGAGAAATCAAGCATTGAAGACCTTTAGAGAAATTGGGACTTTAGAAATTAGGATGAAATGTACTTTACTCTCCTTTTGTAAATTGTAAATATTTATGAATAAATTCAAAAATATTCCAATTTTAATTCCTCTTTGTACTAAAAAATATTGTGAATAAAGTTCAATATATTTTCTATCCTAGTTACTTTCCGATTATTCTTTTCATGATCTTGATTTTGTCGCAACCTGACTGCTCCATCAAATATCCGATTAAACCTTACTGATCAAATAACCTCTAATAAGATCCACCGGTTGAAATTAATCTGATCCAACTTGAACAATAATCTCAATTTCACCATATAAATTCAGCATAAATAAAAATCCGACAATCACTCAAATCGAACCTTGTCACTCCAATACATATTGCTCACACAACTGATATAACCTTAATTTCCCCCAATATATTCTAAATTAAGTCGCACTTGATGATAGAATCGGGAAGGGCCTTGAACGACTTAAAATAGACAGGAAGAACAGAGAAAATCCCTCGACAGTAAAGCAGAAATATACTCGGTGCCAAAAAATCCAATTGTGTTTTTGATGAATAAATTCAATACCATGAACCAAACCAAATTGACACCTCAATATAATCAAACCATGTGACGAATGAATGTCTCAGAAATCCACTGGTGACAGAGACTCGGCCCATCGTATCTCGACCTAAAAAAAAACGGCAACATCTCATCTTCAAAAATTATCAGCAACAACGTGAGAATGACCATTTTTCCCTTTAGCAACTAAAATGCACTAGACATGATTCACGGCATGCGAGAAACAAATGAGTAACAGACCCAACGAAGTGGGACTCCACGGGGATAGGATACAACCATCGATGGGAGATCTCCAAAGTATAACAGCAGCACATACTCCAAGAATATGGTGATTTAACAACAGGTGAGAAACTTGTGAACCTTGTGAACCTTCTTAGAACACAAAGTCTTGTATTGTGAGGGCAAATTTTGGGGTGCAACAGCTGCCCCTGTTCAATTTTCTGAAACCTGAGGGGTTAGATTGGTATATTTGCCAGTCGTAACCTGGAAGGTTGAAGGGGATTGAACACAAAAGCCCAAAAATTTGCACTCACCAGTGCACTAGAGTGGTACAGATGGCTAGTTGAATATGATTGAGTGGGCTTAAAGATGCCACTAGGGGGGGGAGCAGTTCAACATATGGGTGTATGATGAAAGCTGTCAGGAGTCTGGAATAATAATGATGTAGCAGCATGCCTTCATGAGGATAGAGCAATCAATAGTGATAACCCTAAAGCAGTCTTGAAGCAATGATATGATTTCAGGAGGATAGAACAATGAATGGCTCTAAAGCAGTCTTGAAATAATAATGTGATATGTCTTCAGGAGGATAGAGCAATCAATAGCTCTAAAGCAGTCTTGAAGTAATAATGTAATATGTCTTCAGGAGGATAGAGCAATCAATAGCTCTAAAGCAGTCTTGAAGTGATATGTCTTCAGGAGGATAGAGCAATCAATAGCTCTAAAGCAGTCTTGAAGTGATATGTCTTCAGGAGGATAGAGCAATCAATAGCTCTAAAGCAGTCTTGAAGTAATGATTTCAGGAGGATAGAGCAATGGATAGCTCTAAAGCAGTCTTGAAATAATTAGATGGCTTCAGGAGGATAGAGCAATGAATAGCTCTAAAGCAGTCTTGAAATAATAATGTGATATGTCTTCAGGAGGATAGAGCAATCAATAGCTCTAAAGCAGTCTTGAAGTAATGATTTCAGGAGGATAGAGCAATGGATAGCTCTAAAGCAGTCTTGAAATAATAATGTAATATGTCTTCAGGAGGATAGAGCAATCAATAGCTCTAAAGCAGTCTTGAAGTAATGATTTCAGGAGGATAGAGCAATGGATAGCTCTAAAGCAGTCTTGAAATAATAATGTAATTTGTCTTCAGGAGGATAGAGCAATCAATAGCTCTAAAGCAGTCTTGAAATAATAATGTGATATGTCTTCAGGAGGATAGAGCAATCAATAGCTCTAAAGCAGTCTTGAAGTAATGATTTCAGGAGGATAGAGCAATGGATAGCTCTAAAGCAGTCTTGAAATAATAATGTAATTTCAGGAGGATAGAGCAATGGATAACTCTAAAGCAGTCTTGAAATAATAATGTGATATGTCTTCAGGAGGATAGAGCAATCAATAGCTCTAAAGCAGTCTTGAAGTAATGATTTCAGGAGGATAGAGCAATCAATAGCTCTAAAGCAGTCTTGAAATAATTAGATGGCTTCAGGAGGATAGAGCAATGAATAGCTCTAAAGCAGTCTTGAAATAATAATGTAATTTCAGGAGGATAGAGCAATGGATAACTCTAAAGCAGTCTTGAAATAATTAGATGGCTTCAGGAGGATAGAGCAATGAATAGCTCTAAAGCAGTCTTGAAGTAATGATTTCAGGAGGATAGAGCAATGGATAGCTCTAAAGCAGTCTTGAAATAATAATGTGATATGTCTTCAGGAGGATAGAGCAATCAATAGCTCTAAAGCAGTCTTGAAGTAATGATTTCAGGAGGATAGAGCAATGGATAGCTCTAAAGCAGTCTTGAAATAATAATGTAATTTCAGGAGGATAGAGCAATGGATAACTCTAAAGCAGTCTTGAAATAATTAGATGGCTTCAGGAGGATAGAGCAATGAATAGCTCTAAAGCAGTCTTGAAGTAGTAATATGACCTCATGAGGATAGAGCAATGAATAGCTCTAAAGCAGTCTTGAAGTAATAGGATGATTTCAGGAGGATAGAGCAATCAGTAACTCTAAAGCAGTCTTGAAGTCATGAGAGGCTATCAGGAGGATAAAATAACCCTGAGGTTACAATAAAGCAGTCCCAAAGTAATAAGAAGCTCATCAGGAGGATAAAGTAACCCTGAGGTTACAATAAAGCAGTCCCAAAGATCATAAGCTTGTTTGTTGGATAATTAACCTGAAAACAAGGTAGCATTCTGTATAACAACATTAGTTTATGCTTTATGTATGCATGTATGACATGATGCACTTAGGTAATGTACTATAGATATATATGTTATGGTATGATGTAAATGATGTATGTATGATATGACACTGCTGGAAGTGTCTGGATATCCTTGTATAACAATTGCTGGCCAAGGAAAATAAATCCCGATTCGTTGTTGAAGAATATGTAACCCTCCGTCTGCTGGGAATAACAAGGTATAGATAACCTCCCGTTGTTGGGGATAACAAGGTATAGATAACCTCCCGTTGTTGGGGATAGTAAGGTATAGATAACCTCCGTTGTTGGGGATAGTAGGGTATAGATAACCTTCGTTTTCGTTTGATAGTAGGATAAGTATAACATCCCATCTTCGTTCATCGTGCCCTTATTGGAAAGTAATTTCCCGTATATCCGTATGAGGATAAAAGAGATGGATATAAATTCCAGGGGAGATTAGACTTTGTGAAAATGGATTAGTCCTACTGATGGTTTGTAACTGTCTTGTAAAGATGAACCGGCGAAGCTTCGTTGAAATCCTTCCCTCGTTCGTCCTTAGTAAGTACTATTACTGCATTTTCATGCATTTCTGGTAAACATCAGTCATATTAAAAGCATACATGCATTTCTGGTAAACATCCATCATATTCAAAGGCATACATACATTCAAACACAACCAATGGACGTTTCGCTTATGTAAATAGGGTAAAAGTAAATCTGGATTCAAAAGATGGAATTTATTTATATCAAAAGTGACCCATACACGGGTAAGTTTGTACAAGGAGACATAAACCCTAGTAAGAGAATTTTGTCATGAAGTTTTACAAAAAGAATCAGCTATGTGGGAAGTAATCCTGTTGAGTTTCAATTCTACTATTGGCACTCAAGTATCTCATCTTCTTGCTGTTGAGACGGAAACGATTGGATTGAGCTTTATCTGTTTGAGCTTGAGTAAGTAGTACAACTGGTTGCAGTTTCATGAGTGATCCAAACGAGACATAGTCATACGCTTTAATCCCTAACTTTTGCCTGGATTGCCCTTTCAGGTTTTCAATCCACCGGGATACCCTTTTTTGCCCAAGCCGCCTTTTCAGGTTTTCGACTTGCCGGGTGTACATCTTTTTATATATATATCCCTAATTTTTGCCCAAACCCTTTTGGTTTGCCGGGATGCCCTTACTTTTGCCTAGGCCTGTCAACCTAGCGGGTCTCTTTTTATGCGTAGTATTTTTTAACTATGTCTGCGTTTACAGGTTGTGGGAAGTCTTCACCGTCCATTGTAGTCAGTATCATGGCACCTCCTGAGAACACTGTCTTGACTACAAATGGTCCCTCATATGTTGGAGTCCACTTGCCCCTAGGATCACCCTGTGGTAATATGATACGCTTGATTACCAAGTCACCAGCCTGATATACCTTTGGCTTAACCTTCTTGTTAAAAGCTTTGATCATCCGTTCCTGGTACATCTGGCCATGACAAACTGCTGCTAACCTTTTCTCATCAATCAAATTTATCTGGTCAAGTCGAGTCTGAATCCACTCATCTTCATCCAAGCCTGCATCCTTCATAATTCTCAAGGAGGGGATCTGAACTTCAATAGGCAGAACTGCTTCCATACCATAGACTAAGGAGAATGGGGTTGCCCCTGTTGAAGTACGTATTGTAGTACGATAACCATGCAGAGCAAATGGTAACATCTCGTGCCAATCCTTGTAAGTAACAGTCATCTTCTGTACAATCTTCTTAATGTTCTTATTAGCAGCTTCAACTGCCCCATTCATCTTTGGACGATACGGAGAAGAGTTGTGATGCTTAATCTTGAATTGCGTACAGAGATCAGTAATCATAGTGTTGTTCAGATTGGAGCCATTGTCAGTGATAATCCTTTCAGGGATACCATACCTACGTATGAGATTATTCTTAATGAACCGAGCCACAACATTCTTAGTCACAGATGCAAATGAAGCTGCCTCTACCCACTTCGTGAAGTAATCAATAGCAACCAGGATGAAACGATGCCCATTAGAAGCAGTAGGCTTGATCTCACCAATCATATCAATGCCCCACATGGCAAAGGGCCAAGGAGCAGTCAACACATTCAATGGAGATGGAGGTACATGTACTTTATCAGCATAGATTTGACATTTGTGACATGTTCTGGAGTGTTGATAGCAATCAGCTTCCATGGTAGACCAATAGTAACCTGCTCTCAAAATCTTCTTTGCCATGGTATGACCACTAGAATGAGTGCCAAAGGTCCCATCATGCATCTCTTCCATAATTTCTGTAGCTTCCTTCTTATCCACACAACGAAGCATAGTTGAATCATGATTACGCTTATACAGAATGCCATTACTCAAAAAGAACTTAGCAGAAAACCTTCTCAGGAACTTCCTATCTTTGACAGATGCCCCTTCAGGGAACTCCTGAGCTTCAAGATAGTTTTTCACTTCATAGAACCAAGGCTTCTCCTCTGCCCCTTCAGTGTCAATCTCATTGCAGTATGCAGGCTTCTCAAATCTATCAATGGTAATCTTGGGAGCTTCATCATCCCAGCTTATCTCAAACATAGATGCCATGGTGGCCAATGCGTCTGCCAACTGATTCTCTCTTCGTGGAATATGTCCAAAAGTAATCTCTTTGAAATGTGGGATCAAAGACAACACATGTTCTCTGTAAGGAATGAGATTATCATGCTTTGTATCCCAATCTCCTTTAATCTGACTTACTACCAGAGCTGAATCTCCATACACCTCAAGGAACTGAATCTTCATATCAATAGCAACTTGCATACCCATGATACATGCCTCATACTCAGCCATGTTATTGGCACAATAGAAACAAAGTCTGGCAGTAATCGGGGTATGACAACCTTCAGGGGAGCTAATCACAACACCAACACCATTACCATGTGCATTGGAGGCACCATCAAAAACCATAGTCCATCGAGATCCTTGTTCAGGTCCGTCATATTGTCCAGGTTCTTTGGTAACAGACATAATGTCTTCATCAGGGAACTCAAAATTCATTGACTGGTAATCATCTACTGCTTGATGAGCCAAATGATCAGCAACAACACTCCCCTTAATGGCCTTCTGAGTAGTATACTGTATATCATATTCCGTCAAGATCATTTGCCATCTTGCAATTCTTCCGGAGAGAGCAGGTTTCTCAAATATGTACTTTATTGGATCCATCTTCGAAATCAACAAAGTAGTATGGGTCAACATATACTGTCTTAGTCGGCGAGCATCCCATGCCAAAGCGCAGCAAGTTTTCTCGAGCAGTGAGTATCTTGTTTCACAGTCGGTAAACTTTTTGCTAAGGTAGTATATTGCCTGCTCTTTTCGACCAGACTCGTCATGTTGCCCCAATACACACCCCATTGAGTTGTATAATACTGTTAAATACATAATCAAGGGTCTTCCATCAACTGGTGGCATTAAAATTGGAGGTTCTAGCAAATATCTCTTGATTTCATCAAAGGCAGTCTGGCACTCATCATTCCATTCCATCACTTGATCTTTCTTCAACAACTTGAAGATTGGCTCACAGATGGTAGTTAATTGGGAAATAAATCTTGCAATGTAGTTCAATCGTCCCAAGAAACCTCTAACCTCCTTCTCAGTACGGGGAGCTGGCATCTCTCGTATAGCTTTCACTTTTGCAGGATCCACTTCAATACCTTTTCCACTGACAATGAAACCCAAGAGTTTTCCAGATCTAACTCCAAAAGTACACTTGTTTGGGTTCAATCTCAACTTGTATTTCTTCAACCTCTCAAACAACTTGTGCAGATGATCAAGATGTTGCTCTTCATTCTGAGATCTGGCTATCATATCATCCACATATACCTCTATCTCATGATGAATCATATCATGAAACAAAGCCACCATAGCACGCTGATATGTTGCCCCTGCATTCTTCAAACCAAATGGCATTACCTTATAGCAAAAGGTGCCCCACTGTGTCACAAATGTAGTCTTCTCCATATCTTCAGGTGCCATCTTGATTTGATTGTAACCAGAGAAACCATCCATAAAAGAGAATACCTTATGCTGAGCAGTGTTGTCTACCAGAATATCAATATGAGGAAGTGGAAAGTCATCTTTAGGGCTAGCCTTGTTCAGATCTCTGTAGTCTACACACATACGTACCTTACCATCTTTCTTAGGAACTGGTACCACATTTGCAACCCACTGAGGATAAGAAGTTACGGCCAAGAACCCTGCATTGAACTGTTTCATTACCTCTGCTTTGATCTTTTCTGACATTTCAGGACGCATACGACGAACCTTCTGCTTCTTTGGACGACAATCTTCTTTCACTGGCAAACGGTGAACCACAATGTCTGTATCCAACCCTGGCATATCTTCATAAGACCAAGCAAAGATCTCCACATAGTCACGTAGCATCTGAATCAACCTGCTCTTGACACTGTCCTCTAAATCAGCCCCTATCTTGACCTCTTTTCTGTTTTCTTCAGTTCCCAGATTCACAACTTCGACTGGCTCTTCATGTGGCTGTATAGCTTTCTCTTCTTGTTGTAATAACCTAGCAAGCTCTACAGGTATTTCACAATCGTCCTCGTTTCCGTCTTCAGTTTGATAGATCGGATTCTCGAAATTGTAATTGGCAATAGTAGAACTGTTATCAACTGGATCCAGAGTGGATGAGGATCTGCATTTTAGTGACGTGGGTGTGTGTAAGAACACATAGCTGATAAAGCAAAAATAAAAGAAAAAGAAAGACAAGGAACACAATATTTACGAAAACGAAACGTCCACTGATTTTATTGAATGAAGTATGCAAATGAAATGACAACCCGTAACAAGCACACCATTGTGCCCCGGGTAAGGCACATGGCTTGAAAGTTTTAATTGTTCCAGAAATTACAAATTTAAAAACATAACACAGTAATAGTATTTACTCCTGACTAAAGGAGATAGGGATAACATCTTCAGCTTTCCAATTATTGAGTCCAGCACCCACAGTAGGAAAAATCCATGCCTCCAAGTTGTAGTCTTCATCTCGATCTCCCACAGCATTGATAACCCCTTGATTGGTGATACGAACAGCACGAGCACGACGAACAGCCTTCTGGGACTCTTCTTCCACCACAGCTTTTGCATCATTGAGGGAGGCCATTGCCATTGTTGGAGGGTTTCTGATGACCACAGGAACCTTCTTCACAGCAGGAGGAGTCACACAATCCTTAACAGCCCAGGGAACCACTTCAAATGACTGACATGGAGTTTCAATGTATTCACCTTCTACTTCCAGATACTTGAAAGTGTTTACATGGCTGACAAAGTATTCTTCCTCTCCAAAGACAGTAACAACTTTTCCATTCACCGGATATCTCAACTTTTGATGTAATGTGGAGGTCACAGCACCTGCCCCATGGATCCAGGGACGACCAAGCAGACATGAGTACGAAGGACGAATATCCATCACATAGAATATAGCGGTAAACACCTGAGAGCCAACCTTGATTGGAAGATCAATTTCCCCATGCACTACTCTTCTAGAACCATCAAAAGCCTTTACCACAATATTACTGGGCTTCAATACCGTATCTTTAGGACTCAGCTTGCTCAGGACTTCCTTAGGCAACACATTCAGAGAGGAACCATTGTCTATCAGCACATGAGACAGGGTAGTGCCCCTGCATTCAATTGAAATATGCAAGGCCCTGTTATGATCCCTCTTGGCAGGGGTCAAGTCAGCATCAGAAAATCCTAACCCGTTGTCATAGGTCAGGTGAGCAACACAATTCTCAAACTGGTCCACAGAAATTGCACTGGGTACATGAGCCATCTTTAGAAACTTGATCAATGACTTGGCATGAGCCTCAGAACATAATAACAGGGAGAGCATAGAAATCTTTGAGGGAGTATGCCCCAGCTGATCAACAATATCATAATCACTCTTGCGAATGATTTTCAATACTTCTTCCATCTGCTTAGAGAGGTCATCAGCAGCTGGCACATCAGTAGATACAGGCTCAATAACAGGACCCTTGCCCCGAGCATCAGTGGTGGAAGTAACGGCAGGAGTAACTGCTCTCTTAGAAGCAACTGGAGGAGAGAAGACTCTTCCACTACGAGTGATCTTGCTAGATCCAGCAATATTATCAATGTCAACAGGCATATCAGGTAAAGGCTCCTGCTTGACACCATGGATGTAAACATCAGACCCATAGTGCCAAGGCACAGCTTTGTCAGATGTATAAGCAATAGGACCAGGAGTGGTAATGATCAGAGGAGCTACTCTGGCTTCAGCAACAACTTTCACAGGACCTTCAGCAGTAATCTTGATCGGGCCCTGATGAGTGATTTTAATGGGACCCTTTGAAGTGATTCTTAGTGGTACTTTGTCAACCATGTCAACCTCTTCAATCTTCTTACCCTGAGTCAGATGATCCACCATACTTTCTACAGATGCTGGTCTTCTTTCAAACACTATAGTATATTTATCCATGAGACGTTGAATCCCATCTCTCAAAATGAAGCAACTATCCGGCTTATAGGTACAATATAGACAATCTTCATGACAACCTGGAAAGATCCCAGCTTGTACTAACCTCTTTTTGATAACAGACAATGGTGTGCTCAACTCCATAACTGAATAGACATGCAGATCTTCATCAATATCTTCATCAATGGCGTTGACAGTCTTCTCGTGATTTGGCATTGGAGCTGTAATCACATTTGGAGTACCTGGTGGATCAAACTCAATTTCTCCAGCATCAATCATATCCTGAATTTTGTTCTTCAAGACCCAGCAGTTATTAGTATCATGTCCTGGACAGTTTGAATGATATGCACATCGTGCATTGGGATTGTACTTGGGAGAGGTAACATTGGGATTCTGAGGGGCCTCCCTCAGGGTAATAAGTTCAGCTTTCAACAAGTGTTGCAATGCCTGAGCCATTGACATGTTGATCTTCGTGAACTGTCTTCTAGCCCTCTGTTGGTTGCCTTAGGCTGCTCTGTTGTTGCAGGAGTTGGATTTGAAATATGAACTGCACTAACAGACTGATGCCTTCTGTTACGATCAGGCTGGCCATACACAGCATTAGATTCTTTCTTCCCAGTGGGAGGCTTCTTTGCAGCACCTGATGAAGAGGTGCCCACTTGGATCTTACCACTCTTGATACCATTCTCTACTCGCTCTCCTGTCATGATCAACTCAGTGAAGCCAGATGATGAGCTTCCAATGAGATGACTGTAAAACGGACCATTCAGCGTACACATGAACATATCAACTAACTCCCTATCAGTCAAAGGGGGTTGAACTCTTCCAGCTAAGTCTCTCCACTTCTGAGCATACTCCTTAAAGCTTTCTTTGGCACCCATAGACATGCTTTGAAGCTGCATGCGAGTGGGGGCTAAGTCAGCATTGTATTGATACTGCTTGTAGAAAGCTTCAGCAAGGTCATTCCAATCTCTGATGTTGACACTCTCCAACTGATAATACCACTCTAGCTGAGCTCCAGATAAACTCTCTTGAAAGAAATGGATCCACAACTTTTTATCAGCAGTGTGGGGTTGCATTCTTCTGACATAAGACCTCAGATGCAATTTGGGACAAGAGACCCCATCATAGACAACAAATGTAGGAACTTTGAACCCAATGGGTATGACCACCCCAGATATCAAGCTCAAATCCTCAAAATCCAGCCCAGATGATTTCTGTAATTCCATAGCATCCATTCTATCCACCAGCATCTTGAATTTGTCTTCGTTAGGCTCATGGTAGTAGTTAGCCTCAGAATCAGAGTCCCCCATAGTGTTGTGGAGACTGCCTCTCTCCTGCTCAGATTCTTCAGATTCATAGGCTTCAACATGTTCCTTGGTCTTGACAGGACCTTTGAACCTTCTTCCCATGTTGAGCAACCCAGCAGACCTTCTAGCCTTCTTAGTCTTCTTGGCCAGCAGTGTCTTCAATTCATCCTGCCCCTTGGATAGGTTCAGGATCAGCTCTTGGAACTGTGCATTCTGTGCCTGGAGATCCTTAACTGATTGTTCAAGAGCCATTGCTGAAATAAACAGCGAGAAGATGAGAAACCTGTGCACAATTATAAACCTGTGATGCAATGATATGGGAATGCATATGCAATGTTTTCAAGGACCGCAGGATTTAAATTTGCTTAAACAAACGAGAAAGTAACTTTTTATTAGTAATAACTTGTTTTGCCTTTTAGGCTTACAAAAAATGAAAACGAAATAAGTACAAAAGATGGGGTTTTAAGTCTCCCATGGACGTTTCCTCTTTGTGTTGAGGTATGAGTTGAGGTTTCGTTCCTCATGAAGTAGCTTTGTTAGCTCTAGGATCCTTGCTTGGCTTGCTTTGTAATGAGCCTCGAAAGTATCCCTTTGCTCTTTCAGTTGGATCCATGATCTCTGCAAGTCTTCCATATCAGTAGGCATGTCTGGGTGAAGGATGGTATAAGCTGTGTCTCCTTCAGCAACAGGTTCTATGGTAACTGGTAGGACGGCAGGATATGGCATCATGAGTGTCTGAGCACGAGATCGTACCCATCTGAGATAAGCCTCCATAGGAATAGTGTACTTAGGCTCCAGTGTCTTGCTGTCAATCCTGTTTACCTTTTCCCAAGCTCGTATGAATCTCTGACGGTAACCCTGAAGATCGTTGTCGTAGTCAAACACAATGCCCTGAATCAACATGTCATGTGGACCATCGCTCCGGGCGTAACCAAACTGTCGTAAAGCTAGAGATGGGTTGTAGGTGATGCCTCCTCTTATGCCTAGAAGTGGCACATTAGGAAACTCCCCACAACGGTCAATGATGGTGACATTCTTCATAGATCTGGAGCACCAATGGGTGTCTGAGTGAGAAAGTGACATGATCCTCTTGGACCATCTGAACCCTTGCTCATTCTTCATTACTGAGCGAGGAAGGTGAGAAATAAACCACCTAGAAAGTAAAGGTATGCAGCACATCAAAGTTCCTCTTGCCCTTGTAGTACGGGTGTGAAGAGAATGTAGGATGTCTCCAAGTAAGGTAGGCACTGGATTGTGACTCAGGAATATGTTGATGGCATGAACGTCTATGAACTGATCAGGGTTGGGGAACAACATTAAGCCATAAATCAATAAGGCTAAGATCTCCTCAAAAGCATCGTAGCTCATAGCCTTCAAGAACATTTGAGCTTTATCCACTAATACCTTGGCAAGAATACCTTTAACTCCACTTCTCGTCTCTAGAACAATGTCAGACTTCTTCAGATGTAGAGCTGCAGTAATAACTTCTGGTTTAAGCTCCTTCTCTAAGCCTGTGAATGGCTTCTGATCAAGAACAGGTATACCCAGAAGTTTAGAGAACTCCTCCATGGTTGGAACCAGCTGATAATCAGGAAATGTAAAGCAATGGTGCTTAGGGTCAAAGAACTGAAACAGCACACTCATCATGTATTCACTGAACCCTGAAGTAACTAGATCCAATAAGTGACCATGTCTCTTGTTGAACTGGGAATGATCAGGCACTAGGGAAACCAACTCCTTGAGCTTAGCAGGTATCCCTACAAATTTGATCCTGATGGTGTTTCTACGAGCAGAAGCCATGACCTGCAACAAAGAACAAAGATAAATCCTTTGGTCCTTGAAATGGTTAGGGAAAATGATATGCTTATGATGCATGATGATGTCATGATGTCATGCTCAATCACAAACATGTGGCACACACAAACAAGTCACACCATAGCCCTAGGTTTAAAGGCTTGCATGAGGTTCAAAGGCAAGTACCCTCCCCTGAAGTTAGATGGTTCATCCTGTCCTACAAAAGTAACCAGGTTCTAAGGGATCTCAATATCATTGATCCTTCACAAGGGTGGTTGTTCAGAAGGCAACTTACTTGCCAACCAAAACCCTCCAAGTTTAAGATCTCAATGAGCGTAGTATCGAGTGTCAACCAACTTCAGTCTGCACCAAAGCCGGTTACCTCACTACTTTCTAAAGGCCAAGATGAGTTAACTAGGGTTCTAAAAGTCAGTTAGTGCATTGACAACATATGGCAGCCTCAATATTATCCTCAACTTGACTTAAGGAATATAAGCACCAACCAAGAAGTCGCACTAACTATGGCCACCAGATCAACCGTATCGATATACGTCGTACAGTTTCCTTGGTCTATTGCCATTTACCTAAGGTACACTAGATCCGGGTTAGGATCTTTCACACATAAGAGCACCCCAACAATATAATAATAAAGCAAACAAGGCAAACAATTTAAAGTGATCTTAATTCCTAAGGGTACCCCTCTTAAATCGGTCCCCAGCAGAGTCGCCAGTTCTGTAACACGGTGGGAGAACTGACTTTAAACAATGTTGCGGATAGCAAGAGTCGCCACCGACTTTTATTTTATCCATAAGGAAAGGTTATAAAAGAACAGGAAAGACCTTAGAGAATATTTTGGGTCCGGGGGGTAGGTTATGAAAAGGGAAGGTGTTAGCACCCTTTTCATCCATGGTTATCCATAGGCTCTTAGGTACTTAAGCTCACTTTTGAATTGTTTTGAAAGTGTAGTGTGTGAATAGAAAATTTTCAGAATAGTTAATAAATAATCCATGTAAGGATGTGTTAAGAACTTGTTTGAAAACTTGTTGAAAATTTGTTTAAAATTTGTTTAAGTGTGAAACAGTTTTGAAGTGAGCAAGCACCTAGGAGTAACCTATCCTAATGTTCAAAGGTCTTTCTTATTCTTTATTCTTTCCTTTAGTAAGACTATCCCTACTATAATGGAGTAGGTAGTCCTTACTTTGGATGTTTAAGGGACATGTGAGGGACAATTTGACTTTGAAGGCCATTGCGGGATGTAATAAGCACATATAAGGGACCATCATCATTTTTTGAAAGGGACTCGATTCGTAAAGGCAACCATAAGGGACTTTGATGATTTTTTTATTTGAGGGACTTGCTTTATACACCCCACTTAACCATTATTCGTAGGCAACTTGAGGGATATCCTTAGGAAGTGAGACGGCGATTAAAATCGACTTACGTGTGTGACGTGTTTATTTTAATTATCTTTATTTAAAAGTGATCTAAATTTATTTTAATATTACATACATGTTGTTACACTCCCTAATTACTACCCATAATAATAATTAAATAATTAAACAACTTTACATCCAAGAAACAATTACAAAATAATAAGCAAAATAATTAAAGATAAATAAAATATAAATAAGCAATAATAAATAATAAAGGGGGTTAATTCTAAGTTTACTCGGCAAGACATCGCATCTTGTGCCTACGTATCCTTACGGGAGTGGAATCAGAGTAATCGTAGTTCCCCTCAATAGGGAGGTTAGAAACTTCTTGACTGTGGTCAAGGTCTCAAGGGGAATAAACGCATCTTAAGGACACGCTTACGTGGAGTGTAGAAACTCCAAATCTCTACGTTGAAATGTTAAGTTGTAATTAGGGTTAAATTAGGGATTCCACGGCGGGAAACCCTGAAATGAGCGCGGCGGCTCTTTGACCTAATGCTAGGGGTAAAATTGTAATTTTTCCTGCGGCGAGACATTTGTGAAAATTAGGGTTTGGAGTTGAATGTGTGAAGTTTTACGGACTATTGGCGTGGTGGCCGAACAGTTAGACCTAACCTTCGGATGTGTGCAATGTGACAGAAATAATAGTGATGAAAGTGTGAGGAATTTAAATCATGCAAACGGGAATAAAATGCGGAAAGCAAGCGCGATTGTTGGTTCGCGAGGTTACAAATGAGGAACAGATACAATAATAATAAAACTTGAATTGAAAAATAAAACAGTAAACATAAAAGACTGCAAAACGAACACACATGTTAGTAGGCAGAGTTAGACGGCCATCGGGTGAATTACGAAGACAGTGAAGAAAAAGATGCAAATTTCGGGATTTTCGTATTTTTTTTGAAAAGAAGGTCTTAATTATATATGGAAAAAAGAAATAACGTTAGTTTTTTTTAAAACTTAATTTTTATTTTGAAAATTGTTTTAATTTTAATCTAAAAAACGGTTTGTATTAAAAGGGTGTTTCATAATTATCAAAAAAAGGTTTAACTTAATTAAAAAACTTTATTTTTATTTATTTTATTTTATTATTTTTTTAGAAAAGAACAAATTACGTTCTTTTTATAATATCTAAAAAAACAAAAGGAAAAAAAAGGAAATAAAAGTTGGGCCGGTAGCTACATCCGGGCCCAACCGATTGCATGCATCCCATAAACACAAAAATCCCAGAATTAGGGTTTCAAAACCCTGTGGCATCTCGCGGCGCCGTTTCTCATTTCTCTTCGTTTGCGTTCTTTCTTTGCCTTCGTCCTCTCTGATTTTCTCTCATGCTCAACCTGAAAAGAAAAACAAACACATAGCAATAGTGAATCAAGAGTTTACATCGTTTTTGACGGTGGCTTCTTTGAGGCGATGATGTGAACTGAGCTTTCGGGGGAGGTTTGCCCGTCGTGGATGGAGGCGGCGTCGGTGGACCTTCCTCAATCTCTCGGTTTGTGCTCTGATGATTACTTTGTGACGAGAACTCTCCTCCTCTTTCTCTCTCGCGGCCGCTGGGGTTTTGCTCGCGATTGTTGTTCGCCCCTCTTCGTCTAGGGTTTTCGCGATTTATCCGTTTCGCCGCTTTTGTGTTCTTCGCCGTTTTGTCTAGGGTTTGATCAGGTGCTATGGTTCCCTTTTATATTCTTCTTGAATGGATTTTGTGGGCTTTGGATCTATGTTTGTACGTTATTATTTTTTTTTATGATGATTTGATTTGCTGATATGATTGGATTCTGTTTCTGATATTGGATCGATTTGGTCCAGATTTGGATCTGTTGATTTTATCTGATATGGTTTTGATCTTCTACAGATATGGATTTTCGCTCATTTGGATTTGGATAACTTATTTTCTTTGGTTTAGCCCTTTCTGGCTGATACGGTTTCGGATTTCAATTCCTTTGGTTATGGAACGTACACTCACTTTTCTTCTTCTTCTTTCAGGTGCAAATAAGTTCGGAGGCTGCCGGTCTTGTGCCATTGGCGAGAAAGGACATAATGGTGATGACGACTTAATAGTCTGAGCCATATTGGGTTGTCGGATGTAGTTGCCTTGCGAATTACATTGAGTTGTTCGAAACAGTTGCCTTATTTCGATTTTCGATGCTCGGTAGGGAGTTTGATAATGGCCACGGCCATAGTCCTCCTGGCTACTCGAGCCTTGCCCAATGATGAACCACCTGAGGGCTAAGAATACATCCTTCTCCTATATTTACTCTTGGACCTCGAATTGCTTTGATGGTCAATATGTTGTTGTTGCTGCAGATGATGAACCGAGATTATTGATATTTCTATTGTTAACTGTAGCTTGCTTGCAACTGATATTTGTTATTGTTGTTCGCAGCTGGCATGCTTGGTGCTTGAGGTTGGTATTTGATGTACTGCTGTTGTGGATGTTTTTCTTGCAATTGACTTGGAGGTGTTGAACTGGTGTTGATACTTGCAAATGCTTGTAGATGACGCGAAAATACTTGCTTGCCGCTGCTGAGACGTTGATGCTTGCTGATGCGAAGAAAAACCTTTTGTTGTTTGCAGCTGAAATGTTGATGTTGATATGGAAGTATTTGCTGCTGCCACCGATGCGTTGGCTTACTACCGTTGCGGTGGTTTCCGATGGTGTGGAAATTCCTTTGTCATGATTGTTATGAATTGTTGAAATACTTGTTATTGATGTTTGCACGAGCTTGCCTGCTATGCTGGTTGTTGTCCTTTGCCAATGCAGTCGTTGCTCTTGTTTGTTGAAATATTTCCCATCATGCCGCTGTTACTGCTACCTGTTATTGTGTTAGTGATGATGGACTCGTTCTGATATGAACTGATCTTCCTGATACCGTTTGGATTTGATAATCTAACTTGGTTTTTTTTGATACTGATCTGCTTCTGGTATTTCAGGTGTTGGATATTTTTGGAACCGGTTCAGATCTATTGGCATCTGGGTCTGAATTCGGATTGGATTTGATATTTACTTGATAGAAAATCCGGATTGTAATCAGTTAGGCTTCACGAATCCAATTTCGGCATATCACCACTTTTCGGCAAAATCATTTCGGCTCGCGCTTCTTTTTACTCTTTCTCTTTCTCGGCTGTCCCGTTTAAAACTATAGAACAGAGGCTGCCGGTTGGTAGCCGGGATCGAGAAATGGACATGGGAGTTTGGTTTCGGCATTAGTCGTGCCCTCCCGACACCCGGTGATGAGTGACTTTTCTGAGGGTGTCACAATAACCGTCTAACTTTAATCCATTATTCTATTTTGCTTTGTTTGTGCAGGTGTGAAGAAAAGAGCCGCGTACGAAAGATTAATCGAGAAATCAAGCATTGAAGATCTTTAGAGAAATTGGGACTTTAGAAATTAGGATGAAATGTACTTTACTCTCCTTTTGTAAATTGTAAATATTTATGAATAAATTCAAAAATATTCCAATTTTAATTCCTCTTTGTACTAAAAAATATTGTAAATAAAGCTCAATATATTTTCTATCCTAGTTACTTTCCGATTATTCTTTTCATGATCTTGATTTTGTCGCAACCTGACCGCTCCATCAAATATCCGATTAAACCTTACTGATCAAATAACCTCTAATAAGATCCACCGGTTGAAATTAATCTGATCCAACTTGAACAATAATCTCAATTTCACCATATAAATTCAGCATAAATAAAAATCCGACAATCACTCAAATCGAACCTTGTCACTCCAATACATATTGCTCACACAACTGATATAACCTTAATTTCCCCCAATATATTCTAAATTAAGTCGCACTTGATGATAGAATCGGGAATGGCCTTGAACGACTTAAAATAGACAGGAAGAACAGAGAAAATCCCTCGACAGTAAAGCAGAAACATACTCAGTGCCAAAAAATCCAATTGTGTTTTTGATGAATAAATTCAATACCATGAACCAAACCAAATTGACACCTCAATATAATCAAACCATGTGACGCATGAATGTCTCAGAAATCCACTAGTGACAGAGACTCGGCCCATCGTATCTCGACCTAAAAAAAAACGGCAACAGCTCATCTTCAAAAATTATCAGCAACAACGTGAGAATGACCATTTTTCCCTTTAGCAACTAAAATGCACTAGACATGATTCACGGCATGCGAGAAACAAATGAGTAACAGACTCAACGAAGTGGGACTCCACGGGGACAGGATACAACCATCGATGGGAGATCTCCAAAGTATAACAGCAACACATACTTCAAGAATATGGTGATTTAACAACAGGTGAGAAACTTGTGAACCTTGTGAACCTTCTTAGAACACAAAGTCTTGTATTGTGAGGGCAAATTTTGGGGTGCAACAGCTGCCCCTGTTCAATTTTCTGAAACCTGAGGGGTTAGATTGGTATATTTGCCAGTCGTAACCTGGAAGGTTGAAGGGGATTGAACACAAAAGCCCAAAAATTTGCACTCACCAGTGCACTAGAGTGGTACAGATGGCTAGTTGAATATGATTGAGTGGGCTTAAAGATGCCACTAGGGGGGGAGCAGTTCAACATATGGGTGTATGATGAAAGCTGTCAGGAGTCTGGAATAATAATAATGATGTAGCAGCATGTCTTCATGAGGATAGAGCAATCAATTGTGATAACCCTAAAGCAGTCTTGAAGCAATGATATGATTTCAGGAGGATAGAACAATGAATGGCTCTAAAGCAGTCTTGAAGTGATAAATCTGACCTCAGGAGGATAGAGCAATCAATAGCTCTAAAGCAGTCTTGAAGTAATAATGTGATATGTCTTCAGGAGGATAGAGCAATCAATAGCTCTAAAGCAGTCTTGAAGTAATGATTTCAGGAGGATAGAGCAATGGATAGCTCTAAAGCAGTCTTGAAATAATAATGTGATATGTCTTCAGGAGGATAGAGCAATCAATAGCTCTAAAGCAGTCTTGAAGTAATAAAATGGCTTCAGGAGGATAGAGCAATCAACAGCTCTAAAGCAGTCTTGAAATAATAATGTGATATGTCTTCAGGAGGATAGAGCAATCAATAGCTCTAAAGCAGTCTTGAAATAATAATGTGATATGTCTTCAGGAGGATAGAGCAATCAATAGCTCTAAAGCAGTCTCGAAGTAATGATTTCAGGAGGATAGAGCAATGGATAGCTCTAAAGCAGTCTTGAAATAATAATGTAATTTCAGGAGGATAGAGCAATGGATAACTCTAAAGCAGTCTTGAAATAATTAGATGGCTTCAGGAGGATAGAGCAATGAATAGCTCTAAAGCAGTCTTGAAATAATAATGTGATATGTCTTCAGGAGGATAGAGCAATCAATAGCTCTAAAGCAGTCTTGAAGTAATGATTTCAGGAGGATAGAGCAATGGATAGCTCTAAAGCAGTCTTGAAATAATAATGTAATTTCAGGAGGATAGAGCAATGGATAACTCTAAAGCAGTCTTGAAATAATTAGATGGCTTCAGGAGGATAGAGCAATCAATAGCTCTAAAGCAGTCTTGAAGTAGTAATATGACCTCATGAGGATAGAGCAATGAATAGCTCTAAAGCAGTCTTGAAGTAATAGGATGATTTCAGGAGGATAGAGCAATCAGTAGCTCTAAAGCAGTCTTGAAGTCATGAGAGGCTATCAGGAGGATAAAATAACCCTGAGGTTACAATAAAGCAGTCCCAAAGTAATAAGAAGCTCATCAGGAGGATAAAGTAACCCTGAGGTTACAATAAAGCAGTCCCAAAGATCATAAGCTTGTTTGTTGGATAATTAACCTGAAAACAAGGTAGCATTCTGTATAACAACATTAGTTTATGCTTTATGTATGCATGTATGACATGATGCACTTAGGTAATGTACTATAGACATATATGTTATGGTATGATGTAAATGATGTATGTATGCTATGACACTGCTGGAAGTGTCTGGATATCCTTGTATAACAACTGCTGGCCAAGAAAAATAAATCCCGATTAGTTGTTGAAGAATATATAACCCTCCGTCTGCTGGGGATAACAAGGTATAGATAACCTCCCGTTGTTGGGGATAGTAGGGTATAGATAACCTTCGTTTTCGTTTGATAGTAGGATAAGTATAACATCCCGTCTTCGTTCATCGTGCCCTTATTGGAAAGTAATTTCCCGTATATCCGTATGAGGATAAAAGAGATGGATATAAATTCCAGGGGAGATTAGACTTTGTGAAAATGGATTAGTCCTACTGATGGTTTGTAACTGTCTTGTAAAGATGAACCGGCGAAGCTTCGTTGAAATCCTTCCCTCGTTCGTCCTTAGTAAATACTATTACTGCATTTTCATGCATTTCTGGTAAACATCAATCATATTCAAAGGCATACATGCGTTTCTGGTAAACATCAATCATATTCAAAGGCATACATACATTCAAACACAACCAATGGACGTTTCGCTTATGTAAATAGGGTAAAAGTAAATCTGGATTCAAAAGATGGAATTTATTTATATCAAAAGTGACCCATACACGGATAAGTTTGTACAAGGAGACATAAACCCTAGTAAGAGAATTTTGTCATGAAGTTTTACAAAAAGAATCAGCTATGTGGGAAATAATCCTATTGAGTTTCAATTCTACTATTGCCACTCAAGTATCTCATCTTCTTGCTGTTGAGACGGAAACGATTGGATTGAGCTTTATCTGTTTGAGCTTGAGTAAGTAGTACAACTGGTTGCAGTTTCATGAGTGATCCAAACGAGACATAGTCATACGCTTTAATCCCTAACTTTTGCCTGGATTGCCCTTTCAGGTTTTCAATCCACCGGGATACCCTTTTTTGCCCAAGCCGCCTTTTCAGGTTTTCGACTTGCCGGGTGTACATCTTTTTATATATATATCCCTAATTTTTGCCCAAACCCTTTTGGTTTGCCGGGATGCCCTTATTTTTGCCTAGGCCTGTCAACCTAGCGGGTCTCTTTTTATGCGTAGTATTTTTTAACTATGTCTGCGTTTACAGGTTGTGGGAAGTCTTCACCATCCATTGTAGTCAGTATCATGGCACCTCCTGAGAACACTGTCTTGACTACAAATGGTCCCTCATATGTTGGAGTCCACTTGCCCCTAGGATCACCCTGTGGTAATATGATACGCTTGATTACCAAGTCACCAGCCTGATATACCTTTGGCTTAACCTTCTTGTTAAAAGCTTTGATCATCCGTTTCTGGTACATCTGGCCATGACAAACTGCTGCTAACCTTTTCTCATCAATCAAGTTTATCTGGTCAAGTCGAGTCTGAATCCACTCATCTTCATCCAAGCCTGCATCCTTCATAATTCTCAAGGAGGGGATCTGAACTTCAATAAGCAGAACTGCTTCCATACCATAGACTAAGGAGAATGGGGTTGCCCCTGTTGAAGTACGTATTGTAATACGATAACCATGCAGAGCAAATGGTAACATCTCGTGCCAATCCTTGTAAGTAACAGTCATCTTCTGTACAATCTTCTTAATGTTCTTATTAGCAGCTTCAACTGCCCCATTCATCTTTGGACGATACGGAGAAGAGTTGTGATGCTTAATCTTGAACTGCGCACAGAGATCAGTAATCATAGTGTTGTTCAGATTAGAGCCATTGTCAGTGATAATCCTTTCAGGGATACCATACCTACATATGAGATTATTCTTAATGAACCGAGCCACAACATTCTTAGTCACGGATGCAAATGAAGCTGCCTCTACCCACTTCGTGAAGTAATCGATAGCAACCAGGATGAAACGATGCCCATTAGAAGCAGTAGGCTTGATCTCACCAATCATATCAATGCCCCACATGGCAAAGGGCCAAGGAGCAGTCAACACATTCAATGGAGATGGAGGTACATGTACTTTATCAGCATAGATTTGACATTTGTGACATGTTCTGGAGTGTTGATAGCAATCAGCTTCCATGGTAGACCAATAGTAACCTGCTCTCAAAATCTTCTTTGCCATGGTATGACCACTAGAATGAGTGCCAAAGGTCCCATCATGCATCTCTTCCATAATTTCTGTAGCTTCCTTCTTATCCACACAACGAAGCATAGTTGAATCATGATCACGCTTATACAGAATGCCATTACTCAGAAAGAACTTAGCAGAAAACCTTCTCAGGAACTTCCTATCTTTGACAGATGCCCTTTCAGGGAACTCCTGAGCTTCAAGATAGTTTTTCACTTCATAGAACCAAGGCTTCTCCTCTGCCCCTTCAGTGTCAATCTCATTGCAGTATGCAGGCTTCTCAAATATGTACTTGATTGGATCCATTTTCGAAATCAACAAGGTAGTATGGGTCAACATATACTGTCTTAGTCGGCGAGCAGCCCATGCCAAAGCGCAGCAAGTTTTCTCGAGCAGTGAGTATCTTGTTTCACAGTCGGTAAACTTTTTGCTAAGGTAGTATATTGCCTGCTCTTTTCGACCAGACTCGTCATGTTGCCCCAATACACACCCCATTGAGTTGTCTAATACTGTTAAATACATAATCAAGGGTCTTCCATCAACTGGTGGCATCAAAATTGGTGGCTCTAGCAGATATCTTTTGATTTCATCAAAGGCAGTCCGACACTCATCATTCCATTCCATCACCTGATATTTCTTCAACAACTTGAAGATTGGCTCACAGATGGTAGTTAACTGGGAAATAAATCTTGCAATGTAGTTCAATCGCCCCAAGAAACCTCTAACCTCCTTCTCAGTACGGGGAGCTGGCATCTCTCGTATAGCTTTCACTTTTGTTGTAACAACCTAGCAAGCTCTACAGGTATTTCACAATCGTCCTCGTTTCCGTCTTTAGTTTGATAGATCGGATTCTCGAAATTGTAATTGGCAATAGTAGAACTGTTATCAAATGGATCCAAAGTGGATGAGGATCTGCATTTTAGTGACGTGGGTGTGTGTAAGAACACATAGCTGATAAAGCAAAAATAAAAGAAAAAGAAAGACAAGGAACGAAACGTCCACTGATTTTATTGAATGCAGTATGCAAATGAAATGACAACCCGCAACAAGCACACCATTGTGCCCCAGGTAAGGCACATGGCTTGAAAGTTTTAATTGTTCCAGAAATTACAAATTTAAAAACATAACACAGTAATAGTATTTACTCTTGACTAAAGGAGATAGGGATAACATCTTCAGCTTTCCAATTATTGAGTCCAGCACCCACAGTAGGAAAAATCCATGCCTCCAAGTTGTGGTCTTCATCTTGATCTCCCACAGCATTGATAACCCCTTGATTGGTGATACGAACAGCACGAGCACGACGAACAGCCTTCTGGGACTCTGCAGTGAAACCCAAACCAAACTTGTCAGACTTGTATGGAATATCAGGAAGCTGACCCCAAATAGTACAACCACCTTCTTCCACCATAGCTTTTGCATCATTGAGGGAGGCCATTGCCATTGTTGGAGGGTTTCTGATGACCACAGGAACCTTCTTCACAGCAGGAGGAGTCACACAATCCTTAACAGCCCAGGGAACCACTTCAAATGACTGACATGGAGTTTCAATGTATTCACCTTCTACTTCCAGATACTTGAAAGTGTTTACATGGCTGACAAAGTATTCTTCCTCTCCAAAGACAGTAACAACTTTTCCATTCACTGGATATCTCAACTTTTGATGTAATGTGGAGGTCACAGCACCTGCCCCATGGATCCAGGGACGACCAAGCAGACATGAGTACGAAGGACGAATATCCATCACATAGAATGTAGCAGTAAACACCTGAGAGCCAACCCTGATTGGAAGATCAATTTCCCCATGCACTACTCTTCTAGAACCATCAAAAGCCTTTACCACAATATTACTGGGCTTCAATACCGTATCTTCAGGACTCAGCTTGTTCAGGACTTCCTTAGGCAACACATTCAGAGAGGAACCATTGTCTATCAGCACATGAGACAGGGTAGTGCCCCTGCATTCAATTGAAATATGCAAGGCCCTGTTATGATCCCTCTTGGCAGGGGTCAAGTCAGCATCAGAAAATCCTAACCCGTTGTCATAGGTCAGGTGCGCAACACAATTCTCAAACTGGTCCACAGAAATTGCACTGGGTACATGAGCCATCTTTAGAAACTTGATCAATGACTTGGCATGAGCCTCAGAACATAATAACAGGGAGAGCATAGAAATCTTTGAGGGAGTATGCCCCAGCTGATCAACAATATCATAATCACTCTTGCGAATGATTTTCAATACTTCTTCCATCTGCTTAGAGAGGTCATCAGCAGCTGGCACATCAGTAGATACAGGCTCAATAACAGGACCCTTGCCCCGAGCATCAGTGGTGGAAGTAACAGCAGGAGTAACTGCACTCTTAGAAGCAACTGGAGGAGAGAAGACTCTTCCACTACGAGTGATCTTGCTAGATCCAACAATATTATCAATGTCAACAGGCATATCAGGTAAAGGCTCCTGCTTGACACCATGGATGTAAACATCAGACCCATAGTGCCATGGCACAGCTTTGTCGGATGTATAAGGAATAGGACCAGGAGTGGTAATGATCAGAGGAGCTACTCTGGCTTCAGCAACAACTTTCACAGGACCTTCAGCAGTAATCTTGATTGGGCCCTGATGAGTGATTTTAATGGGACCCTTTGAAGTGATTCTTAGTGGTACTTTGTCAACCATGTCAACCTCTTCAATCTTCTTACCCTGAGTCAGATGATCCACCATACTTTCTACAGATGCTGGTCTTCTTTCAAACACTATAGTATATTTATCCATGAGACGTTGAATCCCATCTCTTAAAATGAAGCCACTATCCGGCTTATAGGTACAATATAGACAATCTTCATGACAACCTGGAAAGATCCCAGCTTGTACTAACCTCTTTTTGATAACAGACAATGGTGTGCTCAACTCCATAACCGAATAGACATGCAGATCTTCATCAATATCTTCATCAATGGCGTTGACAGTCTTCTCGTGATTTGGCATTGGAGCTGTAATCACATTTGGAGTATCTGGTGGATCAAACTCAATTTCTCCAGCATCAATCATATCCTGAATTTTGTTCTTCAAGACCCAGCAGTTATTAGTATCATGTCCTGGACAGTTTGAATGATATGCACATCGTGCATTGGGATTGTACTTGGGAGAGGTAACATTGGGATTCTGAGGAGCCTCCCTCAGGGTAATAAGTTCAGCCTTCAACAAGTGTTGCAATGCCTGAGCCATTGACATGTTGATCTTCGTGAACTGTCTTCTAGCCCTCTGTTGGTTGCCTTGAGGCTGCTCCGTTGTTGCAGGAGTTGGATTTGAAATATGAACTGCACTAACAGACTGATGCCTTCTGTTACGATCAGGCTGACCATACACAGCATTAGATTCTTTCTTCCCAGTGGGAGGCTTCCTCTTTGTGTTGAGGTATGAGTTGAGGTTTCGTTCCTCATGAAGTAGCTTTGTTAGCTCTAGGATCCTTGCTTGGCTTGCTTTGTAATGAGCCTCGAAAGTATCCCTTTGCTCTTTCAGTTGGATCCATGATCTCTGCAAGTCTTCCATATCAGTAGGCATGTCTGGGTGAAGGATGGTATAAGCTGTGTCTCCTTCAGCAACAGGTTCCATGGTAACTGGTAGGACGGCAGGATATGGCATCATGAGTGTCTGAGCACGAGATCGTACCCATCTGAGATAAGCCTCCATAGGAATAGTGTACTTAGGCTCCAGTGTCTTGCTGTCAATCCTGTTTACCTTTCCCCAAGCTCGGATGAATCTCTGACGGTAACCCTGAAGATCGTTGTCGTAGTCAAACACAATGCCCTGAATCAACATGTCATGTGGACCATCGCTCCGGGCGTAACCAAACTGTCGTAAAGCTAGAGATGGGTTGTAGGTGGCGCCTCCTCTTATGCCTAGAAGTGGTACATTAGGAAACTCCCCACAACGGTCAATGATGGTGACATTCTCCATAGATCTGGAGCACCAATGGATGTCTGAGTGAGAAAGTGACATGATCCTCTTGGACCATCTGAACCCTTGCTCATTCTTCATTACTGAGCGAGGAAGGTGAGAAATAAACCACCTAGAAAGTAAAGGTATGCAGCACATCAAAGTTCCTCTTGCCCTTGTAGTACGGGTGTGAAGAGAATGTAGGATGTCTCCAAGTAAGGTAGGCACTGGATTGTGACTCAGGAATATGTCGATGGCATGAACGTCTATGAACTGATCAGGATTGGGGAACAACACTAAGCCATAAATCAATAAGGCTAAGATCTCCTCAAAAGCATCGTAGCTCATAGCCTTCAAGAACATTTGAGCTTTATCCACTAATACCTTGGCAAGAATACCTTTAACTCCACTTCTCGTCTCTAGAACAATGTCAGACTTCTTCAGATGTAGAGCTGCAGCAATAACTTCTGGTTTAAGCTCCTTCTCTAAGCCTGTGAATGGCTTCTGATCAAGAACAGGTATACCCAGAAGTTTAGAGAACTCCTCCATGGTTGGAACCAGCTGATAATCAGGAAATGTAAAGCAATGGTGCTTAGGGTCAAAGAACTGAAACAGCACACTCATCATGTCTTCACTGAACCCTGAAGTAACTAGATCCAATAAGTGACCATGTCTCTTGTTGAACTGGGAATGATCAGGCACTAGGGAAACCAACTCCTTGAGCTTAGCAGGTATCCCTACAAAGTTGATCCTGATGGTGTTTCTACGAGCAGAAGCCATGACTTTGTAACAAAGAACAAAGATAAATCCTTTGGTCCTTGAAATGGTTAGGGAAAATGATATGCTTATGATGCATGATGATGTCATGATGTCATGCTCAATCACAAACATGTGGCACACACAAACAAGTCACACCATAGCCCTAGGTTTAAAGGCTTGCATGAGGTTTAAAGGTAAGTACCCTCCCCTGAAGTTAGATGGTTCATCCTGTCCTACAAAAGTAACCGGGTTCTAAGGGATCTCAATATCATTGATCCTTCACAAGGGTGGTTGATCAGAAGGCAACTTACTTGCCAACCAAAACCCTCCAAGTTTAAGATCTCAATGAGCGTAGTATCGAGTGTCAACCAACTTCAGTCTGCACCAAAGCCGGTTACCTCACTACTTTCTAAAGGCCAAGATGAGTTAACTAGGGTTCTAAAAGTCAGTTAGTGCATTGACAACATATGGCAGCCTCAATATTATCCTCAACTTGACTTAAGGAATATAAGCACCAACCAAGAAGTCGCACTAACTATGGCCACCAGATCAACCGTATCGATATACGTCGTACAGTTTCCTTGGTCTATTGCCATTTACCTAAGGTACACTAGATCCGGGTTAGGATCTTTCACACATAAGAGCACCCCAACAATATAATAATAAAGCAAACAAGGCAAACAATTTAAAGTGATCTTAATTCCTAAGGGTACCCCTCTTAAATCGGTCCCCAGCAGAGTCGCCAGTTCTGTAACACGGTGGGAGAACTGACTTTAAACAATGTTGCGGATAGCAAGAGTCGCCACCGACTTTTATTTTATCCATAAGGAAAGGTTATAAAAGAACAGGAAAGACCTTAGAGAATATTTTGGGTCCGGGGGGTAGGTTATGAAAAGGGAAGGTGTTAGCACCCTTTTCATCCATGGTTATCCATGGGCTCTTAGGTACTTAAGCTCACTTTTGAATTGTTTTGAAAGTGTAGTGTGTGAATAGAAAATTTTCAGAATAGTTAATAAATAATCCATGTAAGGATGTGTTAAGAACTTGTTTGAAAACTTGTTGAAAATTTGTTTAAAATTTGTTTAAGTGTGAAACAGTTTTGAAGTGAGCAAGCACCTAGGAGTAACCTATCCTAATGTTCAAAGGTCTTTCTTATTCTTTATTCTTTCCTTTAGTAAGACTATCCCTACTATAATGGAGTAGGTAGTCCTTACTTTGGATGTTTAAGGGACATGTGAGGGACAATTTGACTTTGAAGGCCATTGCGGGATGTAATAAGCACATATAAGGGACCATCATCATTTTTTGAAAGGGACTCGATTCGTAAAGGCAACCATAAGGGACTTTGATGATTTTTTTATTTGAGGGACTTGCTTTATACACCCCACTTAACCATTATTCGTAGGCAACTTGAGGGATATCCTTAGGAAGTGAGACGGCGATTAAAATCGACTTACGTGTGTGACGTGTTTATTTTAATTATCTTTATTTAAAAGTGATCTAAATTTATTTTAATATTACATACATGTTGTTACACTCCCTAATTACTACCCATAATAATAATTAAATAATTAAACAACTTTACATCCAAGAAACAATTACAAAATAATAAGCAAAATAATTAAAGATAAATAAAATATAAATAAGCAATAATAAATAATAAAGGGGGTTAATTCTAAGTTTACTCGGCAAGACATCGCATCTTGTGCCTACGTATCCTTACGGGAGTGGAATCAGAGTAATCGTAGTTCCCCTCAATAGGGAGGTTAGAAACTTCTTGACTGTGGTCAAGGTCTCAAGGGGAATAAACGCATCTTAAGGACACGCTTACGTGGAGTGTAGAAACTCCAAATCTCTACGTTGAAATGTTAAGTTGTAATTAGGGTTAAATTAGGGATTCCACGGCGGGAAACCCTGAAATGAGCGCGGCGGCTCTTTGACCTAATGCTAGGGGTAAAATTGTAATTTTTCCTGCGGCGAGACATTTGTGAAAATTAGGGTTTGGAGTTGAATGTGTGAAGTTTTACGGACTATTGGCGTGGCGGCCGAACAGTTAGACCTAACCTTCGGATGTGTGCAATGTGACAGAAATAATAGTGATGAAAGTGTGAGGAATTTAAATCATGCAAACGGGAATAAAATGCGGAAAGCAAGCGCGATTGTTGGTTCGCGAGGTTACAAATGAGGAACAGATACAATAATAATAAAACTTGAATTGAAAAATAAAACAGTAAACATAAAAGACTGCAAAACGAACACACATGTTAGTAGGCAGAGTTAGACGGCCATCGGGTGAATTACGAAGACAGTGAAGAAAAAGATGCAAATTTCGGGATTTTCGTATTTTTTTTGAAAAGAAGGTCTTAATTATATATGGAAAAAAGAAATAACGTTAGTTTTTTTTAAAACTTAATTTTTATTTTGAAAATTGTTTTAATTTTAATCTAAAAAACGGTTTGTATTAAAAGGGTGTTTCATAATTATCAAAAAAAGGTTTAACTTAATTAAAAAACTTTATTTTTATTTATTTTATTTTATTATTTTTTTAGAAAAGAACAAATTACGTTATTTTTATAATATCTAAAAAAACAAAAGGAAAAAAAAGGAAATAAAAGTTGGGTCGGTAGCTACATCCGGGCCCAACCGATTGCATGCATCCCATAAACACAAAAATCCCAGAATTAGGGTTTCAAAACCCTGTGGCATCTCGCGGCGCCGTTTCTCATTTCTCTTCGTTTGCGTTCTTTCTTTGCCTTCGTCCTCTCTGATTTTCTCTCATGCTCAACCTGAAAAGAAAAACAAACACATAGCAATAGTGAATCAAGAGTTTACATCGTTTTTGACGGTGGCTTCTTTGAGGCGATGATGTGAACTGAGCTTTCGGGGGAGGTTTGCCCGTCGTGGATGGAGGCGGCGTCGGTGGACCTTCCTCAATCTCTCGGTTTGTGCTCTGATGATTACTTTGTGACGAGAACTCTCCTCCTCTTTCTCTCTCGCGGCCGCTGGGGTTTTGCTCGCGATTGTTGTTCGCCCCTCTTCGTCTAGGGTTTTCGCGATTTATCCGTTTCGCCGCTTTTGTGTTCTTCGCCGTTTTGTCTAGGGTTTGATCAGGTGCTATGGTTCCCTTTTATATTCTTCTTGAATGGATTTTGTGGGCTTTGGATCTATGTTTGTACGTTATTATTTTTTTTATGATGATTTGATTTGCTGATATGATTGGATTCTGTTTCTGATATTGGATCGATTTGGTCCAGATTTGGATCTGTTGATTTTATCTGATATGGTTTTGATCTTCTACAGATATGGATTTTCGCTCATTTGGATTTGGATAACTTATTTTCTTTGGTTTAGCCCTTTCTGGCTGATACGGTTTCGGATTTCAATTCCTTTGGTTATGGAACGTACACTCACTTTTCTTCTTCTTCTTTCAGGTGCAAATAAGTTCGGAGGCTGCCGGTCTTGTGCCATTGGCGAGAAAGGACATAATGGTGATGACGACTTAATAGTCTGAGCCATATTGGGTTGTCGGATGTAGTTGCCTTGCGAATTACATTGAGTTGTTCGAAACAGTTGCCTTATTTCGATTTTCGATGCTCGGTAGGGAGTTTGATAATGGCCACGGCCATAGTCCTCCTGGCTACTCGAGCCTTGCCCAATGATGAACCACCTGAGGGCTAAGAATACATCCTTCTCCTATATTTACTCTTGGACCTCGAATTGCTTTGATGGTCAATATGTTGTTGTTGCTGCAGATGATGAACCGAGATTATTGATATTTCTATTGTTAACTGTAGCTTGCTTGCAACTGATATTTGCTATTGTTGTTCGCAGCTGGCATGCTTGGTGCTTGAGGTTGGTATTTGATGTACTGCTGTTGTGGATGTTTTTCTTGCAATTGACTTGGAGGTGTTGAACTGGTGTTGATACTTGCAAATGCTTGTAGATGACGCGAAAATACTTGCTTGCCGCTGCTGAGACGTTGATGCTTGCTGATGCGAAGAAAAACCTTTTGTTGTTTGCAGCTGAAATGTTGATGTTGATATGGAAGTATTTGCTGCTGCCACCGATGCGTTGGCTTACCACCGTTGCGGTGGTTTCCGATGGTGTGGAAATTCCTTTGTCATGATTGTTATGAATTGTTGAAATACTTGTTATTGATGTTTGCACGAGCTTGCCTGCTATGCTGGTTGTTGTCCTTTGCCAATGCAGTCGTTGCTCTTGTTTGTTGAAATATTTCCCATCATGCCGCTGTTACTGCTACCTGTTATTGTGTTAGTGATGATGGACTCGTTCTGATATGAACTGATCTTCCTGATACCGTTTGGATTTGATAATCTAACTTGGTTTTTTTGATACTGATCTGCTTCTGGTATTTCAGGTGTTGGATATTTTTGGAACCGGTTCAGATCTATTGGCATCTGGGTCTGAATTCGGATTGGATTTGATATTTACTTGATAGAAAATCCAGATTGTAATCAGTTAGGCTTCACGAATCCAATTTCGGCATATCACCACTTTTCGGCAAAATCATTTCGGCTCGCGCTTCTTTTTACTCTTTCTCTTTCTCGGCTGTCCCATTTAAAACTATAGAACAGAGGCTGCCGGTTGGTAGCCGGGATCGAGAAATGGACATGGGAGTTTGGTTTCGGCATTAGTCGTGCCCTCCCGACACCCGGTGATGAGTGACTTTTCTGAGGGTGTCACAATAACCGTCTAACTTTAATCCATTGTTCTATTTTGCTTTGTTTGTGCAGGTGTGAAGAAAAGAGCCGCGTACGAAAGATTAATCGAGAAATCAAGCATTGAAGACCTTTAGAGAAATTGGGACTTTAGAAATTAGGATGAAATGTACTTTACTCTCCTTTTGTAAATTGTAAATATTTATGAATAAATTCAAAAATATTCCAATTTTAATTCCTCTTTGTACTAAAAAATATTGTGAATAAAGTTCAATATATTTTCTATCCTAGTTACTTTCCGATTATTCTTTTCATGATCTTGATTTTGTCGCAACCTGACTGCTCCATCAAATATCCGATTAAACCTTACTGATCAAATAACCTCTAATAAGATCCACCGGTTGAAATTAATCTGATCCAACTTGAACAATAATCTCAATTTCACCATATAAATTCAGCATAAATAAAAATCCGACAATCACTCAAATCGAACCTTGTCACTCCAATACATATTGCTCACACAACTGATATAACCTTAATTTCCCCCAATATATTCTAAATTAAGTCGCACTTGATGATAGAATCGGGAAGGGCCTTGAACGACTTAAAATAGACAGGAAGAACAGAGAAAATCCCTCGACAGTAAAGCAGAAATATACTCGGTGCCAAAAAATCCAATTGTGTTTTTGATGAATAAATTCAATACCATGAACCAAACCAAATTGACACCTCAATATAATCAAACCATGTGACGAATGAATGTCTCAGAAATCCACTGGTGACAGAGACTCGGCCCATCGTATCTCGACCTAAAAAAAAACGGCAACAGCTCATCTTCAAAAATTATCAGCAACAACGTGAGAATGACCATTTTTCCCTTTAGCAACTAAAATGCACTAGACATGATTCACGGCATGCGAGAAACAAATGAGTAACAGACCCAACGAAGTGGGACTCCACGGGGATAGGATACAACCATCGATGGGAGATCTCCAAAGTATAACAGCAGCACATACTCCAAGAATATGGTGATTTAACAACAGGTGAGAAACTTGTGAACCTTGTGAACCTTCTTAGAACACAAAGTCTTGTATTGTGAGGGCAAATTTTGGGGTGCAACAGATGGTGAAGCAGTTCGCCCGTCCCTTTCGTCGGCTTCCGTCAGACGTGCCGTTCCTATCTGCTTCCCGTTGGTGGCGGTGTTGAGCGTAAGATCGTGCGGAGCGTCATCGCGGCGTGGGCTGGCCATGACCGTGGAGGTTTGGTGAAACTTTTGGTTTTCTGCTTGGAGTAACGGGGAAGTTTCAGTTTCCCACAGACGACGCCACTGATCTGACCTGATCAGGAGGGATCACGGACTGGCCACACTCCGTTGGGCTGTTATCTGTTCGCCGGGGTGAGAAGGAGGAGGGGGTGTACCTGCAAAGCACTCCGACGCCCAAGTAAGAAGTTGGACAGAGAGGAAGCAGTAGTACAGAAAAAGGGGCAAGAAGAGTTACCTGACCCTCTTGAAGAAGAGGGTATTTATAGAGAGACCCCAGCGCTGGGCCAACGGTCATTCGAGGTGGGCCGGACGACCAGGCCCAACCCTAATGACTGCTAGGGCTTACGTGGCGTAGTGAAGACCAGGACGTGGTCTTCGCCCTAGTTCAACCGCTCCTAGGTCTCCGGAAAGTGGGTTTGACCTGCTCTTTCGGAGGTGGGCGGTTGGCCGATGACGTGTCCCCGCGGAGGGGAGCACGTGGAGAACGTGCGCCGAGCACGTTATTCTCCCCGCGGAGGGGAGCCCGGGTGGTCCTGCTCGTCCGGCGCGACGGACGACAAAGAAGGACGTGGAGATGTAGCTTGTGCCCGGCGGCCAGTCCTGCTCGTTCGAAGGGGCGCGTGCCAGGCGTGCCCAGTTCGCTTGTTGGGCCGCATGTGGTATTGGGCCTGCCGAGGTGAGGCCCATACCGGAACATATATATATATATATATATATATATATATATATATATATATATATATATATATATATATATATATATATATATATATATATATATATATATATATATATATATATATATATATATATATATATATATATATATATATATATATATATATATATCAACCATATTCAACATGTTTTCATAAACATTTCATCATCAAGATACATATACAATGTATCAAAAAAGAATTTTATACAATTCTAGCTACCCGGTGCTACATATCAGAGCCAACCGACCAAAAAGAATGAAGCCACGCTTCACAAAGAGACCTCCAACAATCCTACTCTGCAATGCCTCATAGAGCATCATAAAACAGCAGAAGGGTGAGAAATATTATCATAATAATAAATACATATAATTATATATCTATATACATTCATAGAATACACATATTCCACATTCTCACCGCAATTCATCACAATTCATCATATACATCACAATGCATATTTACATAACTAAGCATATTCAACAATCATGCTTCTATAATTCACATCATTTTCACATAAACATTTACAATTATGTTTATTCACCAATCATTCATATACATCACAATGTATATATTCACACTAAACATATTCATCACTCCACATAAACATTTACAATTATGTTTATTCACCAATATACAATTCATGATGATAAATGCAACTCATAGAGACCGACTCACGACTCTATGCAGATGCACATGCGGTACCGACTCAATCATCTCAAGTTCACTCAGGAACTTATTGGAACCATCACTCATACCTCATATGGGCACGCGATGTTCACCCATTGCTTACACCCCACATGGGCACACAATGTTTATGGATTGCTCACACCCCACACGGGCACACAATCCGATTACTCACACCCCACATGGGCACACAATCATTCAGCAGATTCTACGCGGAATCAATCAGCACAAGAATGTATATCATGATGCTTCACATGCAAAATGACTCCATACAATTCTTGAAATGCATACATATTCATAATGTTTTCATGCATTCTTCTCATAATATCACACACTATCATCATACATTCACAACATCATGCCAAACGGCTACAAACCCCATCATAATCACCATGCATTTTTAATCAATTTAAAAAATGCTCATATATATGCCAAAAGGCTACATTTCATAATCGATTCCATAATCTAGGATTCACGCCATATAGCTACCTACAAAATATCATATAACAGTACACAGCTATACGTTATAAACATATATATCGGAATCGTCAACATTAGATGGAAGCAACAAAATAAAACAATTTGTTGTCACGTTCGCTGGCCTACTCGCCTAGCGAGGCCCTAGTGAACATTCGCTACAGGCTCGCCTAGCGAACATGCTAGCGAAGCCTGATCCTGAGCTACTGGTTGGGCTCGCTACTCACTCGCTGGGGCTTCGCCTAGCGAACCCCTTACTACCCCACTCGCTACCAGCGAAGAGGATCATTTACATTCTGTCCAAGTCTGGGACCATTCGCTACTAGCTCGCTACAACGAGCACTCGCGACCTGCTCGCCTAGCGAAGGTGCTAGCGAACGTCTGCGATGTTCAAAACCCCAACTGTCCAAAATCATCAAATTATCACCAAATCAACTGATTCAATTCCAATGACTTCCAGTAGTCTTAGCCTAACATTTCTCGACTAATCTACCCCATTTATTCCAGATTTTATCCGTTAAAACATCGATTCTACCGATTAAACTCGTTTCTGCCCTAAAATGAAAAATGAGCAAAACTCTCCAACAATCCAAACTAACTCAACAAACACATACATAATCATAAACATTGATAAGATAATAACATTTCACACCCTTACCCGATTAAATCAAAGCCTATATGTTGTTCTTGATGAATCTAAGTTTTTCCTCTCTTTCTCCTCTTTCCCTTCTTCCTCTTTCTCTTCTTTCTATTTCTATCTCTTTTCTCTCCTCTTTCCACTTATATTCTTTCTATTATATTTCTCTCAAAACATCTATTAATCCATTTTCTCACCAAATATCCAACTTAACATTAAATACTAAATGTCTAAAATATCCTCCAATCTATTTTCCCCGAAAACTCTCAAAATCGGTAAAATAGCATAATATGCAAACATAATATATTAACACATAAATTCCACAATTAAAATAATAATCACCCAATTAAATCAAAAGGACTCAACAAAAATGGGAATAATCGAAATCGGGGCGTTACATAAGTCCCTAAGACTCATATGATTTTTCTAAGTGTAGTATAACTCATCTTTATCTTCACAGTCGAAAATAACAATTTGAAACGCCATCCTATCTCTAAACCTCTTCTTCTTCTTCTTCTTAGATTTCTTCTTAGGCCTCAGAGCAGTTGTTGATGAACCTGCTTCAGAAAGTTTCATTACAGCTGATGATGAACCTGCCTTAGAAGGTTTCAGTAGTGTGGACGAAGAACCAGTTTCAAAAGATTCAGAACCTGTTGGTTTCTATGGACTTTGCATCTCTAAAATCGCAACATCCTCTAAAATATCTATTATGGTATAGATGTTTATACTCTCAGATGCTACTTCTATGTTGCTCTAAAGGATACTGATGAAAAAGACTTATGCTTTAGCTGCTTTTAAGTAGAGTCTGGGTAACCCAAATGATGGAATAAAAAAAACCTTTTGTTGATCTTGGAAGTGTTACGACCAAGAATTATTAAGGATGTATTGTCCATGCTTTTAATGCTCTCTATTACTTGAATCATTTTCTCTTCCTTGGGAACTGATAAAGTAATGATGATCTGCTTTGCATTTATGAAAGTATTTCTTTTCGTTTTCTTCTCTTTTTAATTTTCTTCTTCTTGATGTGACAAAAGGGGGAGAAAAATATAGAAGTATTTAATGAGAATCTGAACCCGTTCTGATTTTAAATATTGTTTATTTATTATAATTTTAAATTTTTGTTATTTCGGTTATTTGTTTTACCCGAGAGATATATTTTAGTTTTCTTGAATATAAAGCTTAAGGGGGAGCTTGCAAACCTCAAACTTTGTACTATTAGACTCAGCGGGAGCTTACAAACCTCAGACTCTGATGTTTCCAAGTAAATTAAAATAGCCCAACATTATTCTTAAATGCTTATGTTTGTCATCATCAAAAAAGGGGAGATTGTTAGAACAAGATTTGTTCATGACAAGTATTCCTTAAGGTTTTGATGATAACAAAAGTATTGAAAGAACAATGGTGTTATACAATGAGTGTTTTAAGTATGCAGGTTCCAAAGCTTAAGAAGAATCCACTCAGAATCTGATAAAAGGACGCATTTGAGAGGAGCTGAGTTATTGGCTTCTGGTGGTTCAGAACTGAAGAACGTTCCTTAAGTAAAGTCTGATAATATAGGTTGGCATATACTCTGAAGCTAAAGGTATCAACATCATAAGAGTAATATATTATCTCTACACTTATTAGATGTATCAGCTTGTAGTGATCATTCAGAACAAGTGACAAAACGAAGTTATCTGTATTGCAGAAAGCAAGATACAATGTCAAATTAGTTTATCAGCTAGAGTCAGTGTTCACATGGCTCAAGAAGAGTTTACATGCTTTACGGATATCCACTCTCAACAAATCTATAGTACAAGATCACAAGGAAGATTATATGGTTAAAAGAGTTACACAATGGTTAAATATCTTTTGTTGTATCTATCTTCAACGTCTATTACACTATGGAGTAACAAAGACACTTGTACAAGTTATCTCTTCCAACGACTATCATTCTACAACTACTATATAAGTAGCTGAATATTCAATATGGAATCAACAACAAGGAAAGTAAAGAAAGAGATCCAATAAGAAAGAAGTGTTTCACGGTTCTATTAAAATGGAAGACTAACAAGATCAACAATGGCTACACAGTCGAGGATGCAGAAATTTTGTTATTTGTTATAAATTGCACAAAGCCTTAAGATTTATTAAACATTGAATGTATTAGAAATATTAAGAGTTATGATATTTGTTATAGTTATTTCCATGTACCTCTGAGTGTATCAAGTACACATTGTTATCTATTATGCTAAATAGATTGTGTTTAGTAGTTTAGAAAGAAAGTCTCTTGCTATGTGCTTGAGCATCAAAGTATCTTGTTGTGACCTTGAGCCAAGTAAGTATCTTGCTATGAGCTTGAGCATTGAAGTCTTGATTAGTTGTTGATTAAGCTAGAAAATTATTGGACTGAAGGGAAGTCTTGTACTCGAAGAGTGTGAGCAGGGAAGTCTTGTACTCGAGGAGTGTGAGAAGAAGTCTTAGACTTGAGGGGTTTAAGCAAGGAAGTCTTGGATTTGTGGAATCTAAGCATGAAGTCTTGAATTCTTGGGATTTAAGGCGAAAGTCTTGAACCTGAGGGGCTTAAGCAGGAAGTTTTGAATCTAAGGGGTTTAAGCAGGAAGTCTCATGCTGAGGTTTTGAGCAGAAAAGTCTTATGCTCAAAGGAATAAGCAATTGTAATCATGATTTGATTAAACTAGAATATCTCTTGTGCTGCAAGAGAAATTGACTACTCTAAGTTTGGGAGGAACCATGATAAATATTTGTGTGTTATGTTGTTATTTATTTGCTTTTGTTATTATTCTACAGCAACTTATAATAATAATCTATACATGGTTTAGAAACTGAACTCTGTTCAAAAGCAAAGCAAAAACGGAGAACACAATTCAACCCCCTTGTCAATTTCAACATACCTATCTTCATACTATTAAAAGTCTCTTCGCATATTATACTCATGTCTTTGAACTTCTGGATCAATTCTAACTCTCGAACCATCAACATTGACATATGCAACAACTTCTTGCTTAATGCATCTGCTACAACATTAGCTTTGCTTAAATGGTAACTCAAGCCAAAATCATAGTCCTTCAAAAATTCGAGCCATGTTTGTTGCCTCATGTTCAACTCCTTCTAATAAAATAGATACTTCAAACTCTTATGATTACTAAACACCTTAAATCTTGAGCTAAATAAATAATGTCTCCAAAACTTCAGCACGACTACCACTGCTGCCAATTCTAGGTTATGCGTAGGATAATTCCTTTCATGAACCCTCAATTATCTAGAAGCATAAGCTACAACATGACCATTATGAATCAATACACCTCTCATGCCTATCTTGGAAGCATCACAATATACAATAAATCACTCAGTTGGATTTAGCAAAATCAAAACTAGAACAGACGTCAACTTCTTCTTGAGTTCTTGGAAACTCTCTTTACAATGCACATCCCAAACATAGGCTTGACCCTTCGAGTCAATGAGTCAAAGGTAACACTAACCTCAAAAAAACCTTAAATGAACTTCCTGTAGTAACCAGTAAACCTAAGAAAACTTCTCATTTCAGCAACAGACTTTGGAGTTTCCCATTGCAACACAATATCTATCTTCGACGGATCAACCGTTATACCACTAGAAATAACATGACCTAGGAAACTCACTTATTGCAACTAGAACTCACACTTAGACAACTTTACATGCAACTGGTTCTCTTTCAATGTCTGCAATATAACTCTTAGATGTTCTACATATTCTTTATTAGACTTTGAATATATCAATATGTCGTCAATAAACACAACCATGAACTGATCTAAATACATATGGAGTATTCGATTCATGTATTCCAAGAATTCTCCAGGCACATTAGACACACCAAATGACATTATTCAATACTCGTAATGATTGTACCTCATTCTGAAAGCAGTGCCCGAAATATCTTTCGGCCTCACACGATTCTTATGATAGACCGAACACAAATCTATCTTACTAAACACACAAGCACCTACCAGCTGATCCATCAAATAATCAATCTTAGGAAGTGAATACTTTTTATTTATAGTCACCTTATTAAGTTGTCGATAGTCAACATATAACCTCATACTACCATCTTTCTTCTTGACTAGCAACACCAGTGCATCCCACGGTGAAACACTCGGATGAAAAAAAAACTTATTTTCAAGTAGATATGCCAGTTGCTTCTTTAATTCACTCACCTATGAATCATAAATTATATAAGGAGATATCAACACCAGACTAGTACTAGGTACTAAGTCTACAGTAAACTCAACTTTGCATTCTGGAGGCAAATCACTGATATCATCTAGAAACACTTCTAGAAAATCACATAACATTGGTAACTCACCAATCACAACTTTATTTTCAGCCTTCATAGAATCTAATATCATAAATATTGTAGCATCATCCTTTACGAACTCATCCACTTACTTAGCAGACACAAACAACTCTTCACTTGCATCAAAGTCTGGAAATGACACCGTCTTGTCGAAATAGTTGATATGGACATGGTTGAACTCCAACCAGTTCATTCCAAGGATAAAATCGAGATTTCTCAAAGGTAAACACAAAGTTATTACATAGATAATAGGCAAACAATTCAAACAAACCCATGAAGTGGTTACCGGACCTAGAGCCGGCATATCAACAATCATATTACCATTCATTAAAGACGGTTTCAAACCCAACCTCTCAGCACAATCAAGCGAAACAAACGAATGTGTTGCACCCATGTCAATAATAGAAATCAAAGGAATATTATTTATAAAACACGTGCCTCAAATCAAATAGTCAACAATAGTAGTCTCTATCCCAGTCAACACAAAGACCTTTCCTCCAGATTGTGCCTTCTCCAGCTTCTAAAAATCGGTACTGATATGATCCTGTTCGCCGCAATTATAACAAATCAGCCTACCACTCTTGCAATCTACCACACGATGACCTGTCTTCCCACACTTAAAGCATATCAATACATTATTCTTGCATTCATTAGCACGATGGCCTAACACGCCACACTTAAAGCACTTGACAGAAGTGGGAGTTCCACTCCAACTTCGTTTTTTCTCATCTGCAATTCTCTACTTTCCTTTTTCATTTGGAACACTATATGGTTTTCCTCTATATTTATTTTTTCCCTTCCTTTCACTAACACTCTTGTAGTGAGCAGAACGAGCTTTGTAGTCCTCATCATAAATCCTACAATTGTTCACCAAAATAGGAAATCTCGGAATCTCCTGGCAGCTAATACCCTACCTAATATCAGGTCACAATCCATTTTCAAACTTAATGCACTTTGACCTCTCCATAACAACACCATTGTAGTAAGGATAGAACTTCACAAGTTCTTCAAACTTGGCAGTATATTCAACAATGATCATGTTTCCTTGCTTAAGCTCAAGGAATTCATTTTCCTTTTTGCTACATACATCTTCACGAAAGTACTTCTCAAGGAATTCCACCCTGAACACAACCCAAGTGATCTCAACACCAATAGCTTCTAGTCTCTGGCGAGCATTATCCCACCACTCCTCAACTTTCTTAGACAACATGTGAGTACCAAACAATACCTTATTTTCTTTAGTAGAGGCCATTACATGGAAAATTTTCTCGATCTCTCCGAGCCACACACGAGCACCCTCCTGATCATACCTGCCCTCGAACATCGACACATTATTCCTCTAAAATTTCCCAAATCACAGAACTCATCATCTGCCTAATTTTGCTGTCTGTGTAGTGTCTGAGTCACTGACTCCAAAGCATCAACAATAGCGTGGTCGTTTCTTCCAGCCATTTTTCACACCATCAAACAAACATTAGAAGAAATAATAAATCGACATTGTACACACACATATAACATACTAGGGACTCAATAACATTACAAAACCTAGATGGACGGACCGACCTGCTCTGACACCATTATGTAACACCTTAAACCCTGATACTTATATATTAAGATTTACACGACAATCTAAGGTGTCACAAACGACAAAAACCTTTAAAAAATGACATTTTGGAAATATACGGCGGAAATATCAACGTCATACAACACCTGTCATTGCACACTCATCTTCATTTAGGGTATCATTGAGGCAATATAAACACACTTTAATTAATAAACAACATAACTTAGAAATTTATTCTCAACTTCAAAACTATATAAACTGGTATGAAAATATGGACTTATCATGATCAACTATCAGCAACTTCAACATAAACTGAAATAAGTAATTAAACTCCAGTAAAACATAATAAGCAAATAAATGTTCCCAACCTTGATGTTACATAATTAGAGGAAAAATTCTAAAACAATGATGAAACTAAACGAAATAACTCTAGGAGCTAACTTCCACTTACAGCAGCAAACTCTACTCCTGGGTATCTGCAAGATATCCATGGTGGACAACATGAAAGCAAAGGGGGTGAGAAACAACAAACGAATATAATATTGTGTAAATAATGTTAATATAAACATCACACAACAAGCACACATTCAATTACATAATCAACAACCACGTAGCCTCATACTCTTCAGAACAACATGTACATATTCATATCTAATCAACAAAATCATGAACAATCAACTACATATAAAATCATGTATGCAAATGTACTTCACCACTAACTTATTATGCATGTGGTACCATTCATGAACACTCAGGTTCGTCTTAATCCCAATCCTCACCATTGGACCAGAGCACGCCAAATTTTTACCATCACCATAGGTAACGCTTTATTCATTCTCAATTGAAATTGACTACTTACTCCCGATCCGCACCATAGGACCAGAGCACACCAAAACTGGACCAAAGTCCATACACCATGATGCATGACTCTCAATAAAATGCATTTTTACTAAAAGGTTCGCCAAAAGAATCACCATGCACACCTCACCATTTATGCACCATATCATTCATCAAATGGAACACTTAATCAATTTTACAACATCAATATACACAACAACCATAAAATAGCCACAACTTAACAAATGCAAATTCATTAGAACAACAATACGTCATTGGATAAACACAACGATTCGCTAGCCAATCATAAAAGTCATCATAAAAATTGCTACGATAGGCACATGATTATAACTCAAATATTTTACCAAGCACCACCATGAGGTAGCTCTGCGTGTTAGGTTTCTAACACTTCAAACGACGCTCATTTGGACTTACCGAACATAAGTTACAACCAAAATTGCAAATGGGTCAACCATCATAAACATGGACCAATCGGATGCTCCAAGGGACCAATCGATTGTCCCTAACCTACTAACTTCAATTTTATTGAGTTTTAACTAAACCAATCCATTACACAATGTGACCAATCAATTTTTCCTTAATTTTGAGTGAACCAATCGATTGCTAAAAAAGGTCAATCGATTGGTCTATGCCGATTTTCTCATAAACACAATTTTAACGTACATTAAGTATCCCCTTCATTCCCTAACTTTCCTTCATCATTCTAATAAATTCATCAAAATTTAATAGACCCAAAAACATAAATTTATCAGTGATTCATATCATCATAATCATCAATATATACATCACTTATTTCATTATAATCCATGGCAATTTTATTCGTTGGTAGTTGTTGTGCACAAGTCTTGTGGCTTAAACAACAACTATTGAACTACGATTTAAAACTTGGTTGCGTTATAATTAAGTGACATATTACTAGTTCTATAAGTCTTAATAAGAATATGATACTACACTCACATACTAAACACAATGAAATCTGACACTATTTTCTAGGAGATCATATGGAGAAACGAGATGTTATTTTTTAGTACGTTGACACCAAAAATCAACTTACTGACATTTTTACAAAACCGTTGTCATCATAATCCTTCCACAAGATTTGTAGGAATTTAGGAGTCATAGACTCTTCATGCCTTAAATAGAATGAGGGTGTGGTTTTTAGTTTCGTTTTCTATATATTTTTTGATTGTGCTAACACTATCTTGTAGAAAATCGTAACTTTTACCAACCTACAATGGTATGTCTCTAACCCTTGTATCATTCTATGTGTTTGTGCTAGAGATTTATGTTGTGAGTTGTTTGTGTGCAATGTTTCAGGGGGAGCATACGTGTGTTACTCAAAGGTCGACTCAATTTCAAGTGAAAGCTTATCGAGCATAAAAAATGGGAGATTATAGTTGCATGTCCCTACTTCACTCAGGGAAGAGCTTCTATATCCAGATATTTTATTTATTGTCTTATCGCTTTCATCTTTGTTTTATTTCAATTTGTTGAGTCTCCTTCATGGCTGCATTTCACAAAATTAAGTTTAATTTGATTTGTTTTTAGCATGCATAAAACTTTGATTATATTTTATCTTAATTTAAATATTCTTTAATAAATAACATATGTTAGCGGAATGAAATCATTTTGTGTTTTGGTTCAACTTTGATTCAAAAGTAAAATCTCAAAATGCTTTTGAAAATTTCAAATTTTGAGATTTTACAAGATTGATTCGAATTATTCAGTCTTACACTAAATTTTTTTATCTTGATCAAATTGGACAAAAACTAAACTCAATGATTTGATTCTAATCAAAATTTACACTTGATCCTGATCATTTTTCTGATAATAGATTTTGTTTAATTTAATTTGAATCAACATTTGTACATGATTGGAATCAATTTCATTTTTCAAAAATCATGTTTGATTATGTTTTATTTGATTTGAATAAAATTTTAAACATGATTCAAATCAAATTATTTTTTCAAAATTCCTTTTCAGTTCTGTGTCATTTGATCTGAATCAAATTTTGAACATGATTTGAATCACGTGGCATTTGAATCTAATCTTGATTTGTCTGATTCGAATCAGGTGACAATTTTTTTTAAAAGAACTGTTATTTCTTTCATTCCACCTCATTTTGCTCATTTGATCCAAATCATATTTTTCTTGATTCGAATCTAACAAACTTTTTTCAACCATTTTGTGTGCTTCACCTCAAACACATACAAAACCTTTTTGTCACCATTCTTCAAAAAATGATCTATCATTCTGAACATACTTTTCAATGTGATTTTTAGTGAAAATCAATTTCCTCTATTTTGAGTGTTCAAAGTCTTGCAACTAAATTCTTTTAATCGTCAATTTAAATTGAGTTCAGATTTTGATAACGAGAGTTTTGAGATTGATTAAAAGAGGCGCATACTTGAAACTAATTGTTCTTGGAGATCTTTTTCAGTTTTTCAAATTGTTAGCAAGATTGAGTGATTGTCAATGCTGATGACATATTCCATTAAAAAGAAGTAGGTTCTTCTCTCCAACATTTCATTGGTAGTAATTATATGGAAGACTACAAATAAGGAGGAGTTCTTCTCAGATCTTCGGAAAATTTTACTGCTCAAGGAATCGGTAGGATCAAGGAGTTATTATTTACACACAAAGGCTTGGAGTAGAATTGGTGTCATTGGAAGATTCAAGAAATGTATTCGAGAAAGATTACGTAGAAGAGTTTGGCAAGTTTGATGTATACAAGTTAAAATCCAAATTAGGAGATTTATTTTCTCAGCTGTATTATGGATTGGTGATTGTATTAACTCTAAGAAATATTTGTCAAATAACCAGGAACTATGCAAGTTCCAATGGGAAACCATTGGAGTGCATGTAGGCAAAGCGAGGACAAATACCGAAGCACTATAAATCTCAGTGTCGTCTATCTATCTATCTATATATCCCCCTTCTATATCTCTCTTTTTTTTTGTGATTACACAAATTGAATCAATTCATACCAAATGTTTCATTACTATCATCTTGGATATTTCTGAAATGATCTGTGTTAGCTTGATCATATTCAACTGTATAATTTTCATTTTCGCTTCAAACCTTCCGCTCGCAACTCATTTATAAAAATACTCTAATTTTGAAAAATGGCGGTTGAATTTTTAATATGGATCGATTCACCCCCCTCTAGACCGTTATTCTACTTACACATTCACACCCAACAACAATAACACTGACTAGAAAAAAGCTGAAAAAATGTGTGATTCGAATCATGTTTAAGATTTTATTTGAATCAAAGCAACCGGAGGTGAACGTCAGGAAATTGATTCGAATCATGTGTAAAAAATTATTCAAATTAAATGGTCTGAAAATTATAGTTTTGCCACTACCAATTTTGATTTGAATCATAAAATGTGTTTGGTTTCAATGGCATCATTATTAGAAAAGGTGATGTTAACCCCTGATTCCCCTCATTCAGCCTTAGGGGAGCTATGAGATATAACGTTTGCAATAAGCTCCTGCCTTGCATGCTTTCTTCAGGAAGATTTGGAGCATCCTCTACCGGCGAAACCCCCCAACGATGGTATTTGTACTAAAACGTGGAGTTTTATCGTCCATCTTTATGAGGATTATGGAAAGAATGAAAGTGAAAGACGTTAATGACACCTACCTATTAACTATCCTACTCCATTTTTCTCTTAGGAATTTTTCACATTAAGATATTGTACAAATGATAATATTTTGATCTCTTTATTTAACTTATAAGTTAATGAGAATATATAAAGTTGTGCAAATTATAGTGGGATTAAACTTATGACTCATACCATGAAGTTATGTGAAATAGTGATTGAACAAAAACTAAGAAAAGATAGTTAAGTCACCGAGGATTAATTTATTTTATGCTTGGAAGATCGACCATGAAAGCCATCTATTTACTACGGTATATGATGGAGCAGTATCGAGTAGACTAACGAGAGTTGTACCTAATTTTATTGACTTGGATAAGGCATATGATAGAGTGTCTGGAGAGATTTTGTGGAAAGACCTAGAGAAGAAATAAGTTAAGATTACATATCTTTGAGTTATCCTTGATATGTATGAAGGGGTATCGATTATGGTACTCACACACGGTAGAGAGATATACGATTTACCCGTTACAATAGGTTTGCATCAAGGTTCAACCATAAGCTCCTACCTTTTTACCTTAATTTTGGATGTACTCACACAACACATTCAAGAGCTAGCATCGTGATACATGCTTTTTGCAGATTATATAGTCCTATTTGAAGAGTCAAAAGAGGATTCAAATGAGAATTTTGAGATTTAGAGATGAGCTTTAGAAACACACGGTTTTCACCTAAGCAAAAGTAAGATGGGGTACATGAAAAGAAAGTTCAACAAAATAAGAAATGTTTCTAACCTATAGGTTCAAGTTGGAGACCATATCATCCCTCAAGTCACACATTTTAAATATCTTGGATCCGTAATACAAAATGATGGAAAAATAGAAGGGAATGTAAGCCATTAAATTCAAGCTGAATGGTTATAATGGAGAAAAGCTTCAGAGGGTTATATGTGACACATAGGTATTACTCAAGTTGAAGGGGAATTTTATCGGATTACGGTAAGACCTGCGATGTTGTACAAAACAAAATGTTGGACGATAAGAACCAACACAAGAATAAAGTAAGTGTAGTAGGAGTGATGATGTTATGTTGGATGTCTGGTAAAACTGGACAAAATATGATTAGAAATGAAAATGTTAGAAACAATATTGGGATAACACCTATAATAAAAAAGATGATGAAAAATAAATTTAGGTGCTTTTAGCATGTAATAATATTTGTAAATTATGTGTTAAGTAGATTAAATTGATAGAAATTAAATAATTATAGACAAAGAAAGAGTTAAAAAAATTATAAAATAAATTATTAAATTTTTTTTGAGATTAACGATTTGGATAAAAATATTATCTTATATATAATATTATGGTAAAAAATATTCATACAGTTAACTTTATTTAGTAGAAAAAGATTTAGTACTTGTTTAAATTGGCGTTTCGACCACCATACACACGTCTAGGAGCCCCCTTGCCGTGATTTAAAGAAGCTCTGCTTCAATTAGTAGCTTCTGCCTCAAACGTGAGTTTTTTAGTTTTTCACCGGAAACAAACATAACTTTAATTGTTGTTTTATTTAAACTATGATACAATTATTTTATGGAAAAATTAGGCTTGTAGCCCTTTCAATTTGATTCTTTTCTTAAATTGATCATTTATTTTTATTTTTAAATTGAAAATTAGTTTACTTTAAGTTTGTAATATTAGCCTTTATAAGAAATTTTTGTTTGTAAAAAGTGTAATATTTTAATATTGAGATAATTCAAATAATTATGTTAGATTCGTTCATCTCTGTTCTCCTTTCACTTCTTCATCTTTGAAAATAAATTCTTAAATTAAAAAAGTCTTAGGATTAAAGTCCATACTGTTTTCCAGTGATATATTCTAGAGCAATGATTTAAATTTATTCGTTTAAAATAATGAACAAATTTTTTAATAGAAGGCATGATGTGTAAGAGCATCTTTAATGAAAGCAACTAAATTGGATGAACTAAGTTATTTTACGTGGGTTCAAATTGACTGGAAGGATTTAAGCAATCCAAAATTGAATTAAGAAGTTTTTACTTTAATGGTGATTGTTTATAAGAAATTCAAACTTGGTATTAAATGGTTAATAAAAATTTATTATTTATGTTAAATAATTAATAAAAATCTATTATTTATGTTAAATAATGAGTTAGAGTGCGTTGCTTGTGTAGAGTACGTAAACTAGTTTTAGAGCATCTCATATACCATGTCAACTCTACTATAATACAAATTTCTTATTACTAACGTAAGCTATACAAAATTTTGGTTTAATAACTATGCGTTAAAATTGCTGTAAAAAAATTATAACAAGTTAAAATTGCAAACAAGATGGATCTTAAGAAGTAAACACTAATTTGAAAAAAATATATTAGACCTAGTTTCAAGGACATATAAAAAACTAGGATATATTTGTGCTAAGGAGGCTCTTATTATGCTGATGGAGTCTAAGTACAGGATATTATAAAAATCGTCTTTAATTTTGTAATTTAAAAAAATTACTGTATCTAAGTCTATATTATTTACGTGGACATTAACCTGTAACTATATTATATGGATACTTAAGTACCTATATTTATATTTATTTATTCATATTTTTAATAAAAAATAATCAATTAATTATAATTTATTATATAATTTTAATTTTTAACAACATTTAAAAAAATTTAAAAATATTATTATTAAGTTAAAAAATAATTAAATATTTATATTAAAATGAGTAGAAATTTAATAGTGATTTATTTGATAAAAATTTTAAATTAACATATATAATAAAAATATATAAATATATATCATTTGAATATAAAACGGACAAAGTTCTAAAATACTCGTACTCGCATCCATATCTAGGGTGATGGTACAATTGAAGCTAAATCAGATTTTAAGTAATACAAGAGATATTTCATTTTATTGTTAGAATACTTTTGTAATTTAGTATTCTATTTCATAATGAGTATGTTACTTAAGTTATATGTAAATTTAAGAAAAATATTATGTATTTTGATTTTAATAATACAATTAGTATAATTTATTAAAATATTTTTTATTAATTATAATTAATTAAATAGTTAATAAATAAGAGTGTAATACAGGAAAAAAAATAATAAATATTAGATAGATATGATAAAAAGACAATTATTTAAAAAATAATAATTAAAATAGTAAAAATAGTAAAAAATAATAAATTATTTTACAGTGCGTTCAATTAAAATTATTTATTTTTACATATAAATACAAAATTTTAAAAAAGTTATAATTAAAATATTTTAATATATATAGTAGAATACGGTAGTGTACAATTGGAACAAAACAAAAAGAGAAATCTGTTCTAGAATATTTTTATTAGAATATCTTTTATAATTTAGCGAAACTATTTTTTTTAAAATAAGTAATGATATCAATAAAAATCGAATATAAAGAGGGACTCGAATTACACGATTTAGTCAAACGGATCATTCCGTTGCATTAACTACAAATTAAAAATTGAAAATAAAAATTATAAAATTAAATATAATAAGATGAAATATCATTCCTGTTTAATTTTACTCAATTTATTATCTGTAAATTCATTCCATTTCCATTGGTAAAAAAAATGGGAAAAGGTGCTCAGGAGGCGCACCCCATAAGCTCACGGCGGTGAGAGGCGGAGCTTGGTGGTGGTGGTGAAGTCCTCGCAGCGGAATAAGGAATGTAAGGCATTATTACTTCTTGGATTACAGGTATGATAAAAAAAATACTAGCAATTGCTTATGAATGTATCTGTTTTTGAAAAATAGTTGCTTAGTATGAAGTTGATCTATTTTAGAAAAACAATTGCTCATCATGAGGATTATCTGTTTGTTGTAATTCCTAGCTGGGGCATACATCGATAGTACATGCATAATATGATTTGTATATGCATGAGTCAGTATCATAGTGTTTGAAAATAATGAAATTAAGATGTTTATCTATTTGTAATAATTCCTCACTAGAGCAAACATTTATAGTACATACATGCATTATACTGTAAAGCTTGACTTGTATACACATTTTCTTAGTCTTCTTAATCTTTCCAATGTCACTTTCCTCCTTTAAATACATGTCTGGTAATGATACACCTACTGCACTTAAGTGATCGAAATCGGTACTCTTCGAGCGAGTGTTAACTCCACAAGAGAAGAAGAAAGAAACTAATGAAGGGGAGAAATCTTCTTAACATTCATCATAACCAAATGGTTCTTAAGTACAGCTATAAAAAGGAGAGTGGGTGTTAACAAACTCTAACAACCCAGCACGATTTCAGAAAAAGACAAAAGCATAACAGAAATGAAATTAAAAGGAATAACACTATTCTAGATCCTTCAGTTGCACACGTAATCCTCCATCCATGATGGCTTTTTGGGCTGTCTCTTTCCCAATTCCTGGACTACCTCATCATCTGACTCATCTTCATTGGGCCTTGAGACACTGTTTTGGGTTGGGCTTATGGGGGGTGTATCATTCCTCCTTCCTTCAAACAGCACCTTGTCCTCAAGGTGCAGAGACGGAAAAACCTTGCGGAACGGATCCCAATCTTCCCATGATGCATCATCAGGTGAGCAACCTGCCCACTGTACCAGCACCTGCTGCAGTGGAGACCCGTTTACTAACACAGTGCGAGTGGCAACAATTGCTAAAGGTGTCTCCACCGGCTGATTTGCAAAACTCTCCTCAGGCATATCGCGCGACGGAGTGATAGTTGGTCCTCGATACGGCTTCAAATTTGAAATGTGGAATACCGGATGAATGCGACTACCTTCCGGTAACTGAAGTCGATATGCAACCTGACCAATACGATCAATGATAGAAAAAAGACTGTAATATTTCTTGGATAATTTGTGTTGGCGGCGACGGCGGACAGAATTTTGGCGGTATGGCTGTAAGCGGACAAGAACCAAATCGCCGACAGAAAGTTGGAGGTCGCGGCGGTGGTTATTAGCTTGTTGGATCATACGGTGTTGTGCTGCCAATAAATTGGTCTTGAGTGTCGCACCTCGAAAAAATCATCTCGAAAACACGACCCTCGCGCGAAAAGCGCAGAAAATGCGGTTCGACAGAGTCGCCACCGAACTTTATTTTCCCGAATGAACGGGAGAGGAAAATATCGAGAAAACCTCATAAACACGGAAGGAACACGGCCGTCGCAACCATATTCCTGGGTTCGGGAGTCGGTTACGCGAGGGGAAGGTACTAGCACCCCTCGCGTCCGTCTTACTCGACGGGAGCCTCTTAATTCGAGTTAATGGATGTTAGCTAAACTTAATTCTTCTCTTCTTGCTACTAAATGCTAAAGGATACTATAGAGGGATAAAGACACTATGGGAAAGGGGATGGTTAGAGGATAGGGTGCTCGCCAAGGATTGGGACCCTTGTGCCTACGTATGCTCATTCGGACGAGAATGAGAAATCAGAGCGTCGTAGTTTGACTACGGGAAAGGATGGGGGGAAATGGAAGATGGAGGGGATTGTGCTCGCCAAGATCATCGCAATCTTGTGCCTACGTATCTTACATTCAACAGTGAATGAAGAATCAGAGCGTTCGTAGTTCATGGAGACGACCACGAAAAAAAAAGGGTTTGAATGAGTTTGAAAAGGGTACGGATGACGATTACTTGAAGTTTAAGAAAGACTTCTCGGACCCAAGTAATCGGGAGAGCGAGCCAAAGACTTGGAACACTCTCTTTTTCATCATGAAGGAATGATGTGTTCGAAAGGATAAGGTTGAAATGATGACAATCACTTGAAGCTTAAGAAAGACTTCACAGACCCCAAGTAATCGGGAAAGCGAACCAAAGACTTGGAACACTTTCTTTTTCATCGCAAGAAAAGTTGTGTTTGAAAGGATGAGGTTGAAATGATGACGATTAACTGAAGCTTAAGAAAGACTTCTCAAACTCCAAATAATCGGGAGAGCGGACCAAAGACTCGGAATACTCTCTTTTTCATCGTGAAAGGAAAGTTGTTTGAGTTGGAAATAGTTGAACGATGTTGGGTTGTTAATGTTATTTAGAGGCGTCAATTGTTCACACCCGAATAAGACAACTCGTATGTAAACAACTGAAAGCAAGATCAAAGACTTAAACCTACTCTTTACACCTTGAAAAGAATTAAATAGTTGTTAATTGATTGATGTTTTGTTTCGAAAATCCGCTTGACGTTGGATCAAGGGTTTGACTTGTTATCGCGTGCAAAGCGTGTTGAGAATGAAATTGTTTGAAAAAGAGACCGACTTGACTTACGCATCAAGGGTCGAATTGTAATAGGTTGATGGCGAATGCGTATGAGCACTCGACTTACGGGGTTTGAAAGTGGCTCGACGATGAATCGAGAATTAGTTTGAAAATAGTTTGAATTCGCTTTAGTCCCTATGGGTGCTCCTAGGAGATAAACTAATAATCAAAGAAATACGAAACATACATCGGAATGGGAGAGGGGTACATGTAGGTTACACGGGATTGCACGAAATAAAGGGGTCTCATTGTAAGGTAGCCCAAGAGAAAGCCGTGTGTGTGCATTTGTGTCCTAAACTACGCCTTGAGAAAATTTGGGCACGACTTAAAATTAAGATACCTGCAAATAACCAATGATACAACAGTCCACCAAATCGGCTTTTAGCGATTTCAATATTTCTATTAAGTATTTTCGAATATGGGTGAGTAAGTATGATAAATATGACAATATGAATATATAGATAATATGAATAATAATAGTATGAATAAATAATATGACAATAACATAGTAAGATAATATAACAATAATATCCACAATAATATTCAACAGAAATTAAATTCAATGGTTAGTGAATCGAATCGGGATATGAAAGAATGGATCTCGTCTTAATCGCAAACATAATGTCGATTAATCGAAGGTAGCCTATCACGATCCCAAAGTACGGAAAATGACCCCAATGGTTATTCACCATAGATTTGAAATCGAGGAGGTTATCAACTTCGATACGCGACGCTTACGAATAAAAGACTTTCATCGATCCAATAATCGAAATAAAATCGGATAGAAAAAAGGTGGTCTCGGATCCTTTGTTTCACGTCAATATTTTGACGGCTAAACGGCGGAAACTTCGTCATCGACCCGAAAAGATTGAAGTGAAATAAAGTCGAAATGAAAGCATAACCAAAGATATTTACAAAAGAACTCTTACAATACTAAATAAAATGAATTTAAAATGAAATTACCAATAGGAATGGTTATTCATCAAAAAAAACTCAATAAAAGTTTGGTCGAAATATTTACAACCGTTTCAAAATTTTAAACAAAAAAATTAACAAGAAATAGGGGGATTAATTAAAGAAAATGTATTAAAAACTAACACAATTAATTAAAAAAACATAGAGATAGAGGGGTGTGCAGATGCTAGGAAGTGGGTGATGAATAGAAATCAGGTAGAGTCATCATGGGCCTCAGGCCCATTCGTCTATCCCTTAACAAACCCAGCGGCTACAGCTAACAAAATATGCCAAAACGATGAACACAGTGTTAAAAAAATGAAGTCCAAACCACAATAAGATGAGCGAAACACTTCATCAGCTCAAGTTTTGCAAGGGCTATCAACTTCTTCTTAGCGAGCACCCAAAAGGGTCACGCGACCACGACTCAAAACCACCCCATCACGGCCATCATGGTGAGTACTCCGACACGAATCTCCTCTAAGTTCGGTTTGTGATTTCCTTTGGTATTGATTCACGCCACTCTCATTACTCCCGTTCTGTTTTGAATCTCCACTCTCTCTTCTTCTCCATCTAATTTTTGAGCGGGTTAATTTGTGATGTATTTGGCGCTGAAATTTGGGTTTGTTGTTGATGTTTGAAGAAGATGAGGGATTCCGAAAAATGGGTTTATGGAAGGAGATTAGTTTTTTCTGAATTTGTTGTGATTATTGAGGTATAAAAACGAGTTATTGTTGGTTGAGGTTGGGTTTATGAAGGATATGGTTTGAAGGATTTGTGGTTTTATTTATTGGTTGTTGGATTGAAGAAGAGGGATTTGGGCTGGAGAAAGTTGGGTCGAGGGTTTGAAATGAAGAGGATTGAAGAAAAATGGAGGGTCTGTTCTGTTGAAGTTTAATGGAGGAAAGTGAAACAGGTTTGTGTTTTGAAGCTTGAAGTTGGTTTGAAGCTTTGTTCAGGGGCTTTCGGTGTTTGTTTGGAGTTGGGATTTACTGCGTTGGCTAGGTTGTCTGAATGGAAGTTATGAAGGTTTTGAAGGAATTTGATTTCTGATTTGAGGATTTGGTGAAAATAGGTTTGGTTCTGAGTTTGAGTTTGAATGGGTTTGATTAAGGTCTAGGATTATAAGAGGACGGCGAATTTGCTGAGGTTTAGAGAAGAAAACAGGGTAAGGATGGTGGATTTGGTGGCTGTTGGGTTTAAAGTTGTGTTTGAAGATGGTTGATTTGAGTTTCTGTTGTAGTAAGTTGTGAAGCTTAATGAAAATGGTTCATGGTTCTGTCATGAGTTTTGAAGAGTTGGAGTGAGTCCATGAGTGGAGTTTGATGTTCTGATGGAGAAAGAAGGTTGTGGAGATGGGAGATGTTTGGATGTTTCTGAGGTAAGTTTCTTCTGATGTTGTTTTTTCTCTTTGAAAACTGATGGAGAAAAGAATCCCCCCAGAGAATTCTTTGTTCTGCTATTTATATTAGAGTGTTCCCCGTTTTTAGGTATTGGCTTGTGAAGTTATATGTTAGATGTATGGCTATTCATGGCAAACATGTGCGTGAATCAGAGTTATGCAGGCTGTTTGGTCTTTTGTGTATCCCCTACTGTCCTTCATTTTGTCATGGCTTCATTATTTCGCAGATATTTTCTGGTGTGGCTTGGTGTTTTAAAACAAAGTCCTTCTGCAGTCTGTTGCATAAACATGGTTGGGCTTCACACATTTCACATGGTGGGCCCTAATTTAGGGAGCTATACTAATTCTGCAATGCAGTTTTGTGTCTTGTTTTTTTGCAGTTTTGTTTTTTTTCCATTCAGATTGCTTTGTCATTTTCTGGTTGTTTTGCAGGTACAACAAAAAAATGCTAGTGGCTTGAGGGCTTTGGTTGGTAGCACTTCTGAATTGTGAGTAGTGAGCCATCTGTGGTATTGCAGGTTTATTGGTTTTTTAGGTACGAGTGGTTAGCATCATGCGGGGCCACAACCCTTTTTTTTAGGCAAGATCAAAAGTTTGTGATTTGTGAATTTGTGACCTTCAAGTGTGTGTGTGTGTGTGTGTGTATTGCATTATTTTGTGATGGCTCATGAAGTTTTCCTTGTTTTCCTGTAGGTCAGTATGGATTTGGGGCAAGAAAAAAAATATCTGTTGAGTTTCTCATGGTTTCATGTGGGGAATTCGTACAAGGTGGTGTGGTATGAAACTCCCATGCTCTGCAGCTAGACTCCCTCTCGAGGCTTTATCCAACAAGAACACAACGCCCAATCTACATCTCTTTGTGGTAGTCAAAACTCCTACATGTTTGCCTTGCATGATATGGAAACTCTTGTTCTTGTTTTTTTCGTTCTGTAACATCTTTTTTAACTGATTTAACCAAATGAAGTTTTAACCGTCTCGTAACAATATTTTATACCTTTGTAAATACTGTTCATATTCTCCCCTTTTTGAACTTTTATGGCTACTATTGCTTGGTGTACGAACTTTCATTATGCTATTGCCAACTTCATGAGCATACTCAGCTTTGTCATTTTGTTTTGGTGTAGGGAATGGCTCTGTTGATAAAACTCCATTGGTGGCACAAGCTGTGTATTTGGCCTTTTGTGGACATAATTAAAGCTGCTGTTGTTGTGTGTGGTCTTGTTGAGGAGTAGGATACAAAAACGTACGTTTTGCAGGTATGCTTTTGTGAAGGTTTCCTCTTGCTTTTGGCTTGTTTTGGGACAACGTGTTTTTATTTTCAAGTGGTTGTTACAGCTGGTTTGTACAAATTGATGCAGGAATGGTTGCAAGTGTAATAACACATAGGACAGTATAGTTGATGCAGACTGTGCAGAGATTTCATCATGAAATATGGACAGTGGAAAATGACGGTTCTACTCATGGCTTGGGGATAATTGAAGCTGAGTATTTTGTTTGCAATTTTCAACGCTTGGGGGATGCAACTCGCAGGGCCATAGCATCTGAAAACATAGCGCACAAAAGAGAGAGGCTGCAAGCATTCTATTATTTTATTCTACTATTTTTTTACATTTGTGTATCATTCACCCCCCACATTTGCGTCTTCCCGTTGTAATGCGGTGGGCTCCATCTCTCTTTATTTTTTGGAAACTATTGTAATAGTTTTTTTGCAATAAGATAATGAAATGGGCCCCTTTGCAAAGAATGCAATTAGTAAATAGACTAGAAGAATCTTGAGAGACTTATTTATGCTTTTGTAGAATCTTGATGGATTTTTGATACTTTATAGAGTAGAATTTTGCTTATGGGTTGTAATAAAGAAACTGAGACTCGGACAAAAACTTAATATGAAATTGGAAACAGTTTGAACTTAGAAATATAACCACGGTGGATGGTGACTCCCTATATTCTTCACAACCCTTGTGACTCTTTTGTTATGGACTTAAATGATACAAAGAATGATCTTCACATTAAAAGATACAACTGAATGAGTGGGCTTGTCTTGAAACTAGCGTCATGTATTGCGTAAAATCTTAGCTAAAGGAATTAAACCTTAGTGATCCTCAACCATGGAGCACTGTCAATTTGACACCAACTGATAACTTGATCCATATGAAATCCTACTTGAATTCAAGGTGAATCAGAATCTCGCATTAAAATAAATCTTCCGTGATAAAACAAATCTTTCATATGAAACAGATGAGCAACAAACGCATGGTATGTCACAATGATCTCGAAATATTCCATAAAATTTAATTCAAATGAACTAATCAATGACAGAATACTTATCCCCTCAAAGGCTGATTCACCTAACTATTGCCCTGAATATACATCATTTGAACTGCACACCGTAATCTTGACCTTGAAATAAAGCCTATCCGACCAATTGGTTGAATCAAAACCCGTGGGTCTCGATTCATCACTGCACCCGCACTGCCATGGTAGCCTCACATGAATCTTGTCTCAGGAAAACAAAAATGAACGTAGAAGCAACATATTTTTCTTTACGACTGTTGAACATACAAAAACTTATATACAAGGTAGGACAAATTTGGGGTATGACAGATGCCCCTATCTAATTGGCTTAAACCGAATAAGATGAACTGCTATGGAGTTCATTCTTCCAAGGTAGAAGATAATTAGATATGAAGAAGACCCTGAATTTGTCAGTCACTACCACCAAAAAGACGATAGGACGAACACAAAACACATTGCGCAATCTATCATTAATGACCATGATAGATCCCCCACCAAAAGGACGACGGAGCGAAACACAAAGCACATCGCACAATCTATCATTAATGACCATGATAGACCCCCCACCAAAAGGATGACGGAGCGAAACACACACCAAACATATCTGTCATACCCCAAATTTTTACCCTTAGATCTTCATTATCATTTTAGGATTATACTCATATGATTATCTAACCCTAACCCAGTTCAAGTTTTTCTTTGTTTAAGATACAGATGAATCAGGGTTTTCGCACCGACAAATTCAAAACAACCAAGGAATGATCAACCAATGATTTGGGCCAATTCTATCATGGAATGAAATCAAAGATAATATCAAATTCAAATGAGAAGTCAATTTGAAGAAATCAGTTCAGAATCAAAGACAGTGCAGTCAGGAGGCCCCGATTAGGGTTTTTTAACTAGTGAAAAGTCAACTGTGGTTTGACTTTGATATTGGAAGGTGTTGTAATGGTGGGATTGAGGTTCATGAAGTTCATATAGCTTATTAAAGACCATTCAAAAAGTATCAAAGTCTCAGGATGTCCAGAATGTCAACAGGCGACTCAATCGGCACCGATCGATCGTACGGTTGACCGAAAAGTCAACTCCTTAAATTTTGAGAATTGGAATCCAAGTTGTGAATCAAAGTTGTTCCTTATGTCATAATGGACTTGCATATCAATTTTCATGATCATTGGATTAAGGATGAGAGAATAATCGAAAATCGGGAAAATTAGGGTTTCAAAAGGGGCTAAACCCTAACTCCTTAACCACACACTCAATTGAGTTGGTTCCAAGCTCATTAGAAAGCTCTTGACAAGTCCTACAAAAGTCCCATACTAGTCCACAACCATAAAATACATACTTTTTGAGATAGAAGCAAAAACATTCCTAGAAGGGAAAATAACTTAGAAAATTTCTAAGTTATTTTCACTTTAAAAGCTTGTGTGCAGCCAACTTTGAAAGGATTTTTCACCTAGTTCTAATTGGAGTTTGATTTCTTGGCAAACATGAATGTTTTAGTACTACATGAGGGCTTTCTAAAAAGTACAATAACTCCTCAAGATGATTTATGAGCAGAGAGTTACATGTGTACAAAGTTGGAGGTTTCACACTTTAGTCCCACATTGTCCATTTTTTGCAAAATCACTTCTTTCATCAAATTTGCCAAAATTAATTGATCAAACATGTTGTATCTGATATATGAGGAGTATGTGGCATGACAAACAAGAGAGTTATGCAGAAAAAATCAAACAAAGAAGCTTGTACCGTTGCCTTGCAAGTGGATATGCAAGTGGTACCAAAAGTAAAAAAGCAAAGCATGAGGTGGAAAGAAGTTCTGCTACAGCCTCATCCCTACACTCTTAGCCTGCATTTAGCTTCTTAAAAAACATCAATTTATTTGACCTTTGAGGCTTGAGTGGTCAGCCAAGGGAAAACCCTCCAAAGGAGGTTTCTTCCAAAATATCTCAACCTTTCTTCATGATGAAGAAACCTCCAAAACAGCCCTTCATCCTCATTTGCCTATAAAAGGAGGCTTCCCTCACCTTATCCAATACACAAGACACCTTCTAAAAACCAGAAAAAACTCTGTCTTGGCTTGTATTCAAAGAAATCTCAAAATCTCCAAAATCTCACTTTTCACCAAAATCCACCAAAAAACTGCCTTGGTGTAAAGGCTGTCCCATTCATTTCTCCACATTCAAACTCCACAAATATCATCCCCACAACCCATAAATATGATATATAAGGTGTTCCAACCATTGAACCACTCAAAAACCTCATTCTCCAAAAAGTCAACTCCCATACCAAGTTACTTTGACCACAATGCATAAAATCAGTCAAAACTTGTTCTAGACATTTCCTTGATGTTCTAATCACTCAAACACCTCACATATATCATTTCTCAACTGTCTAAAGTGTTAAAGATCATTGGTGAGGCCTATTTCTCAAACTGTCACAAGGTTGGTATTTTGCTTCAAAAGGAATAAAGGTTCAAAGCAAGGAGGTGATTGAAGATTCTCTGGTTTTCTTGTTTCTCTTGATTGTTTGAAGTTGTCTACAAGAGGTATGTAACTTCTCACCTTACCTCATTCACCATCGTGCCATAAAAATAACATTGAGGTTTTGACATAAGCTTATTGTACTACTGTTTTTGTATCCACATACCAAACTTTGCCTTGATGGTTTTGTACCTGATTTTTGAGTATGATCATACTTAGTTTCATGTTTCTGAGGTGTGTGGATGTTTTATTTAAGTTGTTCATACCTGTTGTGGTTTTTCATGTTCAATGTGTATCATTTGCATCAAGATGCCATCCCTATGTCACTTTCTGATTTGGAAGCATTAAGTCTGCATTTTTAGCATAGAGACATCTTTTAGCATATATGTGGTGTGTGTGTGTGTCATTGTTGTGGCATGAATCTTATCATTTTGGAAAGAAAAAAAACTTTAATATCCAATCTATGTCTTGTATGTTGATGTCATGTTTAAAAACTGCATGAAAATGATTTTTGTCACTTTTTACACTAAACTTCCACCAGTGGAAGTTACCTTTAAAATCTGCCTGAAAATACTTTTGGCAAATTTTGCACTGAACTTCCACCAGTGGAAGTTATGTGTTATTTTTGACTTTTTTTCAAAAATGTCATTTTTGCTCCTATTTGCATATACCATACTAACTGTTATGCTAGTTGATTTTTCTCCCATGTAAAGATTGGAACATCTCCTATTGGTCATTTGTAACATGTTTGCACAATTATTTCATTGAAAATCACTCTATCATGAAAAATCACTTTCAAAATGCAAATGGTCACATACACCTTCACATACCAAGTCACTTTTTGCCACAAACTTGTTTTCACTCAAACCATATCACACACACTCCATATAGATCATTTTTGAGATGTTAGCATGTTCACTTTGCACCAAAACTCACTGTCATGAAAATTCACTTTTCAAATGCATTTTTCTTCACAAAATGGCACATCATACACCATTTTCTGCAGCAGTTGATTTTGAATTGAAACACTTGATCTAACACTCCATACTCATCAATTTTAAAGTGTTTGCATAGTTGTTTGAAGTTAAAACTGGTTGGAACAAAAATCACACTTCAAAATGCATGATCACACACAAAGAAGGCACTTGGGATACCAAAACTTTATACTGTCATTACAGCCCCTTGTTTTTCATGTGAACTCAGTTCTTAACTTATATTAGAGGTGTGTGTAAGGTTAGAATGATCAATGCTTGCCTAAAACTGAATGCTCAATGTCCATGCATAATTTATGTTATCTTTGCATTTTGTGTGTGAACTTCCATAACAGACCAGTTTCAGCCCCAAGGATGAGTTGCATTCATTCATTGCCATTTATCTATGATGAGTGTATGATTGATAGGCTTGGAACATGAGTGTGTGAGGCTGCCCATGAGAAATTGCATCTTTGAGCCTAAAACAAAAGCACTATCGGGTTTTGCAGAGGGATAGGAATTTCTGAAAACTGAGACCACTATCATGTTCCTTGTTCAATTCTACCCCAAATCCATATAAATTTTGTGCCGATCCGATTAACGGTTAGGAAGTTACGATACAAAACGTAAATCCATTTGTTGTGTGTTTTTGCCCAGCCAGAAAATTGTCATTTTTTATACTAAACTTCCACCAGTGGAAGTTACTTGTAAAACTTGTCATTTTTTACTCCAACTTCAAAAATTCATAACTCGCTCCTTTTTTATCGTTTTTCGCCCGTTCTTTTTCTGTTGTGTTCGTATTAATGTCTATTTTCATGATGTATTTTTATTTTTCATGTTTGAATTTTTTATCATCAAGTTTGTTTATGTACAAGTGTGCGCGTTTTCACAATCATTTACGTAATTGCAGATGAATTTTTAATTGTTTCCTTTCAATATTTTTCTTGAAACTTGTTTGAATCCATGACTATATATGTTAGTTAACATGCTAAGGATTTATTTCTTGGTTGTTACCATTTTTATCTGTTGATTTCCATTAAACGCGAACTGTTGTCACAGTGTCGATTACTTCATCTGTTAACTGTTACCTCCTGAGTTACGAGGATAAACTGATTCACCTGTACATATTCATCTGTACATAACAACAAGCTTCCTTTCTTACACGAGTCGCCGTACTCACTTTTAACCGTCCCGCCGTGGACATTCTCCCCTTTTATCCTAGCCTTAGGATTCGAGTCTCCGTACTCACTTTTAAACCGTCCCGCCGAGGACATTTTCCCCCTTTATCCTAGCCTTAGGATTTGAGTCGCCGTACTCACTTTTACCGTCCCGCCGTGGACATCCTTTATCATAACAACCTCAACTTAGAAGAGGAGTCTCCGCACTCCATGTAAGTACTTCCTTATGAATGCTTACATCCCCCTTGGGACCTTGACCACAGTCAAGAGTTCCTCATCCCTAGATAGGGGAACTACGATTGCTCTGATTCCATTCCCGTCCGGATACGTAGGCACGAGATGCGATGTCTTCGCGAGCAAACTTTGTACATACCCTCTACATCTTTAGATTAATACCCTTAATACTTTTCCTTTAGCAAGCAAATTGTAGCAAACACAAATATTAACAAGAGGTTCCTGTAGAGTACTACAGATACTTAGGATGCTAACACCTTCCCTAGGTATAACCAACCCCCGAACCTTTAGATCTCTCTTTGCTCAGCTTTAGGCCTTGTCCTTCTGCTTTGCATTTTTATAGGTCTTTCTTTCTTTAAACCTTTCCTTTTTTGGATAAATTAAAGTCCGGTTGTAAATGAAATATGATTCAAGTTAATCAATAGCTTGAGATCCAAATTTCACCGCGACAGAAAAATGGCGACTTCACTGGGGACTCTTCCCTGAGGGTTAAGCCCACCTTGTTTGTATTTGTGCTTTCTATATGTTTGCTTGCTTATATATTTACCTGCTTGTACTTGGGTTCTTCTGTATGCAGGGTTGTTACTTCAAGTGGTGAGACAGTCCTATACCCGGACTCGAGTGCACTTATGATAGGATGGTGGTATATTCAAGAAGGCTTATAGGGAGTTGATTCCCGACTAAGCTAACTTGAGAAAACCACCGCTCAGTGGAGGCCTTTTTGGAGAGTTGGTGTTGTTGATCGAGTATTCGTGAAAACAATGCTACTTTCTATAAGAGCCCATGACACTGAGGACCTTTAGATTACCTTTTACCCCACTTGGCCTTTTAGGACGTAGTGCGATGACTATAAGGGAGTAATTCCGAAGTAGTTGATACGCGATACTACACTCAGACGAGACTCTCTTGAGAATATTATTGATTTCCAAGTATTTGGTGTGTCGATAATATCCGAGAGATGGGTTGTTGACTCTGGGAACTTTGGTAGAACCCGTTGTGCAGGTACTTTACCCCTAGTACACACCATATGGTTGGTTCTTCACTCAGACTTCATGCTGTAACCTGGAGCCTTTAATCCTATTATGTGTGATTTGCATCTTCTCTTGCACCGCATTGCATTGCATTTGCATCTTTGCATGGTTCATTGCATACCTCTGTTTGCCTGGTCGCTCATGTCCAGCTGTCTTCACTGTACAGTGTACCTTTGAGTTGTCAAGCTGATTCCTCGACACCAATATCAGACTAGAGCGAACTATAGACGCAAGATGTCAGAACAGGAAGCACACAATACAGAAATCCGAATGGAAATTGATGAGTTAAAATCAGGCATGACTAAGCTCACTGAGATGCTCCAAGTCTTGATTGCTAGAGGAGAGTCTTCCCAAAGGACTGTCATTCAAGAGGTTTCGAATGTAGATACTCCTCCTGTTCAAATACCACAATCTACTTGGCCAGAGTTTGGTTTGCCTCCCAACTATTCTCCACCTCTTGCATCTACTGCCATGATTGGTCCAACTGTCCGACCCGTTTTTCAAGCTCCTGTCTTTACAGAAGCCATACCTGTGGTCCATACTGCTGCCCAGAATGGTCAAGCTCCCTTTGAGACTCCGCTCTTTGATTACAATGCTGCTAGTGCTCAAGGTGAAGACCGTGAGGATGTTGTTGAGCCTGAAGTTGTCCGTGAACAGTTTCAAAATATAGACAAGAGACTCAAGGCCGTTGAGGGTACTAATTTCTTCAATGTTGATGCTGATAACATGTGTTTAGTTTCTGGTCTGGTCATGCCTGTAAAATTTAAGACTCCAGAATTTGTGAAATACAAGGGGCACTCATGCCCAAGAGCCCATTTGGTGATGTATTACCGAAGGATGGCAGCTTACACCAATAATCAGAAGCTGCTTATCCATTGCTTTCAGGACAGTTTAAGTGGCGCATCTCTCAAATGGTATATGGGTTTAGAACATAACAACATCCATTGCTTCCAGGATCTTGCCAATGCCTTCATAAGACAATACAAATACAATCTGGATATGGCTCCTGATCGTCGTCAACTTCAGAACATGTCTCAAGGTGAAAGAGAAACATTCAAAGAATACGCTCAACGTTGGAGAGAGTTAGCTTCTCAGGTTGAACCCCCTCTGGCAGAGAAAGAATTAACTGGAATGTTCATGGATACTCTGTCTCCTTTCTATTGGGAGAAAATGATTGGGAATGTGTCTTCAAATTTCACAGATCTGGTGACTATTGGTCAAAGGTTGGAAGAAGGACTGAAAAGTGGTAAGGTGTCCAAAGTTGCTGAATCTTCTAATGGTGCAAAGAAGTCCTTTGGGAATTTCCATAAGAAGAGAGAAGAACATACTAATGCTGTCATGGCTGAAGCGAGGAAGCCTCATCCCCGACCTCAGTATAATCACAACACTATTGCTGCAGTTGCTGCTGCTCCACGACCCGTTCAAAATCCTCAACGTCCTGCTGTTAGACCGAACCAGTATCAGAATAAGAATCAGTTCGATCCTATTCCTATGACTTATACAGAATTGTATCCAAGCCTGGTTCAACAAGGATTGATCACTACCAAGACTCTGCAAACTCCTGATCCTCCTCCAGCTGGATTTAAAATTGATCTTCATTGTGCCTTTCATGAGGGTGCCCCAGGCCACGACTTGGAGCATTGTTTTGCATTAAAAGCTAAGGTACGTGAATTGATTAGAACTGGGATCCTTGATTTTACAGACAGTCAGCCGAATGTTCAGAAAAATCCTCTACCAGAGCATCAAAAGTGAAACTTCAGTCTGACTCCAGCAGACCATCTTTTTTGAGCGCCAGTGTTTCAGACAGGATAACCCATCTTTGTACTGATTTAGTCACTAGGCCTTCTTGTTTCTCATTGTTTGCATTCTCCTTATTTTGTTTAAGCTGTTTGCTTTTAATTAGTGTTTGTACTTTCATCTTAATGAATGAACATTACAACTTTCGGTTTCAATTCATCTATTGCGTGCACTTCTGTGCTTTAACTTTCAAATATTTACTCCTTGTCCAAATTTTTGATTATGCAAATATTGGAGGGAGGATGATGAAAATGTTATACCCATAATTGTTGTTAGTATGCTTTCAATCAAACTTTTGTTGACGATGTAAGGCATTGTTTCAACTCCCAAACACTGGAGAAATAAGGAAGATAATCCCTTGTCAACCCCTTTGAGCCTAGAAGTTGGAGTTTCTTTCTTTACAAAAAACCCGCAGTTTTAACCTTGGGGTGGGTAGTTCTCAGTTAACTCAGTTGTGTGTTCATACAAGACACCTTTCATATAAAGGATGCAACTACATTTTTTCCTTCGTACACAACAAATAAGTGTCGAAGATGTTTTCCAAGCCAAAAGTCAATGATGGTTCACTTTGATCATTAAACTAGGCAGCCACTTTATTTAAACAAAACAAAAAAAGATATCAAAGAAAAAGCCCGCTAAGTCAAAACCTATAAAGGAGACTTAGGCAAAACTGGGGCATCCCGCTGACTGTAAAACTCTAAAAGAAACAGTTCAGGCAAAAGTTAGGGATAATAAAAGGAGGAGATCTTTAAAACCTTCATCATGAAAATCCTCAATGAGTTCAAAACAACCAAATGTTGTAGAAAAGCAGTGACTACCTTTTCAAAAAAGTCTGTTAACTTCTGAACCATCATCACTATCATCAGTGCAATTCCTAATCTATGGGAAACTGAGTGCATAGTCTGATTTAAACTGAGCATAGGACTGAAGATCATCATGTAGATGGGGTGGGCACCAAATAAACTTTGAGCCTTTATCCTTTGTTTCTTAAACCGTGAACCAGGCCACGCTACAACCTTCAAAAGACCTAATTGAAACAAGGTTATTTTGAAAGCATACTACAACAAGGTTGCGTAAACTGACTCCTAAAGATTTTTGTAAATCAACTATTTTGGCAGTACACCTTTGCTTTAAACTTTGAGTGTCTTGAACCGCCGTGTTCTGACCAATGACTCTTTTACTTTGCATCTTTCAAAAAAAAATGATTTTGATTTCAAAAGTTGCATGAACTATACATTACCATGTTTGTATGAACACTTTTTTGCAAATTGGCTTTCCTCTTAAGGAATTTTCAAACATTGAGAAACTTGGTCAATGATCTTATCAGGGGGCAAGTTCCTTTTACATCCTGTCAAAGAACCAATTCAGTATTTGTTCAAGATATGGTTTTCTCGGATTAAGTTTATCCAGAATATGTTTCAAGACTCAGACTGGGGCAAGCTCTCCAAGCACTCAGTAAATCAGTCATCTTCCAACCTCAAGACAAACTGAAGTCATCAATCAGTTCATCTACAACAGACAGCTAAACTGGGGGAGTTTACTTAAGGAATCCCCAAAGCAGCTCTTTATCCTTCCTACAAGGATCATCAATTTGATACAATTTATCAGTGTGGCAGAAATGTGTTCAACAATAGCATCTTCAGTCCCCAAGCAGATTGAAAGTGATCTTCGTGTTGAGGAATCAGTTATCCAGTCTTGTCTTCTCACCAAAAGAGTCGAGCCTTGTCATCGACATTTGCATTTACATTTGATCATATGTCATCTGAATAATCTATACATGCATGATTCATATGCATGTGCATATCAGGGGTGCTTTATTCCCCATTTTCTCTTTCTCCCGAGGTCGTGTTTTACTCGCATTTTTACCTTGTGGACGAGTTTACCTTACCTGGGTGCTTTACTCCCCATCTACCTGGCATCATGGTGTTTTACTCCCATCTGCCAGTTCTCCCGAGGTCGTGTTTTACTCACGTTTTACCTTGTGGATGAGTTTACCTTACTTGGGTGCTTTATTCCCCATTTACCTCCTTTCTCCCGAGGTCGTGTTTTACTCACGTCTTACCTTGTGGATGAATTACAATTTCCTTGGCGTCATGGGTGCTTTATTCCCCATTTGCCTCTTTCCTCCGGTGTTGCTGTTTTCCCCAGTGAGCAGTTACTCGTTGTTATATCGTTCTGCTATTGTCTTGCATCATAAAGCATCATTTAGAATTCATGGCATATTAACATTTGTCCTTTTTCATACCATTGGATCTAAGGGACAAAATTTCTGGTCTTCTATATTTAAATACCTTTCACTACGATTTTGCAAGGATTCTCATCTCTCACCGCCATCCAGTGAAAGATATTTAAATAGGGGCAACTGTCATACCCCAAATTTTTACCCTTAGATCTTCATTATCATTTTAGGATTATACTCATATGATTATCTAACCCTAACCCAGTTCAAGTTTTTCTTTGTTTAAGATACAGATGAATCAGGGTTTTCGCACCGACAAATTCAAAACAACCAAGGAATGATCAACCAATGATTGTTGCACCCCAAAATTTGACCAACCGGGTCTCGTATTTGGCTCGACGTTTCGACGCATCATCGCATTCGCATCTGCATATTGCATACAGTGCATTTCTCATTTGTATTGATTTTATCAGGGATCACAGCTCTCGTCTCGTGTTTCAGTTGTTTTTTATCAGTTTTAATAGGTAGAATCGATTTTTGAGTTATTTCGGTGCCCGGTTATTTTTACCGATTATTTTTGTGTCGTTCGGTGCTCATTTTGTCCCTCTGGGAATTATTGTGATTTTTCTGGATTTTATAGGATTTTTTTTAGGGCTTTAATAGATTTTAAATTCATTTTTAGGATTTAATAGGATTTTAAATAGTTTTAATTCTTTTTAGATATTTCTAATCTTTTGAGATTTGGTTAAAAATTAAATAGCTTTATTAAAAATAAATAGGCTTCATTTTTTTAATAGGATAAATAAATAAAAGAATATAGATTTCTTTTATCATTTTCTTAATAGGATAAATAAGATTTTTCTTTTAGAAAATTAATAGATTTTTTGAATATTAGGATTTAACAGATTTTTCTAGATTTTAATAGAATAATAGAATATTAAATAGATTTTAGAGGTTAATTGTTTGTTAGTTAGGATATTAGTTGTTTAGGATTTAATTGGTTTTTGATTAGTTGGAATTAAATTTACAGTTTATTAGTTCATTTCACTTAGTCCGTTAGTCATTTTTCATGTTCTGTTAATCAAATTCATAATCATCCATTAATCCATATTAATCATCTTTATCCACGTTTAATCCATAGCATTTTCCATTAACCATTTTGCTAATCAATATTAACCAGTCCATTATCAGAGTTTCTATTGGGCTTTTTATCCAAATTCACGTAAGGCCCAGTTCAGTTCAGTATGTCCAAGTCTCCAGCACCATCCAGAAGGTTCTGGAACGATCCAGAAACCAAGTCAGTATAAATGCCAAGCTAACACGTGTTGCGTGGGGAGAAGGCCCACCTTTCCACTCCACCAGACGCCACGTCACCCTCAACCCTCTCTCTCAGCCTCACACGCGTGAGCCCTCAACCCTCTCTCTCAGCCACGCCACCCAACACGCGTCACGCATGCATGGACCGCCCCCACTAACACCACCACGTGGCGTATCCACACACTTCACCAGAAAAGCCTCGCCGGCCGGCTTGCATGGCCGGCGGCCACCGTGACCCCACCGGAAACATCAAGAAATCCAGATCTCCGGTCATCTTCATCCCTTCTCCTTCAACCATTCCCAGAAACCTCCTCCCTTCATCATCTTCTCCAGACACCTTCGTCCAACCTCCGATCTACTTCCGGCCGCCGCTAATCTCCCCAGAACGGCTTGAATCTTCCACCGGTGTTCATCTTCCATCACCGTGTTCATCACTTGTCAACTTCATCATAACCACCAACAAACTATCAAGAACATTCAGCTTCGAACCCTAGAGATCTTCAAGCAACGATAAGATCCTCAACTGTCCTTGTTTCCAGATTGCATCACAAAAATCATTCCCCAAGAACTTCATCATCCGTTCTTCTTCCGCTTTCCAGAAACTTCATCAATCTTCAGTGTTTTCCAGATTTTGCTTGTTGTTCTCCAGAATTCATCAACAATATTTGTTCTCAGATCAAGAACACCTTCAACGCGTTTCCAGATTGCTCCTTTGACCAACCACAAACATCATCGAACCATACATCTATGAAGAACGCTCCATGAACTCCAAGAACTCCTTGTTCAAACAGAACTTCAAGAGCATGCAAGGTCATCAAACGCGTCCGTCATGGAGGTCGTTATCTCCAGATTTACTTGAGTCATTCTCAGAAGTTTGGGGAAATTGGAATTGGAAAGATGGAAGGGATTGGGAAATAATTTTGAGGTTGGTGAAGAGATTGAACGAAGGTTGGGGTTTGAGGCTGAGAGAAGAGAGGACGGAGGAGGGAGGTTTGGACGGCGGCGGCGGAGAAAGTAGAGATGAATCTAGGGTTTGTTTCTTCAGAGAATGAGAGAGTGAAGAGAAGGAAGGAAAGAAGAGAATGGGCCAGGCCCAAATCCTTTTTTTGATCAGCGCCTCCTCACGTTTTTTGGACAAACGTTGGGCCTGAGCCCAACACCACCTTCTGGCATACTCCCAGTTTACACAACACACCCCCCTGCGTTTTTTTCTGAAGAAGATTGGGCTGGGCCCAATCAGTTTGTTTCATTTTTATTTTCTGTTTACACCCCCTGGGTAATCCAGTTACACCCCCAGCCCTTTTCTTTGTATTTTATTATTTCTTTTTTTAAAAATAGTGAAAGAGAAAAGAAAAGTGAAAAAAAAAAGATAAAGAAGAAAATAGGAAAAAACATATTATAGAAAAAGAAATGAAAAGAAATATTCTTGAAAAAAATAGAAAAAAAGAAATGAAAAGAAAATATATTTGAAAATAGTGAAAAGAAAATATGGAGAAAAATATTATGAAAAAATAGAGAAAAATATTCAATAAGAAAATATGAAAAAATATGTTAAAGAGAAAAGGAGAAAAAAGAGAAAAAATATTAAAGTAGGTTTAATATTTTTTAAGCATTTTCTTTTAGGTTTTTCATAGAAGTTATTTTCCTTTTAGGGATAAAATTAGAGGCCCATTTGTTAGGGGGCTATTTCCATTCAATTTTTCAGGATAGAATAGGATAGCGTTTCCTAGGAGATTTATTTCAATATCCACTCATTGTAACCATTTTTCAGAATATTAATAAAACGAGATTTGAGCTGTGGTCCGATAGTAGCCGAACTACAGCTGCTCTGATTCTTCGTACCAGACGAAGATATGTAGGCATAGGATGCGATATCCTAGCGAGCACACTAACGACTAACCTTTTGTTCTCTCGCGGCTGTGCGATCGAGACTTTCCCGCTGACGATTAATTGATACCCCTTTTTCTCTCTTGCCCAAGTGCATTTGAGACTCAGCCATAGTTGTGACCATAGGTTCCCGACCCTGTGAAGCCAGTTGTTTTTCTCACTGCTGTGTGAGAATGTTTGTTTAGCCGTAGTTAGTCTGAACTACGTAAAGCTCTGATCTTCCATCCAGTGGAAGTACGTAGGCACAAGACGCGAGGTCTTGGCGAGCCAATTTCCCCCGTAGTCCCGAACTACGTTGACTCTGACTTTCTCTCCTGAGAATACGTAGGCATAGAGTGCGACGCTCTATCGAGTCAATTCCCTTCCGTTTAGATTTAGCAGCCGTAGATAGATTGTTTTGCATCCAGTAGACAACCCAAGCAAGCGTGGATCCCGTCGAGTACGACGGACGTGAGGGGTGCTAATACCTTCCCCTTGCGTAACCGACTCCCGAACCCAGGCTATGGTTGCGATGACCATACCTTTTCCCCGTTTTTTTGTAAGGTTTACTTCGAGCGTTTCCTTTCCCGCTCTAAGGGATAAATAACGCACGGTGGCGACTCTTCTGTCAGCCGGCGCCGATTTTCGCAGTAGCGACAGCTGGCGACTCTGCTGGGGACTGCGATAGTTCCCCATGCATATGGGATCCAACGTCCCCTAGAGAGAGTCAATCCTAGTGCTTGTTTGGGGCTTATTTATCGATATTATCTGTTGCTGTTGGGGTGTTACGGGTGTTCTATGATATTGAGAGATAAGCCGGACCTGGGCTTGGAGTGCACCTTAGACTTAGAGTAGAGATTAGTGGGCGCGTACCGGCTTTGCTTGTACTAGTGTCCCGCGAAATCTACACTCGGACGAGGTTCTTCTGGTTGGCTTCTTTTTCTACCCTTTGGGTCGAAGGGGTTGTTGGTCAGCTGAATTGTCGACTCCGGGAACCGATCATTTGGAAGTTAGCTAAGTGAGGCCTCTTCAGGACTCGATGATGCCACTCCTTCTGGGAATCGTATCGTCAGTTCTGAAAGTCTGTGACGCTGACGACCGCATAGGATGTCGTACCTTGTCAGATATAGGTCCACACCTGTGAGTGGGGGGGGGGGGGGTTTTTGTGCAGGAAAATTGACTTCCAACCTACCCGTTATTCTGGTCTTCTTTTCAGAGAACATCTCCGTCAGCAGCGCAGCAGTATTCAGATTTTGTGTGGGGGCTGTGGTCCCATTGTTTGCTGCATTTTGCATATCATATGCATATCAGTGTTGCATTGCATATCATCCTCCAGCTAGCCAGAGTTCTGATCCAGCCTTTGTTTCCTGAAGGTGATTACCCGGAGTTTGGATTGAGCAGCTGTTGATTGTCAGAAGACCTACCTAGGGGTTGAGTAGATTTGAGCAGAATCAAGTGTCGAAGTCAGCTGAAAGTTATTGGTAGCCATGTCGGAAGGCAATTTCCAGTCTCCTAACACCTTGACAGGATTCACTATGGCGTCCAACCCTCTGTATGATTCCATGGAAGATTCCCCGCAAGTGAACAACGTTGCTGCAGACCAAGTTGTACAGCCTTCTGTTGAGAACCGAGATCGACATGAGCAGTTTGTTGCCCAGAATGAGCGTCCTCCTCCTGTCAACAGTGTTGCTTTCCCTGTGATGAACTACCGAAGAGATATTCCAGCAGCTGGGATGGTAGATCCAAGAGCCCTTGACGATGGTAGAAGACTCCGAGTGTTGGAAGAGCAAATGAAAGCTTTGAAAGCCAAAGATGCTGTCAACCTGGATGCTGTAGGCATGTGTTTGGTTCCTGACCTGGTGTTGCCTTACAAGTTCAAAGTGCCGAAATTTGAGAAGTACACGGGAGATAGCTGTCCAAAGCTGCATTTGATGATGTTCTGTCGAAGAATGACTGCGTTTGCGCGAGATGATAAGTTGATGATCCATTGCTTTCAAGATAGTCTGACTGGGGCATCTTTGAGGTGGTATATGCAGTTAGAGAGGAATCAGATTCAGTCATGGATGGATTTAGCCAGAGCTTTTCTGAAGCAGTACGATTACAACCTAGACATTGCTCCTTATCGCATGCATTTGCAAGAGTTGTCTCAAGAGATCAATGAACCTATCAGGAAGTATGCTCAGAGATGGAGAGAATTTGCCGCTAGAGTGCGTCCCCCGCTGTTAGACCAAGAGCTGGCAAGCATGTTTGTAGATTCCCTACAATATCCGTACTTCAAAAGATTGCTCGGAATTCCGGCAAGTTTCTCTGACGTGGTAGCATTAGGAGAACGCCTTGAGTACTCCATAAGAATGGGGAAAATTCAGATTACTTCATATGATCAAGCTGGTGAAACTGAATACCCTTGTGACTATCAGAGTGAAGAAGAAGTTGTGATCAACTCAGTCACGCCAAAGGTTGAATATCCTCGAAGCGAATCAGTGAATTTTGTTGGTTCATCATCTTATCAGAGATCAGTACCTCCCGTGGCTTGTTATACTGAACAAACAGCCGTGCCTGGGGCACTCTATCAGGAATCTTATGTCGCTTCCATTGCAAATCAGCGAACTCGTGGCCGAGGTTATCAGAATCAGCGTCAGAATCAGAACAGACCTCGCAACAATTTGGAACGAAGGAAAGCTCCTTTTCACCCAGTGCCGATGCCGTATAGCCAGTTGCTACCGTCTTTGATCCAGAGTTCTTTGGTGGAGCCGAAAGCTCTTAAGCCAGTTCCAGAACCTTACCCTCCTGGGTATAATCCCCACGTTCAGTGTGGTTATCATGGTGGCTCTCCGGGGCATTCAACCGAAGATTGTAAAGCATTACAGGCGAAGGTACAGCAGTTGATTGATCAGGATCGCATTTCCTTTCGAGAAGGATTTCTGTTTATTCATCCCTAACCGCTCAGCTGTCTAAGCTCGTGACTCGGAAGGTGTTCCCCAGCAAAAGCCAGTGGTTCAGACAGGCAGGCGCCTCAGCAGTGGCAGTTCTCAAGCTTTTACATCATTTGCATTTGTAGTTTCTTTTTCTGTTAGTTACTACCTGCTTTTAACATTGTATGTTCCGAATGGTGATAATAATAAAGTGACTATGCATTTTTCTGAATTAGTCATGTCGCTGTCGCTCATTTATTGCATTGCACTGACACTGGCATTTTATTCACTCCATTTTTTCGCTGTGACTAGCAAAGTTAGGAGGGAGGATGACGAAACTGAAACTCATAACCAATGATTGTATGCTTTCAGATAAGACCGTACCGATGAAGTACAAGGCATTGTTTCAAATTCCCCAAACACTGAAGATATAAGGAGTTAGTCCCTTGTTAACCACTTCGAGCCAAGGAGTAGAAGTTTTTTTCGGACTTTTTTTAATCCTCACATCTTAACCCGGGGCAGGGTAGTTGTCAGTTAGCTTGACCAAGCGTTCAAGTCTTGCAGAGGAGTGTTGTCTTTCAAGGACCAATCAGTTTATACCTTCAAAAGGTCAAATCTCACCAATCAGGAGTGAGACAGTTACCATCCTTTCGGAGCAATCAAGGCAACCAGTGTCGCACGACTTTGTTCCAAAAGAAAGAAATAAGAAAGCCCGCTAAGTAAAAAGAAAGAAAAGCTGGAAAGCTAAATACTTAGGCAAAAATTAGGGCATCCCGCTGGACTTCAAGAGAAATCGAAAAATCGAAAAGAACTCAAAATGAGTCAGTCCAGGCAAAAGTTAGGGAATCAAAAGAATGAAAAAGAAGGGTTAAAAAGAAAATTTTCCCCAGCAAATCACAAAGTCGTGTACACAGACACCGAAAGCGAAGAAGGAGTAACTGTCACTCCAGAAGAGCATTGTGAAATCCTTAACTGTGGTTCTTACCATTCAACATACTTCTCGAAGAGGCGAGCGCTTGTGCCAGGTTAACTGAACCTTAGGATCGGAGATCATCACGTAGAAGGGGTGGGTACAAATCAAAATTTGAGCCAAATATCCTTTGTTTCACGAACCGTGAACCCGACCACGATACAACCCTTAAAAGACCTAATTGAGGTAGGGTTAGTCTGAAGCGCATTACGATAAGGTTGAGTAACCTGACTCCTTCTTGACTTGCTAGTCACATCCTTGTTGTATTTTCACTGACCACGTAAGCACTGCGTTTGAACTTTGGTTCATTCGTCACTCATCATCATATGCATATAAATGAGTGACAGCTCAAATTTTTTCAAAATCTGCATGAGCACTGCATTAAGATTACCATTCGTGAACAGACGATTCTAATTGCAGGTTAGTAGTTGACATGAAAGAAATTCCAGCGGGAGTAATCAAATAGGACTGAGTAATCCAGCAGTCTGAACCAGAATGGTGTATGTTGTGAAGCCTTGTGTAAGTTCAGTATCAGTCAGTCTGAGGACCAGTCCCGAAGCTTCAGTTGAGCAGGGGCAGTTTATTTGAGAAGCAGTTGATCAGAAGGAGTCTTCTCAAGACCCAATCAGGGGCAATTATGCAGAGCGCTGAGATTTGAAAGCAGATGCTTCCAATGGATAATCAGATCGGGTTGAGTCGCTAGAACGCTCATTCAGGGGCAAGTCATCGCAGAGAATGTTGAAATCAACTGGGTTGTTAGGTGTTTAATTGGAGATTGAATTCTTTTGTCGTGCAGATGTCGGGGCAAATGTTCTCGAAGTCTTCTCGTAGCAAGCTGTTCAGAGCAAGTATTCCCAAGAGCTAGAGTGGGGCAAGTTGAATTGCACTGAAGCAAGTTGTGCAAGCCAGTCTTGTTATCCCCAGCTGAGTGTACCAGGGGCAAGTCATTCAAACCCGCTTGTTTATCCCCAGCCAGAGTTGAGTATCGGGGAATCATGTCAATACCCTTATCGAAAACCTTTCAAATAAGAAGATCTTGTTGTCGTTGGATCATTATCCTGCAGTTTAAACCTGTTGCGTGTCAGTAACCAGTCGTTTCCAAAGTCCAGTTCTCGCCTGGCAAATCGGTAACCAGTTCTCGTCTGGCCCACCCTTCCGTAAGCATCAGTTCCCGTCCTGGTGCAGTTTATTGTAAGCAGCAGTTCCCGTCCTGGTGCAGTTTATTGGTAACCAATTCTCGTTTGGTCACCATTTCTTCAAGTGTTGTATCAGTTCTCGCCTGGTACATGTCATTGCGTAACCAGTTCTCGCCTGGTCATCGTGTGTTTTACCCTAAGTGTTATACCAGTTCTCGCCTGGTGTACGTGAGCTTTCAGCCAGTTCTCGCCTGGTTGTCTATACCTCAGCTTGTTGTCCAGTCAGCCCGTCTGGTTCAAAAAACAAAAATCAATTTTCCTAACCTATTTTCCTATCAGTTCTCGCCTGATAGTCCACCTTTGAATGCTAGTTCTCGTCTAGTATTTCTTATATCTTTCACTGTGTACATAATCCATGTTTATTCTAAACCAAGAAAAACAAAAAACCTAAAAGAGATCTGACACAATATTTCCCAATGACTCGCATGTCGTCATGTTACCCGATACGAAGCTCGACGGATACCAGTGCTTCGAGTAATGTTTGAATTCCTTGTGGATGTTGTTAAATCAGAATTGCCACTCTTCAGCAGATGAAAGGTGCTTATTATCCCTGGAAGAATCGAGATTGTATTGTACCCCGTATCAGAGTAGGATCAGGAGTACCTTCAGCAGATTAAGATTGATATCCTTGATAGTAGGAGCATTTCCAGCAGTGTGCTGCGCGTAATCAACCTCAGTTTGGGTCAATCCCCGCAGAGCGCAATCAGTTGCCAATGGTTTGAAAAAAGCATCCCCGAGCAGAGTTGTTTTCTTTCCCAGTGAAGTCGTCAAGCAGGGTTGCCTTTTCATTTCTCCAGCAGGGCAGTTATCCCCAGCGGATTTGATTTCTCGTTTCCAGCATTTATTTTGCTGAGATGGTTCTGTGACTTCAGGTCATCCCCAGTAGAGTTGACGTTTCCTTCGGCATTTATTTTGCCAAGTGGTTTTCAGACCTGGTGTTCTCTGGCAGCTCGAGCCTGCATTAGCATTTGCATATATAGTCATAGCATTTATACAAGCATATAACATTTCCATGTCGTCTGGGCCTCGCATTTTCAAACAAAACGCATAGCATTTACATGTCGTATAGGACATTGCATCATTTCAAGCATACGCATGTCGAAACATAGACCAAGATGGTTACCTATTGGATTTCGAATTTGTTCACCTGCAGAGTTGTGTGGTTAAGCTTCTCGTCTTCCCCAGCGGAGTGATTCTTCATTTGGTTGTTACGTCAGCATCGGAAAAAAAAACAACAAACAACAACAACAACAACAAAGATTGACATTGATCAGACTTCTGAAGCTGCCCCCTTCGTCAAAATAGGTGCCAGGCAGTTCCATTCAGAATTCCCCAGGAGAATTGTCCTCAAGTTCGCATTGAACTGTGAGTTGACCAGATTTGATCCCATGAGAGAGATGGGAATCAAGGTGTTTGCTTTACGAAGCATTATTTCAATACTTGTGGCGTCACACAGGTATTGAAAAGGAGAAGAAATTTTATCAGAAAATTGACCAGATGTTGCCGTGATAACCAAACTTCAGTTTATTGGAAGCTATTCCTCAAGCAGCTTTGCAGTATATTCTTGCGGTTGGCAAATTTCAGGGTTCCATTTTTATTCAACCGTCATCTACCTTGAATGTCGGAAGGCTGAGCGCTCTTCACCCATTCAGGTCGAAGCCGCTTGAATAGGGGCAGCTGTTGCACCCCAAAATTTGACCAACCGGGTCTCGTATTTGGCTCGACGTTTCGACGCATCATCGCATTCGCATCTGCATATTGCATACAGTGCATTTCTCATTTGTATTGATTTTATCAGGGATCACAGCTCTCGTCTCGTGTTTCAGTTGTTTTTTATCAGTTTTAATAGGTAGAATCGATTTTTGAGTTATTTCGGTGCCCGGTTATTTTTACCGATTATTTTTGTGTCGTTCGGTGCTCATTTTGTCCCTCTGGGAATTATTGTGATTTTTCTGGATTTTATAGGATTTTTTTTAGGGCTTTAATAGATTTTAAATTCATTTTTAGGATTTAATAGGATTTTAAATAGTTTTAATTCTTTTTAGATATTTCTAATCTTTTGAGATTTGGTTAAAAATTAAATAGCTTTATTAAAAATAAATAGGCTTCATTTTTTTAATAGGATAAATAAATAAAATAATATAGATTTCTTTTATCATTTTCTTAATAGGATAAATAAGATTTTTCTTTTAGAAAATTAATAGATTTTTTGAATATTAGGATTTAACAGATTTTTCTAGATTTTAATAGAATAATAGAATATTAAATAGATTTTAGAGGTTAATTGTTTGTTAGTTAGGATATTAGTTGTTTAGGATTTAATTGGTTTTTGATTAGTTGGAATTAAATTTACAGTTTATTAGTTCATTTCACTTAGTCCGTTAGTCATTTTTCATGTTCTGTTAATCAAATTCATAATCATCCATTAATCCATATTAATCATCTTTATCCACGTTTAATCCATAGCATTTTCCATTAACCATTTTGCTAATCAATATTAACCAGTCCATTATCAGAGTTTCTATTGGGCTTTTTATCCAAATTCACGTAAGGCCCAGTTCAGTTCAGTATGTCCAAGTCTCCAGCACCATCCAGAAGGTTCTGGAACGATCCAGAAACCAAGTCAGTATAAATGCCAAGCTAACACGTGTTGCATGGGGAGAGGGCCCACCTTTCCACTCCACCAGACGCCACGTCGCCCTCAACCCTCTCTCTCAGCCTCACACGCGTGAGCCCTCAACCCTCTCTCTCAGCCACGCCACCCAACACGCGTCACGCATGCATGGACCGCCCCCACTAACACCACCACGTGGCGTATCCACACACTTCACCAGAAAAGCCTCGCCGGCCGGCTTGCATGGCCGGCGGCCACCGTGACCCCACCGGAAACATCAAGAAATCCAGATCTCTGGTCATCTTCATCCCTTCTCCTTCAACCATTCCCAGAAACCTCCTCTCTTCATCATCTTCTCCAGACACCTTCGTCCAACCTCCGATCTACTTCCGGCCGCCGCTAATCTCCCTAGAACGGCTTGAATCTTCCACCGGTGTTCATCTTCCATCACCGTGTTCATCACTTGTCAACTTCATCATAACCACCAACAAACTATCAAGAACATTCAGCTTCGAACCCTAGAGATCTTCAAGCAACGATAAGATCCTCAACTGTCCTTGTTTCCAGATTGCATCATAAAAATCATTCCCCAAGAACTTCATCATCCGTTCTTCTTCCGCTTTCCAGAAACTTCATCAATCTTCAGTGTTTTCCAGATTTTGCTTGTTGTTCTCCAGAATTCATCAACAATATTTGTTCTCAGATCAAGAACACCTTCAACGCGTTTCCAGATTGCTCCTTCGACCAACCACAAACATCATCGAACCATACATCTATGAAGAACGCTCCATGAACTCCAAGAACTCCTTATTCAAACAGAACTTCAAGAGCATGCAAGGTCATCAAACGCGTCCGTCATGGAGGTCGTTATCTCCAGATTTACTTGAGTCATTCTCAGAAGTTTGGGGAAATTGGAATTGGAAAGATGGAAGGGATTGGGAAATAATTTTGAGGTTGGTGAAGAGATTGAACGAAGGTTGGGGTTTGAGGCTGAGAGAAGAGAGGACGGAGGAGGGAGGTTTGGACGGCGGCGGCGGAGAAAGTAGAGATGAATCTAGGGTTTGTTTCTTCAGAGAATGAGAGAGTGAAGAGAAGGAAGGAAAGAAGAGAATGGGCCAGGCCCAAATCCTTTTTTTGATCAGCGCCTCCTCACGTTTTTTGGACAAACGTTGGGCCTGAGCCCAACACCACCTTCTGGCATACTCCCAGTTTACACAACACACCCCCCTGCGTTTTTTTCTGAAGAAGATTGGGCTGGGCCCAATCAGTTTGTTTCATTTTTATTTTCTGTTTACACCCCCTGGGTAATCCAGTTACACCCCCAGCCCTTTTCTTTGTATTTTATTATTTCTTTTTTTAAAAATAGTGAAAGAGAAAAGAAAAGTGAAAAAAAAAAGATAAAGAAGAAAATAGGAAAAAACATATTATAGAAAAAGAAATGAAAAGAAATATTCTTGAAAAAAATAGAAAAAAAGAAATGAAAAGAAAATATATTTGAAAATAGTGAAAAGAAAATATGGAGAAAAATATTATGAAAAAATAGAGAAAAATATTCAATAAGAAAATATGAAAAAATATGTTAAAGAGAAAAGGAGAAAAAAGAGAAAAAATATTAAAGTAGGTTTAATATTTTTTAAGCATTTTCTTTTAGGTTTTTCATAGAAGTTATTTTCCTTTTAGGGATAAAATTAGAGGCCCATTTGTTAGGGGGCTATTTCCATTCAATTTTTCAGGATAGAATAGGATAGCGTTTCCTAGGAGATTTATTTCAATATCCACTCATTGTAACCATTTTTCAGAATATTAATAAAACGAGATTTGAGCTGTGGTCCGATAGTAGCCGAACTACAGCTGCTCTGATTCTTCGTACCAGACGAAGATATGTAGGCATAGGATGCGATATCCTAGCGAGCACACTAACGACTAACCTTTTGTTCTCTCGCGGCTGTGCGATCGAGACTTTCCCGCTGACGATTAATTGATACCCCTTTTTCTCTCTTGCCCAAGTGCATTTGAGACTCAGCCATAGTTGTGACCATAGGTTCCCGACCCTGTGAAGCCAGTTGTTTTTCTCACTGCTGTGTGAGAATGTTTGTTTAGCCGTAGTTAGTCTGAACTACGTAAAGCTCTGATCTTCCATCCAGTGGAAGTACGTAGGCACAAGACGCGAGGTCTTGGCGAGCCAATTTCCCCCGTAGTCCCGAACTACGTTGACTCTGACTTTCTCTCCTGAGAATACGTAGGCATAGAGTGCGACGCTCTATCGAGTCAATTCCCTTCCGTTTAGATTTAGCAGCCGTAGATAGATTGTTTTGCATCCAGTAGACAACCCAAGCAAGCGTGGATCCCGTCGAGTACGACGGACGTGAGGGGTGCTAATACCTTCCCCTTGCGTAACCGACTCCCGAACCCAGGCTATGGTTGCGATGACCATACCTTTTCCCCGTTTTTTTGCGAGGTTTACTTCGAGCGTTTCCTTTCCCGCTCTAAGGGATAAATAACGCACGGTGGCGACTCTTCTGTCAGCCGGCGCCGATTTTCGCAGTAGCGACAGCTGGCGACTCTGCTGGGGACTGCGATAGTTCCCCATGCATATGGGATCCAACGTCCCCTAGAGAGAGTCAATCCTAGCGCTTGTTTGGGGCTTATTTATCGATATTATCTGTTGCTGTTGGGGTGTTACGGGTGTTCTATGATATTGAGAGATAAGCCGGACCTGGGCTTGGAGTGCACCTTAGACTTAGAGTAGAGATTAGTGGGCGCGTACCGGCTTTGCTTGTACTAGTGTCCCGCGAAATCTACACTCGGACGAGGTTCTTCTGGTTGGCTTCTTTTTCTACCCTTTGGGTCGAAGGGGTTGTTGGTCAGCTGAATTGTCGACTCCGGGAACCGATCATTTGGAAGTTAGCTAAGTGAGGCCTCTTCAGGACTCGATGATGCCACTCCTTCTGGGAATCGTATCGTCAGTTCTGAAAGTCTGTGACGCTGACGACCGCATAGGATGCCGTACCTTGTCAGATATAGGTCCACACCTGTGAGTGGGGGGGGGGGGGGGGGTTTGTGCAGGAAACTTGACTTCCAACCTACCCGTTATTCTGGTCTTCTTTTCAGAGAACATCTCCGTCAGCAGCGCAGCAGTATTCAGATTTTGTGTGGGGGCTGTGGTCCCATTGTTTGCTGCATTTTGCATATCATATGCATATCAGTGTTGCATTGCATATCATCCTCCAGCTAGCCAGAGTTCTGATCCAGCCTTTGTTTCCTGAAGGTGATTACCCGGAGTTTGGATTGAGCAGCTGTTGATTGTCAGAAGACCTACCTAGGGGTTGAGTAGATTTGAGCAGAATCAAGTGTCGAAGTCAGCTGAAAGTTATTGGTAGCCATGTCGGAAGGCAATTTCCAGTCTCCTAACACCTTGACAGGATTCACTATGGCGTCCAACCCTCTGTATGATTCCATGGAAGATTCCCCGCAAGTGAACAACGTTGCTGCAGACCAAGTTGTACAGCCTTCTGTTGAGAACCGAGATCGACATGAGCAGTTTGTTGCCCAGAATGAGCGTCCTCCTCCTGTCAACAGTGTTGCTTTCCCTGTGATGAACTACCGAAGAGATATTCCAGCAGCTGGGATGGTAGATCCAAGAGCCCTTGCCGATGGTAGAAGACTCCGAGTGTTGGAAGAGCAAATGAAAGCTTTGAAAGCCAAAGATGCTGTCAACCTGGATGCTGTAGGCATGTGTTTGGTTCCTGACCTGGTGTTGCCTTACAAGTTCAAAGTGCCGAAATTTGAGAAGTACACGGGAGATAGCTGTCCAAAGCTGCATTTGATGATGTTCTGTCGAAGAATGACTGCGTTTGCGCGAGATGATAAGTTGATGATCCATTGCTTTCAAGATAGTCTGACTGGGGCATCTTTGAGGTGGTATATGCAGTTAGAGAGGAATCAGATTCAGTCATGGATGGATTTAGCCAGAGCTTTTCTGAAGCAGTACGATTACAACCTAGACATTGCTCCTTATCGCATGCATTTGCAAGAGTTGTCTCAAGAGATCAATGAACCTATCAGGAAGTATGCTCAGAGATGGAGAGAATTTGCCGCTAGAGTGCGTCCCCCGCTGTTAGACCAAGAGCTGGCAAGCATGTTTGTAGATTCCCTACAATATCCGTACTTCAAAAGATTGCTCGGAATTCCGGCAAGTTTCTCTGACGTGGTAGCATTAGGAGAACGCCTTGAGTACTCCATAAGAATGGGGAAAATTCAGATTACTTCATATGATCAAGCTGGTGAAACTGAATACCCTTGTGACTATCAGAGTGAAGAAGAAGTTGTGATCAACTCAGTCACGCCAAAGGTTGAATATCCTCGAAGCGAATCAGTGAATTTTGTTGGTTCATCATCTTATCAGAGATCAGTACCTCCCGTGGCTTGTTATACTGAACAAACAGCCGTGCCTGGGGCACTCTATCAGGAATCTTATGTCGCTTCCATTGCAAATCAGCGAACTCGTGGCCGAGGTTATCAGAATCAGCGTCAGAATCAGAACAGACCTCGCAACAATTTGGAACGAAGGAAAGCTCCTTTTCACCCAGTGCCGATGCCGTATAGCCAGTTGCTACCGTCTTTGATCCAGAGTTCTTTGGTGGAGCCGAAAGCTCTTAAGCCAGTTCCAGAACCTTACCCTCCTGGGTATAATCCCCACGTTCAGTGTGGTTATCATGGTGGCTCTCCGGGGCATTCAACCGAAGATTGTAAAGCATTACAGGCGAAGGTACAGCAGTTGATTGATCAGGATCGCATTTCCTTTCGAGAAGGATTTCTGTTTGTTCATCCCTAACCGCTCAGTTGTCTAAGCTCGTGACTCGGAAGGTGTTCCCCAGCAAAAGCCAGTGGTTCAGACAGGCAGGCGCCTCAGCAGTGGCAGTTCTCAAGCTTTTACATCATTTGCATTTGTAGTTTCTTTTTCTGTTAGTTACTACCTGCTTTTAACATTGTTTATACCTTTGTAAATACTGTTCATATTCTCCCCTTTTTGAACTTTTATGGCTACTATTGCTTGGTGTACGAACTTTCATTATGCTATTGCCAACTTCATGAGCATACTCAGCTTTGTCATTTTGTTTTGGTGTAGGGAATGGCTCTGTTGATAAAACTCCATTGGTGGCACAAGCTGTGTATTTGGCCTTTTGTGGACATAATTAAAGCTGCTGTTGTTGTGTGTGGTCTTGTTGAGGAGTAGGATACAAAAACGTACGTTTTGCAGGTATGCTTTTGTGAAGGTTTCCTCTTGCTTTTGGCTTGTTTTGGGACAACGTGTTTTTATTTTCAAGTGGTTGTTACAGCTGGTTTGTACAAATTGATGCAGGAATGGTTGCAAGTGTAATAACACATAGGACAGTATAGTTGATGCAGACTGTGCAGAGATTTCATCATGAAATATGGACAGTGGAAAATGACGGTTCTACTCATGGCTTGGGGATAATTGAAGCTGAGTATTTTGTTTGCAATTTTCAACGCTTGGGGGATGCAACTCGCAGGGCCATAGCATCTGAAAACATAGCGCACAAAAGAGAGAGGCTGCAAGCATTCTATTATTTTATTCTACTATTTTTTTACATTTGTGTATCATTCACCCCCCACATTTGCGTCTTCCCGTTGTAATGCGGTGGGCTCCATCTCTCTTTATTTTTTGGAAACTATTGTAATAGTTTTTTTGCAATAAGATAATGAAATGGGCCCCTTTGCAAAGAATGCAATTAGTAAATAGACTAGAAGAATCTTGAGAGACTTATTTATGCTTTTGTAGAATCTTGATGGATTTTTGATACTTTATAGAGTAGAATTTTGCTTATGGGTTGTAATAAAGAAACTGAGACTCGGACAAAAACTTAATATGAAATTGGAAACAGTTTGAACTTAGAAATATAACCACGGTGGATGGTGACTCCCTATATTCTTCACAACCCTTGTGACTCTTTTGTTATGGACTTAAATGATACAAAGAATGATCTTCACATTAAAAGATACAACTGAATGAGTGGGCTTGTCTTGAAACTAGCGTCATGTATTGCGTAAAATCTTAGCTAAAGGAATTAAACCTTAGTGATCCTCAACCATGGAGCACTGTCAATTTGACACCAACTGATAACTTGATCCATATGAAATCCTACTTGAATTCAAGGTGAATCAGAATCTCGCATTAAAATAAATCTTCCGTGATAAAACAAATCTTTCATATGAAACAGATGAGCAACAAACGCATGGTATGTCACAATGATCTCGAAATATTCCATAAAATTTAATTCAAATGAACTAATCAATGACAGAATACTTATCCCCTCAAAGGCTGATTCACCTAACTATTGCCCTGAATATACATCATTTGAACTGCACACCGTAATCTTGACCTTGAAATAAAGCCTATCCGACCAATTGGTTGAATCAAAACCCGTGGGTCTCGATTCATCACTGCACCCGCACTGCCATGGTAGCCTCACATGAATCTTGTCTCAGGAAAACAAAAATGAACGTAGAAGCAACATATTTTTCTTTACGACTGTTGAACATACAAAAACTTATATACAAGGTAGGACAAATTTGGGGTATGACAGATGCCCCTATCTAATTGGCTTAAACCGAATAAGATGAACTGCTATGGAGTTCATTCTTCCAAGGTAGAAGATAATTAGATATGAAGAAGACCCTGAATTTGTCAGTCACTACCACCAAAAAGACGATAGGACGAACACAAAACACATTGCGCAATCTATCATTAATGACCATGATAGATCCCCCACCAAAAGGACGACGGAGCGAAACACAAAGCACATCGCACAATCTATCATTAATGACCATGATAGACCCCCCACCAAAAGGATGACGGAGCGAAACACACACCAAACATATCTGTCATACCCCAAATTTTTACCCTTAGATCTTCATTATCATTTTAGGATTATACTCATATGATTATCTAACCCTAACCCAGTTCAAGTTTTTCTTTGTTTAAGATACAGATGAATCAGGGTTTTCGCACCGACAAATTCAAAACAACCAAGGAATGATCAACCAATGATTTGGGCCAATTCTATCATGGAATGAAATCAAAGATAATATCAAATTCAAATGAGAAGTCAATTTGAAGAAATCAGTTCAGAATCAAAGACAGTGCAGTCAGGAGGCCCCGATTAGGGTTTTTTAACTAGTGAAAAGTCAACTGTGGTTTGACTTTGATATTGGAAGGTGTTGTAATGGTGGGATTGAGGTTCATGAAGTTCATATAGCTTATTAAAGACCATTCAAAAAGTATCAAAGTCTCAGGATGTCCAGAATGTCAACAGGCGACTCAATCGGCACCGATCGATCGTACGGTTGACCGAAAAGTCAACTCCTTAAATTTTGAGAATTGGAATCCAAGTTGTGAATCAAAGTTGTTCCTTATGTCATAATGGACTTGCATATCAATTTTCATGATCATTGGATTAAGGATGAGAGAATAATCGAAAATCGGGAAAATTAGGGTTTCAAAAGGGGCTAAACCCTAACTCCTTAACCACATACTCAATTGAGTTGGTTCCAAGCTCATTAGAAATCTCTTGACAAGTCCTACAAAAGTCCCATACTAGTCCACAACCATAAAATACATACTTTTTGAGATAGAAGCAAAAACATTCCTAGAAGGGAAAATAACTTAGAAAATTTCTAAGTTATTTTCACTTTAAAAGCTTGTGTGCAGCCAACTTTGAAAGGATTTTTCACCTAGTTCTAATTGGAGTTTGATTTCTTGGCAAACATGAATGTTTTAGTACTACATGAGGTCTTTCTAAAAAGTACAATAACTCCTCAAGATGATTTATGAGCAGAGAGTTACATGTGTACAAAGTTGGAGGTTTCACACTTTAGTCCCACATTGTCCATTTTTTGCAAAATCACTTCTTTCATCAAATTTGCCAAAATTAATTGATCAAACATGTTGTATCTGATATATGAGGAGTATGTGGCATGACAAACAAGAGAGTTATGCAGAAAAAATCAAACAAAGAAGCTTGTACCGTTGCCTTGCAAGTGGATATGCAAGTGGTACCAAAAGTAAAAAAGCAAAGCATGAGGTGGAAAGAAGTTCTGCTACAGCCTCATCCCTACACTCTTAGCCTGCATTTAGCTTCTTAAAAAACATCAATTTACTTGACCTTTGAGGCTTGAGTGGTCAGCCAAGGGAAAACCCTCCAAAGGAGGTTTCTTCCAAAATATCTCAACCTTTCTTCATGATGAAGAAACCTCCAAAACAGCCCCTCATCCTCATTTGCCTATAAAAGGAGGCTTCCCTCACCTCATCCAATACACAAGACACCTTCTAAAAACCAGAAAAAACTCTGTCTTGGCTTGTATTCAAAGAAATCTCAAAATCTCCAAAATCTCACTTTTCACCAAAATCCACCAAAAAACTGCCTTGGTGTAAAGGCTGTCCCATTCATTTCTCCACATTCAAACTCCACAAATATCATCCCCACAACCCATAAATATGATATATAAGGTGTTCCAACCATTGAACCACTCAAAAACCTCATTCTCCAAAAAGTCAACTCCCATACCAAGTTACTTTGACCACAATGCATAAAATCAGTCAAAACTTGTTCTAGACATTTCCTTGATGTTCTAATCACTCAAACACCTCACATATATCATTTCTCAACTGTCTAAAGTGTTAAAGATCATTGGTGAGGCCTATTTCTCAAACTGTCACAAGGTTGGTATTTTGCTTCAAAAGGAATAAAGGTTCAAAGCAAGGAGGTGATTGAAGATTCTCTGGTTTTCTTGTTTCTCTTGATTGTTTGAAGTTGTCTACAAGAGGTATGTAACTTCTCACCTTACCTCATTCACCATCGTGCCATAAAAATAACATTGAGGTTTTGACATAAGCTTATTGTACTACTGTTTTTGTATCCACATACCAAACTTTGCCTTGATGGTTTTGTACCTGATTTTTGAGTATGATCATACTTAGTTTCATGTTTCTGAGGTGTGTGGATGTTTTATTTAAGTTGTTCATACCTGTTGTGGTTTTTCATGTTCAATGTGTATCATTTGCATCAAGATGCCATCCCTATGTCACTTTCTGATTTGGAAGCATTAAGTCTGCATTTTTAGCATAGAGACATCTTTTAGCATATATGTGGTGTGTGTGTGTGTCATTGTTGTGGCATGAATCTTATCATTTTGGAAAGAAAAAAAACTTTAATATCCAATCTATGTCTTGTATGTTGATGTCATGTTTAAAAACTGCATGAAAATGATTTTTGTCACTTTTTACACTAAACTTCCACCAGTGGAAGTTACCTTTAAAATCTGCCTGAAAATACTTTTGGCAAATTTTGCACTGAACTTCCACCAGTGGAAGTTATGTGTTATTTTTGACTTTTTTTCAAAAATGTCATTTTTGCTCCTATTTGCATATACCATACTAACTGTTATGCTAGTTGATTTTTCTCCCATGTAAAGATTGGAACATCTCCTATTGGTCATTTGTAACATGTTTGCACAATCATTTCATTGAAAATCACTCTATCATGAAAAATCACTTTCAAAATGCAAATGGTCACATACACCTTCACATACCAAGTCACTTTTTGCCACAAACTTGTTTTCACTCAAACCATATCACACACACTCCATATAGATCATTTTTGAGATGTTAGCATGTTCACTTTGCACCAAAACTCACTGTCATGAAAATTCACTTTTCAAATGCATTTTTCTTCACAAAATGGCACATCATACACCATTTTCTGCAGCAGTTGATTTTGAATTGAAACACTTGATCTAACACTCCATACTCATCAATTTTAAAGTGTTTGCATAGTTGTTTGAAGTTAAAACTGGTTGGAACAAAAATCACACTTCAAAATGCATGATCACACACAAAGAAGGCACTTGGGATACCAAAACTTTATACTGTCATTACAGCCCCTTGTTTTTCATGTGAACTCAGTTCTTAACTTATATTAGAGGTGTGTGTAAGGTTAGAATGATCAATGCTTGCCTAAAACTGAATGCTCAATGTCCATGCATAATTTATGTTATCTTTGCATTTTGTGTGTGAACTTCCATAACAGACCAGTTTCAGCCCCAAGGATGAGTTGCATTCATTCATTGCCATTTATCTATGATGAGTGTATGATTGATAGGCTTGGAACATGAGTGTGTGAGGCTGCCCATGAGAAATTGCATCTTTGAGCCTAAAACAAAAGCACTATCGGGTTTTGCAGAGGGATAGGAATTTCTGAAAACTGAGACCACTATCATGTTCCTTGTTCAATTCTACCCCAAATCCATATAAATTTTGTGCCGATCCGATTAACGGTTAGGAAGTTACGATACAAAACGTAAATCCATTTGTTGTGTGTTTTTGCCCAGCCAGAAAATTGTCACTTTTTATACTAAACTTCCACCAGTGGAAGTTACTTGTAAAACTTGTCATTTTTTACTCCAACTTCAAAAATTCATAACTCGCTCGTTTTTTATCGTTTTTCGCCCGTTCTTTTTCTGTTGTGTTCGTATTAATGTCTATTTTCATGATGTATTTTTATTTTTCATGTTTGAATTTTTTATCATCAAGTTTGTTTATGTACAAGTGTGCGCGTTTTCACAATCATTTACGTAATTGCAGATGAATTTTTAATTGTTTCCTTTCAATATTTTTCTTGAAACTTGTTTGAATCCATGACTATATATGTTAGTTAACATGCTAAGGATTTATTTCTTGGTTGTTACCATTTTTTATCTGTTGATTTCCATTAAACGCGAACTGTTGTCACAGTGTCGATTACTTCATCTGTTAACTGTTACCTCCTGAGTTACGAGGATAAACTGATTCACCTGTACATATTCATCTGTACATAACAACAAGCTTCCTTTCTTACACGAGTCGCCGTACTCACTTTTAACCGTCCCGCCGTGGACATTCTCCCCTTTTATCCTAGCCTTAGGATTCGAGTCTCCGTACTCACTTTTAAACCGTCCCGCCGAGGACATTTTCCCCCTTTATCCTAGCCTTAGGATTTGAGTCGCCGTACTCACTTTTACCGTCCCGCCGTGGACATCCTTTATCATAACAACCTCAACTTAGAAGAGGAGTCGCCGCACTCCATGTAAGTACTTCCTTATGAATGCTTACATCCCCCTTGGGACCTTGACCACAGTCAAGAGTTCCTCATCCCTAGATAGGGGAACTACGATTGCTCTGATTCCATTCCCGTCCGGATACGTAGGCACGAGATGCGATGTCTTCGCGAGCAAACTTTGTACATACCCTCTACATCTTTAGATTAATACCCTTAATACTTTTCCTTTAGCAAGCAAATTGTAGCAAACACAAATATTAACAAGAGGTTCCTGTAGAGTACTACAGATACTTAGGATGCTAACACCTTCCCTAGGTATAACCAACCCCCGAACCTTTAGATCTCTCTTTGCTCAGCTTTAGGCCTTGTCCTTCTGCTTTGCATTTTTATAGGTCTTTCTTTCTTTAAACCTTTCCTTTTTTGGATAAATTAAAGTCCGGTTGTAAATGAAATATGATTCAAGTTAATCAATAGCTTGAGATCCAAATTTCACCGCGACAATATCGCACAATCTATCATTAATGACTATGATAGACCAAAACACAAACAAACTATCGCACAATCTATCATTAATGACCATGATAGACCCCTCACCAAAAGGATGATGGATCGAAACACAAAACACATCGCACAATCTATCATTAATGACCATGATAGACCCCCCACCAAAAGGATGACAGAGCGAAACACAAAACAAATCGCACAATTTATCATTAATGACCATGATAGACCCCCCACCAAAAGGATGACAGAGCGAAACACAAAACACATCGCACAATCTATCATTAATGACCATGATAGACCCCCCACCAAAAGGATGACGGAGCGAAACACAAAACAAATCGCACAATCTATCATTAATGACCATGATAGACCCCTCACCAAAAGGATGACGGAGCGAAACACAAGACAAATCGCACAATCTATCATTAATGCCCATGATAGACCCCCCACCAAAAGGATGACGGAGCGAAACACAAAACACATCGCACAATCTATCATTAATGACCATGATAGACCCCCCACCAAAAGGATGACGGAGCGAAACACAAAACAAATCGCACAATCTATCATTAATGACCATGATAGACCCCCCACCAAAAGGATGACGGAGCGAAACACAAGACAAATCGCACAATCTATCATTAATGCCCATGATAGACCCCCCACCAAAAGGATGACGGAGCGAAACACAAACCAAACATATCGCACAATCTATCATTAATGACTATGATAGACCGAAACACAAACAAATCGCACAATCTATCATTAATGCCCATGATAGACCCCCCACCAAAAGGATGACGGAGCGAAACACAAATAAACAATATCGCACAATCTATCATTAATACCCATGATAGACCCCCCACCAAAAGGATGACGGAGCGAGACAAACAAAATTCGCGCAATCTATCATTAATGACCATGATAGACCCCCCACCAAAAGGATGACGGAGCGAAACTCAAAACATATCGCACAATCTATCATTAATGACCATGATAGACCCCCCACCAAAAGGATGACGGAGCGAAACACACACCGGCCACTACCACCAAAAGGATGATAGGACAAACACAAATTGAAGGCTACCAACACCAAAAGGATGCAGGCTAGGTTGAACTGACGAGGTTCGACTATCACCAAAAGGATGATAGTAAGGCAATTGACAACGGTCACGCTTGCTGGGTACAATTCATTGGGGAACCCCTGAGAAGAAGATTGAATTGAAATGAGTCAACGGGATACACCCACCGTCTTGTTTGGAGATCATAGTTTTGCTGAAATGATTTCATGGTTACGCCCATGAATTCTGAAGAGGATGCCCCTGATTGGGCTGAGTTTGTCTTGATGTCTTGTTTTGCTCAACAAAAGGTTGAACAACTTCATGAGGAACTCTCATGGTCTTACTGAAGATGCCACTGCTCGGGCTGAACCTTGCACTGAACTTCTTGGATTTGCCCAACAAAAGGTTGAACAACTTCGTGGGGAACGCCCACGGTCTTGAATGGTATGCCCCTGACTGGGCTGAATATTGATTTGAAGATTTGATCAACCACGAGATTGAAATACGTCATGGGAAACACCCATGGTCTTTGAAAAATGCCCCTGACTGGGCTGAATCTTGCTTTGAATAACTTCGAATTTTGATGGGAGAGACCCACAATTGCAGAAGATTGCCCCTGATTGGGCTGATGATTGCTTTGAAGCTCCTGATATTCGTGGGAGAAATCCACGACCTTTGTGGAGGATGCCCCTGACCGGGCTGATGATGGTATTGGAAATCTTCAAGATTGATCTTGGACCTTGACTTGCATATATGAATGCTGGATGATAAATGATATTCCATATGAGTGGAAGTGCAAATGCAAATGCTGACGAGCGGAGATGCAAGAGCTGGGGAAGCATGATACGACTGGTTATGCAAAATGATGTAAAATGCTTATGATGATGAATGCAATGCGTATGATGCATATGATGCAGACGGGTGATTGGAAATGTGAGTGGAGACGCCAGCGTGGTGGACTTTTGGTAGTTGCCAATGCGGATTGGACTTCGGGTAGTGGGAAGGATTGACTGCCTCGACACGCAGTTTGCTGAAGATGCCATGATTGAAGCAGAAGATGCTCTGGATGTCCTAAGTCTGGAATATCTGGATGACTGTGAATTTGCTTCAGAGAGAATTGCAACTCTGCTTGATGGTCAGGACGACCTGGTCTTGCCCCAGTCTGAACATTGTAATGGTTTGCCCCTGCTCGAACTCTTGAATGATTTGCCTCAACCTATGGGCTTTGAAATAATCTTGTCTCGTGTACACCCCTGAAAGCCAGGTTCCTCCCTGATTGCTCCTTGTTGAGATGTCTTTAAATACCTAGCACTGATTTGCAAATAAAATTGTACATTCATAAATGGTGACGTTAATGCAAAGTTCGATGCAAGATTTAAAAAAGTATTGTTTTATTGAAGTGTCGTGGTAATGAGACGGATGGATCATCAGCCCAAATGTTGTGTTGATTTTGATTGGTGTGAAAGATATATCAAGAGAAATGACACCAATGCTGATGATTAGAAATCATGTGAGGAGTCAGGTTACGCAACCTTGCGATAATATGCTTTCAGAATAAACCTCGCCTCAATTAGGACTTTCGAGGGCTGTAACGTGGTCTGGTTCACGGTTATGAAACAAAGGATATTAGGCTCAAAGTATGATTTGTACCCACCCCTTCTTCTTAATGATTTCCAGTCTTACGCTCAGTTAATTCTACACTTGTCTGGACGGTGTAAGCTTGATGGTTCAAGGTTTGCTCGACGTGGCAATCACCTTATTTTGATGGATGCCAGTGCCCCTTTGATCTGGGTGGCTACTGAATCTTTTTGTTTTTGTTGAGGATTTCGGGGTCCTCTTTTGCTTTTGTTTTGATCCCTAACTTTTGCATGGATTGACTTTGTTTGTCAGATCCATCGGGATTGCCTTGATTTTGCCTAAGTCCCCTCTAAGGTGTCTGACTTAGCAGGCTTTTGATGTTTTTTTCTTTGGATTTTGTTGGAAGGTTGTGACTGCCATAGCATGGGTCATTGCTTATTGATTCAAGTGTGGAGTTGAATTGACTGAACACTATCCTGCCCCATGTTGAGTGTAAAGGTTTGAATATCCGAAGGAAACTGCTACTTCTAGGCTCGAAGTGGTTTACTAGGGATTAACTCCTTATATCTCCGGTGTTTGGGGAATTGAAACAATGCCTGTACATCATTGACGAGATTTGGTCTAAAAGCATACGGTTTGCAATTATGGGTATCTCGTTTTCATCATCCTCCCTCAAATCAAGCTAAACAACAGTGGATAAATGTGTCGGTGATACGTGAAAAATGAGTGAATACGACATAACTAATTCAAAACATGCATAAACGATACATTAATGAAAAACCAAATACGAATGGCAATTGTTCAAAGCATACAATACTTAAACAAACAAAGACAAAATATAAGAACTGCGAATAATGAAATGGCAACATGATTGCCTTCTTCGGGGAATGAACTTGACTGGAATTGATCTGATGTTGGCACTAATTGACTGGTGGCATCGGATTGTTGATGATATTTGGAGACTTCCCATTGAAGTTGATAGCATCCCTATCGATCATGTCTTGAATTATGTGCTTGAAAGCCCTGCAGTCCTCAATGGTATGACCTGGAGCGCCCTTATGAAACTCACAATGAGCATTTGCATCGTAATCGGCAGGAATGACAGTTGGAGGAGCCAAATCTCTTGGAACAACAGCTTTCTTCTCCATCAACTGAGCAAAAATACTAGCATATTTCATTGGCAGACGATCAAAGACTCTATCTGGTCTCCATGTTCTCTGCGGACGTTGTGGGCGAGCACCTTGTCGTTGCTGAGTAGCTTGCATCTGCTGTTGCTGAGGAGGATACTGATATCCTTGCTAGTTGTAGGCTTGTTGCTGAGGAGCCTGTTGCCGTGGCATCTGAGCTTGCACTGCTTGAACAGCTGGCTGATAAGGCATAGGAGCATATTACGCAGCAGCAACATACGGATACTGATAATAGGGAACTTGATAAGGCATAGGAGCAGGAGTTTGTTGAGAAGCTTGCCCTTTCTGCGAAAAGATGGCATTTGTTTCGCCTTCCTTTTTCTTGTATCCATTGAAAGGCTTATTGGCATTGGCCTGGTTGTTGGAACCTCCCGGTATCTTTCCGCTCTTCAACCCTTCTTCAATTCTCTCACCAACGATCACCAAGTCAGAAAATCCAGCGGAGACACTTCCGATCAGCTTTTCATAGTACTGGCCTTGCAAGGTACCCATGAAGATGTCGATCAATTAACGGTCAACCAGAGGTGGATGCACCCTTGCAGCTAGCTCTCTCCATCGTTGCGCGTACTCCTTGAAGGATTCGCTATCCTTCTGAGTCATACTCTGAAGCTGAGTACGATTTGGAGCGAGATCTGTGTTGTATTTGTACTGTTTGACAAATGCATCGGCTAGCTCGGCCCAAGTGCGCACACTATTACGCTCCAGCTGCATATACCATTCGAGTGATGCTCCAGACAAGCTGTCTTGGAAGCAATGGATCATGAGTTTTTCGTCTCTGGCATAGGCAGCCATTTTGCGACAGTACATCTTCAGATGAATGTTTGGACAACTGAGACCTTTGTACTTCGAAAATTCGGGCACCTTGAACTTGGGAGGAATGACAACATCAGGCACCAAGCACAATTCCAGAGCACTGAAAGAATTTGAGTTATGCCCTTCCATGGCGCGGAGTTTCTCGGCTAGATCTCGGCACATCTTCATGGCTTCAGAATCCTGAGCAGCAACAGGACTGGCGATGGGAATAGCAGCATGATAGTTCTGAACATCGTCATACTGATCCATCAGAGTATCTTTGATATGAGGAACCGGGATTTGCACAGCAGTAGGCCAGGCCTGCGGGACAGCTCCAATGGTAACCCCGGGTGCTGGGGTTGGATGAGAAGTGTTTCCTTCGACTGCGTTGTTGAAGTTCAACGGCATCCCATGAGGATTTGGAATTGGAACCAAAGGGATGGCAGTAGACCCTTGTCCTTGACCATTGTTGTTGACAACAGCAGCGGCTTCACGCTATTCTTCCTCTCTTCTGGCCATGAGGATGGCTTCGAGGATCTGGTCAATCTTTCCTTTCATAGAATCCAACTCTTCCCTGAAGGTAGCTTGCTCCTGTTGAATCTGCTCCATCATTCGTCTTGTATTGGCTCTAGTTGCGTACTGGTGTCGAGGACTCAGCTTGATTTACTGGATATGAAGGAAAGAGAAACATGGGAAACTGCTGAAGGAAGGAGAATGCAAGATGCACAACAAATGAGATGCAATGCGAATGATATGCAATGCAAGATGCAAGATCCAGGATCACAGGGTCACCAATTCAAACAATTCTGAGATTTAGCCGGGTGGACGGTTCAAGGATCACAGTTACTGTTCAAAGAAACCCCCACGGGTAGGATTCTAAAATGGGTAGGTGCCTAGAGTCATGGATATCTTTCAAAGATATTACTGCCATGACAAAGCCTCATCATGATGATAATATCCTCAAAAGAATCTCCTCTAGGTGAGGTTCTCGTATCTTCCACGCGAGAAAGACTTCTCGGAGGCCTCAACTACTCAACCATCAACACACGGATTCTAGAAAAGGTTCTCAGAGTCATAGATCGAGGTTGAAAATATTACTGTAAGAAAGTAATACGTTCAAGAGATCTCATCTGATTGGTGTGTTCGTATTAATTCACAAAGAATTACACTACCAGCCACCATGGATAAAACAGTTAGTAGTCCTTGGGATCAACGATTCAGACTCGAAAACGTTATTGTTATGGCAAAGACTCACCACAACAACAACATCTCCAAGGAATCTACTCCAAGCGGGGTTTTTGCTTCAACTTAACGTGAAAGACTCCACGCAAGTCTCCACTACACAACCGCCATCCTAATCCTAGGGTTTTACTCAGACTCGGGTGTAGAGCCATCTCACAAAATAACCATAAGCAGAACAACCCCACAATGCCATAAGCACAAGTAACCAAGATAAGGATACCAATAAAAAGCGAGAAGAAAATAAAAAACAACAAGCTAACAACTCAAACTAAGATAGGCTCGACTCTCTCTTGCATGAAGCAAAGTCCCCAGCATAGTCGCCACCTGTCGCACCTCGAAAAAATCATCTCGAAAACACGACCCTCGCGCGAAAAGCGCGGAAAATGCGGTTCGACAGAGTCGACACCGAACTTTATTTTCCCGAATGAACGGGAGAGGAAAATATCGAGAAAACCTCATAAACACGGAAGGAACACGGCCGTCGCAACCATATTCCTGGGTTCGGGAGTCGGTTACGCGAGGGGAAGGTACTAGCACCCCTCGCGTTCGTCGTACTCGACGGGAGCCTCTTAATTCAAGTTAATGGATGTTAGCTAAACTTAATTCTTCTCTTCTTGCTACTAAATGCTAAAGGATACTATAGAGGGATAAAGACACTAGGGGAAAGGGGATGGTTAGAGGATAGGGTGCTCGCCAAGGATTGGGGCCCTTGTGCCTATGTATGCTCATTCGGACGAGAATAAGAAATCAGAGCGTCGTAGTTTGACTACGGGAAAGGATGGGGGGAAATGGAAGATGGAGGGGATTGTGCTCGCCAAGATCGTCGCAATCTTGTGCCTACGTATCTTACATTCAACAGTGAATGAAGAATCAGAGCGTTCGTAGTTCGTGGAGACGACCACGAAAGAAACGGATTTGAATGAGTTTGAAAAGGGTACGGATGACGATTACTTGAAGTTTAAGAAAGACTTCTCGGACCCAAGTAATCGGGAGAGCGAGACAAAGACTTGGAACACTCTCTTTTTCATCATGAAGGAATGATGTGTTCGAAAGGATAAGGTTGAAATGATGACAATCACTTGAAGCTTAAGAAAGACTTCACAGACCCCAAGTAATCGGGAAAGCGAACCAAAGACTTGGAACACTTTCTTTTTCATCGCAAGAGAAGTTGTGTTTGAAAGGATGAGGTTGAAATGATGACGATTAACTGAAGCTTAAGAAAGACTTCTCAAACTCCAAATAATCGGGAGAGCGGACCAAAGACTCGGAATACTCTCTTTTTCATCATGAAAGGAAAGTTGTTTGAGTTGGAAATAGTTGAACGATGTCGGGTTGTTAATGTTATTTAGAGGCGTCAATTGTTCACACCCGAATAAGACAACTCGTATGTAAACAACTGAAAGCAAGATCAAAGACTTGAACCTACTCTTTACACCTTGAAAAGAATTAAATAGTTGTTAATTGATTGATGTTTTGTTTCGAAAATCCGCTTGACGTTGGATCAAGGGTTTGACTTGTTATCGCGTGCAAAGCGTGTTGAGAATGAAATTGTTTGAAAAAGAGACCGACTTGACTTACGCATCAAGGGTCGAATTGTAATAGGTTGATGGCGAATGCGTATGAGCACTCGACTTACGGGGTTTGAAAGTGGCTCGACGATGAATCGAGAATTAGTTTGAAAATAGTTTGAATTCTCTTTAGTCCCTATGGATGCTCCTAGGAGATAAACTAATAATCAAAGAAATACGAAACATACATCGGAATGGGAGAGGGGTACATGTAGGTTACACGGGATTGCACGAAATAAAGGGGTCTCATTGTAAGGTAGCCCAAGAGAAAGCCGTGTGTGTGCATTTGTGTCCTAAACTACGCCTTGAGAAAATTCGGGCACGACTTAAAATTAAGATACCTGCAAATAACCAATGATACAACAGTCCACCAAATCGGCTTTTAGCGGTTTCGATATTTTTATTAAGTATTTTCGAATATGGGTGAGTAAGTATGATAAATATGACAATATGAATATATAGATAATATGAATAATAATAGTATGAATAAATAATATGACAATAACATAGTAAGATAATATAACAATAATATCCACAATAATATTCAACAGAAATTAAATTCAATGGTTAGTGAATCGAATCAGGATATGAAAGAATGGATCTCGTCTTAATCGCAAACATAATGTCGATTAATCGAAGGTAGCCTATCACGATCCCAAAGTACGGAAAATGACCCCAATGGTTATTCACCATAGATTTGAAATCGAGGAGGTTATCAACTTCGATACGCGACGCTTACGAATAAAAGACTTTCATTGATCCAATAATCGAAATAAAATCGGATAGAAAAAAGGTGGTCTCGGATCCTTTGTTTCACGTCAATATTTTGACGGCTAAACGGCGGAAACTTCGTCATCGACCCGAAAAGATTGAAGTGAAATAAAGTCGAAATGAAAGCATAACCAAAGATATTTACAAAAGAACTCTTACAATACTAAATAAAATGAATTTAAAATGAAATTACCAATAGGAATGGTTATTCATCAAAAAAAACTCAATAAAAGTTTGGTCGAAATATTTACAACAGTTTCAAAATTTTAAACAAAAAAATTAACAAGAAATAGGGGGATTAATTAAAGAAAATGTATTAAAAACTAACACAATTAATTAAAAAAACATAGAGATAGAGGGGTGTGCAGATGCTAGGAAGTGGGTGATGAATAGAAATCAGGTAGAGTCATCATGGGCCTCAGGCCCATTCGTCTATCCCTTAACAAACCCAGCGGCTACAGCTAACAAAATATGCCAAAACGATGAACACAGTGTTAAAAAAACGAAGTCCAAACCACAATAAGATGAGCGAAACACTTCATCAACTCAAGTTTTGCAAGGGCTATCAACTTCTTCTCAGCGAGCACCCAAAAGGGTCACGCGACCACGACTCAAAACCACCCCATCACGGCCATCATGGTGAGTACTCCGACACGAATCTCCTCTAAGTTCGGTTTGTGATTTCCTTTGGTATTGATTCACGCCACTCTCATTACTCCCGTTCTATTTTGAATCTCCACTCTCTCTTCTTCTCCATCTAATTTTTGAGCGGGTTAATTTTGTGATGTATTTGGCGTTGAAATTTGGGTTTGTTGTTGATGTTTGAAGAAGATGAGGGATTCCGAAAAATGAGTTTATGGAAGGAGATTAGTTTTTTCTGAATTTGTTGTGATTATTGAGGTATAAAAACGAGTTATTGTTGGTTGAGGTTGGGTTTATGAAGGATATGGTTTGAAGGATTTGTGGTTTTATTTATTGGTTGTGGGATTGAAGAAGAGGGATTCGGGCTGGAGAAAGTTGGGTCGAGGGTTTGAAATGAAGAGGATTGAAGAAAAATGGAGGGTCTGTTCTGTTGAAGTTTAATGGAGGAAAGTGAAACAGGTTTGTGTTTTGAAGCTTGAAGTTGGTTTGAAGCTTTGTTCAGGGGCTTTCGGTGTTTGTTTGGAGTTGGGATTTACTGCGTTGGCTAGGTTGTCTGAATGGAAGTTATGAAGGTTTTGAAGGAATTTGATTTTTGATTTGAGGATTTGGTGAAAATAGGTTTGGTTCTGAGTTTGAGTTTGAATGGGTTTGATTAAGGTCTAGGATTATAAGAGGACGGCGGATTTGCTGAGGTTTAGAGAAGAAAACAGGGTAAGGATGGTGGATTTGGTGGCTGTTGGGTTTAAAGTTGTGTGTTGAAGATGGTTGATTTGAGTTTCTGTTGTAGTAAGTTGTGAAGCTTAATGAAAATGGTTCATGGTCCTGTCATGAGTTTTGAAGAGTTGGAGTGAGTCCATGAGTGGAGTTTGATGTTCTGATGGAGAAAGAAGGTTGTGGAGATGGGAGATGTTTGGATGTTTCTGAGGTAAGTTTCTTCTGATGTTGTTTTTTCTCTTTGAAAACTGATGGAGAAAAGAATCCCCCCAGAGAATTCTTTGTTCTGCTATTTATATTAGAGTGTTCCCCGTTTTTAGGTATTGGCTTGTGAAGTTATATGTTAGATGTATGGCTATTCATGGCAAACATGTGCGTGAATCAGAGTTATGCAGGCTGTTTGGTCTTTTGTGTATCCCCTACTGTCCTTCATTTTGTCATGGCTTCATTATTTCGCAGATATTGTCTGGTGTGGCTTGGTGTTTTAAAACAAAGTCCTTCTGCAGTCTGTTGCATAAACATGGTTGGGCTTCACACATTTCACATGGTGGGCCCTAATTTAGGGAGCAATACGAATTCTGCAATGCAGTTTTGTGTCTTGTTTTTTTGCAGTTTTGTTTTTTTTCCATTCAGATTGCTTTGTCATTTTCTGGTTGTTTTGCAGGTACAACAAAAAAATGCTAGTGGCTTGAGGGCTTTGGTTGGTAGCACTTCTGAATTGTGAGTAGTGAGCCATCTGTGGTATTGCAGGTTTATTGGTTTTTTAGGTACGAGTGGTTAGCATCATGCGGGGCCATAACCCTTTTTTTCAGGCAAGATCAAAAGTTTGTGATTTGTGAATTTGTGACCTTCAAGTGTGTGTGTGTATTGCATTATTTTGTGATGGCTCATGAAGTTTTCCTTATTTTCCTGTAGGTCAGTGTGGATTTGGGGCAAGAAAAAAAATATCTGTTGAGTTTCTCATGGTTTCATGTGGGGAATTCGTACAAGGTGGTGTGGTATGAAACTCCCATGCTCTGCAGCTAGACTCCCTCTCGAGGCTTTATCCAACAAGAACACAACGCCCAATCTACATCTCTTTGTGGTAGTCAAAACTCCTACATGTTTGCCTTGCATGATATGGAAACTCTTGTTCTTGTTTTTTTTCGTTCTGTAACATCTTTTTTAACTGATTTAACCAAATGAAGTTTTAATCGTCTCGTAACAATATTTTATACCTTTGTAAATACTGTTCATATTCTCCCCTTTTTGAACTTTTATGGCTACTATTGCTTGGTGTACGAACTTTCATTATGCTATTGCCAACTTCATGAGCATACTCAGCTTTGTCATTTTGTTTTGGTGTAGGGAATGGCTCTGTTGATAAAACTCCATTGGTGGCACAAGTTGTGTATTTGGCCTTTTGTGGACATAATTAAAGCTGCTGTTGTTGTGTGTGGTCTTGTTGAGGAGTAGGATACAAAAACGTACGTTTTGCAGGTATGCTTTTGTGAAGGTTTCCTCTTGCTTTTGGCTTGTTTTGGGACAACGTGTTTTTATTTTCAAGTGGCTGTTACAGCTGGTTTGTACAAATTGATGCAGGAATGGTTGCAAGTGTAATAACACATAGGACAGTACAGTTGATGCAGACTGTGCAGAGATTTCATCATGAAATATGGACAGTGGAAAATGACGGTTCTGCTCATGGCTTGGGGATAATTGAAGCTGAGTATTTTGTTTGCAATTTTCAACGCTTGGGGGATGCAACTCGCAGGGCCATAGCATCTGAAAACATAGCGCACAAAAGAGAGAGGCTGCAAGCATTCTATTATTTTATTCTACTATTTTTGACATTTGTGTATCATTCACCCCCCACATTTGCGTCTTCCCGTTGTAATGCGGTGGGCTCCATCTCTCTTTATTTTTTGGAAACTATTGTAATAGTTTTTTTGCAATAAGATAATGAAATGGGCCCCTTTGCAAAGAATGCAATTAGTAAATAGACTAGAAGAATCTTGAGAGACTTATTTATGCTTTTTGTAGAATCTTGATGGATTTTTGATACTTTATAGAGTAGAATTTTGCTTATGGGTTGTAATAAAGAAACTGAGACTCGGACAAAAACTTAATATGAAATTGGAAACAGTTTGAACTTAGAAATATGACCACGGTGGATGGTGACTCCCTATATTCTTCACAACCCTTGTGACTCTTTTGTTATGGACTTAAATGATACAAAGAATGATCTTCACATTAAAAGATACAACTGAATGGGTGGGCTTGTCTTGAAACTAGCGTCATGTATTGCGTAAAATCTTAGCTAAAGGAATTAAACCTTAGTGATCCTCAACCATGGAGCACCGTCAATTTGACACCAACTGATAACTTGATCCATTGAAATCCTACTTGAATTCAAGGTGAATCAGAACCTCGCATTAAAATAAATCTTCCGTGATAAAACAAATCTTTCATATGAAACAGATGAGCAACAAACGCATGGTATGTCACAATGATCTCGAAATATTCCATAAAATTTAATTCAAATGAACTAATCAATAACAAAATACTTATCCCCTCAAAGGCTGATTCACCTAACTGTTGCCCTGAATATACATCATTTGAACTGCACATCGTAATCTTGACCTTGAAATAAAGCCTATCCGACCAATTGGTTGAATCAAAACCCGTGGGTCTCGACTCATCACTGCACCCGCACTGCCATGGTAGCCTCACATGAATCTTGTCTCAGGAAAACAAAAATGAGCGTAGAAGCAACATATTTTTCTTTACGACTGTTGAACATACAAAAACTTATATACAAGGTAGGACAAATTTGGCGTATGACATTGAGCAGACAGAGAAGCTCATCGCGATCCATTAAAGCGTCATCAACCGCCGGAAGTGTAGATGAGCCTCGAGTGTATAGAGGGATGGAAGGAGGTTTACGCCCATACAGTGCCTGGAACGGGGACATTTTTAGTCCACTGTGGTGACTGGTATTGTAATGAAACTTCGCCCATGGCAAGAAACTCACCCAAGTATTTGGTTTCTGTTGTGTGAAGGCGCGAAGATATTGCTCCAGTGTGCGATTAATCGCCTCAGACTGCCCATCAGTTTGTGGGTGGTAGGCACTACTCATGGACAATTTGGTGCCACTCATTTCAAATAAGTTCTTCCAAAACGAGATGAGAAAGACAGGGTCACGATCTGAGATGATGGAGCGGGGGAAGCCATGATGCTTGACGATAATGGAAATAAACAAATCGGCAACTCGAGATGCTGTAAAGGCAGTAGGAAGAGCACCAAAATGGGCGGATTTTGACAATCGATCCACAACAACTAAGATAACGGTGGAACCTTGAGAGACGGGGAGGTCGGTGATGAAGTCCATGGTGACATCCTCCCAAACTGATTATGGAATCGGGAGCGGTTGCAACAGACCCGTTGGAACTTGTGTGGAGTATTTGATCTGCTGGCAAGTGAGACAAGAGGCCACAAATGCTTCGACTGCTTGGCGCATCCTACGCCAAAAGAAATTTGCAGCAACACGAACCAAGGTGCGTTTAACACCGGCGTGACCGCCACTTGGTGTGTCATGAAATTCCATCAGAACTTGATTACATAATGCCGAGGTGGGGCTCAGAACATATCTTCCCTTGTGAAGGATAACCCCATTTACCACAGAATATGGACGAGGAAGGAGTCCCTGTTTGTGTTTCTCATGCAATTCCAAGAAAAAAACCTCAGTTTGATTCGCAAGTTGCAGTTGCTATAAAATTGAGAATGTAGGAGTAGACACCAATGCACAAAACATGGTTAGAGTAGGGGTAGGTTCCAAATCCCACTCTGCGGGAACGCGGGACAAAGCATCAACGACCCTATTTGACACACCCGGTTTATATTCAATGCGGAAATGAAAGCCCAATAACTTGCGAACATATGCTTGTTGATCTGGCGTCTGAATGACTTGTTGTAGGAGTTCCCGAATACTTTTGTGATCTGTCCGAATTACAAAAAAATGGCCCAATAAGTATTGTCTCCATTTTAACATAGACTCCATAATCGCATGAAGTTCTTTGATGTATACTGATGCAGCCTGCATCTTGGGTCCCAATTTTTTGCTAAAAAAAGCAATCGGGTGGCCCTCTTGCATAAGTACTGCACCAATTCCACACTGTGAAGCATCAATCCCGATAATAAACTCTTTGTCAAAGTCTGGAAGTTTCAAAACCGGTGCTGTCATCATAGCTTGCTTCAATGTAGTGAATGCTGAAGCTGCCTCAGAGGACCAAACAAAGGCATCGTGACGAAGAAGGTCAGTAAGCAGTGTTGCAATGCTAGCGTAATTGGCAATAAAGCGGCGATAATACCCTGTGAGGCCTAAAAAACCACGAAGTTGTTTGATGCAGGAAGGAATAGGCCACTTGACCATAGCCTCTAACTTGGCAGGGTCAGCATGTACTCCCTGAGATGACACAATGTGGCCTAAATAGTCTATTGATTCTTGACAAAACAAGCATTTGGAGAGCTTGACATAAAATGAGTTAGTGAATAAACAATTCAAAACTAGCTCCAGATGCCGCAAGTGATCAGCAAGAGAACTGCTGTACACCAAAATATCGTCAAAGAAAACAATGACAAACCGTCGCAAAAACTGCGAAAACAATCGATTCATCGTTGCTTGGAATGTTGAGGGTGCATTGGTGAGACCGAACGGCATGACGAGGAACTCAAAATGCCCCTCATGTGTGCGAAAAGCAGTCTTGTATGTATCGTGCGGGTGCACCCGTATTTGATGGTATCCCGCACGAAGGTCCAACTTACTGAAAATGGTAGCACCCCCAAGCTCGTCCAACAATTCATCAATGGTAGGGATGGGGAATTTGTCCTTAACGGTAGTAGTGTTCAAGGCGCGATAATCAACGCAAAATCGCCATGATCCATCTTTTTTGCGAACCAACAAAACCGGGGAAGAAAAAGGGTTGTGACTCGGGATAATTATGCCTTGATCAAGCATCTCCCGAATTAATTTCTCCATTTCTGATTTTTGAAATTGCGGATAACAGTATGGCCTCACATTGATTGGGTTGGTGCCCTCAACCAAATGAATGTGATGGTCAATAGAACGGTGAGGTGGTAAACCAGTCGGAGCAACAAAAAGATGCCGAAAACGTTGCAGTATGGTTAACACGGGGTCAGGGAGGGATTGGGGAAATTGTGGTGGGTCTATTTGAGTATTAGTTGAAGTTTCAGGGCATGGTGTAATGGTGAAGATACCTGCAACTGTGTCGCTATGAACCAGGGACTGAAATTGGAGTAAAGACACCGAGTGAGAGTGTACTGAGGAGTCACCGCGAAGAGTTACTGGTTGACCTTCCCATAGAAATTCCATTGTCAAAGCAGAGTAGTCATGAGCAACTTTCCCCAATAATTGAAGCCATGGAAAGCCTAACACCACGTCAGGGCCTTCAATTGCAAGCACAAAAAGATCAATTGGAAACGTAATACCTTGCAGGAGTAAAGGTACATTAGGGCAACAATATTGACATAATAAAGAGGAGCCACAACCCGTAGCCACCCGGAAACGCGGACAAGGAGTCATTGGAAGGCCTAACCGTTCCACCAACGCCGGATTAATAAAATTATGTGTGCTGCCGCTGTCGATTAGAGTGTGAAATTGGTGGTTACCGTACGCACCTGAAACGCGTAGAGAACGACCTTTGCTACGACAACGATGAGATGGATTCCATTTTTCATCACACTTGAAACAAAGGCCTTTAGAACGGCGATCACGAATCTCTGCCGGTGGAAGGTGACGGACGGGTAAGGTGGATTGAGGGGTGGGAAGCAGAGGAGGTAATGAAGTTGGTTTTGTATGTGGAGATGTGGTTTGGGATTGTGGGATTTGCGTGGAAGGTTGTTGGATTGGGGTAGTTGTGATAGGTGGGTTAGTGGAATTACGGGTCCAATTTTTGGAGTACGGAGGATTGCCATCCAAACGCGCCTCATACGCACGAGCCATAGCAAAGGCTTCCATCAACGTTGGGGGACGATGAAATTGCAGCTCACGACGTAGAGTTTGTTTCAAGCCGGTAATGAAAAAACTAATTAAAAGTGGTTCTGAGATACTGTTAACCTTGTTCATGAGATACTCAAATTGAGCTTGGAAATCAGCAACTGAACCCGTTTGTGATAGTTTGGAAAGTTCACCTTCAACATCTTCATACGCCGTCGGACCGAAGCGGTGGCGAACGGATGTGAGAAACGCTTGCCACGAGGTGAACAAGTTGTTGCGCGTATCCCACTGAAACCAATCAGTTGCACGACCTTCCAAATGAAATGAAACGATTTGGAGACGTGAAGCTTCCGGTGTGTCGTGGAAATTGAAAAACGCTTCAATTTGAAAAAGCCAATCGGAAGCATTTGAACCATCAAATCTGGGAACAGGTAACTTGAGCGAACGTGAGATAGAGCTAGTAACGGATGACGGTGATGCAGTACGGAGATGCGCAACCTTAGAATCTACTTCCAGAAGGTGTTGATGAAGTGTGTTGTGAATGGAATCTGAGTGTGCGTCAAGGGAGGATTAGAGAAGAGCACTAAGGGATGAGGATTGGGCATCGAGTTTGGATTGAAGGGCATTCATAATGGCGTTGTGAGACATTGTTCAATGAAAGCACCAATGATACACCTACTGCACTTAGGTGATCGAAATCGGCACTCTTCGAGCGAGTGTTAGCTCCACAAGAGAAGAAGAAAGAAACTAATGAAGGGGAGAAATCTTCTTAACATTCATCATAACCAAATGGTTCTCAAGTACAGCTATAAAAAGGAGAGTGGGTGTTAACAAACTCTAACAACCCAGCACGATTTCAGGAAAAGACAAAAGCATAACAGAAATGAAATTAAAAGGAATAACACTATTCTAGATCCTTCAGTCGCACACGTAATCCTCCATCCATGATGGCTTTTTGGGCTGTCTCTTTCCCAATTCCTAGACTACCTCATCATCTGACTCATCTTCATTGGGCCTTGGGACACTGTTTTGGGTTGGGCTTATGGGGGATGTATCAGGTAATCATCAACCATCGTGAGAATAAAATAAATCATGATTACTTCTATAATTTCAAGTATAGTTAATCTTAATTTAAAAGTGTGTTTTTCTCAAAGTCTTTGTTTCAAATCTCTTTGAATGTTAACAATTGTTGTGTTCGGTTAGTGCGAACATGATTTTGGTATTTTGATTTAACTTTAGATGACCACCTTGCTAATGAATAATGAATTGATCCTTTAAATTAGTGGTTGTAAGATTGAATACCAAATTAAAAAAAAATTTAGACACACCTTTTGTTTTTTAAAAAAAAAATATTTAATTTGCTTATTATGACGTTTATCTTGTTATGATTCCTAGCTGGGGCATACATCTATAGGACATGCATAGTAGTCTAAAGTTTTGAATTGTATATGCATTGTTGAGTCATTATCTTAGTCTCTGAAATTAATGAAATGTTAAGATGTTTATATGGTTGTTAAAATTCCCGGCCGGGGCATACACGTATTATCTATATATATGCTTTTAATATTTGTCTGACAACAGTTAATGTGAATAACATGAGTGATTCACTTTAAGTTACATTTTAAAAATGATTTTCTTTAGTCACACCCCTAAAATATATGGGTACACCTAGATGTGTTCAAATCCTATCCAAATTAAAAATATAAACTACTTCAAAAAAAATTAAAAATCACACAAAGGAAAATTTCATTAGATGTGTTTAGATATGATTTTGTAAAAACCACTCAAATTAGACCAACTAAATTAAATCAAACCAAACCTTCTATTTTAATATTTTTTTATCTTTCATATTAATATGATGCATTATATTCAGTGTTATCAAATATCTATTATGGCAAATATCTATTATGGCGGTACTGGACGGATATACATTGCGATTTTAGAGATCACCGCAATGATAAATATTTCTATTGAAAAATTAGTTTAAGAAAACTGCAAAGCCAAGACTTAAACTCAAGTCCCTTACTTCGTAGTAAGACCTCTCTACCACCAAAACAATAAGGTCATGTTATATTAATTTTAATTCAAAAGTTATTAATTAATTAATCTGTTCTAAAACTTGAATTTTTTCATCTGAAAAATAGCGCCATATAGTTTCTAAAAATTGGGGGTTGTTTAAACCCAAACTTTTTCATCTCTCTGCAAGCGAGAAACTATAACATTTTCACCCTCATGCTGGCAATCGTCCTCCCTTCTCTCATTCTTACACCTCTCAAACGTAAGTTTCTCATTCTACTTGGCCGGTAGCATTTCTCTTAGAGTTTATATAGTGTTCTGTCATTGGTATTTAACTTGACCAATAGCATTTCTCTTAGAGTTTATGTAGTGTTCTGCCATTGGTATTCACCTTATACAGGAAAATAAAGAATGACAATGGGTACAGAAGTGAGAGAGTCTGTTAGAAGGAGGACGGGTGAAAACAACAAAATGTGGACTGGTGCCATATCATGAATTAGTCGGTAGATTTGAGAATTGAGGGTGAACATGGGAGCTAGAATGTATGTAGGATGAGGCGAACAGTTCCAAGGGAATGGTAAGTTTGGTATAGATTGTGGGTTTCCTTTGTCTTAGGTTAGAAGAAATGAGTTGTATTCTTAAGTTCTAAAGTTCTGATGTCATTTGATGTTATTCATGTTTTCTCTCTATCCTCGTAGATTAAGGGAAATTGAATGAAATTATAGGAAAAAGAATTATAACAAGTTATTGCAAACAAGATGGATCTTAAGGAGTAAACACTAATTTGAAAAAAAAATATTAGGACTAATTTCAAAGACATATAAAAAATTAGGATATATTTGTGCTAAGGAGGCTCTTATTATCCTAATGGAGTCTAACTACGGATATTATAAAACTCGTCTTTAATTTTGTAGTTTAAAAAAATTACCGTATCTAAGTCTATATTATTTACGTGGACATTAACCTGTAACTGTATTATATGGGTACTTAAGTACATATATTTATATTTGTTTATTCATATTTTTAATTAAAAAATAATTAATTAATTATAATAACTTTAATATTTAACAATATTTTAAAAAAATTAAAAATATTATTATTAAGTTAAAAAATAATTAAATATTTATATTAAAATGAGTAGAAATTTAATAGTGATTTATTTGATAAAAAATTTAAATTAACATATATAATAAAAATATATAAATATATATCATTTGAATATAAAACAGACACAGTATTAAAATACTCGTACTCGCATCCATATCTATTTTACAGATTTGTATTACATATATTCACAAAGGTGATGGTACAATTGCAGCTAAATCAGATTTTAAGTAATACAAGAGATATTTCGTTTTATTGTTAGAATACTTTTGTAATTTAGTATTCTATTTCATAATAATGAGTATGTTACTTAAGCTATATGTAAATTTAAGAAAAATATTATGTATTTTGATTTTAATAATACAATTAGTATAATTTATTAAAATATTTTTTATTAATTATAATTAATTAAATAGTTAATAAATAAGAGTGTAATACAGGAAAAAAATAATAAATATTCTATAGATATGATAAAAAAGACAATTATTTAAAAAAAATTAATTAAAATAGTAAAAATAGTAAAAATAATAAATTATTTTATAGTGTCGTTCAATTAAAATTATTTATTTTTGCATATAAATATAAAATTTTAAAAAAAATTATAATTAAAATATTTTAATATATATATAGTAGAATACGGTGGTATACTCTTGGAACAAAACAAAAAGGGAAATCTTTTCTAGAATATTTTTATTAGAATATCTTTTATAATTTAGCGAAACTATTTTTTTTAAATAAGTAATGATATCAATAAAAATCGAATATAAAGAGGGACTCGAATTACACGGTTTAGCCAAACTGATCATTCCGTTGCATTTACCACAAATTAAAAATTGAAAATAAAAATTATAAAATTAAATATAATAAGATGAAATATCATTCATGTTTAATTTTACTCAATTTATTATTTGTAAATTCATTCCATTTCCATCGATAAAAAAAGAAGGGAAAAGGTGCTCAGGGTTCCCAATCATCCCTCTATTGTCCTAATCTCTCTATACGACCGATTCTTCATCCCATTTATCCGAAGATTCACTGGGATACCAACTGGACCTCGACACCTTCAAAGAATCGGAATCAGACTAGTTCTCTCAGCAATATCAACGTTAATAGTCGGTTTCATCGAAACACGCCGAAAATCCGTAGCAGTAGAACACAACATGGTAGACAGCAATGAGCCTTTACCAATGACAGTGTTTTGGTTGGGTTTTTAATACGCTATTTTCGGTGCTGCAAATATGTTTACACTTATTGAACTTTTAGAGTTTTTCTACGCAGAAAGTTCAGCTGGAATGAAATCACTTAGTACAACTATTTCTTGGTGTTCTGTTGCGTTTGGTTATTTTACAAGCACTGTGGTTGTTGAGGTTGTGAACAAAGTGAGTGGAGGGTGGTTGGAAAGTAATAACTTGAATAGAAACAAGCTTAACTATTTTTATTGGTTGTTGCCTATTATAAGTGTTGTGAACTTTGAATTAGCTAGCACCTAACAAGAGTTTTTTACACACTAACATTTTCCCCTTCACAATAGAATGTCAATTACCATACTAACAGAACCGAGTTCAACCACATACACCAAGTGAGCAAAAATGGAATCCCTAACGTTCAACCATATTTAACAGAACAATGCATATAAAATCTTAAATAAAAATTAGAGTGTGAATCATTAAACCTAACAGCAACACAGATAAAAGCAGTGGATGAGTTGAATGCAAAACATCATAATCATTAAACCTAAATCTCAGTTAGGGTTGGAATTAGAATGACAAATAACAAAATCTAACCTTAAAATGACAAATAACACAAACAAATTGATTCTATCTCTGCGTCTTTTCTCTGCTTGACTATAACTCTTGGAAGCACTTGCAACTCTATCTTCTAAACTTCCTTCAACAGGTAAAGGCCAAGACTGAAACTCACTACATTGAAAAAAAGCAGAAGAAGAATCAGAGATAGTTTGAGGTTGAAAAAAAGCAGAAGAAGAATCAGAGACCAATAAACCCACTAGAAGAATCGATGATCTTGAAGATGAAAACAAAGAGATGAAATTCACTACATTGGTTTTAGGGGTTTTTTTCTTCTGAAAATGTATTTGGTTTAATTTTAGGGTTCTCTGAAAGGAATTAAGAGGGAAACATGAAAAACAAGGTGAGAAATATTTAGCCTCGGCTCATCCGTGTCTATCAGATAAAATAATAAAAAATAAAAAACGTTAGTCTCGGCTGATCCGTGTCTATCAGATAAAATAAATATATTCGAAAAATATTAAAAACATTAGCCTCGGCTCGTCTGTGTCTAATATTTAAAAAAATTAGAAAAACTTTAAAATAGGGTTTATTGCGTTTAAATAGCCTCGGTTTTATCAAGGCTAGTTAGCCTCGGTGTCTGTGGCCGAGGCTAAGTTCACAGCTTAAAATAGTTAGCCTCGGATTGACCGTGTCTAATATTTAAAAAAAATCTAGCCTCGGGCTAGCCGTGTCTAATGAATTAAATAAAAATAATTGTAAAAGAAAATTTTTAAAATGACTTTTTTTGCGTTTGAATAACCTCAATTTTGTCAAGGCTAGTTAACCTCGGTGTCGATGGGCGAGGCTAAATTCGCAGCTAAAATGAAGTTTTTAAGTAGTGGGAGGCGCACCCCATAAACTCACGGCGGTGAGAGGTGGAGCTTGGTAGTGGTGGTGAAGTCCTCGCAGCAGAATAAGGAATGTAAAGCATTATTACTTCTTGGATTACAGGTATGATAAAAAAATACTAGCAATTGCTTATGAATGTATCTGTTTTTGAAAAATAGTTGCTTATTATGAAGTTGATCTGTTTTAGAAAACCAATTGCTCATCATGAGGATTATCTGTTTGTTGTAATTCCTAGTTGGGCCATACATCGATAGTACATGCATAATATGATTTCTATATGCACCGTCTTAGTCAGTATCATAGTGTTTGAAAATAATGAAATTAAGACATTTATCTGTTTGTAATAATTCCTCACTACTGCAAACATTTATAGTACATACATGCATTATACTGTAAAGCTTGACTTGTATACACATTTTCTTAGTCTTCTCAATCTTTCCAATGTCACTTTCCTCCTTTAAATACATGTCTGGTAATCACCAATCATCGTGAGAATAAAATAAACCATGATTACTTCTATAATTTTAGATATAGTTAATCTTAATTTGAGAGTGTGTTTTTCTCGAAGTCTTTGTTTCAAATATCTTTGAGTGTTAACAATTGTTGTGTTCGGTTAGTGCGGACATGATTTTGGTATTTTGATTTAACTTTAAATGACCACCTTGCTAATGAATAATGAAATTGATCCTTTAAATTAATGGTTGTAAGATTGAATACCAAATTAAAAAAAAAAAATTTAGACACACTTTTTGTTTTTTTTAATAAAATATTTGCTTATTATGACGTTTATCTTGTTATGATTCCTAGCTGGGGCATACATCTATAGGACATGCATAGTAGTCTCAAGTTTGAATTGTATATGCATTGTTGAGTCATTATCTTAGTCTCTGAAATTAATGAAATGTTAAGATGTTTATCTGGTTGTTAAAATTCTCGGTCGGGGCATACATGTATTATCTATAATATATGCTTTTAATATTTGTCTGACAAAAGTTAATGTGAATAACATGAGTGATTCACTTTAAGTTACATTTTTAAAATTGTTCTGGTCTGGGACCAGTCTCGCGGTCCAGTCCAATAGCGCACAAGGCCCAATGAGTGGATTAGCCTGACCGGGCACGCGCCCCCCACCAGACGGGCAGGACATGCTCCCCGTCAAGCAGGATGGCGCGCTCCTAAGCGTCCTCAGCGTTCCCCCTAGCCGGACAGGGCACCCTCCACGGGTAGAATCCCGCTGCCAACGAACAGGACGAATATCTCCCCCACTCTCGTGTGCTCCCCCCCCCCCCCCCCCCGCAGGGAGAATCGCACACCTCCGAGGAACCTCCCGAGCTCCCCTCCGTGGGGAGAACAACGTGCCATGCGCACGTTCTCCACGTGCTCCCCTCCGCGGGGACACGTCATCCTCCAACTGCCCACCTTCGAAAGAGCAGGTCAAACCCACTTTCCGGAGACCACGAGACAGTTGGACTAGGGCGAAGACCACGTCCTGGTCTTCACTACGCCACGTAAGCCCTAGCAGTCACCTGGGTTGGGCCTGGCCATCCAGCCCAACACAAGTGACCGTTGGCCCAGCGCTGGGGTCTCTCTATAAATATCCTCTTCCTCAAGAGGGTCAGGTAATTCACTTCTTACCCCATTTTTGTACTTTGCTCTCACTCTGCCCAGTTCCTTACTTTGGCATCGGAGTGTCTTGCAGGTACATCCCCCTTCTCCTCCCCATCACCGGTGAATAGGCAGCAGACCAACAGCGTGTGGCCAACCAGCAATCCCCTTCTGATCAGGTCAGATCAATATGATTTTTTTTTTGTTATAGATGAGAAACCAAAAAAGATAATTTTATTTTTATATGAATTTTTTGATGTTATAGATGAGAAACCAAAAAAAAGATAAAAAATTATCCGAAAAATAAAATCTCGTGAATTATATTTACCATAAGACTCCATAAAAGATAGATACACTATACCATTATCAAATTTATTTTTTTAAGATAGTCAGCACAAATATTTTTTTCTCTAATTAAAAATATAAAATATTTAAATTTATCATTCTTAAAAAAAAAACTCTTTTTAATATTGTGAAAAAATCACAATATATGTAATCTTTAATTATGAATTTTTGGGGCATTCTATTTTATGGCCATTTTTAAAGCTAAATTTAAAACAATAAATTTGTTTATATAAATATTGACTTAAAAGTAGATACCCGTTTCTCTGATGAGAACGGCGTTGATGGCCTCGTTAGCTACGGCCAGATATAGGTATAGCGTTTCGCCCATCACGGGACGTGTCAGCACCGGTGGTTCGGACAGGACGCGTTTGAGGTGGCGGAGGGCTTGCTCGCATTCCTCTGTCCATTCGAAAGTGGTCTCCTTCCTGAGTAGTTTGAAGAAAGGGAGGGCGTGCTGTGCGGATTTGGCGATGAACCGGGAAAGTGAGGCGAGCACGCCGTTGAGGGATTGGATGGATTTCTTCATGGTGAGTGTGGTGATTTCCGAAAAGGCGTGGCATTTGTCCGGATTTGCCTCGATCCCACGCTCGGTCAGGTAGTAGCCAAGGAACTTTCCTGCGCGGACGTCGAAGGTACATTTCTCCGGGTTGAAGCGCATTCGGCATGTCCTCGCGGTGTCGAAGACCCTCCTGAGATGGGATGTGTGGTCGGCTTCCGTGCAGGATTTGACGATCATGTCGTCCATGTATACTTCGAGCATGTCGTCGATTTCGCCCCGGAAGACATTGTTCATCATCCGTTGGTACGTGGCACCGACGTTCTTTAGGCCGAAAGGCATTACGTTGTAGTAATAGTTGCCCGACGCTGTCATGAAGGTCGTGCTCGGCCATCGGGATTTGGTTGTACCCCGAGTATGCGTCTATGAAGGACAAGAGCCTGAAGCCCGCGGAGTTGTCGACGAGTTTGTCGATGTTGGGGAGGGGGTAGGCGTCCTTAGGACATGCCCGGTTGAGATCGGTATAGTCAACACACATGCGCCATTTTCCATTATTCTTTTTAACGAGTACAACATTGGACAGCCAGGTTGAATACCGGGCTTCCGAAATAAAATTTGCCTCTAGGAGGTCTTTTACAGCTTTCTCGGCTGCTGCCGACTTTTCGGGGGACTGTCTACGCCTACGTTGAACTACGGCCTTCGCGGTCGGGATGATGGACAGCTGGTGGCAAGCGACCTCGGGGTCGAGTCCAGGCATTTCTGCGGCGCTCCATGCGAAGAGGTCGGCGTTCTCGCGGAGGCAGGCCTGTAGCTGTCTTTTTGCTAAGTATGGGAGTCTGACGCCGATCTTCACGGTTCTGCTCTTGTCTTCCCCGAGTGTGACGATCTCGAATTCTCCGTCCAGGATGGGGCGTGCCGGGTGGATGGGCTGCCCGTTGGCTTCACTGGTCCTCATTTTGTGATCGCGCTCCTCGGTGAAGCGGCTGTCGAGGTCCACGGATCCGACCAGCTCCTTTGGTTCGCTTTTTGGCGCTATGGTGTCCAAGCCTTTCAGCGCGGCCTCGAAGCACCTCCGGGCGGCCTCGATGTCTCCGTTAAGGGTCACCACGGCCCCCCGTTTTGTGTAGAACTTCATCTTCAGGTGGATGGTGGAAGGCACCGCGGTGAGTTCTGCTATCGTCGTTCTGCCCAGGATACAGTTGTAGAGGGACGAGCACTCGATGATTAAGAAACTGATGTTGATCTCCTTGGTCGTTTCCTCTTCTCCGAAAGTGACTTTCAGCTCCACGTACCCCCAAGGTCTCGTCGTCGTCCCGTTGAACCCCTGAAGGTCGGAGCCTACGTAAGAGGACAGGTTGGATTCATCGAGTTGGAGGGTTGTGAACAGGTGGGTGTACATGATGTCCACCGAGCTGCCTCCGTCGACGAGGATGCGCCTGACGTCGAAGTTCGCCATCCACGCTCGTATGAGCATGGGAATGTTGGATTTGGGGGATCCCCCGGGGAGTTCCTCGAGGTAGAACGTGATCGGATTAGATCGGCCACGAAATCTTTCGAGCGTGCTCATTTTTCCAGAGTTGCTCGTGATAAGTTCGTCGAACTTTCTTTTCACTGATCCTACGGATAGGCTCCTTGTGGCGCCACCCGAGATGACCATGGCTCTGGCGAACTATTCCCACTGGCTGGTTGGCCGTACTGGCTCGCTGGGTAGGTTGGGGCCTTCGGGGAGGCCGAACTCTCTGTCCGCGAACCAGTCCTCGGGGCGGCTGACACACAGCGCGACCTGGAGTCGGCTGTCGCCGTCGGAAGGGGGGAGTTCTTCGACTTTCTTGGCCTCGGGGGCTTCTTACCTCGAGGCCTCACCCCCCGGGTGTATCTCTTTAGGTGGCCGTCTTTAATCAGGATTTCGATCGCGTCCTTGAGATGGATGCAGCCTTCGGTTACGTGCCCGTGGCTCCTGTGGAATCAACAGTATTTCGATTTGTCCACATTGGGTTTGGGTGGTGTCGGTCTGGGGAAGCGGACACCTCTCTGGACAAATTCGGTTTTGGCGCATTCGGCCAGTATGCGCTCGCGGGAGGCGACCAAGGCCGTGTATTCTGTGAATCGGCCGGCGGGGCCGCGTTGTTCACGGGGGCGATCCTCCCGGTGACGGTCGCCTCCCCGAAGCTGGCTTGAGGCTCCGTCATCTCGGTGCCCGCGGGGGGGCTCCCTGTCTCGGGTGTCTCGTGCAGAGTTGGCTGCTTGGGTTTCCTCGAATTGGATATAATGCGCGGCTCTGTCGAGGAAATCCTGCAGGGAGGTTGGCCGGTGTATGCCTACGGCCTCATAGAACTTGGAGTCGTGGCATAGACCCGGCTCCATTAGGTAACGCTTCATCTCGTCTGACGTCGTTACCTGCACCGCTTCCCGGGTGAATCTTTCGATGTACTTTCGGAGAGGTTCGTCGGGGGCTTGGATTATCGCCCCAAGGACGGCCTCCGTCTTCGGATGGCGCCGGGACGCCGTAAAGTATTTTGAGAACAGGTCCTTCAGGACTCTCCACGAAGTGACCGATTCGGGCTCCAGACTTTTGTACCACGTCATGGCGCCTTTCCTTAGGGTCGTCGAGAATAGCCTGCACTTGATAGCTCCTCGGACGTTTCGGTAATCGAGCATGGCCTCGATGTCTTCCAAGTGGTCGTCTGGGTCAGATGTGCCGTCGTACGTCGATAGTGTCGAGGGCTTCTCCATCCCGTGAGGTATGGGAGCGGCCATGATTTCCTGGGACAATGGAGTCTGGTAGTCGTCTTCGTCGCTGAGAGCGGGTGACTGAGGAGGAGATGGCCAAGGAGATCAGCATCAGTTTCTTAATCATCGAGTGCTCGTCCCTCTACAACTGTATCCTGGGCAGAACGACGATAGTAGAACTCACCGCGGTGCCTTCCACCATCCACCTGAAGATGAAGTACTACACGAAACGGGGGGCCGTGGTGACCCTTAACGGAGACATCGAGGCCGCCCGGAGGTGCTTCGAGGCCGCGCTGAAAGGCTTGGACACCATAGCGCCAAAAAGCGAACCAAAGGAGCTGGTCGGATCCGTGGACCTCGACAGCCGCTTCACCGAGGAGCACGATCACGAAATGAGGATCAGCGAAGCCAACGAGCAGCCCACCCACCCGGCACGCCCCATCCCGGACGGAGAATTCGAGATCGTCACACTCGGGGAAGACAAGAGCAGAACCGTGAAGATCGGTGTCGGACTCCCAGACTTAGCGAAAAGACAGCTACAGGCCTGCCTCCGCGAGAACGCCGACCTCTTCGCATGGAGCGCCGCAGAAATTCCCGGACTCGACCCCGAGGTCGCTTGCCACCAGCTGTCCATCAGCCCGACCGCGAAGGTCGTAGTTCAACATAGGCGTAGACAGTCCCCCGAAAAGTCGGCAGCAGCCGAGAAAGCTGTAAAAGACCTCCTAGAGGCAAATTTTATTTCGGAAGCCCGGTATTCAACCTGGCTGTCCAATGTTGTACTCATTAAAAAAAATAATGGAAAATGGCGCATGTGTGTTGACTATACCGATCTCAACCGGGCATGTCCTAAGGACGCCTACCCCCTCCCCAACATCGACAAACTCGTCGACAACTCCGCGGGCTTCAGGCTCTTGTCCTTCATGGACGCATACTCGGGGTACAACCAAATCCCGAAGGCCGAGCACGGCCTTCATGACGGTGTCGGGCAACTATTACTACAACGTAATTCCTTTCGGCCTAAAGAACGTCGGTGCCACGTACCAACGAATGATGAACAGTGTCTTCCGGGGCAAAATCGGCGACATGCTCGAAGTATACATGGACGACATGATCGTCAAATCCTGCACGGAATCCGACCACACATCCCATCTCAGGAGGGTCTTTGACACCGCGAGGACATGCCGAATGCGCTTCAACCCGGAGAAATGTACCTTTGGCGTCCGCGTAGGAAAGTTCCTCGGCTACTACCTGACCGAGCGTGGGATCGAGGCAAATCTGGACAAATGCCACGCCTTTTCGGAAATCACCACACCCACCACAAAAAAATCCATCCAATCCCTCAACGGCGTGCTCGCCTCACTTTCCCGGTTCATCGCCAAATCCGCACAGCACGCCCTCCCTTTCTTCAAACTACTCAGGAAGGAGACCACTTTCGAATGGACAGAGGAATGCGAGCAAGCCCTCCGCCACCTCAAACGCGTCCTGTCCGAACCACCGGTGCTAACACGTCCCGTGATGGACGAAACGCTATACTTATATCTGGCCGTAGCTAACGAGGCCATCAGCGCCGTTCTCATCAGAGAAACCGACGAGGGCCAAAAACCAATCTACTTCACGAGCAAAGCCCTCCACGGTCTCGAAGTTCGATATCAGCTGATCGAAAAAGTCGCCCTAGCCCTCATCAACGCAGCGCGCCGGCTCCGACATTACTTCCTCGCATACACCATCGTGCTCCGCACTGATCAGTCCATCCGCCAGCTCCTCGGCCGACCCGACATGGCCGGACGCATGCTGAAATGGTCGTTAGAACTATCTGAGTTTGACATCATCTACGAAAGCCGGAAAGCCATCAAGGCTCAAGCCCTGGCTGACTTCGTTGCCGAGATGACCTCCTCACCCGACCCCACAACTAGGAGCCACATATGGACCATTTTTATGGACGGCTCCTCCAACTCCACGGGAAGCGGCGCCGGCATCATCCTCGACAATGACGAGGGCACCCTCATAGAGGTCTCCCTCACCCTGGCTTTCCTGACAACAAACAACCAAGCCGAGTACGAAGCGTTCCTGGCCGGACTTCGCCTGGCATCAGACCTCAGGGCCAAAGACATCAGAATCTATACAGATTCCCAGCTAGTCGCTTCGCAAGTACGAGGAAAATACCAAGCGAAAAACGACAACCTCGCCGAGTACTTAGCCCTGATCACCGAAAAACTGCACAGTTTCGACTCCGCGGAGATTCAGCATGTCCCGCGCGAGCAGAACACCCGCGCCGATATCCTCTCCAAGTTGGCGAGCACCAAAAAGCGAGGAGGCCACAAGTCGGTCATCCAAGAAGTCGAAGCCGCACTACGCCCCACTCAACCACGGGGGAAACCCCATTCCGCCTCACGTATGGAACCGAAGCCGTGATACTGGTCGAGATACGCGAGCCATCCAGATGAACTGAAGCTCCCCTCGACACCGACGACAACGACGGCGCCTTATGCAAAGAGCTCGATCTCGTCGAAGAGACTCGCTCATGAGCGGTCCTTCGGGAAGCCCGACTGAAACAGCAGGTGACACTTCGCCACGACAATAAAGTCCTAAAACGCGACTTCCAAATCGGCGACTTAGTTCTGCGCAGAAACCAGAAAGACTCACACGAGGGCAAACTGGCTGCGAATTGGGAAGGCCCCTACCGTGTCCGCAACAAGACGGAGCACGGGGCTTATTACCTCGAAAACCTGCACGGGGAACAACTAGCTCGACCATGGAACGCCGCGAAACTTAAGCGATACTACAGTTAAACACTGCCCGCGACGACCCATCGTCACGACCACTAGGGGGCGACATGGTACCACCGCACTTCCTCGCGTCTACTAACGACCAGAGAAAAGCAAGCCCTGCCTCTTGTTTGCACGGGTGTCGCTTGCGCGAAAATAAGGTGCCGGCATGACAGAAGAGTCGCCACCTTTCGTTATTTATCCCTCAGAGCGGGAAAGGAAACGATTGGAAAAACCTGACGAAAAGGGGTAAGACAAGGTCGTCGCAACCGTTGTCTGGATTCGGGAGTCGGTTATGCAAGGGGAAGGTATTAGCACCCCTCACGTCCGTCGTACTCGACGGGATCCTCGCTTGTTGTGTTTACTTGGACGGGTTGGTTTTATTCTATCTACCTATCAAGGCTGGCTGAAAAAGAAAAGAAAAATGACTCGGCAAAGCGTCGCGCTTTATGCCTACGTATTCTCATCAGAGAACGAGAAATCAGAGTCAACGTAGTTCGGCCTACGAAGGATTATGGGGAAGGTTGCTCGCCAAGACATCGCCATCTTGTGCCTACGTACTCTCAACAGGCATGAGAGATCAGAGCATACGTAGTTCAAGAAATTACGGTTTATTTCCTGTCTTTTCGAAAGAAGTGTTTTTTATTGTGTTTGCGATTTCAACCGCACTAGAGACTATGACCTGAGAGTGAATGCGTCGCATGTCACCCAAAGGGTACCATACTAAACATCCAGACTGTGGAAAAGAAACTCTCCCACAATCTTTTCTCAGATAGCTTAAGGCTCGTAACGTACGAAAGAAATCATTCATGATTACTGTATCTTAAACTGTTTTGAGATGAGAAGAGAACAGACCCAACTAGGAGGGAGACTATCAAGTCCTACTGTTATCATGCCATGGATTCATCCTATGGTTGAGATTTGAACAGGGAACTCCTAGAAGTTGTCATGCATAGGTTTCAACCTAAAAGTCTATCATCAAATCCTTATCCAAGGAAATGAGAGTCCTAAGGGATCATGTCAATGATACACCAAACAGACAAAGCATCAACTTAACAGTAAAATGCATGCAATGCAAGTGAGGGAGGAAATGTGTGTGGGGCTTCAGCCTCCACAAGCTCATCTCAACCTCAAGCCAGTCATGAAATAACAGTAGGCATACTGAAATATAAACAACATGCTATCAAGCAATAAACAGTAAACTGCAATCATACAGATAAAAATGAAGTGAAATGCCATCAGGCAAACAAACCACATGGGCAAGGGAGTTGGGCTCTACCGAATACCCGCAAGCAAAGCCACGCAATAACAATACAAGCAGAGGGAGCAACTCAACCCCTAATGCAAACATGCTCCTAGATTCTACTTATTCTAGATGAGCTTATTCTAATGCAACAGACAATTCAAACAAAACACACAATACAGAAAAGAAAACAGAAGAAAGCTTCAGCTCCTCCAGCAGCAACTCAGTCTTCAGACTTCAATCATCAATTGCTTTTCCAGGTTTCAACCCTACAATATGAGTTTCCACTCATCTTCTCCCTTAAGCTTCAGCTTCTTGATCAGCTCCACCTTCAGGCTTCACCTAATCTTCAGGGATCTTCAAGTATCAACTTGATCTTCATGCTCTTCAAGCTTCAGCTGGAATGGCAATATTCAAGGATTCATCCTCTTCAATACTCTTCAATGAAGTCTTCATCTTCAAGCTCAGGCTCTGCAGCTCTCAAGACAATCAAACCAGAGAAAATCACTTACTGGATAAGCTAGGGGATATTGAACTGCTTATTGATCACCAAAGGTGACCTTTAAGGGTTCAACATCAAATGAAGGGTTCCCTCAAAAGTTCTACTTCCTAGGTACATCACTTATCCCTCCAAAGGAGAGAGGTGTATGCCATGGAAGGACTTTGAATCATAGAGAGGAATGGAGGTGAATGATACCATCCATGTTTGAGAAAGAAATCATCTACATCTAAGCTCTTCCTAATCCCTAACCCTAAAAACAAAACAAAAGGAAAGAAGACAAAGCTCTCAAGCTCCTCAATGCATCTTCAACTCTTCTACAATTCTCCACAATGAGATACCAAGCTCCTCAAGCCAAAGGAAAACTCCAAAGCAAAGCAAACTAAACAAACATGCCCTAAAGGCAACACAAACAATCAACCAATACAAAAATCAACTAAAAATAGCATACTATTATATTAAATCCTAATATAATTTCTAAGGGATCCTACATACCTACCCTTAATACCCATATATTCCCCATAGTCTAAATTGTCCTAAAAACCCAAACTCTAAAGTTGTTATGGACCTATGTTGAAGTTTTAACCTAATTCTATACTACCTAGAATTACCTAATCAAAACTATCCTAAAAATTATCACAAAAATATGGCATTAATCTAGGGGGAACCTAAAACATTCATCTAACTGCCCTAAAAAGATTGGATTAAAAAGATTAAGGGAACTACCCTAATTAATTTCTACAAATTCACATACCAACTAAAAGAATTAAAAAAGCAATTAAATGTCAAAATATACAAAAAATATAAAAATGAAATAAATTGGCAATTTTATGATTTTATATTTTTCTAGACAAAAAATGGAAAGTGGGAAAAAAATCCCATGAGAAAATATTATTTTTTCTATTTATTATGAATTTTTAAAGTAAAATAAAATTTGGAGAAAAATTAATATGAGAATGATGCATGGGGTGTACAAAGTAATAATATACCAGTTATTAAATGGATGGGCCTCAGAAGGTGGGGTCTGGATAGAAAACGCGTATGGCCCATTTAATTCAAAAAAAACAAATTAAAATGAAGAGAAAAAAGATAAAATCGCGGTGCAAATAGGAAAGAAATACAGTTGAAATTGGAATTGGGCCACGCTTGGGGGTTTGGATAGCATTGAACTCACTTAAGCCCAGGAACGCGTTTAATGAAACGCAGCGTTCCATGGGTCAGCTCTCCCTCCAATTCACGTTTAAATCTCGCCCGTCCAATCTGTTCTCCAGTCAACAAGTCACGCATGATCTGACGGCTAATGAGTCGTCTTCTTCCTTAAGACTAGGGTTTCTGAAAACCACCATGAAAATACATCCCATGCATGGAAATTCCAGCTGCTCGTACGCACTCATTCCTCCACCAAATTACACGATGCAAAAACCAAACTTGACTAGAATTTCACGTAGAATACAACTGTGCTGTTAGATTTCATGGAAACAAACTATATCATAGAACCCGAATGGTGCAACTCACGGATTTCAAAATGCCATCAAACTTCAACTTCCACCAAACTCATAATTCTTGGTATCAAAATGATCCTTATGTTATACTAATCAAAACCAACCAATAATCTTGCATTATCATCCCTTAAATCACTCATTCTAACTCCATCAAGAATTCGTGTCCATGAATAAAACCTCTCCAATCAGTCTCAAACTCATCAAAATGAACCACCTAATGGTCTTTAATAGTTTCACACTAATAATTAACCCTAGCCATGCCTAGAATAGGGTGTAGAAGTGGTTTTGCATACCTTGCTTCTTGAAATGGTAAGTGATGAAAATCTCCAATCCAAGCCTTGTAACTCCTCAAGAATGGTCCTTAGATGATGAATATTCCTCTGCTTGCAAGAGATTTGATGTAGAGAACTTGTACTTCAAGATCCAATGCAATTTGCCTTCTTGCAAATTCAATGGGATCTCCTTCAATTCCTCATCAATGGAGTTGCAAATCAATATGAACACACTCAGAAATGTTTATGGAGATGATTTATGAAAAAAAATGGAATGGTAATGAAGAAGAATATGAAGTTTCAATATGATTTGCAAATGGAGCTTTATGATTTCAATCACTATTCTCTACCAAAATTAACACCAACTATCACCAACCTTTCACCAATGGAAGTTGTATTCAATATATAGAGAGGTTTAGAAAAGTCTAGAACCTCCTAGAATCATCTAGTAAGAACTTGAAGATTTCATGCCATGATAATTTGAATTTCCATTTCTCATAACATGATATCTCATGCAAAAACCCTTGTAACTTGGGTAACTAACTTGAATATCTCCTTACATGAGATTTAGGGCAAGATACAATGCATAAACACCTTGTTTATTAAGCTTTTCCTTGTTTTGGTATGGTACCTTCATGTACAAGCAAGACTTTTCCAAAGCAACCCTATGATGAAAGCCTCAAATCAAAATTGTGGCTGAACCATTGTTCTTATAATGTCATTTGGAGTCAAAATGACCTATCATATAACATGGTTTGGATTTATAACTTGGGATTTATGATTTTCCATTTCACTTGAATTAACTTATGTCTCCTTTTTAGCCCATTTTTATCACTTTTTGATATGAGCCTTTTCAACATCTCATGACCACCCTAATAGCCTTAAAACATCATTCTAAGCAAGTTTTATGTTGAAGATTTTTCCATTTGAAGCTTGGAAGTAGGAGATATGGCCATATGCTTGAAATGACCTATAACTTCCAAATGACCAAAATGCCCTTGGCTTGTCAAAGCCATAAGTTGAGTTCTACAAATCCTATCAAGGACTTATAGTACTCTATAGAAAGCTAAGAAGATTCTCTTCAACATTCATGTTAACCAAGAGATCATAGGAATCATCCTACTAGGGCAAAAGTTGTCTGCAAGTTGGGTGACTTTCAAGGACCCAGATTCACATACCTCAGATGACCTGTAATTTGTCAAAACCATAACTTGAGCTCTGCATATCCTATCAAGGACTTCTACCACTAAAATTAAATCTAAGAACAAGCTATACAACATTCATGTTATGGGGAATATGAGATGACAATCACATCTTGAGCTAAAACTGCCAGGAAGATAGGGATCAAACTAGGGGATTTTACACTGTCAATCCTTAGAAACCCTAGCCTGAAACTTCTCAAACTCCTTAATCATGATGAGTTGGTCTAGGAATCATCCTTATAACACTTCAATACATCATTCCATGATCACATGGCCCTTAGATTAGGTCTCAACCTTCTCCAAATCATCAGTTGACCTAGGGTTGACCCAGTCAAAACCCTAATTCTACCATTCATGGTTGAATCTTCTGAATTCTTGTATAATGGCCTCTCTAGTCTTCATGATGGCTTTCAAGACATCTCATAAGCTTTCTCAAAGCTTCAAGTTTATCCTCATAGTCTCAGAATCCTCTGAGGAGCTCCCACAACTCTCAAGTTATGAGGCACACAACTTTGGTTTCAACTTTCAACCAATTCCTCTGAGGATCTCTTGAGCTTTCTGACAAAGGTATCAACCTTTGAACACTTGATGGGTAAATAAATGTTGGTCAAATTTTGGGGTGCAACAGCTGCCCCTATTCAAACGGCTTGAACCTGACTGGGTGAGGAGCGAACGGCTCTCAGCCAATCAAGGTGCGAGACGGTTGAATACCGGTAAACCTGGAAATTTGCTAACTGCACACATACTCGCTCCTCTGGCAGGAACGAATCTTCGAACACTGGAGTAGTAGCTGCGCGGCAACTATCTGGAGAAATACTGATCTGACATCGCCGTCAGTTATCCACATTAAATCGTCATCAGACAACCAAACACCCAACATCGCCGCTGGAAAACTGAAGAATCTGACGTCCCCAACATCGCCGCTGGAAAATTGAAGAATCTGACATACCCAACATCGCCGCTGGAAAACTGAAGAATCTGACATCACCGTCGGACAACCAAAATACCCAACATCGCCGTTGGAGAACTGAAGAGTCTGACATTGCCGACAAACATACAAAATACCCAACATCGCCGCTGGAGAACTGAATCATCTAACCTCGCCGCCAGAAACAAACAAATATCCAACATCGCCGCTGGAGAACTGAAGAGTCTGACATCGCTGTCGGACAACCAAAATACCCAACATCGCCGTCGGACAACCAAAATACCCAACATCGCCGCTGGAGAACTGAAGAGTCTGACATCGCCGCCGGACAACCAAAATACCCAACATCGCCGTCGGAGAACTAAAGGATCTGAATCACCTAACATCGCCGTCAGAAACAAAACACCCAACATCGCCGCTGGAGAACTAAAGGATCTGAATCACCTAACATCGCCGTCAGAAACAAAACACCCAACATCGCCGCTGGAGAACTAAAGGATCTGAATCACCTAACATCGCCGTCAGAAACAAAGCACCCAACATCGCCGTTGGAGAACTAAAGGATCTGAATCACCTAACATCGCCGCTGGAAGACTAGATCAACTTGACATACCCAACATCGCCGCTGGAAAACTGAAGAATCTCTGTCAAACCACCCAACATCGCCGCTGGAGCACTAAATCTACTGACATCGCCGCCAGACACAAACAAAACGCCCAACATCGCCGCTGGAAAACTGAAGCAACTGACATCGCCGCCAGACAAACAAATATCCCACATCACCGTCGGAAAACTGAATCAACTGACATCGCCGCCAGACACAAACAAAACGCCCAACATCGCCGCTGGAAAACTAAATCAACTGACATCGCCGCCAGAAACAAACAAATATCCCACATCACCGTCGGAAAACAAACATAATCTGACCTCGCCGTCAAAACAAACATCCAACATCGCCGCCAGAAACAAACATAATCTGACCTCGCCGTCAAAACAAACATCCAACATCGCCGCCGGAAACAAACATAATCTGACCTCGCCGTCAAAACAAACATCCAACATCGCCGCCGGAAACAAACATAATCTGACCTCGCCGTCAAAACAAACATCCAACATCACCGCCGGAAACAAACATAATATGACCTCGCCGTTAAAACAACATCCAACATCGCCGCCGGAAACAAACATAATATGACCTCGCCGTCAAGGTGAAGAAACTTCATTGGGGAATTGGTCACACGGTAACCGGTAATACGTAGTCGATCATGCCATTAGGCATTCAAAGAACACTGTCGGGCATCAGCCGACCTTCAACCATCAGGTCGATCATGCCATCAGGCATTCCGCATTAGCTGAGATAACTACTTCATTAACAAGGTCAGACTTCAATCATGGAGTCTTCAAGGGAGATTTCAACTTCGCCGTCGGAAACCTGCTGGGGAGGACGCTTCGCCGCTGAGGAATCGGGAGAACTATCAAGCAAGTCCGCTCCGGGGGTCCAGAAATCGTTCTAGAGGAATCAACTCTGCTGAGGACTTCAAGAATCATCTTGAACAAATAACTCTGCCGGGGACCTTCAAGACTAATCTTGAACTGATAACCATTCTGAGCAAACACTCTGTTGGGGATTCCAGGAATCCTCCTGGGCAACTCTTGCCGGGGACAAACCAATCGTGGCTTGAGCAGCTTCCAAGGATTCGGCACTCTTGGGGCTTTAGGAATCATCCTGGGCGATCTTAGCTGAGGACTCCCAGTATCAACTTGAGCAACCAACTTTGGAGACTGCACTGGGGTCTTAAGAATCATCTTAAGCAAACGGCCCTGCTGAGGGATTCAAGAATCATCTTGAACTTAAGACTTCGCTGGGGATCTCAAGAATCATCTTGAGCAAGCGACTCTGGGGATTGCATCGGGGTCTTAAGAATCATCTTAAGCAAACGACTTCGTTGGGGAGAATGCCAGGAATCATCCTGAGCAACTGATCCTTCGGCGGAACGCCTGCAAAACAAGAACGGTAACAACCTAGATCATGTTTGTTATGCATATGCTTCGGCTCCATGTTCCACACGGTGGAAATGCTATGCGTTTATGCTAAATGATATGCACTCATGCACAATGATGCGATCCCGTCGGCAAAATAAATGCCGAGGGGGGAATCCTCCTGTCAAGGAGAAAGGACTACTCAGATAGAGGAATCGTCCTGCTGAGGAGAACGTGGCCACGCCAATATCAATTGGACTCCGTCTGGGGAAATGATCTTCAGTTGACTGCTGCAGGGGAAACAACTCCAGTTGATTACTGCAGGGGACGAAGCTCTACGAGAACCTGGACCTGCTGAAGGAAAGCGATGTCAATCGCGGGAATGAACTGCGAGGCCACCTCGGCTACTCTCCTGGGGATGATAACTCTGTGGGGAAATAACTTCAGCTGCTCAACACTCCACTGAGGAAAACCAATCACTGTCTGATCAACTTCCAAGGATTCGGCTCTCTTGGGTATCCGCAAACTCGGCTGAGGAAGGAGAAATCATTCTACTTCGCTGGAGAGAGTACGACTCTGGGGGAAATACAACATCAGTTGTTCAACGCTCTGCTAGGGAAACCCACCCATGGTCCCTACTGCTTCCAAGGATTCGGCTCTCTTGGGGTTTGCGAACTCAGCCGGGGAGAGAGAAATCATTCTACTTCACTGGAGAGTACGACTCTGGTGGGGAATTTCAATTCCGCTAGAGACTTCATTCTGGCACCATCAGTTGTTGCATACTTCGGCGTACGAGTAGTTTCCTACGAAATCTGCACTTGTGACCCGGTGCGGGGGAGGGAACATGAGCTTCGGCGCTTGACTTAGCCGAGGAGGTGACATTCCTTCAGGACGCGTCTGCTTGGGGAGAGAGAATCATCTATGCCTGGGGAGCCATACCAATGCTCACGGTCTTGCGTTCAGACTCTGCGGGGGAGAGGCTACTGAACTCTGCTGGAGAAGGAGGAATCATCCTGCTTCGGGGATGCGCACGGCGCACTGTCTGGAATATGCTTGCATACGCCTTACGGAGACTGACCCTTCTGTGTAACACTTGTTGGACTATCAAGTCTGATGAGGAATACCTGTGTATCAACACTGCTGAGGATATCAATCCTTAGCTACTCATTATTCACTCTGATGGAGATGTACTGATCCTATCAAGGAAGCACCTCTGGCGTCTGCAGAAGACAGCAATCGATCACTGAACTCGAATCTCACTTCGCCGAGGAAAACAACCCTGAACGGTCTTTTTTGAACACCCTAAGTCCTTATAGGGTACGAAGCAATATGCTGAGAAATAACTCTTCTCTGGCTGACATCAAAATCTACCCGTCTAGAGATTACTCAATGAGGGAATCACCGTCGACCTCTGCTTGAGGAATGAGTCAATGACCTAGACTCGGCGGAAAGGGAGTCACACTCGGACTCTGTGGGGATACAACATTGCATCAGTCCCACTGCTGGGGAAATAAACCCAAATCTGCTGGTCAGGGAAGGCTTCAGTCTCAACCCACTTAGGAAAGAGTAGCATATCAGGCTGATCAACGTTCAATGCTTGGGATGGCCATACTCTGCCGGGAATATCAGTCAAACCCTGCTGAGGATAATCTTGATCCTACTCTGATAAGGGATAAATGCCATCTCAATTTGCTGCAGTGTCAAACTGCACAGGGGAAACAATCTCAAGCCGTACATCTCTGCTGAGAAATAATCCTGGTTCAACAATGTCAACACAGGGAATACAGACTACCAATCATGGAGCCACGTAACAAGTTAGGCTGTAGGATAACAATCCAATGACAGCGAGGCTTCTTCAGAAGGCTCAGGTTTTGGCAGGGTAATGACACGATTCCCCGACACTCAACTCTTGCTAGGGTGAACAAACTCATTTGAACAACTTGCCCCAGTGCAATTCAACTTGCCCCAATCCGACTTTTGGGAATAATTCATTCTGAACAGAAAACAACTGGCAACAAGACAATCTTCAGATGGCTTGCCCCAACACCTGTACAACGGAAGGATTCATCCTCCATCAATCAACTCTCAGCATGGTTGGCTTCAATGTCTCTGAAGTAGCTTGCCCTTGAACGAGCGATGAGCGACTCAACATGCTCTGATTGAACACTGGAGGGATCTGCCCTCAAATTGCAAGAATTCTGGATAACTGCCCCTGATTGGGTCTCGAGAAGATCAACCTCTGGTCAACCGCTTCTTGCATAAACTGCCCCTGATCAATTGATACTCCGGGACTTGTTCCTAGACAAACTGATTCCAAACTCACAGGAAGTCAATGTCCCGGTTTCACAGGGCTTCGCAACATACCGTTCTGATCCAGACTGCTACGATTCGGTCCTGATTGACTATTCTCTGCTGGAGTTCCTTCGTATCAACTACTGACCTGCAATTAAAATTGTTTATTCGCGAATGGTAATTTTAATGCAGTGTTCATGCAAATTTTGAAAATTTTGTACTGTCACTCATTTACGTGTCATGCTAGTGAGTGACGAATGAACCAAAGGGTTCAAACGTAGTGCTGATTCGATCAGTGAAAAATACAATAAGGATATGATTAGCAAATCATGTAGGAGTCAGGTTACTCAACCTTATCGTAATGCGCTTTCAGAATAAACCCTGACTCAATTAGGTCTTTTAAGGGTTGTATCGTGGTCGGGTTCACGGTTCGTGAAACAAAGGATAGTCGGCTCAAATTATGATTTGTACCCACCCCCTCTACGTGATGATCTCCGATCCTAAAGTTCAGTTAACTTAGCTCGAGCGCTCGCCTCTTCGAGAGGTATGTTGAATATTGGGAACAACTGGTTAAAGAACTCACAAGGTGTTTCGGAGTGACAGTTACTCCTTTTTGTTTTCGGTGTCTGTATCTACACGACTTTGTCCTTGTTCGAGGATTTTTCTTTTTTATAATCCTTTCTTTTTCATTCTTTTGATTCCCTAATTTTTGCCTGGACTGACTCTTCAGAGTTCTTTTCGATTTTTCTTTTGAAGTTCAGCGGGATGCCCTGATTTTTGCCTAAGTATTTGCTTTCCAGCTTTTTCTTTTTTACTTAGCGGGCTTTTTTTTTATTCCTTTTTTTCAAGTCGTGCGACACTGGCTGTCTGGATTCATCCGAGAGGTTTATAACTGTCTCACTCCTGATTGGTGAGGTTTAACCATTATGGTTGACGAGGTACGACCTCTGGGGAGGAATATGATGTGATTGGTCTTCAAAGGACAACACTCCTCTATAAGACTTGAACGCTCGATCAAGCTAACTGACAACTACCCTGCCTCGGGTTAAGATGTGAGGGTTTAAAAGTCCGAAAGAAACTCCTACTTCTCGGCTCGAAGTGGTTAACAAGGGATTCTCTTCCTTATCTCTCCGGTGTTTAGGGGATTTGAAACAATGCCTTGTACGTCATCGGCAAGGTTTTATCTGAAAGCATACGATCATCGGTTATGAGTATTCAGTTTCGTCATCCTCCCTCCACTCTTTGCTAATCATAGTGATAAAGTGGAGTGAATAAAATGCAAGTGTCAGTGCAATGCAGTAAATGAGTGACAACAACATGATTAATTCAGAAAAATGCATAGTCACTTTATTAACCTTACCATTCGAAACATACAATGTTTAACAACAAGTAGTAACTAACAGAAAAGAAACTACAAATGTAAATGATAAAAAGTCCGAGGACTGCCAATGATGAGGACGTCTGCCTGTCTGGACCACTGGCTTTTGGAAATAACCCTCTGAATCTGCGAGCTCAGACAGCTGGGAGGTTGTCATGCACAACCAACACTCCCTCTGGAAAGGAAATGTACCCTTTATCGATCAACTGTTGCACTTTCGCCTGAAAAGCCTTGCAATCTTCAGTTGAATGCCCCGGAGATCCACCATGGTAACCACACTAAGCATGGGGATTGTACCCTAGAGGGTAAGGCTTTGGCACGGGCTTGAGAGCTTTCGGTTCCACCAAAGAATTCTGAATCAACTGTGGAAGAATCTAGCTATACGGCACAGGCACTGGATGGAAAGGAGCATTCCTTCGTTCCAAGTGGTTGCGAGGCCTCTTTCGATCCTGGTGCTGGTATTCTTTCCGCCAAGGAGCAAGAGGTCGTCGTTTCTGAATGGCAACGGTCCCTTGTTTAGGCGCTTGCGTCCTTGAACTTGATCCATGTAGAAACTGCGAGCGAGGCGGTTCAGTCACCAAAAGTCGCGGGACATATTCAAGATCTTTCTCAGCTTCAGGCAAAGGAGTGGAATCATTCACCTCTTCTGCAGGGTACGGGATAAACTTTCCCGATGCTCTCATGCCGCCTGGCACAAACCTAATTGTCCTTGAGTCAATAAGGTCTTGAATCTTATTCTTGAAAGCCTTACATGTTTCAACATGGTGCCCCGGTGCTCCTGAGTGGAAATCACAATGTGTGCTGAGATCAAAGTCTGATGACACTGTAACACGGTGGGAGAACTGACTTTAAACAATGTTGCGGATAGCAAGAGTCGCCACCGACTTTTATTTTATCCATAAGGAAAGGTTATAAAAGAACAGGAAAGACCTTAGAGAATATTTTGGGTCCGGGGGGTAGGTTATGAAAAGGGAAGGTGTTAGCACCCTTTGCATCCATGGTTATCCATGGGCTCTTAGGTACTTAAGCTCACTTTTGAATTGTTTTGAAAGTGTAGTGTGTGAATAGCAAAAAATTTCAGAATAGTTTAATAATAATCCGTGTATGGATGTGAAAAAAAACTTGTTTGAAAATTTTGTTGGAAATTTGTTTAAGTGTGAAAAAGTTTTGAAGTGAGCAAGTATCTAGGAGTAGCCTACCCTAATGTTTTAAGGTCTTTCTTATTCTTTATCCTTTCCTTAGTAAGACTATCCCTACTATAATGGAGTAGGTAGTCCTTACTTTGGATGTTAAGGGACATGTGAGGGACAATTTGACTTTGAAGGCCATTGTGGGATGTAATAAGCACATATAAGGGACCATCATCGTTTTTCGAAAGGGACTCGATTCGTAAAGGCAACCATAAGGGACTTTGATGATTTTTCTATTTGAGGGACTTGCTTTATACACCCCACTTAACCATTATTCGTAGGCAACTTGAGGGATATCCTTAGGAAGTGAGACGGCGATTAAAATCGACTTACGTGTGTGACGTGTTTATTTTAATTATCTTTATTTAAAAGTGATCTAAATTTATTTTAATATTACATACATGCTGTTACACTCCCTAATTACTAACCATAATAATAATTAAATAATTAAACAACTTTACATCCAAGAAACAATTACAAAATAATAAGCAAAATAATTAAATAAAATATAAATAAGCAATAATAAATAATAAAGGGGGTTAATTCTAAGTTTACTCGGCAAGACATCGCATCTTGTGCCTACGTATCCTTACGGGAGTGGAATCAGAGTAATCGTAGTTCCCCTCAATAGGGAGGTTAGAAACTTCTTGACTGTGGTCAAGGTCTCAAGGGGAATAAACGCATCTTAAGGACACGCTTACGTGGAGTGTAGAAACTCCAAATCTCTACGTTGAAATGTTAAGTTGTAATTAGGGTTAAATTAGGGATTCCACGGCGGGAAACCCTAAAATGAGCGCGGCGGCTCTTTGACCTAATGCTAAGGGTAAAATTGTAATTTTGCCTGCGGCGAGGCATTTGTGAAAATTAGGGTTTGTAGTTTGTAGTTTTGAGGATTTGAAATTGAATGTGTGAAGTTTTACGGACTATTGGCGCGGCGACCAAACAGTTAGACCTAACCTTCGGATGTGTGCAATGTGACAGAAATAATAGTAAACGCGTGAGATAATTGAATCATGCAAACAGAGAGATAATGTCATAATTTAAACCATGCAAGCAGAAATTTAAAGGCAGAATTTAAAGAGCGATTGTTAAGTTCGCGAGGTTACATGAGAGGAGCAGATACAATATGATAATGAAATTTGAATTGAACAATAATAAAATAAAATAAATAACGGTTCTAGTTATTATTTTAAAAAAAAGATTTTAGTTATTATTTTAAATTTATCTAAAAAAAGTTTTTCTTAAAAATAATAGGTTTTCATATTAATTTGGAAAAGATGTTAATGTTATTTATTTTAAAAAACAGATTTTTATATTATAACAAATTTTAATAAATTAATGATAACAATAATAATAATAATGGTAATAATAATGATAATAATGATAATAATAATAAATAATGATGATAATAATAATAATAATAATAATAATAATAATAATAATAATAATAATAAAGCAATAATGAATTTTAAATGTGCCAAATAACCCAACAATGTTGCTAACGCAGAAATGCGCTCATCGCAACCAGATCTAAATCGGACGAAACAAAATTTATCGCAAAGAAAAAGAAATTAAGCAAAAAATAGTATTATTGCTCACACAAAAATGCGATCATCGCAACCAGATCGAACTAACACAAATGTCACGCGTCATGCACACAAATGTGCAAACATCGTATCGACATAATTCGATCAAAAATCTTATATATATAAACTCTAACAATTTAAAAATTATATATATATAAACGTAACAGTAATAGATAAAGAAAAAGAAATAACGGTAATAGATGAAGAAAAATAAATAACGGTAAAAGATGAAGAAAAAGAAACAACAGTAATAGATGAAGGAAAAGAAATAACGGTAAACGATGAAGAAAAAGAAACAATAGTAATGGATGAAGAAGAAAACTAAATAACGGCAAACGGCACTCACTCCTCTTAGGTTTTTTTCATTCTCTCCCTTTTTTTCCAACAAGGCAACACATGTATATATAGGGAACAAATTAGGGTTAACACCAAATTGTCAATAATGTCCCTAAAGCCCATTTTAAAGCCCAAACTAAATAATTAGTTAAGAAAAAATAAAAATTAAAATAATTTAAAATAATTAAAATAAACTTAAAATAAAAACTAATAATCCTATTGATTCCTAAAATAAAAAATATTATAAAAAGAACAAAATTTTTTTCAATATTTTTTTATTTTATGATTTTTTGGATATTTTTATGAATAATTTAGAAAAAAGTGAAAAAAATAATATTTTAAAAAATGATTTAATTAAAATACGAAAATAATAATTAAATAATAATAAAAAACTATTTTTGTTATTTTTTTAATGAAAGATAGAAAAATTTAGAGTAAAAATAATAAAAAACAAAAAAAAATGACAAAGGTGAGATTCGAACTCTCAACCTCTCACACTCATAACTCCTTACACATGTCCTCCTGCCAATTGTGCCATTTTTACTTTTTAGAAAAAAAATGCATGCCATATGATATTTACCTGCAAAAAGTCAAACGACTACACAAATTTGTTAGTAATTGATTAAATGCAATGAAATGCGACGACAAATCTTAGGGCAAAATTTGGGGTATTACAGTTATTATGATAATATTTCTCACCCAACCTCTCTTTGATGTTGGCAAAAAAAATCATGAAGTTTGACTTTGGTTTGACCACAGTTGACCTCAGTTTGACCTTTTAACTGCATTGACTGCTTTTGACTTATCTGATCATCTGACTGAGCAAACTTTTGAGAAAAGTCTTGAAACTTGACATGGGGGTTCTTATACACATATAAGATGTTATGAAGCTCACTTGAAGTCTTGGAAGTCCATTTAGCCTGATTAAAGTCAAAACCCTAGTTTTGGATGCACTGCTTAGGAGGTGCATTGTCTGAGGGAATTGTCAACTCTTCTGACCAATTGTGAATTTTGTGAACCTTGTGAACCTTCTTGGAACACAAAGTCTTGTATTGTGAGGGCAAATTTTGGGGTGCAACAGACACGTCATACGGTGGATCCAAAGTCCGAAGCTTGAGAACATGGTTCTGAACCAACAGTGGCAACAGCTGGGCATAACTCACAGGTATTGGGTCCACAACTCTATCAAGTAGCTTCTTCTTTTGATTATGACCTTCAGGGTTGTTCTGAGATGCCTTGCGCGGCTGCTGACGAGACAAGTCTTGAGCTTCATGCTATGTAGAGGATCCATGAGGTCCACTTGGCTTCAGCACAGGTGGCACTGACGGCAATGGAGGAAGCACTTTGGTCACCACCTCGGGTGCTTGACCACTCTCCTTTTTTAGCATACTTCTCACCACTCCCATGAGAAAGCTCAACGGATTCTGCAGCTGCTGATTCTCTTCTCTGAGTACTTGCTGGTCCAGGCGCACTGCCTGTATGTCATTCATGACCTGCCCCAACTGGCTTTGGATTTTCCCCAACTCAGCTTGTACCTGCTCCATTAGTCTGAGTTGCTCGATTCTGAGTCAAACCTACAAACACAAGGGTTAGAAGACAAGCCCCGGCTTCTGCCATGCAAGATGAATTATGCTAATGCCATGGGTGTCTGTATGTTTAGGAGATCACCCATAATTCTGGTGTCAACGTGCCAACATAGTGTCAATGCAGTGATAAGACTGGATCCATTCATGGAAGAAAATATCTCATATTGCTCGGGACACCAGACTCAGGGTACGAAATGCGCCTGCAGCACAGACACCTGCTAATGGAATGCAAAATGAATATGCAAACTAATGCAAAATGCAGTCATGCAATAATATATCCAAGTAACTGCTGCTGAGATTTTGTATCAACAATCACTGATGAGAAGAAAACCCCGGTGTAGGACCACAAATTTGATCTGCCAAGAATAACCATCTGATAGGGCCATAAACATAGGATCAACACTCTGCTCTGTCGAGAACAAATGTCTGATAATAAGGACCCCTGATGTATGATCAAGAAATATCTGCTGATGAAGTCTTCAGACCCCAAATCAAAAAATCTTCCCTATCAAGAACAAACATACAGCTGCTGATGAGATCTTCAGACCCCAAAAATCTGCTCTATCAAGAACAAACAACATATGCTGATGAGATCTTCAGACCCCACTCAAAATCTGCTCTATCAAGAACAAACAACTGATGACAAGATCCTCTGATCAAAACCTGCTCTATCAAGAACAAGCATACACCTGATGATAAGATCCTCTGATCAAAACCTGCTCTATCAAGAACAGACAAACCAACAACTGAGAACCCTGGTACCAACATAACTGATCCACTGTCGAGAAAACCAGGTAGTCTGGAGGTCAAAGTTTCCTGCAATACACCCAATCCCACTCACAGGTATGGACCTAAACTGACTCAAGGTACGGCATCCTATGCGTTCATCAGCGTCACAGACTTTCAAGAGGGGTGATACGATACCCAGGAGGTGTGGCATCACCAGCTCATGAAGCGGCCTCACTTAGCTGAATCACAAATGATCGGTCCCCAGAGTCGACAATCCATCAAACCAGCAACCATCTCAACCCAAAGGGTTGAAAGTGAAGCCAACCGGATGAACCTCGTCTGAGCGTGGATTTCATGAGACACTAGTGCCTGCAAAGCAAGCACGCGCCCACTAATTTCCACTCTAAGTCTATAGTGCACTCAAGCCTGGGTCTGGCTTCTCACTCATCAGAACTCCCATCCCACAACAGCATAAATAATCATATTATACTGAAAATAAAATGCGAGAAGTAAAGTGCGAGAATTAAAATGCGATAAATAAACGCAACCTAACAGGTAAACATACAAGCGGTAGGAATGACTCTCACAGGGGACGTCGGATCCCCAAACTGACTCGCTTTCGGAACGTTGGATCCCTAGGAAACTATCAGCATAGTCCCCAGCAGAGTTGCCAGCTGTCGCTTGCGCGAAAATAAGGTGCCAGCATGACAGACGAGTCGCCACCTTTCGTTATTTATCCCTCAGAGCGGGAAAGGAAACGATCGGAAAAACCTGACGAAAAGGGGTAAGACAAGGTCGTCGCAACCGTTGTCTGGATTCGGGAGTCGGTTACGCAAGGGGAAGGTATTAGCACCCCTCACGTCCGTCGTACTCGACGGGATCCTCGCTTGTTGTGTTTACTTGGACGGGTTGGTTTTATTCTATCTACCTATCAAGGCTGGCTGAAAAAGAAAAGAAAAATGACTCGGCAAAGCGTCGCGCTTTATGCCTACGTATTCTCATCAGAGAACGAGAAATCAGAGTCAACGTAGTTCAGCCTACGAAGGATTATGGGGAAGGTTGCTCGCCAAGACATCGCCATCTTGTGCCTACGTACTCTCAACAGGCATGAGAGATCAGAGCATACGTAGTTCGGGAAACTACGGTTTATTTCCTGTCTTTTCGAAAGAAGTGTTTTTTATTGTGTTTGCGATTTCAACCGCACTAGAGACTATGACCTGAGAGTGAATGCGTCGCATGTCACCCAAAGGGTACCATACTAAACATCCAGACTGTGGAAAAGAAACTCTCCCACAATCCTTTCTCAGATAGCTTAAGGCTCGTAACGTACGAAAGAAATCAATCATGATTACTGTATCTTAAACTGTTTTGAGATGAGAAGAGAACAGGCCCAACTAGGAGGGAGACTATCAAGTCCTACTGTTATCATGCCATGGATTCATCCTATGGTTGAGATTTGAACAAGGAACTCCTAGAAGTTGTCATGCATAGGTTTCAACCTAAAAGTCTATCATCAAATCCTTATCCAAGGAAATGAGAGTCCTAAGGGATCATGCCAGTGATACACCAAACAGACAAAGCATCAGCTTAACAGTAAAATGCATGTAATGCAAGTGAGGGAGGAAATGTGTGTGGGGCTTCAGCCTCCACAAGCTCATCTCAACCTCAATCCAGTCATGAAATAACAATATGCATACTGAAATATAAACAACATGCTATCAAGCAATAAACAGTAAACTGCAATTATACAGATAAAAATAAAGTGAAATGCCATCAGGCAAACAAACCACATGGGCAAGGGAGCTGGGCTCTACTGAATACCCGCAAGAAAAGCCACACAATAACAATACAAGCAGAGGGAGCAACTCAACCCCTAATGCAAACATGCTCCTAGATTCTACTTATTCTAGATGAGCTTATTCTAATGCAACAGACAATTCAAACAAAACACACAATACAGAAAAGAAAACAGAAGAAAGCTTCAGCTCCTCCAGCAGCAACTCAGTCTTCAGACTTCAATCATCAATTGCTTTTCCAGGTTTCAACCCTACAATATGAGTTTCCATTCATCTTCTCCCTTAAGCTTCAGCTTCTTGATCAGCTCCACCTTCAGGCTTCACCTAATCTTCAGGGATCTTCAAGTATCAACTTGATCTTCATGCTCTTCAAGCTTCAGATGGAATGGCAATCTTCAAGGATTCATCCTCTTCAATACTCTTCAATGAAGTCTTCATATTCAAGCTCAGGCTCTGCAGCTCTCAAGACAATCAAACCAGAGAAAATCACTTACTGGATAAGCTAGGGGATATTGAACTGCTTATTGATCACCAAAGGTGACCTTTAAGGGTTCAACATCAAATGAAGGGTTCCCTCAAAAGTTCTACCTCCTAGGTACATCACTTATCCCTCCAAAGGAGAGAGGTGTATGTCATGGAAGGACTTTGAATCATAGGGAGGAATGGAGGTGAATGATACCATCCATGTTTGAGAAAGAAATCATCTACATCTAAGCTCTTCCTAATCCCTAACCCTAAAAACAAAACAAAAGGAAAGAAGACAAAGCTCTCAAGCTCCTCAATGCATCTTCAACTCTTCTACAATGCTCCACAATGCTCCACAATGAGATACCAAGCTCCTCAAGCCAAAGGAAAACTCCAAAGCAAAGCAAACTAAACAAACATGCCCTAAAGGCAACACAAACAATCAACCAATACAAAAATCAACTAAAAATAGCATACTATTATATTAAATCCTAATATAATTTCTAAGGGATCCTACATACCTACCCTTAATACCCATATATTCCCCATAGTCTAAATTGTCCTAAAAACCCAAACTCTAAAGTTGTTATGGACCTATGTTGAAGTTTTAACCTAATTCTATACTACCTAGAATTACCTAATCAAAACTATCCTAAAAATTATCACAAAAATATGGCATTAATCTAGGGGGAACCTAAAACATTCATCTAACTGCCCTAAAAAGATTGGATTAAAAAGATTAAGGGAACTACCCTAATTAAATTCTACAAATTCACATACCAACTAAAAAAATTAAAAAAGCAATTAAATGTCAAAATATACAAAAAATATAAAAATGAAATAAAATGACAATTTTATGATTTTATATTTTTTTAGACAAAAAATGGAAAGTGGGAAAAAAAATCCCATGAGAAAATATTATTTTTTCTATTTATTATGAATTTTTAAAGTAAAATAAAATTTGGAGAAAAATTAATATGAGAATGATGCATGGGGTGTACAAAGTAATAATATCCAGTTATTAAATGGATGGGCCTCAGAAGGTGGGGTCTGGATAGAAAACGCGTATGGCCCATTTAATTCAGAAAAAACAAATTAAAATGAAGAGAAAAAAGATAAAATCGCGGTGCAAATAGGAAATAAATACAGTTGAAATTGGAATTGGGCCACGCTTGGGGGTTTGGATAGCATTGAACTCACTTAAGCCCAGGAACGCGTTTAATGAAACGCAGCGTTCCATGGGTCAGCTCTCCCTCCAATTCGCGTTTAAATCTCGCCCGTCCGATCTGTTCTCCAGTCAACAAGTCACGCATGATCTGACGGCTAATGAGTCGTCTTCTTCCTTAAGACTATGGTTTCTGAAAACCACCATGAAAATACATCCCATGCATGGAACTTCCAGCTGCTCGTACGCACTCATTCCTCCACCAAATTACACGATGCAAAAACCAAACTTGACTAGAATTTCACGTAGAATACAATTGTGGTGTTAGATTTCATGGAAACAAACTATATCATAGGACCCGAATGGTGCAACTCACGGATTTCAAAATGCCATCAAACTTCAACTTCCACCAAACTCATAATTCTTGGTATCAAAATGATCCTTATGTTATACTAATCAAAACCAACCAATAATCTTGCATTATCATCCCTTAAATCACTCATTCTAACTCCATCAAGAATTCGTGTCCATGAATAAAACCTCTCCAATCATTCCCAAACTCATCAAAATGAACCACCTAATGGTCTCTAATAGTTTCACACTAATAATTAACCCTAGCGATGCCTAGAATAGGGTGTAGAAGTGGTTTTGCATACCTTGCTTCTTGAAATGGTAAGTGATGAAAATCTCCAATCCAAGCCTTGTAACTCCTCAAGAATGGTCCTTAGATGATGAATATTCCTCTGCTTGCAAGAGATTTGATGTAGAGAACTTGTACTTCAAGATCCAATGCAATTTGCCTTCTTGCAAATTCAATGGGATCTCCTTCAATTCTTCATCAATGGAGTTGCAAATCAATATGAACACACTCAGAAATGTTTATGGAGATGATTTGTGAGAAAAAAAATGGAATGGTAATGAAGAAGAATATGAAGTTTCAATATGATTTGCAAATGGAGCTTTATGATTTCAATCACTATTCTCTACCACAATTAACACCAACTATCACCAACCTTTCACCAATGGAAGTTGTATTCAATATATAGAGAGGTTTAGAAAATTCTAGAACCTCCTAGAATCATCTAGTAAGAACTTGAAGATTTCATGCCATGATAATTTGAATTTCCATTTCTCATAACATGATATCTCATGCAAAAACCCTTGTAACTTGGGTAACTAACTTGAATATCTCCTTACATGAGATTTAGGGCAAGATACAATGCATAAACACCTTGTTTATTAAGCTTTTCCTTGTTTTGGTATGGTACCTTCATGTGCAAGCAAGACTTTTCCAAAGCAACCCTATGATGCAAGCCTCAAATCAAAATTATGGCTGAACCATTGTTCTTAGAATGTCATTTGGAGTCAAAATGACCTATCATATGACATGGTTTGGATTTAGAACTTGGGATTTATGATTTTCCATTTCACTTGAATTAACTTATGCCTCCTTTTTAGGCCATTTTTATCACTTTTTGATATGAGCCTTTTCAACATCTCATGAGCACCCTAATAGCCTTAAAACATCATTCTAAGCAAGTTTGATGTTGAAGATTTTTCCATTTGAAGCTTGGAAGTAGGAGATATGGCCATATGCTTGAAATGACCTATAACTTCCAAATGACCAAAATGCCCTTGGCTTGTCAAAGCCATAAGTTGAGTTCTACAAATCCTATCAAGTACTTCTAGTACTCTATAGAAAGCTAAGAAGATTCTCTTCAACATTAATGTTGACCAAGAGATCATAGGAATCATTCTACTAGGGCAAAAGTTGTCTGCAAGTTGGGTGACTTTCAAGGACCCAGATTCACATACCTCAGATGACCTGTAATTTGTCAAAACCATAACTTGAGCTCTGCATATCCTATCAAGGACTTCTACCACTCAAATTAAAGCTAAGAGCAAGCTCTACAACATTCATGTTGTGGTTAAGATGATATGATAATCACATCTTGAGCTAAAACTGCCAGGAAGATAGGGATCAAACTAGGGGATTTTACACTGTCAATCCTTAGAAACCCTAGCCTGAAACTTCTCAAACTCCTCAATCATGATGAGTTGGTCTAGGAATCATCCTTATAACACTTCAATACATCATTCCATTATCACATGGCCCTTATATTAGGTCTCAACCTTCTCCAAATCATCAGTTGACCTAGGGTTGACCCAGTCAAAACCCTAATTCTACCATTCATGGTTGAATCTTCTGAATTCTTGTATAATGGCCTCTCTAGTCTTCATGATGGCTTTCAAGACATCTCATAAGCTTTCTCAAAGCTTCAAGTCTATCCTCATAGTCTCAGAATCCTCTGAGGAGCTCCCACAACTCTCAAGTTATGAGGCACACAACTTTGGTTTCAACCAATTCCTCTGAGGATCTCTTGAGCTTTCTGACAAAGGTATCAACTTTTGAACACTTGATGGGTAAATAAATGTTGGTCAAATTTTGGGGTGCAACAACGGGCAGAAGGCCTTGCTCGGCGGGGAACACCTCGACCGAGATTCCCCACCGCCGTACCAAAACTGGTAGGACGCCCAGGTCGCGATGGGACATCCACGCCACGGGGAGAACTACCTCCGAACCGGTCAGGCAACAACGCCGGCCAACCGGCCAGTTCCCTTCACCGCCGGTAACAAGTATTGTCGAGCTACCACCCCGGACAGATCCGAAGGCATACTAAACATGCATCTCAAGCATACATACATTTCGAGCATACAAACATGCAGAAATAAAATGAGCATAAACAAACATGCAAAAAACGAAACTGAGCGCACACTTAGAAAATTCTCAGAAATATATTAAGCAAAAGCGAGCACCAGCCCAGTAGTCAATATTACATGAACAAGGGCACACAAGCCCAACAAAGAAAACAAGAAAATTACAAAACATCGGCGCACAAGCCAGGAAACTACGAGCACGTAGGCCCGGGAAACCTACACATCCTCGCCCTCTTGCTCAGCGTCCACGGGGACAGCGTCAGGGACGACAAGCTCTAGGTCGACTACCTTCCCGTCAACGATCTCATGGTACGACCCAATCCTATCCACGATCAGAGCGGCGCCAGGGTTGACAATTTGGACCTGCGCAACAACACTCTTGAACCCGACCTCCACAGCGTCCAGGCAATCGCTCTCCAGCACCCGAATCCGGGCGACCAAATCAACACACGTAATCATCCGCCGATCTTCCTCAGTCTCATCCTCGTCCGGACGAAGAGCGTTGTCCAGAACTTCCAGGCGAACTTCCAGGCGACGTCACCTTCTCCTCGGCACCTTCCGCCTGCTTGCGCTGGTCGGCGACATCTTTTCGACTCTTCTCCAGCTCCTCGGTGAGTTTGTCCAGGCGCGACTTCATGAAGGTGAGGTCCCCCCGCAATTTGGCCAGCTCAGCAGCAGAGCAACCCTCCTCGTTCAGGACCATAGTCGTGGTAAAGGTCCACATCATCGCGGCCAAATCCTCCGACAAGATGCGCCGGCGAGACTCTCGATCGGCATCACGGACAGCCTTCACTTCGCCAGCAGAGATAGTGGGAGACCGGGCCCCGTGAAAATAACCTGGGTGTTGATGGCACGGCGGGACGACGTAGTCCTCCTTGGATGAACCAGTCGTCAGATCAATCAGGCCACTGGGCTCCTCGGACCTTGGCCTCTTCGCAGCTCCCTGAGACGAAGGAGACTGGCTCTCTTGGGGAGAAGAGGACGAACTCTAGCCACCCTGGGCCATGACTTCCTACCCGACCAACTGGCTCACCCGCGTCTTCGGGACCACGGAAGCCCTCGAGGCACGCAGCTTCTACACCCGCTCTTCGATGGAAGACATGTTCGCTGCAAAAAACAAAAAGAGTCAGCAACATATGAGACATACGATCACGAGAAAGATGAAACATCCCTACCTAGGTAGTCTAGAGCGTTCGCCCCCGAGGCGCAACAGAGCAGGGTCTTCGTATTAATCAGCCTTTTCTTCGTTCGCACGTTCCCCTGCGCGTCGAGGATATACCAACCGTCAGGTGTCACCAATTTCGACGGAGGAAGGTCCCGCACAAACGCCATTATTTTCATATAAGCGGCCATGTCCCTCTCGTCGAGAGTCCCGGCCCGCACTATATATCGGTCGGTACCGCGGTTGAAGTGCTCCGAGGTCCACAGTAAATGCACCTTTGGGAGCCACGCGACGAACCACTGGTCGTCTACTACTTGCTCCCCCTCAGTAAAAAGAGAGTATGATCCTTCCCGGGTGATCGGCCGCACGAGGAAGAACCGACCCTTGAAGTCTCGGACAGATTCGATGTACGTCTTAAAAAGCTTGGTCGGTTGCTTAAACGAGACCCAACACTGACGACCATTCATCGATTGACGCTGCAGGTGGAAGATGCGGAAAAATATGGGCACCGTGGCCTCGACCTCGAGAAAGTGGCACACCACCTCGAATGCACGGATAAAGGCCAGGGCATTGGGATGCAGCTGGGACGGGGCCAAACGTAACCAGTCAAAAAGACCCAAATGGAAGGCGGAGAACCACAATCTAAGTCGGGCCTCTTTAAAATAGAATTCGTGCATAGGAAACATCCGCCGCCCATAGCTCGAGCAGATGCGATGATGCTTCTTGGGACGATACACCTTCCAGTGTTGCGGCTCCCCCTCCACCCGATCCTCCACGGTAGCATAGGCGCCGGACGCATCGAGTGTGAAGCAAGAAGGGGTGGACAGGGGCTCTTCGGCCACCCACTCCTCGACGGGGAGAACCCGCTCGTCAAATTATGGGATCTCGGGATCACTGTCTTCGACCATCGTCCCCGGTATTAAGGCCGACATGTACACCTGAAAAGCAGAGGATAACGGTGAATTCGATAGCCAGGATCAAACCCACCCTTCCACTGCAGGTCAAGTGAAAGGGCGACGACAACGGGCGAGCGAGCAAAAGACGAGCACACGGGCGACTTCTGAGGGACACTCCTCGTCACCTCTCCACGGGGCATTCAAAGCTAACCTATCGCCCCTCCCCGGGGTACTCATCAGAGAATGCACCCGTCCCCGGGGCATTCATCGGAACAATCGATCCTCCCCGGGGCATTCATCTAAACAAACCTAAAAAACCACCAGATACGGCGGAAATAAAAGAAGAGAAGAAGAAAACTCACTTTGTAACAGCGACGAATGGGGTGCAAAACTAACGGCGCGACGGCGATTCACAGCAGCGGCAGACGGGGAGGAATTACAGAACTTCGTAGGTGAGAAAGCAAGGTGAAAAGTAAAAAATGCTCGGGGACCCCCATATTTATAACCCGACACAGGACTCGAAGCGACACTAGGCCTTTGAGTGCCCTAGGGTAGCCGCCCTCGCACCCACTCGGCGCGTGACACGTGGCAATAACCTGACGGTCGCGTCCCTTCAGATGCCTTTGCCTCGCGCACCCGACAACCGGAAAAGACCTTCGCGCGCACTCATCCCGACGAACACAAAACCGGCGAGCCACCCGCCTCGCTGCCTCTTTCCCCGAAGCAACGACCTTAAGTCTTCGCTCTTTCGTCACAGAGCTTTAACTTGGGGGGCTCCTGTTCTGGCCTGGGCCCAGTCTCGCGGCCCAACCCAATAGCGCACAAGGCCTAATGAGTGGATTAGCCTGGCCGGGCATGCGCCCCCCACCGGACGGGCAGGACATGCTCCCCGTCAAGCAGGATGGCGCGCTCCTAAGCATCCTCAGCGTTCCCCCTAGCCGGACAGGGCACCCTCCACGGGAAGAATCCCCCTGCCAACGAACAGGACGAATGTATCCCCCACTCTCGTGTGCTTCCCCCCCCCCCCCCCCCCCCCCCCCCCCCCCGCGGGGAGAATCGCATACCTCCGAGGAACCTCCCGAGCTCCCCTCTGCTGGGAGAACAACGTGCCATGTGCACGTTCTCCACGTGCTCCCCTATGCGGGGACATGTCATCCTCCAACTGCCCACCTCTGAAAGAGCAGGTCAAACCCACTTTCCGGAGACCGCGGAACAGTTGGACTAGGGCAAAGACCACGTCCTGGTCTTCACTATGCCATGTAAGCCCTAACAGTCACCTGGGTTGGGCCTGGCCATCCAGCCCAACACAAGTGACCGTTGGCCCAGCGCTGGGGTTTCTCTATAAATACCCTCTTCCTCAAGAGGGTCAGGTAATTCACTTCTTACCCCATTTTTGTACTTTGTTCTCACTCTGCCTAATTCCTTACTTTGGCATCAGAGTGTCTTGCAGGTACACCCCCCTTCTCCTCCTCATCACCGGTGAACAGGTAGCAGTCCAACAGCGTGTGGCCAGCCCGTGATCCCCTTCTGATCAGGTCAGATCAAAAATGATTTTCTTTAGTCACACCCCTAAAATATATGGGTACACCTAGATGTGTTCAAATCCTATCTGTTCTGGCCTGGGCCCCGACCTCACCTTGCAGCCCAGCCCAATTATGCACAATAAAGGCTCTATGTGGTTTAAGCAGGCTGACCGAGCACGTGACTCCTCGACGGGCAGGACATGCTCCCGTCGAGTAGAACAACATGCCTCAAGACGTCCTTTGCACTCTCTCCTTCGCGGGGAGGCGCCGCCAACCACTGTCCCTCGTTGGGAAGAACAGCCCTCCGCGGGCAGAATCCCCATGCCAACGAGCAAGACAATATGTCTCTCCCACGCCCTCGTGTGCTCCCCTCCGCGGGGAGAACAACACACCTTCGGGGAACCTCGCGAGCTCCCCTCCGCAGGGAGATCAACGTGTCATTCTCACATTGATCACGTGCTCCCCTCTGCGGGGACACGTCACCGACCAACTGCCCACCTCCGAAAGAGCAGGTCAAACCATTTTCCAGAGATCACGAGACAGTTGGACTAGGGCGAAGACCACGTCCTGGTCTTCACCACGCCATGGAAGCCCTAGCAGTCACCTGGGTTGGGTCTGGCAATCCAACCCAACACAAGTGACCGTTGGCCCAACGCTAGGGTCTCTCTATAAATACCTTCTTCCACAAGAGGGTCAGATAATTCACTTCTTACCCCTTTTCTGTGCTTGTGACCACTCTTCCCATATACTTACTTTGCCATCGGAGTGCCTTGAAGGTACACCCCCTCCTCATCATCATCACCGGTGAACAGACAGCAGCCCAACAGAGTGTGACCAGCTAGTGATCCCCTTCTGATCAGGTCAGATCAGTGGCGCCGTCTGTGGGAAACTGAAACTCCCCCGTTCCTCCGAGCAGTGAACCAAAGTTTCACCAACACTCCACGATCATGGCTAGCCCACACCACGACGGTGCTGTTCACGACTTCATCCTCACCTCCGCCGCGAACGGCAGCAAGCAAACGGAGACGTCCCGCCCTCCGGAGACCGACGAGAGAGACGGCCAGACTGCCTCTCCTTCGTCCGCGGAAGCTCCACACCAGGCTATCCACCGACCCCGGAGCCCAGCAACGTTCTAGCCTGTTCCTGTCTCGGCCAGAGCGGACCCGACTGTGGCCGCCCTCTTCGCGGCCATCAATCAGACGAACCAGCTGTTATTTCAACAAAACACACGGATTGGCGCGCTAGAATGCGAGGTCCCGCTAAGGTCCCCTCCGTGGGAAGACCAGAACGGGAACTCGAGGAGTCCTTCGCCTCGACCCAAGGATCGGCGACCCCGGCTGGAGAGGCCCTAACCCGAAGTAGTGCAGGAGCGGACTAGATCCCCAACGAGACAAGTTCGTGAGAGACGGCAAACCAGAGCAGAGCCCCCGACCAGACTTCCACGCGTAGAACCCCCGGTCAGGAGGTCGAGGGCCCGAAACCAGGTGCCTCCATCAAATGGCCTATCTCCCCCTCGGTCGCCCACTCTCACCGAAGAAGACGACTACAGGACTCCTCTGTCCCGGGAAATCATGGCCGCCCCCATTCCCCACGGGATGGAGAAGCCCCCGGCGCTCTCGACATACGACGGCACCTCCGATATAGACGATCACCTGGAAGACATCGAGGCCATGCTCGACTACCGAAATGTCCGATGAGCTATCAAATGCAGACTATTCCCGACGACGCTGAGGAAAGGTGCCATGACGTGGTACAAAAGTCTGGAGCCAGAATCAGTTACGTCATGGAGGGTTTTGAAAGACCTGTTTTCGAGACACTTCACAGCATCCCGACGCCATCCGAAGACGGAAGCCGCACTCGGCGCTATAATTCAAGCTCCCGACGAGCCCCTCCAGAAGTACATCGAAAGATTCTCACGGGAGGCAGTACAGGTAACGACGTCGGAAAAGATGAAGCGTTACTTAATAGAGCAGGGCCTGCGCCGCGAATCCAAGTTCTACGAGGCCGTGGGCATACACCGACCAGCCTTTTTACAAGACTTCCTCGATAGAGCCGCGCATTATATTCGGTTCGAGGAAACCCAAGCAACCAACTCTGCCCGAGACACGCGAGATAGAGAGACCCCCCGCGGGCACCGAGAGGACGGAGCTTCAAGCCACCGGCTCAGAGGTGATCGCCGACGGGAGGTTGGCCCCCGTGAACAACAAGAGTAGCGCGGTCCCGCCGGGCGATTCACGGAGTAGACGGCCCTAGTCGCTTCCCGCGAGCGCATGCTGGCCGAATGCGCCAAGACAGAGTTTGTCCATGGAGGTGTCCGCTTCCCCAGACCGACACCCCCAAAACCTAACGTGGACAAATCGAAGTACTGCCGTTTCCACAAGAGCCACAGGCACGTAACAGAAGACTGCATCCACCTCAAGGACGCGATCGAAATCCTGATTAAGGACGGACACCTGAAGAGATACGCCCGGGGAGGAGAAACCCCGAGGCAAGACGCCCCCGAGGCCAAGAGAGTCGAAGAGCTTCCCTCTTCAGACGGTGACAACGGCCTCCAGGTCGCCCTCTGCGTCAGCTGCCCCCGAGGATTGGTTCGCTCATAGAGAACTCGGCCTCCCTGACGGCCCTGATCTTCCCGATGAGCTGGTGCGCCCCACCGGTCGATGGGAATATTTTCCAAGAGCCATGGTCATCTCCGGCAGATCCCCAAGGAACCTGTCCATAGGATCGGTAAAAATGAAGTTCGAAGAACTCATCACCAGCAACTCCGGTAAGATGAGCACTCTCGACAAATTTCGCGGCCGATCCAATCCGATCACCTTTTACCTCGAGGAACTCCTCGGAGGCTCTCCCAACTCCAACATTCCCTTGCTGATACGGGCACGGATGGCGAACTTCGATGTCAGACGCATCCTGGTCGACAGAGGCAACTCGGTGGACATCATCTACACCCACTTTTTCACGACCCTCCAACTCGACGAATCCAACCTATCCCCCTACGTGGGCTCTGACCTCTAAGGGTTCAAAGGGACAACGACAAGACCGTGGGGGTACGTGGAGCTAAAAGTCACATTCGGGGAGAAGGAAACTGTCAGGGAGATCAATATCCGATTCCTAGTCATCGAGTGCCCGTCCCTCTACAACTGTATCTTAGGCAGGACGACGATGGCAGAACTCACCGCGGTACCCTCTACCGTCCACCTAAAGATGAAATACTATACAAGGCGGGGGGCGTGGTGACCCTGAATGGAGACATCGAGGCTGCCCGACGATGCTTCGAGGCCGCGCTGAAAGGCCTAAGTACCATCGCCCCAGCAACTAAAAAGGCAGCCCTCGCCGCGACGCCGAAGAGCGAACCGAAGGAGCTCGTCGGCTCAGTGGACCTCGACAGCTGCTTCACCGAAGAACACGACCACAAAGAGGAGGCCAGCGAAGCCAACCAGTCCAACGGGCAGCCCACCCACCTAGTACGCCCGATCCCAGACGGTGAGTTCGAGATCGTGACACTCGGGGACGACGAGAACAGAACCGTGAAGATCGGAGCAGGACTCCCCGACCTAGTGAGGAGACAATTGAAGGCCTGCCTCCGTGAGAATGTTGATCTCTTCGCCTAGAGCACCGCAGAAATGCCCGGACTCGACCCCGAGGTCGCCTGCCATCAACTGTCCATCAACTCGACCGCCAAGGCCGTAGTACAACGTAGGCGTAGACAGTCCCCGAAAAATCGGCGGTGGCTAAAAAAGCTGTAAAAGACCTCCTAGAGGCAAATTTTATTTCGAAAGCCCGGTATTCAACCTAGTTGTCCAATGTTGTACTTGTTAAAAAGAATAATGGAAAATGGCGCATGTGTGTTGACTACACTGATCTCAACCAGGCATGTCCTAAGGACGCTTATCCCCTCCCCAACATCGACAAGCTCGTCGACAACTCGGCGAGCTTCAAACTCTTATCCTTTATGGATGCATACTCGGGATACAACCAGATCCCGATGGCCGAGCGCGACAAACAAAGCACGACCTTCATGTCGGTGTCGGGCAACTACTACTACAACGTAATGCCTTTCAGCCTAAAGAACGTCGGCGCCACGTATCAACGGATGATGAACAAAGTCTTCTGGGGAGAAATCGGCGACATGCTCGAGGTGTATATGGACAACATGATTGTCAAATTCTACACGGAAGTCGACCACACGACCCATCTCAAAAAGGTCTTCGACACAACGAGGAACTGCCGAATGCGCTTCAACACGGAGAAATGCACCTTCGGTGTCCGCGCAGGAAAATTCCTCGGCTACTACCTGACCGAGCGTGGGATCGAAGCAAATCCGGACAAGTGCCATGCATTTTCAGAAATCACCACGCCCACCTCGAAGAAGTCCATACAATCCCTCAACGGCGTGCTTGCCTCACTTTCCCGATTCATCGCCAAATCTGCACAGAACTTCCTCCCTTTCTTCAAGCTGCTCAGAAAGGAGACCGCGTTCGAATGGATAGAGGAATGCGAGCAAGCCATCTGCCACCTCAAACGCGTCCTGTCCGAACCACCGGTGCTGACGCGACCCATAACGGGAGAAACCCTATACCTGTACTTGATTAGGGAAACCCAAGAAGGGCAAAAGTCAATCTACTTCACGAGCAAAGCCCTCCACGGTCCCGAAGTACGATATCAGCTGATCGAAAAGGTCGCTTTAGCCCTTATCACCGCTGCACGACGTCTCCGACATTACTTCTTGGCACACACCATCGTGCTCCGAACCGACCAGCCCGTCAGACAGCTCCTCGACCGACCAGACATGGCTGGACGAATGTTGAAATGGTCATTAGAGCTATCTGAGTTCGATATCTTCTACGAAGGAAGGAAGGCTTTCAAAGCCCAAGCCCTGGACGATTTTGTCGTCGAGATGACCCCCTCGCCAGACCCTACCACGGGGAGCCACAAATGAACTATCTTCGTCGACGACTCCTCAAACTCCACGGGCAGCGGAGCAGGCATCATCCTCGACAACGAAGAAGGAACCATCATAGAGGTCTCCCTGACACTGGCCTTCCCGAGGACGAACAACCAAGTCGAGTACGAGGCATTCCTGGCCGGACTTCGCTTGGCATCAGATCTCGGGGCCAAAGAGATTAAAATCTACACAGATTCCCAGCTGGTCGCCTAACAAGTACGGGGAGAATATCAGGCGAAAAACGATAACCTCACCGAATACTTGGCACTCATTACCGAAAAAATGCAAAGTTTCGACTCCGCAGAAGTTCAACACGTCCCACGCGAGCAGAACACCCGAGCCGATATTCTCTCAAAACTAGCGAGCACCAAAAAGAGAGGCGGACACAAATCGGTCATCTAAGAAGTCCTATCACAACCGAGCACTAAAAAGGCCGACGTCCCGCTCGACGTCAACAGCATAGGAGATACCAACTGTTGGATGACACCACTACATGCCTACCTCAGCGCGGGCTGCCTCCCAGCTGACCCCAAAGAGGCCAGCGCGATCAAACGAAGGTCCTGCTCATACGTCCTCCTCGAAGGAAAACTGTATCGCAGGGGATTCGTGGTCCCACTCTTCAAATGCATCGACGTCTCCCAGGCTGCAGACGTCCTGGAGGAAATCCACGAGGGCATCAACGCGCAACACCTCGGGGGACGATCCCTGGCGAGAAAGGCCTTGCGAGCAGGATATTACTGGCCATCGATGCAAGCAGACGGGAGGGAGCACGTCAGGAGATGCGACAGATGTCAAAGGCATGGGGACATGCACCTCGCCCCACCGAGCGACTCAAATCCCTCTCCTCCCCGTGGTCGTCCGCCTGGTGGGGGATGGATATCCTCGGCCCCTTCACCCTAGGTTCCTATCAGAACAAGTACCTGATCGCGGGCGTCGACTACTTCACCAAATGGATTGAGGCCAAAGCCCTAGCCAAAATCACGGCCCACAACATACTCTGATTCTACAAAAGAAATATCCTCGCAAGATTAGGGGTCCCGCTCGCCATCGTCACCGACAAAGGCACGCAGTTCACTGACAAAAACGTCCGGGACTTCGTCACCAAACTCGGGACCAAGCACCACTTCACCTCGGTCGAACATCCTCAGACGAACGACCAAGCTGAATCCGCGAATAGGGTAATACTCATAGGGCTAAAACGAAGACTCGGTGACGCCAAGAGGGCATGGGTCGAGGAACTCCACAGCGTCCTATGGGCATACCGAACTACGCCTCACTCAACCACGGGGGAAACACCATTCCGCCTCACGTACGAAACCGAGGCGGTGATCCTGGTCGAGATACGAGAGCCATCCAGACGAACTGAAGCTCCCCTCGAGATTGAAGACAACGACGACGCCCTCCGGGAGGAACTCGACCTAGTCGAGGAAATTCGATCGGGAGCAGCTCTTCGAGAAGCCCGACTGAAACAGCAGGTAGCGCTCCGCCACGACAGTAGAGTCCTAAAACGCGAATTTCAGATCGACGATTTAGTCTTGCGAAGAAACCAAAAGGACTCCCACGAGGGTAAACTAGTCGCGAACTGGGAAAGGCCCTACCGTGTCTGCGACAAGACAGAGCACGGGGCCTACTATCTCGAAAACCTACACGGGGAACAACTAGCTAGACCATGGAACTCCGAGAAGCTGAAGCGGTACTACAGTTAAAAACTTCCCGCGACGCCAAAACGTCACGACCACTGGGGGGCGACATGGTACCACCGCACCTCCTCGCGTCTTCTAGAGACCAACGAAAAAGCAAGCCCTGCCTTTGTATGCGCGGGCAGAAGGCTCTGCTCGGCAGGGAACACCTCGATCGAGATTCCTCGTCGTCGTACCAGTACTGGAAGGACACCCAGCTCGCGATGGGACGTCCACGCCGCAGGGAGAACTACCCCCGAAACGGTCAGGTAACAAAGTCGGCCAACCGGCCAGTTCCCCACACCGCCGGAAACAATTGTCGTCGAGCTACCACCCCGGACGGGTCCAAAAGCATACTAAACATGCATTTAAAACATACAAACATATATTTCGAGCATACAAATACGTGCAGATATAAAACGAGCATAAAAAAACATGCAGAAACAAAACCGAGCACACACTTAGAAAAATTTCAAGAACTATGAAAAAGGCATCAACCTAGTAGTTATGTTACACCATCAAGGGCACGCAGGCCCGTCAAAATAAAACACTTAAGAAAAATTACAAAAGCGTCGGCACGCAGGCCTAGAACCTACGGGCACGTAGGCCCGAGGAAAATCTACACGTCCTCCCCGCCCTCCTTCTCAGTATCCACATTAACAACGTCGTGGCCGACAAGCTCCGGATCGATCACCTTCCCGTCGACGATATCGTGATAGGGCCCAACCCCGTCCACAACCAGAGCGACACCAGAGTTGACGACTTGGATCTGCGCGACAACACTTTTGAACCTGACCTCCACGGCTTCCAAACAATCATTCTCCAATACTCGAATCCGGGCAAGCAAGTCCGCACGAGTAACCATTCGCCTGTCTTCGTCAGTCTCATCCTCGGCCGGACGGAGGGCACTTTCTAGAACATCCACGCGAACCTTTAACGCCTGCACCTCGGCCTTCGCGGCCCCCAGCTTCTCCTCGACAATCGTCGCCTTCTCCTTAGCACCATTCGCCCGCTTGCGCTGGTCAGCGGTCTCCATCTAACTTTTTTCCAACTCCTCAGAGAGCTTATCCAGACGCGACTGCGTGAAGGTGAGGTCTCCCCGCATCTTGGTCAGTTCGGCAATAGAGCAGCCTTCCTCGCTTAGGACCATCGCCGTGGTAAAGGTCCGCATCATCGCAGCCAGATCCTCCACCAAAATTCGACGACGAGAGTCCCGATCCGCATCCAGAACCGCCTTCACTTCACCAGCAGAAATAGTAGGCGACCTGGCCCCGTGAAAGTAGCCCGGGTGTTGATGGCACGACAGGACAACATACCCCTCCTCGGCAGACCCGGTCGTCAGATCGATCAAGCCGCTCGCCTCCTCGGTTATGGGCCTTTTTGTAGCCCCCTGAGATGAGGGAGACTGACTCCCCTGAAGAGACAAAGACGAGCTCTGACCATCCTGGACGGCAGCTTCCTGCCCGATTATTTGGCTCACCCTCGTCTTCGTAGTGGCGGCAACCTTCGAGGCACGCAGCTTCTTCACCCGCTCTTCGACAGAAGACATGTTCGCTGCAAAAAAATAAATAAAAGGAAAGTCAGCAACAGACAAAACATACAAAGTCACGAGAAGAGAAAAACGTCCCCACCTAGGTAATTGAAAACCTCCTCCTCCGAGGAGAAACCGAGCAAGGTTTTCGTATTAATCAACCTCTTCTTTGTTCGCACATTCCCTTGCTCGCCGAAAAGATACCGACCATCAGGTGTCACCAGTTTCGACGGCGGCAGACCACACACAAATGCCACTATCTTCAGATAGGCGGCTATGTCCCCCTCGTCGAGGGTCCTAGCCCGCACTATAAATCGATCGGTCCCACGGTTGAAATGCTCCGAAGTCCACAGCAAATGCACTCTCGGAAGCCATGCGACGAACCGCTGGCCATCCACCACTCGCTCCCCCTCGGTAAATAGAGAGTCTACCCTTCTCTTGTGATCGGCCTCACGAGGTAGAAGCGACCTTTAAAATCTCGGACGAAGTCCATGTACGTTTTGAAGAGTGTGGTCGGCTGCTTAAATGAAACCCAACCATGCCGGTCATTCACCGTTCGCCACTGTAGGTGGAAAATACGGAAAAACAAGGGTACCGTGACGTCGACCTGGAGGAAGCGACATACCAGCTCGAACACGCGGATAAAGGCCAAGGCATTGGGATGCAGCTGAGACGGAGCCAAACACAGCCAGTCGAAAAGACCCAAATGAAAGTCGGAGAACGACAGTCTGAGTCGGGCCTCTTTAAAATAAAACTCGTGCATGGGGAATGTCCGCCGCCCATATCTCGAGCAGACACGGTGATGTTCCTTGGGGAGGTAAACTTGCCAGTTCTGCGGCTCCCCCTCCACCCGGTCCTCCACAGTGGTATGGGCGTCGGACGTGTCAAAGGCAAAACAAGAAGGGGTGGATAAAGGCTCCTCAGCCACCCATTCCTCGATAGGGAGAACTCTCTCGTCGAAATCTGGAACCTCGGGCTCATTATCTTTGACCATCGTCCCCGGGATCAACACCGACATGGACACCTGAAAAGCAGAGGATAACGGTGAATTCGATAGCCAAAATCAAATCCACCCTTCCACCGCAGGTCAAGTGAAAGGGCGACGAGGGTGGTTTCGCGAACAGATGACAAAACGCCCGGGCAAGTTCCCGAGGAGAATTTCCCCGCCACTTCTCCACGGGACATTCAAACTAACCTATCGCCCCTCCCCGAGGGCTTCATCAAAAGAAGCACCCGTCCCCGGGGCATTCATCGGAATAATCGATCCTCTCCGGCGCGTTCATTTAAACAACCCTAAAACTCCACCAAATACGGCGGGAACTCGCGTTTCTCCTCGCAAAAATAAACGGCAAAAATAAAAGAAAGGAGGAAGAAAACTCACTTTATGGAGGCGGTTGACGGAATGCAAGACGGACGGTGCGACAGCAATTCACGGCGGCGATGGACGGGGTGGAACAACAGAGCTTCGTAAGTAAAAAGGCAAGGTGAAAAGTAAAAAGTGCACGGGGACTCCCATATTTATAACCCGACGCGGAACTAAGCCCTTGAGTGTCCTATGGTAGCCGCCCTCACGCCCACTCAATGCGTGACACGTGGCGGTAAGTTGAAAGTCGCGTCCCTTCAAATGCCTTTGCCCCGCGCGCCCGGCGACGTGGAGAGACCTTCACACACACACACACACACACACACACACACACACCTCGCCGAACACGAGCTGACGGAGATTGAGTGGAGATTGCTCTTTCTATTAGTCCAGTCTGTACTGGTATTTTCGGTGACATTTCGGTGTTCACCCGATCTTTCCGTTTTTTATTTACTGTTTTATTCTACTTATTTTATTTATTTTTAGCATAGAATTTAATTTTAGATTTTTATTTTAAATAAGTTTTTATTTTAGAATTTTGTTAGTTTAATATAGATTTTATTTATTTTTTAGAATGTTTTGTTTTAGAAGATAGTTTTTAATTAGAATTTATTTGTTTTATTTAAATAGAAAATAGTTTTTATCATTTAAAAATTAGAATAGATTATTTAATTAGGGTTAATTATTATTTATTAATTAGTTTTTTATTTTCTTTTTTGTTTAATATTAATTAGATTATTAGTAATTAATTATCTTTTTACTTATTCATTTATTTTTTATTTAGATTATTTATTAATTAGGATTATAGGTTTTTATTAGTTAATATTATTTAATTTAGCTTTAGATTAGTTTTAGAGTCTATTTTAATTAAGATTATTATTATTAGTTTAATTAGGATTTAGTTAATTAGGATCAAAAGTGTTTTTAGTTAAAGTATTTCATTATCATTCCATTAATCATTATCAGTTTAGCATTAACTGAGTCAATCAGCATCATTAATCAGATTAATCCAACCTTTAATCCCTGCCACGTGTCACCGTCCCACTATAAGAGACAATATTCAGTGTCTCCTACCTCTCAGCAACCTAACCCTAACAGCCGCCTCAGCTCCCTCATCTGTCTTCACCAACCCGTCTCCCTCAACTTTTCCAGACATAACCTTCATTTCGCAACTCAAACAAACTCAAACTTCTTCTTCAAAAGACTAAACCCAGAAAATCCCTAAACAACCAACAAAACCACCTTCAAAGCTTAATCCTCCCCTTTTTCCACAACAATATTTTTCCGGTTTCGCACAGACATAGCGGAGGCGCAGTTCCACAGCAACACCTTAACCTTTCCACCACAACATCTCACCCTCTCAACGACAACCTGAAAACATGGTAAACCCAGAAATTCCAACCAACAGCAAACCGCAAAACCTTCTACACCCGTTCAACTTCATCCAAACACAACACATTCCAAACTCTCTGTTCATCTCTCTCCCCAAACTTGTTCGAACAGAAGCCTAGAAAACCCAGTAACACGAACAAATCCCAAACCAATGCCGTAAATCACCATTTTTCGAACACCCAGAAATCATCCTTCAAACGAATCCGAATTTCTCAGCGAACCTCACCAACATTCACCGTTAAATCAAGCCCAAAATCAACCAAACCTTTCCTTCCCACTCATCTTCATCCCTCCACCGTGAACACCCTCAAACCGCCGGCAAACTCACCGTAACAAATCCAAGACAACAACCTTCTTCTTCGTTTTTCAACAACAGAACAACCCGTCCAAACCGAAAACCAACTCATTTCTTCATCACCAGAAACATCAAGCAAAACCCATAACCTGTTAATCTGTTTCCAGAATCGTCTCTGACCTTCAAACACCTAACCTCTTCATCCTATATTACCCACAACCCGTTTCTCGTCGGTAACAAAAACCGCTCCACCATCCTCGACAACTTCCAATCCTTCATAAACAAACCCGCCGTAGAACCAAACGAAAACCCTTCCCAACCAAAACTGGAACACAAAACCAATTTCAAATACAAACATACTCGAAACTTGAAGAGAGAGTTGAGAGAACGTTGAAGGCAAAAGAAATTTGGAGAGAGAGTTATTTAAGCAGAAAGTGAGAGACAGGTGATGATGAATAAAAAAAAAATTGGAAGAAGAAGAGGACTGTTGCGATTTTGGCTTTCTTTTTCGTTTATGTTGGTTTGGGGATTGGGACCATCCGTGAAGCCCACCGTTTTTCATTATACCCTTTCTTTCCCTTTTGTTTTATATAAATATTATATATTTCAGTTTTGTTTTAAAAATAAAACAGTCTGTTTATTATACATGTAGATTTTTATTTTATTTTAGTATTTCTATTTTATATTAGTTTTTGAGAAAACAATTTGTTTATATTATTATTATTATTATTATTATTATTATTATTATTATTATTATTATTATTATTATTATTATTATTATTATTATTATTATTATTATTATTATTATTATTTTCTTAACAGTTTTTATTTGTATACATATATTTAATCTTATATAGTTTGCTAATATATATATTAGTTTAATAATATAGTTTTCTATTCATTTCTTTAGAATATTTTATATATATTGTCTAAACTTTTTCTTTTTAATATTAGAGCTTTGAATCATTTTATTTTTTAGAGTTGAATTTCATTTCTCTTTTATTATTGGGCGTTTTGTCCCATTTTCTTTGTTTTGGTCGATGAAGAAGTTTCCACCGTTTAGCCGTCAAACTATTGACGTGAAACAAAGGATCCGAGACCACTTCTTTCTCTCCTTGTTTATTTTCATCTCTCAATTTTATTTTGACTCTTGGTGATCGATGAAGTCTTTTAAGACGAGATCCCACTGTTTTTGGTTCGTGTGACATGATTCAATTGGAGAATGATTCTCAATATCATTTCTCTATCTTGTCTTTGCACGGATATTAATATGCGACCTCCTAGAGTTTGACTTCCCTTATAAGTCGAGCTATGATGGTTTAACGTCACATTGGTTCTGATTCAGAGCATTATCAAGAACCAAAAGAGGAGAAGATTGGAATGGAGCTTGCGCACTATGTCAAGGGTCAACGGAAACACTCCGTTCGGTAACATATTTCTAATTCAAGTCTTTTAATTAACCGCCGAGCGTTGTGAGTTCTGAGTAATAGATACATGAGAAATGATGAGTGGGGGGCCTTCTCTCACTCGTCTATAGTGTTTAGTATATACCCTTTGGGTGATATGCGACGCATTCGCTCCTACACTTTAGGTTCTTGCGTGTGTGTCCCGAGTTCCTTCCTGTTTAGGCGTGTTAGGCCTACTTCCTCTTTTCCTTTGCCCTTGTGCGATCAAAACTCTTTCTTTCGTGTCCTGGCGATTGAGATTCCCCCCTCTTGCCTCCATGCAATCGAGACTCCCTTTTCTCTCGCCTCCGTGCGATCGAGGCCGTTTTCCGTGGTAGACTGAACTACAGCTGCTCTGATTTCTCGTACCAGACGAGGATATGTAGGCATAGGATGCAATATCCTAGCGAGCACACTAACAACTAAATTCTCTGTTCTCTTACTGCCGTGCGATCGAGACTTCCCCGCTGATGACTAATCTTTCCCTTTCTCTTGCCCTAGCACAATTGAGACCAGACCGTAGTTCTAGAACCCGTAGATTCTCATACCTTTAAACCCCGACATACTACGTCCGTTCTACCGCAAACAAGTAACGCCTAAGTCTCCAATGGTTGAGCAGCAATACACCTAACTGCTAGAATGCGCACGCTAGTATCGTCAACCTTTTCTCTCACCCCCGTGTGATCGAGAATACCCCTGTTTACCCATAGTTAGCCTGAACTACGTTTTTCTCTGATTTCTCGTACCATACGAGAATACGTAGGCACAAGATGAGATGTCTTGGCGAGCAAATCCCCTTGTAGTTTCCCGAACTACGTTGACTCTAACTTTCCCATTGCACGAGGGAATACGTAGGCATAAAGCAGTGACGCTCTATCGAGTCAGTTTTTTCAGTTCTTTCCGTTCTTTTCAGTTCTTCCGTTTAGCATTAGCAGCCGTAGATAGTTTGTTTTTCACCCATAGACTAGACAACAAGCGTGGATCCCGTCTAGTACGACAGACGTGAGCGGTGCTAATACCTTCCCCTTGCGTCACCGACTCCCGAACCCGAGATTTGGTTACGATGACCGATCTTATCCCTCTTTTCGTTAGGTTTTCTCTGAGCGTTTCCTTTCCCTCTCCTGGAATAAATAACGCACGGTGACGACTCTTCTGTCATTGCCGGCCTTCGATTTTCACAGTAGCGACACTCACGAGCTCCCCTCCACGGGGAGATCAACGTGTCATTCGCATGTTGATCACGTGCTCCCCTCTACGGGGACACGTCACCGACCAACTGTCCACCTCCGAAAGAGCAGGCCAAACCCACTTTCCGGAGATCACGAGACTGTTGGACTAGGGCGAAGACCACGTCCTGGTCTTCACCACGCCACGTAAGTCCTAGCAGTCACCTGGGTTGGGCCTAGCAATCCAGCCCAACACAAGTGACCGTTGGCCCAGCGCTGGGGTCTCTCTATAAATACCCTCTTCCACAAGAGGGTCAGGTAATTCACTTCTTACCCCTTTTCTGTGCCTATGACCACTCTGCCCATATACTTACTTTGGCATCGGAGTGCCTTGCAAGTACACCCCCTCCTCCTCATCATCACCGGTGAACAGGCAGCAGCCCAACAGAGTGTGACCAACTAGTGATCCCCTTCTGATCAGGTCAGATCACTATCCAAATTAAAAATACAAACTACTTCAAAAAAAAATTAAAAATCACACAAAGGAAAATTTCATTAGATGTGTTTAGATATGATTTTGTAAAAATCACTCAAATTAGACCAGATTTTGGAATGAATTTTTAAAACTAAATCAAACCAAATCAAACCTTGTATTTTAATATTTTTTTATCTTTCATATTAATATGATGCATTACATTCAGTGTTATCAAATATCCGTCATGGCGGCACTGGGCGGATATACATTGCGATTTTAGAGATCACCGCAATGATAAATATCAACCAATATTCAAATTTCTCTGCCATAAAACAGCCGGTATGATGGGATTTTAGTTCTCCGGTCCGCGATTGCCAACACTATTCACATTAATTTATTATTAGTTAGTTTTTCACAACAAAGACATGAAGTTATATAATTATAAAATTGTATATATATTCCTAAAAAGTTGGCATATGTATGTACGAGTACACAAACTAATCTTAATAACTTTAGGGACAAAGTTTGTATTAAAAACTTTCCTTTAACTGTTTAGTTCCAAATACACACTATATATTCAGACTAGGGGTGGACAACGGGTCGGGTTGAGCGGGTTCGAACCCTAATGAACAATCCGACCCAAACCACGGATGAGAAAACAGAGTCCATATCCGCCCATTTAACTACTGCAGATTAGACGGGTTGCGGATCAAACAGTTTACGAGTTTGCAGGTTGATCTGGGCGAGTTTAAGGTTTAAAAGCTATCTTTTTTAACAAAAAAAGTAAACAAACAAAAAACTAAAAGAAGAAGAAATTAGGATCTAAACTGCAGATCTATTTCATTAATCTTAGATCTATAAAACTTAAATATTAATCAAACAAACACAAAAACTTTAATCAAAGAATAAAAAAATATAAAAATTGATGCACTGCAAGAAGATAAAGACGATGAAAAAATGAAGAAGAATGAGGGAGAAAGTGATTTTCTTCATCTTCTTTGTGTGGTCTTGTAAAACAATGCTCTGACTTGACTTAAAGAGAAATATGAAATAATGTTGATTAGAATTTCAAAGAACAATTTATGTAAAATAAATAATTCTAATCTAAATGAGATTGTTTTATTTTCCTACTTTATAGCTACCTACTAATTTTTCGCTACTACTAATTATTATAGTAGTATTGATGTGAACATAAAGCTGCATCATAAAATATTTTAAGAACCTCGAGCAGTGGAGTTTCAGACATTAAATGTTTAATTAAATGAGTGTATATCCTACTCTAAGCAACTATTGAATCACTCACTGATATATGATAAATATATTGCCATTTGCATGTGCATTCATGGGCGGGTGCGGTTACCGCTGGGTTTAGATTTTGAATCCGAATCCGCCCATTTAAACCTGTATGAAACCGGTTTGACAACCTATTCCCCCGCACATCCGACCCGGCTCACCCATTCGAGTGAAAATAATTTCAGTTTTGGCGGATATTACCGGTTTGCGGGTTTTTGTCCACTCCTAATTCAGACTCTTTAGCTCTAAATTATTGAAATACTTGAGCTTCTTTCTTCCTTTTTAACATTAAGATGAACACTACCTCTCAAATTTTCTCCCTTTTTGTTGTTGCCATTTGGTTCATATCTCTAACAGTTTTTGGAGCTGCTACTATTCACCCCGACGGCGAAAGTATGATATGTATTTATACCATAGCTCTCAAATAATAAAGAGTTTTCTTTGACCCTTCCTTTCCAATCTTTTTATCTAAGCAATCATGTTACCTTCAATACATGTATTCCTGTCGACACCTTTGAGAAAAAGCGTGTTGTTTGTGTTGGCATCAAACACCTATGCCGACAATTATAATTACGTTTAAATTATTTATTTTTTTAAACTATTTTATGTGTTTGTATCAGAGTCATATTTAAGGCGTCCGTATTTTTTAATATATTCTTTTTGTCTAAAATTCCTATAAAATTTTGTATATATTTAATAACATGTTCATATAGTTTAAAAGATTTTTTAGTACTTCGCCGAAAGTTTCTGAGTTGTATATATATAGAGAAAGCTCTGGAAGATATAGGTAAATCACTTGGTAAGAAGGATCGTAGAGTTGCCGGTGACGATTTATGCCATGTTGTTTCCATGTAAGTCTATTTTCCTTAGAATTGACCATTTGATATTAGTACTCCTAATCATTTGATTTGGTATTTTCCATTCATTTAGGGTGTTATTGTAGTATTTACATTGATATTGAGATTGAGGTAAGAATTGACGTTGTATATGTGTACATAAGAGTGTGTATGAATAACCATTTAAATGAGTCATTCTATTTTTATGATTATGGTTTATAAACCAACTCATTTTTATGGTTTATTGTTTCAAACATGTTTAAAATCAATTTTAAATAGATTTTGATTTTAATCCAAATTATTTAATTAAATTTAAGTTTTATTTTTTTTTTAAATTGTATTAATTTTTAAGTTTAACTATTTAAATAATAAAAAATAACATTTTAAAAAACATTAAAAAAAATCTAAAAATAAAAAGTATTTTAAAAAAACTGAAAATAAAAAATTTTAAAATAAAAAATTTCAACAAATTATATGAACGTAAAATGGTTACTAATATGTTATAATACATATATTTGTATATTTCAAAATCTCTATCTATTAGTAGAGAAATCTATAATATTTATGATCGTTTTTCATAAAGCTTTAATGCTTTTTGAGATTTATAGATGAAAATTAGAGTAAAAAATTCAACAAATCAAGTTTTGTATATTTTCTTGTATATACCAAATCAAACTCGATGCACTAAGATTCATATAATTAATAGTTGAAAGTCCATATAATTAATTGCTAAAAGTCCATATAATTGTGAAACATTATTAGTACACCATTTTAGGTAGTTAGAGAATATGTAAACAATTTTTTTTTTTATTTTAAAAAATAAAATTTTGAATTTTTTTAAAAATATTTTTTTTTATGAAATTCAAAAAAATTAACTCTAAACTATTTCAAAATATAAAATTGGTTTATAACGTGTATATAATGAAACATGAAAAAAGACAAACATATCATTTTAATAAATAATGAAATTTGGATACTCAATAACTAAACCACATTATTATTATGAAAATCTGTTTATATTTGGATAACAAAATGGATAATCACATTTATATTTTAGCATTTGATTTGAATTTTTAAAAATAGAACACAAAAGTTAGATCGGTTAAAATATATTTATAGTCATCCCTTATCGTCAAAACTATGATTTGAAAGTAAAATCATATTTGTTAAAAGTAGTGTATTTTTACTATGTTCGGCAAATCAATATTATCTATTGCGGAAGAGCTTGTAGTAATTTTTTTCTCTAAAATCTATTGGCTAAGAAATATATTAGAATTGATTACTTTATTTTGCTCATTGTTTATGTTTAATTTTTTTTTTATGGTAAAATGCACCTTAAGAACTTTGAAAGGGCAAAATCTCTCCGGCACTCTTCCACCAAGACTGACCAGTTTGCGCTACTTTCAAACTATGTATGTAATTTCCAAACTTTACCTCAAAATCAAATTAACAAGATTGTTGAACTTTTTGTATATCTTCTATTATGAGATTTCGATCGAGAATTAAAAGGTTTATCGAATGTTTTACACTAGAGATGACAATTTGACTCATCTTCAATGAGCATTTGTAAAAATTATTCATAATAGATAAGGTAAAAATTCACAAAAATGAGTACGGACATGAGCTCGAGTAATTACCCACAAAAATAAGCGGATATAGGTGCGGGTATGAATGTCTTTGTACCCATCCCGCCCCATACTCGTACCATATATATTTATGTATTCTAATTTTAATTTATATTATTATATAAAAATGTATGATTGTCCATTTTAAAAAGTTTATCGATGCTAAATCATTACGTATATAATATGAGTGTTCGTTTATTTTATCAATTAATTTTTTGAAATTTTTTAAATATTTTTAAAATTTTAAAATAATATGATATTTTATAATTAATATATTTATTTTAAATAAGAATGCAAGTATGGGTACTTACATACCCATACCCATAGAATACACGGGTGTTAACTTTGTCGCCCAAGCGGGTATAGATTTAGATACGAGAATTTTTTCAAATTGCAAATATAAGAATGGGTACTATAGTATCATGGTCAAACCCTACCCATTGTCATCTCTACTCCACTAGACTAATTTATCATTTGTTGCTTCTGTTCCAAATTATAAGTCAATTTGTCAAAAAAAATTTATTTTAAATTATAAGTCACTTTATATTTTCAATAGAATATTAGTGACATTTTTTTCAATATACCTTCAAGTATTTATTATTATTTATTTATTCAATTTTATTATTGATTGATCGATATATTATTTTGATTCTTAATAAGATTTTGTAACTTAATAAGCTAATGATGACATGTTTCTTAATTATAACAGTGCTCTTCCAGAAAACCGATTAACGGGTTCAATACCAGCTGAGCTTGCAAAAATATCAATTATGTTAGAATTAATATACTTCATCTGAAGAAATAATAAATCAATTATATTAGAATTAATAAACTTCATCTGAAGAATTAATAAATCAATTATATTAGAATTAATAAATCAATTATATTAGAATTAATAAATCAATTATATTAGAATTAATAAGCTTCGTCTGAAGAATTAATAAATCAATTATATTAGAATTAATAAACTTCATCTGAAAAATTAATAAATTAATTATATTAGAATTAATAAATCAATTATATTCACTTTATTAATTCATCTTTATTCATCTTTAAACTTCATCTGAAGAATTAATAAATCAATTATATTTTTTATATAGTGAATAATCCTAATTAAATCCCTAAAAGAAAAGCATTTCCACTTTAAACTTCACAAGCTTTCCTCCATAAACACTTTCATCACACAAACAAACCCTCGCCTCTCACTAGTCACAATAAAACCCTCCTAATCCAAACAACAACAAGACGATGTCGTTCCTCCGAAAAACCCAATTCAACATTCCCCTTAATTCCTTCTCTATCCTCCGCCGTTTCGCAACCCTAACCCCAAAACCCTTCCCCGACAAACCCACCGCCACCTACTACGACAACCTCGCCGCCGACGCAGCCAACGCCGGTGACTTCGATTCCCTCCACTCCCTCCTCAACAAACGCATCCAAGACGGTTTCTTCAACACCAAACGAACCTTCAGCTTCATCACCAACACCAATTTCACCCCTTCCTTCCTCAACGACCTCATAACAACAATTTCCCGTCTCAACCCCGGCTTCTCGCGACGAAACGCATTTGATTCACTCATCACGCGCCTCTGCAAGCTAAGCCGCGCAGACGAGGCGCTCTACGTCGTCGAATCCATCTCGCGCGTGGATAGCTCCGAGCTTAAAGCCTGCACTTTCCACCCAATCATAAGTTTCTTTACCAAAGAGAAATCACTCGACCACGCGCATCGCGTGGTTGAGACCATGAACCGTCTTGGAGTTCCACCGGACTTAACGGTTCACAATTATTTTCTCACGACGTATTGTTTCACCGGAGACACTGAAGCGGCAGTAGGGGTTTTAAAAACGATCGAAAATGAGGGTTTAAACGCTGACACGCGCACATTCGACGCGCTTGTATTAGGCGCGTGTAAAAAGGGAAATGTGGATGGTGCTATGGTATTGGTGAGGAGGATGTTCGATGATGGAGTGCCGATGTTATATTCGACGCATATGTTTATAATTGAAGCGATGTTAAAGATGAATTGTTGGGAACAAGCATTATGTTATGTGAGGTGTTTTAGTGGGAAAGATAAGGCTTTGGATAATGAGCTTTTTGGGTGTTTGGGTGGGAAACTTGTGGAGTTGAATAAGTTGAAAGAGGCTATGGTGGTCTTTGGTGAAATGGATGAAAGGGGTTTGAAAATGTGTGGGAAAATGAGAGAGTTTTATGAAATGAATGTTGGAGTTGGAAATGATGATGTAAGTTGTAAAGTGGAATTGTAGGATGAAAGAGTTGTAAAATATCTACTCTCCAAATTTTGTGAGTTTCTCATTAGTCACCTTATTGGAAAAAAAAACCATTTATAAGTACATAAACATGATTGTGTTCAATTCAAAGAGTTACAGTAGAACTTAACTTTAACTTGAAATGGATAGGGAGTTATGGAACAATCAGTTGTCAGGAAATCTTCCTCATGAACTTGGGAGTCTAACCCAAATTCAAACACTGTAAGCACTTTATCTCCCCCACCCCCTAGTTGATGTTCTCCCTGAAAATGTTTAAAATCCACTTTGATTTCCATGGTTTAGAATCATAATTTACTGTTTTGGGGAACTACCCGTGACATATAGGCGAGTTTCCTCTAACAATTTTATTGGAGAGTGACATATAGGCGAGTTTCCTCTAACAATTTTATTGGAGAACTACCCGTGACATTGGCCAAGCTCACTAAACTGCAAGATTTGTAAGCTTCAAATTTTTATGGTGATGATGATGACTGACGACTAAATTAGAAAGTAGTTTTTAGGATGCTTCAAATTTTTATGCCCTCTCTCAATGCAGCCGAATTGAGGAGAATCAATTCTCTGGAAAGATACCTGATTATATTCAGAACTGGAAAAGTATACAAAAACTGTATGCACTCTCCTTTTTTTATTTTAATTTTTTCTCAAATATAATAGTTTTGGTATTGCTTGACATTAAACAGAATTATCAACGGTTACTTTGCTCTTGATAGTGCGATTCAAGGAAGTGGATTAAGTGGGCCGGTTCCTTCTGGAATTTCACTTTTTACAAACTTAATTAGCTTGTATGTATGAAATTTTTATACGGATAAAACAAGGGTTCAAATTTAACTTTCATTTTAATTGTCTTTACTTAGCTTTGATTCAAATGTGATATTCAGGAGAATTAGTGATTTGAATGGATCTGAGTGTGCACCTTTGCCACAGCTTAATAATCTGACATCGCTAGAAAAAACTGAGTTGATTTCTCTGCCTCTTTCAGAAAGAACATATTGTTGTCTGTCTTATTGTTTCACAGGATTCTAAGTAATTGCAACATTAACGGAACGCTACCTAAATATCTTTGGAATATGACAACATTAACCCATTTGTAATTGTATACTTGCTGCATTTTGTTTGACTATAGCCAACCATTAATGTTTCTTTTGATAAGTTTAGCAAATTCTATAACCTTCTATATTTTTGTGTTTCGTAATTAGTGTTTTCATATGACAAATTTTCTATAGCTTTTTAATTTGTTCTCAATATGATATCTATTTCAGAGACCTCAGCTTTAACAACTTAAGTGGAACAATTCCATTGTCCTATGCTGACCTAAACTTGACATACATGTATGGAACAATATTTTTTGGCATATATTTTTAATTACATATCTGTTGGCTTCTTTACTCCCACAACTCTGGTTTCAACTTTCAGTCTGAAGTAGGATAGCTGAACAATCCTACTTAGATTCATGAAGATTAATATCTGAATATTCTTTTATGGTAGAATTTTAACTGGAAACCTTCTCTCTGGATCGATGCCTTCTTGGTCAACAAAAGTCAACGTGTGAGTTTTCTTTCTAGTACTACTTGTATGGTTCCTTGGGTTCAAGCTTTTTCAGAAGTACTAATTCTTCTATATTGTATCAAAAAGAAAAGTAATAGGAAAATGAACATCATGGAAATCAGTCTGTTGAAAATTCATGCTTGCTGTAGCGAATAGGATAAACACTAGGAATTGTGACCTTTTCTTTTTATAATCTGTAGCAAAACAAGAACTAACATATTAATATGAGTTTATATGCCACTTCATGAATAAAGTATTAGGTAATTAAATGTAGTACTTTACTGTTACTATAAGTTTTGTAGAGCAACACACTTGGCCAATGAAAACAGGATTTCACTTGGTACTATGTAGCAAGAATAAGGGAAATGAACCATTACTCTATCCTGTAGTGAATAAATTAGTAGGCTAAAAATGTTCCTTTCCATTACTCTATCCTGTAGTGAATAAATTAGTAGGCATGAAGTAATATCATATATTTAATATCCTGTAACGAACTAATTGATGAATAGGAAACGAAATCTTTTATTTTTATTATGCTGAAATGATTAGAATGTGAAGTAGTATTACATATATTAATGTTACTGTAGCGTACAACCAAGTAATAGGAAATGAATAAAGTACCCCTTCCTAATTGATGAGTTGCAGCTCCACCAGCCACTTTTGCTTTTATTTGAGGCATTCAATTAATAAATACCGTGATATATATCACTGTAGCGGAATCAATATAATAAGTAATTGAATTGAGACAT